>OX369279.1:9725774-10387948 GCA_947284805.1 Coleophora flavipennella
CAGAACAACTTTCTCCATGGAACCCATAGTCAAATCGCAAAAAAAAATTTGAACTTCCCATACTAAGTTGGCATCACAGCTGATCGAGTTAGTATGGGAGAGCCAAATTTTTTTTTGCGATTTGACTATGGGTTCCATGGAGAAAGTTGTTCAGTTTGATGGGTACAAGCCCACCTTAAAGTATCACCACACCTTTATGTTACACCCTGTATATGGTTTCGAGTTTTAATTTGATGGAATTTACAAACAGTAGGTTTTGTAGGTAGGTATTACATGTTTTTTATTATAAGTTTTTATTTTTATTTTTTGTAATGCATGTTGTTAGTGAGTACATACCAGAATAAATTAAATCAATTAGTAATAATAAATATATAAATAGTTAGTATTTTTTTTGTCTAACGTTACTTTATTACAGTAAACAAATATTCAATTTCATCATAAGTTTTAGTCTTCAGCCAGGAAATTAGTACTTTCTTGCACTCATTGTGATTGAGTTGGTAAATATTTAGAATCTTATTTAGTTTATTGTAAAGCATGGGACCAAGATAACACTGAAATTTATTAATGTAAAATGTATTGAACTTTTTAACCTGACAAACGTTATATTTTCGACGTTTTTGTGTTAGTTCATGTTGATAGGCAGTTTGGTGATGTTGTGAAATTATGGTATCTTTAATAAAAAGCTTCCTTACGGATAAAATATTACATTCAGTGTAGAGGCTCGAGGTGGAATATCTGTAGGGCTTAAAAAACATAACTTTCAGCAAGGCTCGCTGCGCTCTTTCTAATTTTAATAGGTGTGTCTTTCGTGCTCCACCCCATGATGTTATACAGTAACATAAGGTAGACTGAGCAAGGGCAAAGTAAACTGTTTGTAATAAATTAAAGTCAGCCACATGACGTAATTTTTTAAACACATATATAAGCCTTCTTGTTCTGTCAGCGAGTTGATTAATATGAGCACACCACGTAAGATGTTCGTCTATGAGGATTCCTAAATATTTTACAATTTTTGTCCTCTCTATATAGCTGCAGGAACATGGACCTGCTAACATGTCACTATCTAAGCAAGAATGTAATTGAATTTTGAAGTTTGGATCTGATGGTAAGGTACGATGAGTGTTTGTGAATACCATGAACTTAGTTTTGGTAATGTTGAGTGTCAGCAGATTTTGATTAAGCCATTTTGCTGTTTTCCGTAACCCTTTTTCTGCAATTTCCTTTACCTCATTCCATGTATTTCCATAAAAAATTAAAGCAGTATCATCAGCAAAAGTGAAAACCTTACAATTTTGCAATTTAAGCTCACAAAGTTGATTAATGTAAATAAGAAATAAAGTCGGCCCAAGAACGCTACCCTGGGGAACACCATAGGTTATTTGGGCGTCATCACTATATAAACCATCTATTGTTACTCTTTGAGACCTGTTTTTCAGGTAGTCCTGAAATAAACTCAGTGGTGTCCCCCTTATGCCAATTTTCTCCATTTTATTTAGTAGTAGGGGAACAGAGACTGTGTCGAAAGCTTTTGTCAAGTCCAAAAACACACCCAGGCATCTGCTTCTGGAATCAACATTCGTAGCTACATATTCAGTGAGTTTAGAAACTGCCTGCGCTGTCGATCTACCTACTCTAAAACCGTACTGGTTTTCAGATAGTAAATATTCTTTCCCTAAAAAACACAGTAATCTTTTGTTCATTATCTTCTCAATAATTTTTGAAAGAGCAGGCAGTACCGAGATGGGGCGGTAGTTACTTACACAGTACCTGTCCCCTGCCTTGAAGATAGGATGGATGATTGATATTTTAAAAACACTAGGAAAGACACCAAACTCGATGCACAGATTTGTGATGTGCGTTATAAGAGGCACAAGTATGTCTTTTGCTACTTGTAGCAGTTTTGTAGAAATTCCATCCCATCCTATTGCACTATCAGATTTTAGATTAAGGAGAACGGACATAATCTCTTCGTTTGTCGTTGGTAACATAACCATAGAGTTCGGCAATGATGGAGAATCTTTAAAATTAGAATTACAGTGTTCCTCAGAATGCTTTATTTTATCAGCCAGATCTTTTGCGACGTTAGCAAAATAGTTATTGACTTTTTCTAATGATAGATGAGGTTTATTTTCTATTTTAAAAAGTTGGGTTGGGGATTCTTTTTGAATATTCCTATTCGTTATTTGGTTAATTATTTTCCATTTTTTTTAGGATCTTTTGAGTATTTTAGAAGTTCATTCCTCTCATAGTTTCTTTTTAGGCGCTTTAGTAGATCATTGCAGTGGTTTTTATATCGATTATAAGTGATTTTAAGTATTAAATTATTAGGTTCAGTTTTAATTTTTAAATGCATACGATCGCGATTTTTTATACATCGAATCAGCCCAGGTGTGATCCATGGTTTTAAGCAGCGGAGTCTCTTAGGTACTAGAACTTTTAAAGTATTTTTAAGTAAAAGAGTATTCAAAATATTGACCAACTGTTCAGCAGACCAATTTGCATCTTGAGATTGTAATATGCTACCAAAATCCTTAGCTTTAAGGTCTAAAAGAATGTTTTCATAGTTAATTTTACTAGCACTATAACTTTTTGATTAACACATGTTAGGACAGCGGAGTGGTCTGTTAGGGGAGCAAGCATAACAATAGTAATTATAGGGTGTGTTGTTTTAGCCATAACATGGTCAATGCAATTATTGACTCTCGTAGGAAATGTATGACCAGCTAAAAGACCATGAGATGCTATCAGATTTAAATATTCAGTCGAGTTACCATCCTCAGAATCTATTTTAATATCTATATTTATATCACCTATAACGATTACATTATTGTACTTTTTATAGGAGCTTAGTAACTTATCTAGTGAAATTATGAACTTATCTAACACTTTAACCGACGGAGATCTGTAAATCGCTATTATCACTGTATCATTCCCAACCTTCACTACAAGACAGGTGGCATCGGTTAGGTGTATTTCTTCAACTGCGCAGTTATAATCGATTTTGGTGTAAGCTACAATGCCATCATTTTGATTACTGTTTTTTTTAGTAAAGTGAGTGTTATAATTATTTAGGTGTGGAAAATAAGTAGCTTTAGAATTCCAAGTTTCAGTTAATATATAAATTTCACAGTCAATATTAAGTCTTTTTAAGAATACTTCAAATTCAGAGAAATTTCGGTTTATGCTTCGGATATTTTGAGTAAGTACTTTTATATTGTGATTTAGATCTATGTGGGATGTTAGAAGAGATCTGGAGGTTTCTGGATCACATCTGTAAGATTTCCCAGCTTTTACATTATCTATGTTGTCAGCTAATTTATTATTATTTATAAAATCGAATTTTGATTTTTAACCCACTGAATTGATTTTTAACCCACTGAATTTTTTCATGTGTAAACCGATTATGTTAAAACTGGGCACATTTAATTAGTTCTTATAGATATTAGCATTATGTTTGGGCTTATTCATTCATCATAATGAGAACTTCATACCTAACGTATGATTTAGGGATCATGACTACTATCAATTAAGGGTCTGATGAAGAAGACGGAGGCTGTTTCAAGTAAGTAATTAGTATATTTTATCCACCAGAAAAATAAATAACTTTTTAACAAAAAATGAAACCGACCAAAAAGAAAGGAACTGCGGATGGTGGAGCATCGGGAGCCATGTCGTTCCTTTTCCTCTAATATGGTCGAAGGAACGATGGCGAACTCGGGTGTTACACTCGTGAACGGGTGCTGTCCGTGTGAACTGGCCTAAAACTCTAGTCAGAGGCATTAACGACAAATTCAACAATTTTCATGTATTACTTCTCGTGTCATGTAGTTTCATGTCCAACTTAAGTTGTTATATATTAACAATTTTATTGACATTTAGTATTAACATATGATTTTTTTTTTTTTCGAAATCTAACATGTCATTACATTATGGCTATCTTATGACCATCAGAAAGAGTGTAACATGCACTTATTTTGAAAAAAAACATTTTGAAAGCTTAAAATCTTGAACTGAAAAAAAGAAAATAAAAAGAACCTTTTAAGTCCAACTAAGCTCCTACACTAATCTATACCCAAATAATTATAGTCTTTGCCAATCAAACAAATAAGCTAAATTATTACAACGTTAAGTAAAATAATGGCAGCGGAATGCGCGGCGGCGGTGACGTGACTCGTACCTGTGCTGGAAATTGTCGAACGTTCCGTTTTCACGTTCCGTTGTTCATGTCTCATTTTAATAAATATATTTTAATAAACAAATCTAGGTACCTACCTATCATTATGTATACATCGAAGTCTCGGAATATGAGTCCTTTATGCAAATATTTTAATTTTAACGCGGCTCAAACGCCAGTCACTTCGACTGAAGATGCCTCATCCCCTATTTGTTATTGATAAAATAGAAGCAAGACCAACATAAATCCCTACTGCGAAAGTAACTCTGTCTGTCTGTTACGCTTTCCCGCAAAAACTACTGAACGGATTTGGCTGAAATTTGGTAGGTAGACAGATTAGGACCTGGATTAAGACATAGGCTACTTTTTACCACTCTCGCGAGCCGCTTGCGGCTCGCGCACTGCGCACCCTCGAAAAGTCACAGAAACGTGGTCCACGCGGGTGAAGCCGCGGGAAACAGCTAGTTATTAATATAAATGCCAATATTCTCTAGCTGATATAGGTGCCTATGGTTTAAGAATAAATAAACCTCATTTTGCATTGCAAATATTTTTACAATTCGAAGAAACGTAGAAATGAGAAGTTTCAGTGAAATCTGTTAAATGGATATGAACTAGTCAACATCGTAAAAGGATATTTTAGGACATTTCAAACACGTTTTTTTAAAAAGTTAAAAAAGTTACTGACATGTATAGGGTAGAAACTTTCAATTTGGGCAAGTGCTATATTTACCCTCTCAGTTCTTATAAATGAATTCGTTTTAAATGGTCTTTGTACAAAGGCGTAGAACAAGAACACTGGGTTTTTCTATATTTTTTTCATAGAAGAGTGGTATACCCAATTTTAATTGTCTACGCGTTTCTACAAAAATCAGTTTTATAGAAATTCATTTATAAGAACTGAGAGGGTAAATAAAGCACTTGCCCATCTTCAAAGATTACCCTATATACGAGTTTGTCCCAAGAAGAACGTCGGTGGCGTAACGGCAAGGGCCGCTACCTCCTGTCCGGAAGGTTGTGGTTCGAATCTTGCCACGTACCAATATGCTTTCGAATTTCGATTTCATATGTACATTTATTCTACGCTCTTACTATGAAGGAAAACATCGTGAGGAAACCTGCACACGCTTGCGAAGAAACTCGAAGGTTGAGTGTAAAGTCGACAAACCCGCACTGGGCTCGCGTGGTCGACTAAGGCCCGTCTCCCTAATTCAGTGTAGGCTCGTGGCGTCGTAGCGTCGGTGACTCAACGATACCGACTCGGTCCTCGTTATTAGATGTCCCGGGTTCAAATCTGGAAGGCCAATGTACCAATGAGTTTTTCGAAACTTACGTACATATACTTACCGATTGCTTTAACGGTGAAGGAAAACATCGTGAGGAAACCTGCACATCTAATTCCAGATGTGTACGAAGGTCGCGTTTCACACGTCCTTAGGTGTGAATCTAAATGCCCTACACGTGACCGCGGGTGATGACCGCCGTCTATCGCTGGGATAGCACGGTTCATAAAATTGAGCCACACGATAAGAGAAGAAGGTATATGCTCGAGCCCCTCTGATGAAGTCCCAAGTAATTTTTAAAGCAATTTATATTCATATTAATTTATTTCTGCTTACATGTACATACGAGTAACATAAAGATGGAACAAAAACAGTAAAAATTGTAGTTTGTACGCGCACCCTGTACGGTCACTGCATAAAATCATGTTGTGTATGAAAAGCAGCGTTGAGCAGTGTACATCTGTTAAAGTTTCACTATATCAGCCGAAAGACGTCCACTGCTGGACAAAGGTCTCCCCCCAAGGATTTCCGCGACGACCGGTCCTTCGCTGCCCGCATCCAGGGGTTTCCCGTGACTTAAAAAAGCTTTACAGCTTACAGAAGATTAATATGTGAAATAATACTTATCTAATACTGGTGTATGCCTATGACTTCGTTCGCTCTTTATTCCATATCATAAAAGGAACCCCTGTGCAAAAATTAAAGATTTCTAGGTACAAGGGTTTGGGCGGGAGTTGGTAAGTCAGTCAGTATCTGGGTGTTAAATATCTTACTTTACTTCTTTTTTTACATACTACCTTTCGCCCGCATGGACATCGTTTTTATGACTGTCTTTGAGCGTGGATATGAGTTTTTTCTAGATCCCTCTGGAATTATATCGGGCTATTCTTATTAGCAGTGTATGTCACTTTTTACCCCCTCAACCAGTTCTATACAAAAAATCACTTCAATCCGTTGCTCCGTTGCGACGCCGACGTGCGCGAGCGTGGAAATGAGTTTTCGCAGATCACTCGGGAACTATGTCAGGATATGCTAATTAGCAGTCCATGTCATTTCTCAACCATCTCTGTGCAAAGTATCACAACAATCCGTTACTCCGTTGCGATGTTAAAGAAATCAACCATAAAACAGTCTTTTTTTCAGTTTCCTCAGGAAATGCATCGGATTATACTATTTTTACGGGATGAAAAGTAGTCTAGGTCCTATCCAATGACACAGGCTACCTGCATGTCAAATTTCACCAAGATTGGTCGAGACGTTAAAGCATGAAAAGGCACATTTTCACATTTATAATATTAAGTAAGGATGTACCTGTACTCTCTCTCTCTCTCTGTCTCTTATCGTGTGGCACAATTAACTGAGCTATCCAAGGGATAGACGGCGGTTGCCTAAAGTTGCACTCATCATCACCCGCGGTCATGTGTTAGGGCTTTTTGTTTTACACCTACGGACGTGTGCATCGCGACCTTCATACACACCTGGAATCAGATGTGCAGGTTTCCTCACGATGTTTTCCTTCACCGTTAAAGCAATCGGTAAGTATATGTACGTATGTTCCGAAAAACTCATTGATACATTAGCCGTCCAGATTTGAACCTGGGACCTCTGGTTAAGAGGACCGAGTCTTTACCGGTCAATACTACCTATACTTATAGACGTTGACCGATTCGGTGGTCCAGGCTGAGGGTCGTGGGTCGTGGGTTCGATCCCCGCCCAAGGCAAACATTCTTGTGACGCGCAGGTTTGTTTGCTCTGTATCTGGGTGTTAAATATCTATGTATGTATGTATTTAAACATATTTAAGTATGTATTTGTATATCAGTGTCTAGTTCCCATAGTACCTACAGGGAATTCTAGTTTAGGGCCAGATGACCGTGTGTGATTTGTCCCTGAATATTTAAATATATTTATTAATTTATCCATCGATGTATTTTAAAAATATATTTATGAGGATACCAACTTTTTAAGACAGGTATCACTTCCTTACATTCTCAACTATAAATATCAATAAGGCTTTGTATATTTTATTTCATTTCATTCGAATCCAAAACTTTTGCATACCAGGAATCTAGAGCAGTGGCACAGTATTACGATTTGGCTTACAGTAGCGCAACGCCTTTGATGTCGCACGGTGCCGCCATGGCGTAGATACTAGCAGTACTAGCCTGTAGCCAGCCTGGCAAACTCGCGGAGTTTGCCAGGCTGTGCCCCGCAAGTACCCTTCCGTTGCTCTGCGTAAGTACTTCGTTGCACTACTGTAAGCCGCTATATTGTAATACTGTGGCAGTGGCGAGCTTGACTGAACTTCAGAGGAAAAAAATAGTCAGTGAACCGTACATTCAGAGTCGCCATTAATACTTGAGAAGTAACAGATAGCTATATGTATGAGAATTTTATCTTCTTTATTATTTGTATCGAGTTTGCGACGATTTCCTTTGACAAGGTTTTTGTATTTGTTTTTATAAATGTGCGGAGGAATAAGTTTCATTTGGATTATAAGAATTGTATTTATTAACGACTAGCTGTTGCCTACAGTTTCACCCCCGTTGCGTGGTACGCGAGCCACAAGCAGCTCGCGGAATTTTTTGTTGCATACAAACCTTGTCCTGACAATTACGAAAACAACAAAAAAAACATTCAAATCCATCGAGCCATTCGTTTTCAAGTGATGTTTCATCTCATCACACAAGTGGCGATTGATTTTTAACCGACTTCCAAAAAGGAGGAGGTTCTCAATTCGAATGTATGTTGTTTTTTTTTTGTATGTTAGTTACGCGATATCTTCACAGATTGGGGACCAGTTTTCATGATACTTTTTATTCGATAAGGTATGCTGCCAAATTGGTCCTATAAATTTTTTACCAAAATCGGTGTAGCACTTTAATTTAAGAAAACACCCAAAAACCAAAAATAATAATGCAAAATTTATACTAAGTTGTTGCGATGGAAGTAGATTTTTTAAACGTGTTTATCGTTTTCATATGTAGATATTATTAAAAAAAACTAATTGGGTCTTATTTTCGTTTAAATTCCAACGGTTTTAGCCACCTTATAATCTGCGTGGAGTGTTGAAGGCAAAGATTAGGTCAAATATATCCTTAAGAAGCGGCAATAAAACCGCCAACGAGGGCGGTGCGGTGGTCCCCCCAACGACCGGGGCGCATCCGCCCTGAATCCTAATCAGCCACCCGCCCAACTGGCTTCGGTCACCACCACAACCTCAGATCAAAATAATATAAATTGGACTATTCAAAATGCTTTTGCAAGACATTTTTGTACAGTGGATAATTTTCCCAACCGGAAAATTTGCCCTTTCAAACGAACTAATTTATTTATTCCATTTTACTAGAATTTTTAGAGCGTCGGTGCCGTAATGGCTAGGGCCGCCACCTCCTGCCCGGGAGGTCGTGGTTCGAATCCTGCCTCGTACCAATGTGATTTCGAATTTAGGTTTCATATGTACGTTTATACTTCATTTAGAATCATCTGTAGCTAATAATAAGAAACATGCTCATCATTATCAGCCTGAATTAGTTCACTGGTGGGCATAGGGCTTGCCTAATATGAGTTCAACTGCATCCTAGCTGGGGGGAGGAGAGCGTTACACGCTTCGTTTCTTCAGTGTTAGACAGAATTCGATTTTTATCTAACTGATATTAGTTCTGCGATAAGGTACATTGCCACTCAGTCTCTACGTCTTTGAACAGTCCGATATAGTTACTGAGGGAACTAAAAAAATAAGCAACGGAGTAACGGATTGTTGTGATACTTTGCACAGAGATGGTTGAGGAGGTGAGAAATGACACTGACTACTAATTCGCATAGCCCGATATAGTTTCCAAAGGATCTGGGCATACTAAATTTCGCCAAGATTGGTAGAGGTGTTGAAGTGTGAAACAAACAATTTTTCACATTGATAACATTAGTAAGGATTCAAAACCAGTTTGTATATATTTTATTTTTAATTACTGGTTTTTTAATGATTTTTCAAATTTTTAAAAATGATGGCGTCACATGCCCAAATAGTATGGAAAAAACGGCCCAGTACTTAACTGATTTCAATTGACGATTGTAAAGTGAATTAAGTTATTATTAGTTTATATCATTTATATCTACTTATATATTTACGTGTATTACGTAGTTTAAGATTGGATATTTTTATTTATTTTTTTATTTTTTTTCTCTATGAATTTGTTTATTGCCCACTACTACCCCACAATAATGATTTCTCATATTTCCTTCACCTAAAGGTTGTCTGGAAGAGATCGCTTGTTAGCAATAAGACCGCCTATATGTACAACTTCCTTAATCATTGTATCTTTTTTTTTTCTCTTATGTTGTGCAATAAAGTGTTTTCAATCAATCAATCAATCAATCAATTATTTAATTACTTGCATTATATTTCATTTTGAAAGCTTTTATTTAACTTGCAATGTTTGAATTTATGTATGTTTGTTTAACTCAAATCTTGTGATCGATTTTAGAGTGACTTCCAGGGGTCCGATTAAACTGAAATTGGTTATGTAGCCGTATTCCCGGTGACAATAGATCCTTTTTTTATTTTAAAATAGATCTGATAATGAACTTTGGAGATGGCATCGAGGTCCACGAATCGTCTTTTATTTTATTTTTCAATAGAATCGTAGGAAATACTGTGCTCACCTTTTTTTAAAATTGTAACCGTGTATTTTAATATTCAAAGCGTAAAGCGTCGGTGGCTCAACAACCGGTAACGACTCGGTCCATCTAACCAAAGGTACCGGGTTCAAATCTGAACGGCCAATGTACCAATGAGTTTTTCAAAAACTTACGTACATATCATTACCGATTGCTTTAACGGTGAAGGAAAACATCGTGAGGAAACCTGCACACGCCTGCGAAGAAACTCGAAGGTTGTGTGTGAAGTCGACCAACCCGCACTGGGCCCGCGTGGTCGACTAAGGCCTAATCGCCCTGATTCAGGGTAGGCTCGAGCCCCTCGGTGGGGACGTATAAGAGCTGATATGATGAATATTTATTTTTAAAAGTACCTGCTGTACGAGTAATCAATTGAGAACTAGTTTAATCTGCATGTAGCTTATAGGTATTTATGTTTTGAGTAATTATTACTGTTATTAGTATGCCATCGCAGTACGCACACTGGTGAGGGCCCTGGCAGAATATCAGCGTTACGGGTTATTCACTTATATTATAACATTATGCTGTGCCAGGACCTTTTCACTGGCCTGCCACTTCATCTTTTCAAATTTATTGTATTTTATTGTATTTATCGAAGAGTCCGTGGCGTAATGGCAAGGGCCGCTACCTCCTGTCCGGGAGGTCGTGGTTTAAACCCTGCCACGTACCAATGTGTTTTCGAATTTCGATTTCATATGTACGTTTATCCGACGCTCTTACGATGAAGGAAAACATCGTGAGGAAACCTGCACACATCTGCGAAAAAATTCTAAGGTTGTGTGTAAAATCGACCAACCCGCACTGGGCCCGCGTGGTCGACTAAAGCCCGATCGCCCTTATTCAGGGTAGACTCGAACCCCTCAGTGGGGAAGTATGTGAGCTGATATGATGATTGTATTTATTAGTAAGTAGCTATAAGTTACATTCAATTGTGTAACTTTTTTTTTTTATTATTACCAACCTATTAACTATCGTTTTTTGTGCTTGGTCGGTGAATAAACGGTTTATCTATCTATCCATCTATAGCGCACTCGAGATACTACAAATTTTATCCTTCTTTTACATATGGCTACCCTATTTTTTATTTTTTTTGACATATTGACTTCATTCTCCATTCCAGGTCATAATTTTACAGCAAAATCTGACCCGGTTAACTAAAGTTATCCTACAAAAACCAAATTAGTTTTAAATTGTTAAGTATTAACCCACATTTCATTACAAATAGTTTTTTTTTTTAAACCATGGGAATAAAATGTAAAAAAAATATATAAATGCGTAAATAAAACAATTTTAGTGAAGCACAAATCGATGGAGCCTCTTGTTAGCGAAGAGCAGAGTTGAAAAAATCGATAGAGCCTCTTGCTAGTGAAGAGCAGTGTTGAAAAAATCGATAGAGCCTCTTGCTAGTGAAGAGCAGTGTTGAAAAAATCGATGGAGCCTCTTGCTAGTGAGGAGCAGAGTTGAAAAAATAGATGGAGCCTCTTGCTAGTAAAGACCAGAGTTGAAAAAATCGATGGAGCTTATTGCTAGTGAAAAGCAGAGTTGTACAAATCGATGGAGCCTCTTGCTAGTGAAAAGCAGAGTTGAAAAAATGGATGAAGCCTCTTGCTAGTAAAGAGCAGAGTTGAAAAAATCGATGAAGCCTCTTGCTAGTGAAAAGCAGAGTTGAAAAAATGGATGAAGCCTCTTGCTAGTGAAGACCAGAGTTAAATAAAATCGATGAAGCCTCTTGCTAGTGAAAAGCAGAGTTGAAAAAATGGATGAAGCCTCTTGCTAGTGAAGAGCAGAGTTGAAAAAATCGATGGAGCCTCTTGCTAGTGAAAAGCAGAGTTGAAAAAATGGATGAAGCCTCTTGCTAGTGAAGACCAGAGTTAAAAAAATCGATGGAGCCTCTTGTTAATGAAGAGCAGAGTAAAAAGAAGTAATGGAGCCTCTTGCTAGTAAAGACCAGAGTTGAAAAAATTGATAAAGCCTTTTGTTAATGAAAAGCAGAGTTAAAAAAATCGATGGAGCCTCTTGCTAGGGAGGAGCAGAGTTGAAAAAATAGATGGACAACAACACATTTCAACACTGCTCTTCACTAGCAAGAGGCTCCTTCGATTTTTTCAACTCTGCTCTTCACTAGCAAGAGGCTTCATCCATTTTTTCAACTTTGCTTTTCACTAGCAAGAGGCTCCATCGATTTGTACAACTCTGCTTTTCACTAGCAATAGGCTCCATCTATTTTTTTTACCTCAAGAACGTTTAAGGACGTTCTGTCACGTTGCTAACACGAAAGTTTTAACCTCAATATTATATTTTTCTTTTTTAAGCTTTTGGCTTGAATCCCATTAACTACGTTAATGCGACATATATATTCGTGAACTAGAGACGCTTATCTAAACATCCTACCTAATTTTTTTTCTGTAGGCCGTGGGTATAGGTTTCATACTATGCTGCCCAATGACCTTTAATTACGGTAGTACACACACATAGATATACATATACGTAATTAAACTATTTAACACCCAGGCACAGATAAAAGAAAATGCAGTGAATGGTGCAGATTGCGGGAAGCCGATGGATGCGGGCAGCGCAGGACCGGTCGTCGTGGAAATCCTTGAGGGAGGTCTTTGTCCAGCAGTGGACGTTTTTCAGCTGATATGATGAACTCGCGCCAAATAACTGCAGCCTTGCTTATAATACTGTTTTTTTTTTCATCTGTTATGTTTCACTGTTGCCGGTTTAACGGCGCAAGGTGCGTGCTACACCGCTTTACGCTCCACTCTGACCCACAAAGAATACAAATTTTATGCCACAGTTAAATGGAAAAATCCGTGATTTTAATAAGACCGGGATATACCTATAGTTATGTACCGGTAGATAGTAGTTATAGGTTAGGTACTATAGGTTACTTTTTTACCGCAAAAAGGAGCCCGGCTTGTATGGGGCTCCGAAATATTTCGAGTCGACGGAGCTCTCACAAAGGTATTTGTCAAAAACAAAAAAAAAATGGAATCTTGCTTAAATTGATATAGATAGAAAGAAGATTTCATTTGCTAACTAGAGCGGTAATTAGTTTTTTTTATAGGTTTTATACAAAAATACACAGAAAACCTTGGACCAACGGACTACCGTTCGTGCAAATTACACTCTTCGCATGAGCCTCCGCTCGGCAGCGCGTTTGATATCCTCGCTGGAAGGGTTATATAGTTACTTAAATCCTTAGTTAGGTAGTTATGATCCGCTTTCTGATAACTATCTACCGGTACAATAACAATATTCATTAGGATACAATTATTATATCATGGCTTTTTCAATGCTACTGCGACATTATTATAAAACGTCTCGCCCGCAACCAAGCAGAGTGCGGTAAACAGCTTTTTGAACCAAACCCCAACCTGTTAGGCTTATTAATTATGCAATTTTATTGAATATACTCTTTTTCTATAGAGTAAAAAAAATGTTTTATTAATTTTGCTTAAATTATAGGCAGAAAGGAAGTAAAGAATACCCAATAGAGGATATAATTTCTACTAATTTTCGAAAGACCTAAATACTTTTAGTTACAATTTTTAATTTGAAAATAATTTTAATTATCCTGTATTCTTCTCAGCGAACACTTTCATTTAATACCCATATCATGCGCGTGCTTTAAAAATATAACTGATCCGCCATCTTTAGGAGTCTGTCATATTGAATTTAGAAGGACTCCACTTAACTTACCATGCCTTGTTCTTCAAATTTAACGTGTATGCAAAATTTCAGCTCAATCGGAAACCTGGAAGTGGTTCTAATTTAACGTCCAATATTTGTCCTAAATTAACTAACAAACAGACTATTTAACTAACACGGATCTTCAAGGCAAGAGTTAATAGGCATTATTTGAGTTTGCGTGTACCATCCTCGACTGCATCATCACTTACCATCAGATGAGTTGCAGTCAAACGCACTCAGATTTTTAATAAAAAAAGGCAAGCTAATATAAAGCATGGAAAAATAAAAACACTATGTAAATTTAGCTTTAATCCGATAGTGATTCGGGGAGACTTTTTTTTCTCAAAAATGCTTCATTTTATTTTGAATTTCTTAATGAAATTAATGAATTTTGTGAGCTAAAAAAGATTAATTAATTGTTTTGGCTAGATTTTTTTTCATATCGCTGAACGATAGATTAATCTGTTCGAATGAAAATAAACGATATAGAGTCGACGTCCGTTGGGTAAAGTTATGTTAGGTTGTTCCTTCCATTATCACAACACTCTCCGTTGCGGACTAATTTATACACCGATCTGTCGTCGCTATAAATTATGTTGTTGTCCTTATCAAAAGCTAGGCCGTGTCCTTTTTCTACTGGCAAAATTTTTATTAGATGTTTACTCTTATTATCAATCGCGTATATACCATCTTGGGCAATAAAATGCGCTACGCCGTTCTTATCAGTGGTGGCTCCACTGATGTTCATGTAAGTGCCCTCGACAAAAACTGGAGCCCTTACCCCTCTCGGCAATATAAACATACCGTTGGGATTCACGAAAAATAGATCTTCGTGACTATCTATAACGAAGTGGTGTATCAAGTATCCTTTGACATCACGAACCGGAGATATTTTATTATCCCTGAATCTGTAGAGATTCTGATTGGCCGTGTCTACGAAGTAAAGGTCTTTATTGAAGTACATGTCAAATACGTCGATTCCTTTCACTAAGGGTGGTTTTTCGACGTCACCAGTACTATAATTGAACTTGAATACGCCATCGCTCCCTCCAATATAGACCTCTCCGGAGGCCTGGTCGACGGCGCTCGCGAAACCGTTACGAATGCCCGGTATAATTGACGTCACACCAGTGTCAATGTTCAAAATCACAGACAGGAAGCTCTGGTTGGAAAATTCGTCGGAGTTAATGCAAAAGAATAAGATATTCCTCTCTCGGTCGATCGCAAACTTGTATGGAATATTGACATCGCCGAGTATAACACGCCTTTCGTATTGTTCCCCATACACTGATACTAAGGAATCGCCTGCGGGTCGTACTTTCGAAACCATTATAATAATTTGATAAGTATCTGTTAAAATTTAATAAAATGAAGTCACTAAAGTATACATCATTTACAAGTAAATTTTGATGTTGTTCAAGATATTATCAATTATGACGTTACCTGTCATATGGATATTATTTTTTCATGTGAGAAAGGAAGGACTTTAGATTTTTTTGAGATTTTCACAATAAGCCCTTTATTTGATATGTCACAATATTATTATACACAACTTTTTTAAAGTTTTTTAATTTACCCCCCAAAAGTGGCCTCATTATACCTAGCAGCAGCAGCAGAAGCAGTATACCTACTAGTGGGGTTTTTAGGTGCACTCAATGTATGGGAACCAATATTTTTTTCATTAAAGCATGAGACTTGGCACACTTGTTACTAAGGTGAACCAGAGTCGAAAACGCCCGGGAGGCAGCGGGAGACACCCCTCTAGTGGGGAGGGGGAGGGGGTGAAGTTTTCCTACGCCGCGCGCACTGTTGGTCGTCATAACTACTAAACTACAGTTACTAGGGCAAGTGTGGTATCATTTTCGGATAAATAAAAGATGGCCAATCATTTTCTGAAACAAAAAAAAACTCCTTTACATAGAAAAAAATTGAAATACGGCCCAAAATCTAAAATCTTTTGAGTGAAAAAAATCTTTCAAGGTCAATAAAATTTTAATGATTACCGATATCGGATTAAGAAAAATATATTTAGAAAGGCGCATTAATACAGATTCCAAAAATGTAAGTTACATTGAAAATATTTAAGAAAAAGATGTTTAAAAAAATAAAAACACCACGCGGCAGAGTCGTAAAAAGTTGTGAGGAATGTTGTATTTACATAATTTGTTTATTGTAAAATGTGAAGCACTGCCAATGTAATGCAATCCTTTAATTCTATACACAATTGTTAAGATTGTTAGTTTTGCGTGTGATTACTTATATTTGGTACCTAAACAATAAATGCATAGGTACTTCCCTTTAATAATAATGTTCTCAATTAATTAGGTACTAACTAACAAATGCAATCATACATAGCTAGCTAGCATGTCTGCATGTGTTTCTCGAAAAAAATATTAAAGAATTTTATCAGCTTGGTCAGCTACAAGGGTTATATAAATGTTGGTTACAAATTTAAATGATTTGAATAATGTTTTCAGTCAAAACCAAGCCGTATGGCATAAGTCATGTTATTCAAAATACAACAGCACCCAGCTTAATAGGGCAAAATCTCGTGTTAAAAACACAACTTCTCGCGAGTCACCTCCGATGACTCGTAGTTAACAGTCGACAGAATATAAAGATGAGTGTATATTTTGCGAAATGCCGACCACAAAAACACATCCACTTAGTACTGTCATGAAAAAATCTTGTAATGACTCTATTATACAGTGTGCTAAAATATTGAATGATTATAAGATTTTAGCTAAAACATCAGAAAGATGTGATTTAATTGCCTTAGAAGCGAAATATCACAATAAATGTTTTACGGCATATAAAAATAAGAAGATATCAACAACAACAGTAAAAGGTGACAAGAAAGATGTTTACAGTATCGCTTTGTCACGTACAATAAAATTTAAAGAACATATTGATATCACAGTGCGAACTACCACAAGTGTCGAAAACGATGAAGGGATTTTGTTACAAGCCTCTAAAATTGTAAGAGCCGAATTATTCAACGACAGCAATGATGAAAGCAGCGTCCCTAAGTCTCTTTTAACTTTTGTTAGTTTGATTGTTTTTGGCTCTGATCGCCTTGATTATGACAGTGATGATCGTTGTATCCTTTTTATAGCTAAACTTTTGGCATACCATGCAGTCAAACGTCGCAAACACGATAATGTTTAAAGAAAAAGGCATAACAAAGACAGACAAACATCTGCTCCACTTTATTTAGCTGCAAAGTTGTACGCAAAAATGAGAAAAAAAACACTCATTCATTGCACATATCATCTGGGTATGAGTGTATCTTCCTCCAGCCTACAGAAAATATTAACCGAGAAAGCGAACTCAATATGTACAATGTACCATAGGGATAAAGTGGTTTGTCCTCCCAAATTAAGTCGCAGTTTATTTACTACTGCTGCTGTGGACAACATCGATCACAACCCCACATAAACCACTTCCAAAACTTCATTTCATGGCACAGCCATTACATTAATGCATTATAAAATGCCAGAAGATGACGGTTAGTTAGTAATATTGCTTATTATCCGTATTTTTTGTAAATCTTTACCAGTGATCGCTTCATACAATTTTATTTCAGGTCTTCCACGTCCACCACCCCCAGTTTCAAAGAACAGTGAGAAAGTTATGCAGCTACCATCTGACTACGCATTAGTTCCTCCCTGTTTTTTAGACCTGAGTAAATACACATGCTCCCGATCGGACACTTGCACACATATTGAATTCAATACTGTAGTACCCCTCATCGAAGAAACAGAATGGCTGGACAGTGCTATAACTGATGATTTCAAACCATGGGCTGCACATCATGCTGTAGAAGATACTAATGGCTTCATAAGTCACAGAACAGAAGTGGCTCTACTGCCGTTATTCACAGAGCAAGCCCATACCCCTGCTATGATGGCTCACACTATGAATATAGTTATGAAATACATTAAATTTGTGAACCCAGATCAAGTTCCAGTACTTGTTGCAGATCAACCCTTGTATGCTTTGCTTAAACAATTACAGTTTATATTACCCGAAGAATATGGTGAACATCACATTTTTATAATGATGGGTGGTTTGCATATAGAAATGGCAGCATTGAAGGTTATTGGACAGTGGCTGAAAGACAGTGGTTGGTGTGAAGCTTTAGTGGAAGCGCAAGTGACAACTCAGGGTAGATCCGATTCCATGTTGCAGGCGACGAATGTCAGTCGTACTAGATATGCTCATGACTCAGTTCTAACAATATTTGGTTTAATGATTGACATAAAATAAATACAAAAACTTTGTTTTAAATTAAATTACATTAAGTAAGTTTGAGCAACATACTCGTGATAACATTCTGTTTATAGGATCCATCTTAATCTTTCTTAACTCTGTATCTTTCATTCAGGTGACTGCGGCTGCTCTGTATTCATTACAAAAAAAAGCTTATAGTTGCTATGTGAACGACACTGATAGCCCAGTATCATTTGAACAATGGCGATCGGAAAAAAGTGCTCTGATTCCCCAATTCAAGTTTTGAGAATCAGCATTAAATCTTGCTTTGATTATATTACGATTTGTTCGATCAATCAGAAGTGGTGATTTCTGGATGTATATGGACTCGATAAGAAAACTTCTTCCGTGGTTTTTCGCCCTGGATCATATTAATTATGCCACATGGTTGTCAGTTCATCTGAAAGATTTGGTTAATTTGAGGAATAACCACCCGGAATTGCTAAAGCATTTCGAGAATGGAAAATTTGTGGCCCAAAAAAGCAATCGAAAGTTCTCTGGGTTAGCTTTAGATCAATCACATGAACAGAAGAATGCCATCATTAAAGGAGATGGAAGTATTTACCACCATTTGATATTACGAAAACTAAACTTAATAACAAATTATATTTGATATAATCAAATATATAAGGGCTAAGGCCCGATCACCCTAATGCAGGGTAGGCTCGAGCCCCTCGGTGGGGACATATATGAGCTGATATGATGATATACTATATCTAATGAAAACTACATCCTTATTAGTTACAGCTTACAGGACACTAGCAACCTATAAAACTCGTTTTTGATGTTCATAATTGGCTAAGAATTTTTTACGACTCTGCCGTACGTACGGTGTTTTATATTTTTTAAACGAATTTTTTCCAAAATATTTGCAATGTTACTTATAGTTTTGGAATCTGTATTAATGCGCCTTTTTAAATATATTTTTTTTAATCCGATATCGGTAATCATTAAAAAATTATAGACCTTGAAAGATTTTTTTTACTCAAAAGATTTTAGATTTTGGGCCGTATTTCAATTTTTTTTATGTAAAGGTGTTTTTTTTATTTTAGAAAATGATTGGCCATCTTTTATTTATCCGAAAATGATACTATATTTTCCCTAGTAGCTATAGTTTAGTAGTTATAATGACCAACAGTGCGCGCGGCGTAGGAAAACTTCACCCCCTCCCCCTCCCCACTAGAGGGGTGTCTCCCGCTGCCTCCCGGGCGTTTTCGACTCTGTTCCACCTTAGTAACAAGTGTGCCAAGTCTCATGCTTTAATGAAAAAAATATTGGTATTGTCCTATGTATTTCCTTTTGTTTAAATATTTAATGTATTTATTTTAAAAGCAATAAAGAGTTTACAAACAAACAAACAAACGACCCCACTATACCTACCTAACTGTATTATCCGATTTGGCTTGCCCCTGTAAAAACAGTACCTTTTTTAATCGCAATTGGTAATTATTAATTAAATTATTTTTATTTATTATTTTTTTTATTCTCTGGGTTGCCTGGAAGAAATTGCTTTAAGCAATAAGGCCGCCTACATTGTACAATTTATTTTTTTTCTATTTATTCTGTACTTGTATTTTTTGTAATTGTACAATAAAGCATATTTGATTGATTGATTGATTGATTGGTAAGTCCTTGGCATCGTCTCACCTGATGGTATGTGACGATGGAGCGGGCTTACCAAGATTCCCCAATGCGATGGGAAACTGGTTATCTTATCTTCAAGCCGGAACACATCGATGTTGTTAGCATTGATGTTTGGCGGCAAGACTTAGGTCGCTAGCCAGGCGGGCTGAGATAATGCCCTTCCACCACCCAAACTGAGTCTTACAACATTAGACTCTGCCAGGAATTGAACCCGCGACCTCCTGATGTTAAGCTAATGGACTAAACATTACGCCACCTACATATAAATCTAAATAATATATTATTACCCACCTACCCGCTGAAAATTTTTCGGACGAGCCATTTAATGCAGGCGCAAAATTCACCTGAAACACCTTTAAATTTCTCTTTGGCTAGATTTGCTTGCGCTAAAGCGATACGTAATTCTTGTTCTTGTCTCACGTGTTCAAAGCTATAATTTTAATTAAGTAATTTTTATGTTCAGACATTTTAGGTAATTCACTGTCTAAGAATAGGAAAAGAAATAACACAGTCAAATGCGTATCGGACAACGCATAGGTACACGTTACAGCCATAACATAGTAACTTGAACACTGTTTATCACATCAGGATATCCCAAATAAACTTTCGTTGAGAGTTCATTATACCAAGACCTATTTATAAGACTTGGATGATGTTTCTAGAAGCGCACCTTGTTAACGGTGTTGGCGGCTCATACATAGTATCATGCAAACAGTATACACCTGATAAAAATACAGGTTGTAAGGGACACGTTCCTAAAAGTGATAGGAAGGCGAATAGAACCACCTCATAACCTTCCGCATCGTAAAGCCGTCTAAACGTCTCTTATATACTTATTTTTGATCTCCTTGCCTCCTGGAAATCAATTAATCCTCCCGATTCATCCAGATTCATCCATGAGCCAACTGACACTTTTTGGGGTTCCATAGCAAACTAGGAAACAATATACAGTAATTTGGTCATGTACGTCTGTCTGTCCAGCGTTATGTCACAGCCGTTGTACTCGAAGACCATAGGTACCGCTATAAAGCTGAGAAAGCTATTAGTATTTCTAGCATTTTTTTATTTTCATACTTCATATGTGGTATTGTTGAATTGGTATTTTTTTTTATAAATGATTCGTTGATTTTCTAAATGGCGAATTTTCTTTGAGTTACATGGGCTAAAAACTGCTAGTAGCGATTGGGAAGAGTAGAACATATTATAATGAAATAAAAAGGAAAACAACCTGTTTTGCTAGAGAAATAAATGAGATAAGTAGGCTTACGCAAACCGGCCAAGTATGACTCGGGGTCACACAAACAGGGTTCCGCACCAAAACTTTAATCAACAGAACAAGACCTCTATATGCATACTTTGCTCTAGATAAATAGGGGTCTACTTATTCTGGACTTTAGAAATTTCATTTTTTCATGTGAGAAAGGAAGGACTTTAGATTTTTTTTAAGATTTTCACAATAAGCCCTTTATTTGATATGTCACAATATTATTATACACAACTTTTTTAAAGTTTTCTAAAGTACCCCCCAAAAGTGGCCTCATTTTTAAAATTTCACTTATTTACGTTATTCTGTGACACGTCGTCGTAGGTGTAGGGTATGGTAGGCAGGGCGTGGGTAGATAATAACGTGTTCACAGGTATTTAGATTTATTTACAAATGAATAAGATGAAATAGAGACCTAAAAAGAACAAGGATTAGAAAAACGTACCACACTTAAATTATAATCACAAATAACAAACATAATTTTATCTTACCCGAGATGGGTCTTTAAAGAAAGCAGCAGGTTAGAATAATCATTTTATACAGTTTCCAAGTTTGGTTTTGAAAAATATGTTGAATGGTGGAAATAATTTTGATTTTTGAATCTCATTGTTACATAGATGACAGCGCATGCGTAAAAGAACAATGAAAAAGTTCAAATGAAAGAAGAACGAATAACAGCGTACCGCGTTACAATACGTCCGTCTTTGGGTTAACGACAAACATATTATGTGTACCAAACAACTCAATCGGTCAAGTAGTTTCCAAACAAATTGAATGTGACAAACGGACGGACAGACACACGAGTAATCCTATTAATGGTTCCGTTTTTACCTTTTGAGGTACGGAACCCTAAAAATAGTCGTCCAACTCCCTTGAAATGCTTTGGAATTAAAAACTTGAAATAATAAAACACCTGCAAGATTCCACCCGGAACGATAGACAGAGAGACAAACAAGAAAGTAAAAACGTGTTAAAATGTCGGAAATAAGACTGCAAAAAAGCTGCATTTTTGTTTACTTAAAAAATTTACTCATTTTAGAGCAGACTCTGGCTGAAGATGGTGTTCGAAACCGGTCGCTGACAAATTATAACGTCTAGTTAAATTCAATTTCTGTGGAATTAGTGTGATATAATGTTCCACCAAAAACCTACAATCAAAAGTATCAACTATTTATAAAGGTACACATTAATTGTACTACGTTATATATAACCTATTTTTTCAAATGACTACGGAAACCTACTTTGCTCGTGGTCCAACCAACACGCACCTAGACAGTATTTTTTACAAAAAAAATTTAACGTGTAACTTCATTTGCCCCGAATGTAACTGACGATGCAGACGAAAATGTTATGGACACTGCTCTCTCCATAAAAATAAAATAAAAATAAAAATGCCTTTATTTGACCATACTTCATTTCATCTTATCTACTATTATTAATATTATTATAACGCTTATTAGTTGCTATATGTACTATCTTACTTTACTATTACTAAATTAGGTTAAGTAGGGTCCCCAGATTGGGTAAAGGCCTCCTCCAATGATGCCCACTTCTCCCTATCCTGTGCTATTTCCCACCACTTTGGGCCAGCGAATTTTTTTATTTCATCCTCCCATCGCTCTCTCCATAACGGTCCCCAATTTGTAGAAATTAAGAAACACTGGTGCAGTACAGGCAGGTACTCGTAACCCCTAAAAATTCTAAATCAAATGTAAATCGGTGAATTAGTCACCGGTTTACATTCGATTTAGATTTTTTTATTATTACTATTATTTTTTGACGGATTTTTTTATTGTTACTCCGAAACGGAGATAGTCGAGGGAGTTGGACAGGTTTGAGGATCAATAGAAAGGATGGAGGGGATAGGAATAGGGGGGAGGACTATGCTTAGCAGTGGGACAGTCTAGGCTAATAAAAAAACATATTTTTTAACAATTAATGTTTCGGGTGAAATATATTTTTTAACAACAATTAAAAATTCCAAGTGCCTTTTCGGTCATAAAAGTTACCTTTCACAATAAATTATTACAAGGGTCGTTTTATTCTTTTATTGTTAGGCTTATAAATTTCCATCATCTATCCGTCCGTAAATATCCATCGATTTCATAAGATTTATGACTCTGTCGTATATTAAGGTCTTCGCGTCGATACCCCACACAAAGTCAAGGTGACTGAACTTTGCCATAGTCACGCGGAACAATCCTACTGGTCTGCCAAGTTCCTGGTGGAGCCTGAAGACGTCGTTCACGTGGGCCAGGGGGTCGCTGTCGGAGTAGTGCAGAAACACAGGAGAGGTAATCTTGTCTAGGGGGTATTTTGGTGGACTGAGGCTGCCGTATTGTCTGCGGTTCAACCACCAGCTACCGTAGTCGTAGCGACGGAACTCTTTACCGGCAATTCCCTGTCCGTAATGAGCAAATTGCCTTAAGGCCGCCCCCGCCGGTGTGTGACCTAATTTTACTGGCAGCATGGTCTATAAGTAGAAGAAAACAACTATGTAGACAGCATGCTTGCCGATAAGGAACTTATCATAAAGAGCATCTTTTCTTAAAGTCACAATGTGTAAGCCCTTCGCATCATCTCACCTGACGGTGATGATGCTGCCGAAGTTTGAAGCGAGCTAACCAAGATTCCTTAACGCAATGGGAAACTGGCTATCTTATCTTCAAGCTGGAACACATCGATGCTGTTAACACTGATGTTTGGCGGCAAGACTTAGATAAGATGGTGGTAGCTAGCCAGGCGGGCTATGAAAATGTCCTACCACCAACCAAATCGAGTCTTACAAATTTGACCCCGCCGGGAATCGAATCCGCGACCTCCTGGTGTGAAGCGAATGGACTAACCAGTAACCATTACAACACGGAGGCGGTATATTTTTATTGGTAATATATACAATTATTATAGTGTAGGTTAGCTTCCATCTTCGGCGTCATCGTCACTTACCATCAGGTGAGAAGATGTCAAGGGCTTACCCATTGTGAATTAAAAAATGGTTACGTACTGCGTTGTGTTGTTCCGGATTCCACCCGCCAACTAAAAACATGATGCTGCTGCATATTGGTTGTAGCATCACTTCATCCATGCACATCTGTTGCCCTGCCCATGTCATTATCAGATTGTTGGGCATGAATTCGCCCATGCCGATTAATGATGCTAAACTCTGAAAAGTGAGAAAGAATGTCAAAATATTTTAAACAGTGATAGTAAAACTTCAGTCTACTGAGTGTTCTCTTGGCTCCGGAACGGTGTTTTGTTCCGGAAGATAATGGGATTAGTATGAAGGAAGGGTTGACAGTTAGAAGATAATCTCTGGTTTTGGTAAGTTCAAAATGGGAGAGTCAGGTCAGAAGGTGATAAAAGAACGAATTGCGGGGTCGAGAGAAAGAGGGGTTATAGGTACATGGTGTATCAAAATTGATGATAGATCCTTTTAATTAGGGCTTCTACTCATCATACTAAACAACTATAACTTAGCAGAAATCGCAAAAAAACTTTATACATTTCGATTAACCGAATTACTTTTTGTATGGGGGGGGGGTCCTTTTTTAATAGTTGACTATGGGTTTCTTAGAGAAAGTTGTTCAGTATGATGAGTATAAGCCCCGAGTTACGGGTTCTATACATTTTTTTACACCCTGTACATATGAAATTAGGAAGAACCAACTAAGTTGTTGACTTTTGTAGAGGGAGTAGTGCCCAGAGAAGGATGGAGTAGTGCCCAGAGAAGGATGGAGTGACACCTTGGAGATGAGCAAATTTCATATTGCACGCGAATTCAGACGCGGGTAATAACTACTAAATAAATATCCTGTAATATATGTTGTTACTCACTTCAATTTGATTTGCGTAAGGGGAAATCGCCCTCAACAGAGGGTTATTGTTGTGTGCCATGTACGCAACGGGAGCCAAAGCGTGCATAGAAATAATCTTATCATTGTAATCTGGACGGAGCGACGCCATCACGAAGAAGGAGGTAGTTCCTTGGGAATGGCCGATGTAGTGCAACCTCTCTTGGCCTGTGTGTCCAAGAGCATAATCAATCATAGCGGGTACGTCGATGTTGCCTAATTCGTCCCATGAGAACTCCCAGAATTGGGTGTTAAGTAAAGCGTCCGGGTTCAGTGATGTGTGGCGACGAGAGTAATAGTTTCCTCGACCGTTGCCCATCCAGACGTCGTAGCCTTCTTCAGCCAGCAGGTAGCCTATAAGTTGTGAATTGCGTTTAGAGGAACATTCGAGTAGACCGTTTGGGTAATTGAGGCGGTAATATTACAGATTTTCGTTAGTTTTAACGTCAATTACTCTTAAGCGATAGAAAACCCAAGGTTGAAAAAAAATACCCTTACTGTTGATGATGTTCCTTATAGTCAAAAGCTATTAGAAACACGATTGAGCAGTTTTGGCTCGATAGGAAAAAATCCCGAAGATAGGTCTACTTATGACTAATATTTTGAAATAGAAATTTTAAAAAATATACATACAACAATATTTGTAATGATAATACAAAGTGAGTAATGTTATTATTTTTTATACTTTTATTGTAGTTTTTGATTGAAACAAAAACCATTGAAAAAGTGTGGTTATTTCCTTTACTCTTTACACATAAAGAAGAAGAAGACAGAGACAACTGTATTCCAATCGTATATAATAATACCTTGCCTAAATAGCGATTCTATATTGTTATTGTTTCTGTAATCGCATTGCACCAAACTTATCTACTATTCAATGTATGAGGAATTTTCAAAGTTCTACGAATCCACAATTTTATTTATTAATCCTAGTGCTACTCTTTCTCCTCAAGTTTCAAACATTCTACCTGTGTCTAACCTTGTTATATATACTAATGTTTTAAAGAGGTGAAGTTTGTTTTTTGTTTGTTTGTAAGGTGTTATCTTTGAAACTACTGAACCAATTCTAAAAATTATTTCACCAATGGAGAGCTACATTATCACAGTCCAAAATATTATTATAAAAAGAAAAATTAGGCTTAGAATTATGGTTCCGTTTGTACCCTTTAAATATAAAACCCTAAAAAGCTATTAATAAACAATACTAACTGTTACTTTTGAATTGGGTCAAACACAAACACCCTACCAAAGAATAAAGACTATTTACTTCGTAAAAGAAGGTTAACTTCGCAAAATCATTGAAATGAATGGCAACTCTTGCTACGACACAATAAAGTGCAAATCCAGGTCGCACAGCGCTATTTACCTACAAGTTGCTTCTCCTTCTATCGCGTAAGTCATCTCTTCTGACTACTGAATTTGCCCCATTCAGGGGGCCGCACGGCGTAGGTACATTTTCATGCCTACAGGCCGGAGTGCGACAGGCCTGACCCTACTTACTAAACTGTTCTACTTATATCATGGTTACCCTTCGTCAATAAAAGCAACTAAATTTCAGTGGAAAGTATTTCTACATCCTGGATAAGATCCTTTTTCGCAACCACTTTTTTATCCACAGTTGATAAGCCCTTGGGATCATCTCACCTGTTGTTAAATGACTATGATGCCGAAGATGGAAGCAGGCTTACCAAGATTAATGCTCTTAACAGCTCTTATAACAGTGATTTGACGGCAAGACTTACATAAGATGGTGGTAGCTAACCAGGCGGGCTTGTGCCCTACTACCAACCAAATCGAGTCTTACAAGTTGTCCCCGTCGGAAATCAAACCCGTGACTTACCATTACGCCACGGAAGCGCTTATCACGCAATAAACCATTTTTGTGAATTATCGAACTCCAAAAGTGAAGCATTCATCATTTTAAAAATCCTGACCGCGGCTGCATTAGGCACTGAGTTCTTTTTCCAGTTATAGGTAGGTAATAATATGTAGACATTCGTAATATGTATTCTTCAGAATTTTCAAAAACGGCTATTAATGCCACTGCACAGATAGAGGATAGGTTCATACCGAATCCAAATGAAGGCCCCATGACCACCCAATCCGCTGAGGAGGACAATAGCCCATGCATCAGGAATACGACGGGCCTCTTGCCTGGACCGTTATTCCTGTCCCGACCGTGGGGGATGCGGTGCATCTCCAGTATGTAGTCATCTGGCGTTGTTACGTGGTGAACTTCCACAGGATAATTGTATTTTGTAATGAGCTCGGGCTGTAAGTTACAGAATTCAATTAAAATGGTTGAAGCTTACTTTATCGGAGCTTATGGTTAGTCATCTGACTCATCAACGGGAGGTCACGGGTTCTATTCCCGCCATTTGTCTGATGGGAAAATATCCGTCTATCTGAGATTAGCTTGGTAAGATGGCACCTACTGCTTGTAGGTATCCAAGCTTTGACGTCCAAGATCAATGTAAATAGTAAAGGCTCAGACCCACCGCGGCGCACGGAGAGGCTACGCACGTCTATAAAGCTTCGCTTTGCAAGAAAATGTATATGATCGTGTCCACTGCAACCAACGGACACGCTACGCATCAATTGACGTCATTGATACACGCGCGGCTTGTTCGAATAGGAATAGGTGCTACATAGCTCAACGCTGTAAGCGCCATGCACGCTGTGCAATCGGTACACGGCTTGTACCACAAAGCGTTGCCCATGCTGTGCACGAGCACACGGCGCATTTTAGCTGCGTGGATTCATTTGATCGAAAAGTTTTTTTTTTGTTTTAAATTTCGTGGAACATTCTTGCAAAAACACGTGCGTAGCCTCTCCGTGGGCCGTGGTGGGCCACGCTACAGTTGTACGTACATAGTCGTGGGTTTAATATTCGTGTATAGTGTGTTCTGCAGTGGAAACATAGACTCACGATGTCGAACAAATGAATCCACGCAGCTAAAAAGCATGCGCCGCGGTGGGTCTGGGCCTTAAGGTTAATTTCTTTGTTTCGGCAATAGGTGATTGATAATGGTTGCGGTGCAAACGTCTGTATAGATAGGTGTAAAAAAATCAGGTGGGGCTGTGTCGGGGTGCTGTTGGTTTACCGTGAAACAATTTAAATTTTCCCTCGTGAGTGGATAAATATAGAGGTTTGCTTGTTCCTAGAAATGAGATAATTATACAATTGGTCGGATCTACCACGGAAACAGATCTTGTTTCTTTTGTTTTATTCACAATTGACAAGCCCCTGGCATTATCTCACCTGAGGGTAAGTGACGATGATGCTGAAGATCGAAACGGGCTTACCAAGATTCCCTAACGTAATAGGGATGTGGCTATCTTATCTTCAAGCCGGAACACATCAATGCTGTTAACACTGATGTTTGGCTGCAAGACTTAGATAAGATGGTGGTAGCTAGCCAGGCGGGCTACCTACACCACCACCAACCAAACCGAGTCTTACAAAGTTGACCCCACCGGGAACGAACCCGCGACCTCCTGGTGTGAAGCGGACGAACTAACCATTACACCACGAAGGCGGTTAAAATCTTTCGTTAAATCCGTTGCAATTCAGTTTTCTGGCCTGGTATACAGCCTGTACTTATGTGATTTTATGTTTTACGTCAAAAAATGCACTGCACGTCACCGCGCCTGCAAAACCAGGCATCTGCGTATCCCTTGAGCACAGTTAATAAGTTAGGCTCGTCTATCTCTGTATGTCTTTCTGTCATAGTTGTGATCAATAAAATGACTTGAGGTTTCTTGGTATGCTTACATTTACAACAAATAATCTTTTGAAAGTTTTCCTAAGTTCAAAACAAACTTACCACATCCAGATGGGCGTCTTCGTAGATGTCGTTCGAGTATCTCGTCTCCCCATTTCTCATAAGTTCCTCTACGTAATCCGCGTGAGGCGAGTGCCCGGCAGCGGCCAACGCCGCACACGCTACAGTCACAACTGCCCACCGTAACATGCTGTGCTGCACAACTTGATGACAAATCACCAGTGTACTTTCTAGATGTCTGCTACTTTTATAATGATCTAAACAACGATAAATAGAGAATTAACGCATGATTAGGATAAAGACGTATAAATACCTACCTAATTAGTGTTTTGTTCTTTGATATAAACATCATCGATCAAAATAAGGGACTAAAAGTGTTGTTTTCGATAAGCGACGTTTGCCAGTGCGAATAACAAAAGGCGTAATTTACCGTAGATAGCACTAGGTAGGCACATTTAGTACTTATCTCCTTAGTAGTCTGTGGGTAAATTGCTGACGTCGTCTTACCCACACACGGCGCTGCATCAGCACCGGCGCGTGGCGCTGGTGATGGCGTTACATACCGGTGCCAAATTATATATACTTATTAGTACTAATATACGAGTACAGTATGGACACTCCTTGCCGCTCTCTAGATTCCGACCTCACCCCCTTGTCACCCAGATTTAAGCAGATTGGTTACCGTTTGGTTATCGAACGTACAGGAATTCGCCGCCATTTTGTTTGGTCCAACATTTGTTTTTTGAAATGTCATTTCTAGCCACAGTTTCTGGCCCGTTGTATGAATTGTTCACGGTGTGCCGGTGCGGTGGTGCGGTGGTGGCATTAAATACCGCTGCACTGCGACGCCGCCGGTACCGCGAGTCTTGTTCCAGCGCACACGCCAGAGCATCAAGCCGCTACTCTTTACGCACCGTATCATAACACAGCATCTCTGTGGTTTTCCGCCCTTTAGCTTTTTGTCAAACGGCGAATAGTTTCAACACGAAAGAGGAACAAACAGACGTGATTTCTATACTCTTTGAAACAGACTTAAGTTTTCACAAATCCCACAGGAATTATGCATTTTTATCCATTTTAGTTCTATCTCAAATTTTAGAGCAATCGGTCGAGTAGTTTCACCGTGAAATAGCAACGGGCTTAAGTTTGTCCCAGATTTCTTGGGAACCACGCGTTTTTCCGTAAAAAATATTCCATGTTGTTTTCCGCCATTTTCGTTACAAAAATAACAGCGCCCGTGCGCGCGCACATAGTCAGTTATTTTTGACAGCATTGCGTATATAGAAAAGTACTCTGTGAGGATTACCTACAGTCATTCAGCGAGTAAGTGATGAGCGTAAAACTTGTAACACCGCTGTATTAGGTACATTCATTATTTGTGCGTTTGACTGGTTTGCTATACACAGGCTATTAAAAAAACAGTGAGGTGTTGCTCTATTATCTAAACAATGTATAAAAAATGACAAAAACCGGTCAAGTGCGAGTAGTACTCGCATGGAAAGGGTTCCGTGCCTACTGTAAACTAGGTAGGGCAATTTAAAATTTTAAAAATATACATATTATATTAGTATTTCTTATAACGAGCACTATTTGATAAATCACATGCATGATGTAATTTGTAGTTTTTTTAACTTTATAATTTATCCGCCAAACGAAAATCTAAATTCGTGTTCATTTACGCTGTTTGTCCGTGATTGGGTTATCAAACTCTATACATGGGGCATATTACATTATCACAGATATATGATCAATTGATCATATTTAATCCTAGATAATATAGTACATTGCCACTTTTGTAGGATCATATTCTACAGTACGCTATCAAAAATGATCATTGGGCTACATCTAGGATGATTGATTATGTCTGTAATAGTGTAATATGAAGATAATTTCAACTGTTTTTCCAATAGATTCGGAGAAAATCGGGTGTGACAGACGGGTAACCGGAAGAACGGATACACGTGAATTATCTTAAAAGGGTTCCTTTATTTCATCCGATGTAGGTACGGAATACGGATCTCTAAAAAAATCACTTTCCATACATCGTCATCGTACTATGTATATAAATACCTCACGAACAAGTGAATGCCCGCCCGTTCGTTAACCCGCTTGGCTGTAGGTATGGAAAAACTGGAAATACGTAAGATTTTTTTAAGTAAGTATGCCTACAATAAGGCACACGGGCACAGGTGGGCGTATGACCTTGTAACGCGCTACCTACCTATATTTGTAATTTCTCGGTTTGTTTAGGAAAGTGATTTTTTAGATAGATTTTTTACTATTTTTCCTGTCATCTACTCGATACCCACTGAATAATAAACCTTAAAATTACACTCGTGATTTTTTGGTAAACCTGTAAATCAGTGATATGATAAAAAGATAACAAAACGGATTTATCAAAACCAGCAAAAATCACAAAGGCTTATGATTATGATAGATTAGCTTTTTCCGGCGGCTACGCCCGCGTGTATATCGTTTTTATTACTTACGTACATTCTTAGGTGTTCTCATGCTAGCAAACCTATCCGAAAGCTTTAGACCGCTAGTGATGACACTGAGCATTCTACTTCCAAAATTTCATCGGAATCTGTAGTTTTAGCTCTTATCAAGGAAAGTAACCGGGACCAAGCCTCTACTAGTGACAAAGTTCTTACCACTAATAGCTCAAAATTAAATGTGAAGTTTTGTACTTTTTGCCGTAAAAAGGGGATATTTGAAAGATGTGTGTAGAAAATTAGTAAAAAGGTCCGGTCAAAATTCTTCAAATTCTTGGGTCATAGAAAACTAGGAAACATTATACAGTAGTTTGGTAATGTCCGTCTGTCTGTCCGGCGTTACGTCACAGCCGTTGTACTCGAAGACCATAGGTACCGCTATAAAGCTGAAAACGCTATTATTATTTTAAGCATTTTTTTTATTTGCTTACTTCATTGTATGTGGTATTTTTTTTATAAACGATGCGTTGATTTTCCAAATGGTGAGTTTTCTTTGAGTTACATGGGTTAAAAACTGCTATTTTAGGACATCTGAAAGGTAGGTATTTGAAAGAGTAGAACATATTAAAATGAAATTAAAAGGAAAACAATCATATAGCTAAGTAGGCTTACGATAACGAACCGGCCAAGTGCGACTCGGGGTTACACAAACAGGGTTCCGCACCAAAGCTTTAACAGAACAAGACCTTCAAATGCTTTTGCTCTAGATAAATAGGGGTCTACTTAGTCTGTACTTTAAAATTTTCATTTTTCGCACAGGAAAAATTTAACATTAAAACGGAAGGACTTTAGATTTTAAAAATGTGTTTGAGATTTTCGTGTACGTGTGTCTGTCCGTCCGTTGGTCACAGCCAATTTGCTCGGAAACTACTTGACCGATTGAGTTGAAATTTGGTACACATATGTAAGTCGGTGACCCAAAGACGGACGTGTAACTTAAATAAATGAATTTTAAAAATGGGGCCTCTTTTGGAGGATAAATAAGAAAACTTTAAAAAAAGTTATATATATTGTGACATATCAAATGAAAGAGCTTGTTATAAAAATCTCAAACAGTTTTTTTTAACTAAAAAATTAAATGTGTTTAATTTCATTTGCCCCGAATGAAGCTGACGATGCAGACGAAAATGGTACAGGCACTGCTCTCGCCATAACGGTCCCTAAATTCTAGAAATTAAGAAACACTGGTGTAGGCAAGTACTCGTACCCACTAAAAATTCTAAATCAACAGTGACTTATATATTACGCTGGCGTAAGGACCCGGCCAACGCGCGCGAATAATGGTCCCAGCGAATTGGTTCGAAAATCGAAAGTTTCGCACACTCGCGACTCAGTCGTCTGCGGGAAATTGTACAGTGCGGTGGAAAGATATTCCATATAAAAATGCCTTATTGTGTTGTAAGAGGCTGTAAAAATCATGAAAGAAAGGCTAAAAAGAAACATGGGATGTTGTATCATCGTTAAGTAACCTTACATTGTATTTTTTCTTGTAAACAAATTAAATAAACGAATTTTAAAGCGACAATTCTACCAAGGTTCTTTTAACGCGGCACTGACGTCAACTCTCGCCCACGCTAGTTCGTACGAGTTATGTTAGATGGCGCTACTTTTTGCTTGTATCAAGAAAATCTGAGTCAAATATGGAGACGGGCGGATCCTTCTATTCAAATCTGTGTAAATCAAATGTAAATCGGTGAATTAGTCATCGGTTTACATTCGATTCAGATTTTTTTTTTATTATAACTATTATTTTTTGACGGATTTTTTTATTGTTATTTCAAAACGGAGATAGCGGGAAGAGTTGGACAGGTTTGCAGGATCAATAGTAAGAGGTGGCTCGGGTTAGGGTTGTATGGCGTAATAGAGGGTAGGCCTTTACTTAGTCTAGGCTAATAAAAAAATATATTTTTAACAATTAATGTTTAGGGTGAAAAATAATTTCTAACAACAATTAATAATTCCAAGTGTTTATTACGTGGTTTTTCAATCACAAATATGTTACCATTCTGCTGTTTTATTCTTTTATTGTTAGGCTTATAAATTTCCATCATCTATCCGTCCGTAAACATCCATCGATTTCATAAGATTTATTACTCTGTCGTATATTAAGGTCTTCGCGTCGATACCCCACACAAAGTCAAGGTGACTGAACTTTGCCATAGTCACGCGGAACAATCCCACTGGTCTGCCGAGTTCCTGGTGGAGCCTGAAGACGTCGTTCACGTGGGCAAGAGGGTCGCTGTCGGAGTAGTGTAGGAACACAGGAGAGGTAATCTTGTCTAGAGGGTATTTTGGTGGACTGAGGCTGCCGTATTGTCTGCGGTTCGACCACCAGCTACCGTAGTCGTAGCGACGGAACTCTTTACCGGCAATTCCCTGTCCGTAGTGAACAAATTGCCTTACGGCCGCCCCCGCCGGTGTGTGACCTAATTTTACTGGCAGCATGGTCTATAAGTAGAAGAAAACAATTATATAGACAGCATGTTTGCCGATAAGGAACTTACCATAAATAGCATATTTTTTTATATTCACAATTGGCATCATTTCACCTGACGGTAATGACACAGTCTAAGAATCCATACAGTCGTCCGACGGAGGGCGTCAGACAGCGCAATCGTGCGGGGGCTGCGGGGCGGGTAGGGCCCACTAGACCATTGTCTGTTGTTTTTATGGTGCGGTGGGCCCATTCATTGAGGGTCGTTACGTTGCATTTGTATTATCAATCATTCATGCACGGCTAATTATTATCTTTTGATTTATTTCGGTTCCTAATTTTTGAAAATTATTTAATATAATTTAAATAAATATTAAAACATTTTGTTATAATAAATTTTTAATAAATTTCAAATTTATAATTTTGAGACAACTATTTTTTAATAAATTTCAAATTATTAAAAAAACAAATTGTAACAAAGAGTTTTAATAATTTGTTATGTAAATATAATATTAATAATTATCGATACTTTTTTAAAACTAAAATTTTGTGTGAGTTAGACGAAATCTCATTCTCATCTCATCATGGTAAGTGACGATGGAGTCAAGGATGGTACACGCAAACTCAAATAATGCGTAGTCACACTCGCCTTGAAAATCCTAATATGGATAATTTTATAGGTATTATTGGGGTGTTTTTTTACGAATATGACATACATACTATAATCCGTTGTTAAAAAATGGCCGCCATTTTGAACTTTTTAGTTACTGAACCAATTGCTTCCAAAATCGATATCTGAAGGTCCCCGAGGTCCCTTATAACGAATTCGTTGCCCGAATTAAAAAAGTGGCCGCCATTTTGAGCTTTTTAATTACTGAACCGATTGCTTCCAAAATCGATATCTGGGGGTCCCTGAGGTCCCTTATCACGAATCCGTTGTCAGAATTCAAAAAAGTAGCCGCCATTTTGAACTTTTCAGTAACTGGACCGATTGCTTCCAAAATCGATATCTGAAGGTCCCTGAGGTCCCTTATCACGAATCCGTTGTCAGAATTCAAAAAAGTAGCCGCCATTTTGAACTTTTTAATAACTGGACCGATTGCTTCCAAAATCGATATCTGAAGGTCCCTGAGGTCCTTTATCACGTATCCGTTGTCAGAATTCAAAAAAGTAGCCGTTATTTTGAACTTTTTAGTAACTGGACCGATTGCTTCCAAAATCGATATCTGAAGGTCCCTGAGGTCCCTTATCACGTATCCGTTGTCAGAATTGAAAAAAATGACCGCCATTTTGAACTTTTTAATTACTGGACTGATTGCTGCCAAAATCGATATCTGGGGGTCCCTAAAGTCCCTTATCACGAATCCGATGTCAGAATTCAAAAAAGTTGCCGCCATTTTGAACTTCTTAGTAACTAAACCGATTGCTTCCAAAATTGATATCTGGAGGTCCCTTATCACGAACTCGTTGCCACAATAAAAAAAAGTGGCCGCCATTTTGAACTTTATAATTACTGGACCGATTGCTTCCAAAATCGATATCTGGGGGTCCCTGAGGTCCCTTATCACAAATCCGTTGTCGACAATCGACAATTTTCAATTCGGGCAACGGATTTGTGCTAAGGGGCCTCAGGGATCCGCATAATATATCGATTTTGGATGCAATTGGTCCAGTAACTAAAAAGTTCAAAATGGCAGCTGCTTTTTTCAATTCAGGCAACGGATTCTTGATAAGGGACCTCAGGGACACCCAGATATCGATTTTGGAAGCAATCGGTCCAGTAACTAAAATGTCCAAAATGGCGGCAACTTTTTTTAATTCTGACAACGGTTTCGTGATTAGGGAACTCAGGGACCCTCAATTTTGGAAGCAATTGTTTTAGTAACTAAAAAGTTCAAAATTCCAGCCACTTTTTTCAATTCTGACAACGGATTCATGTTAAGTGACCTCAGGAGACTTCAGGTATCGATTTTGGAAGCAATCGGTTTAGTAACTAAAAAAATCAAAATGGCCGCCATTTTTTGATTCTGACAACGGATTCTTGATCAGAGATTTAAGGTACCTTCAAATATCGATTTTACACTATTGAAGTAATTTTTCTACGTAATGGCATTTACTTTCATTTAATTGTCAACCCTTGATACTGTGATCAGTGACTCGTGAAATCGGCGATGACGCGATTATTACAGACGTTGGACGACTGTATGGATTCTTAGACTGTGGTAATGATGATGCCGCAGATGGAAGTGAGCTAAACAAGATTCCCCAACGCAGTGAGGAACGTGAGCTATCTTATCTTCAAGCCGGAACACATCAATGTTGTTGGCATTGATGTTTGATGGCAAGACTTAGATACGATGGTGGTAACTAGCCAGGCGGGCTTGGAAAATACCCTAGACTCAGACGGGAATCGAGCCCGCGACCTCTTGATGTGAAGCTAATGGCCGGCACGGAGGTGGTTAAATCTCAATCTCAAACAATTTTATTTTTATCCACAATTGGTAAGCCCTTGGCATCATCTCACCTGATGGAAGTAACGATGATGCCGGAGATGGAAGCGAGCTTACCAAGATTCCCCAATGCAATTGGGATCTGGCTATCTTATCTTCAAGCCGGAACACATCAATGCTGTTAATACTGATGTTTGGCGGCAAGACTTAGATAAGATGGTGGTAGCTTAGCCAGGCGGACTATGAAAATGCCCTACCACCAACCAAACCGAGTCTTACAAAGTTGACCCCGCCGGGAATCGAACCCGCGACCTCCTGGTGTGAAGCGAATGGACTAACCATTACGCCACGGAGGCGGTATATTTCTATTGGTAATATTTACAAATATTATGGAGTAGCTTACGTACTGCGTTGTGTTGTTCCGGATTCCACCCGCCAACTAAAAACATGATGCTGCTGCATATTGGTTGTAGCATCACTTCATCCATGCACATCTGTTGCCCTGCCCATGTCATTATCAGATTGTTGGGCATGAATTCGCCTATGCCGATTAATGATGCTAAACTCTGAAAACGCTAAACACGTTAAAAAACCGACTTCCATCGCAACAACTTAGTACATTTTTGCATTATTATTTTTAGTTTTTGGTTATTTTCTAATAAAGTATTACACCGATTTTGATAAAATTTATACGGGACCACACGGGAAACACTAGCTTTCAAATAAAAAAGAATCATAAAAATCAGTTCACCCCGTCAAAAGTTCTGAGGTAACACATTAAAAAAACATAGAGACGAATTGAGAACCTCCTCCTTTTTGGAAGTCGCTTGAAAAGTGTGCAAAATTTTAAAAGATTTTAAACAGTGATCAATGAATTTTTCTTAGTAACTACCTTTCGGTGGAAATGAGAATTCTCGACAACGGTGTTTTGTTCCGGAAGATAATGGGAGTTGTTAAAAGGGTGGACTGTTAGTAGTCAGGTCAGAAGGTGGTAAAGTGAGAAATTGCGAGGTCGAGAGAGAAATGTTATACAGGGTGTAATAAAATTGGTGAATGTCCCGTTCTACTCGTTCTACTCATCAAAAAAGTCATTCAGCTTATCGATTTGTATGAAGAGTTTTTTTTTGCAATTTCAGCAGTCATAGAACAAAAGTTGTTTAGTAACTTTTGTTCTATGACTGCTGAAATTGCAAAAAAAAACTCTTCATACAAATCGATAAGCTGAATGACTTTTTTTAGACGGTTCCTAGGGGAAAGTTGTTCAGTATGATGAGTAGAACCCCCAGTTAACGGAACCTACACATTTTTTTACACCCTGTACATATGAAACTAGGAAGAACCAACTAAGTTTTTGACCTTTGGAGAGGAAGTGTGCAGAAAGAAGGATCACCTTGGAGATGAGCAAATTTAAAATTAACGCTTACTCACTTCAATTTTATTTGCGAAAGGGGAAATCGCCCTCAACAGAAGGTTTCTGTTGTGTGCCATGTACGCAACAGGAGCCAAAGCGTGCATAGAAATAATCTTATCATTGTAATCTGGACGGAGCGACGCCATCACGAAGAAGGAGGTAGTTCCTTGGGAATGTCCGATGTAGTGCAACCTCTCTTGGCCTGTGTGTCCAAGAGCATAATCAATCATAGCGGGTACGTCGATGTTTCCTAATTCGTCCCATGAGAACTCCCAGAATTGGGTGTTAAGTAAAGCGTCCGGGTTCAGTGATGTGTGGCGACGAGAGTAATAGTTTCCTCGACCGTTGCCCATCCAGACGTCGTAGCCTTCTTCAGCCAGCAGGTAGCCTGCAAGTTGTGAATTGCGTTTAGAGGGACATTCGAGTAGAACGTTTGGGTTAATATAAATTAGTGCTAATTTGAAGGTTAGGTTAGGTTAGGTTGAAAAAAAATACCCTTAATGTTGATGATGTTCCTTAAAGTTAAAAGGTATTAGATACACGATTGAGCAGTTTTGGCTCGATAGATAAAAATTCCAAAGATCTACACCGTTACTTTCAACTCTAGTTATGACTAATAATTTGAAGTATAAATTTTAAAAAATGTACAACAATATTTGTTATGATAATACAAAGTGAGTACATAATGTTATTATTTTTTATACTTTAATTGTAGTTTTTGCTTGAAACGAAAACCATTTAAAAAGTGTAAAAGTGTGTTTATATCCTTTACTCTTTACACAATACCTTCCAATCAATAGCTCGCCTTAAAAGCGATTCTGTATTGTTATAATTTCTGTTATCGCATTACATCAAACATAACTACTAGTCAATCTATGAGGAGTTTTCAGAGTTGTTTCCGCAACCGCTTTTTTATCCACAGTTGATAAGCCGTTGGGATCATCTCACCTGATGTTAAATGACTATGATGCCGAAGATGGAAGCGGGCTTACCAAGAAAGCCCTTGGCATCATCTCACCTGATTTTAAGTTACTATTATGCTGAAGATGGAGGCGGGCTTACCGAGATTAATGCTCTTAACAGCTCTTATAACAGTGATATTTGACGGCAAGACTAAGATAAGATGGTGGTAGCTAACCAGGCGGGCTGAGTGCCCTACTACCAACCAAATCGAGTCTTACAAGTTGTCCCCGTCGGAAATCACCGTGACCTCCTAATGTAAACCGAATGGAGTAACCATTACGCCACGGAAGAGCTTATCACGCAATAAACCATTTTTGTGAATTGTTGAACTCCAAAAGTGAATCATTTTAAAAAATCCTGACTTCGGTTGCATTAAGTACTGATTTCTTTTTCCAGTTATATTAGGTAAATACTAATATGTAGACATTCCTTATATTCTTCAAAATATTCAAAACCGGCTTATAATGCCACTGCACAGATAGAGGATAGGTTCATACCGAATCCAAAGGTAGGGCCCATGACCACCCAATCCGCTGAGGAGGACAATAGCCCATGCATCAGGAACACGACGGGCCTCTTGCCTGGACCGTTATTTCTGTCCCGACCGTGAGGGATGCGGTGCATCTCTAGTATGTAGCCATCTGACGTTGTTAGGTGGTGAACTTCCACAGGATAGTTGTATTTTGTAATAAGCTCGGGCTGCAAGTTACAGAATTCAATTAAAATGGTCGAAGCTTACTTTATCAGAGCTTATGGTTAGTCATCTGACTCATCAACGGGAGGTCACAGGTTCTATTTCCGGCGTTTCTCTGATGGGAAAATATCCGTCTGTCTGATTAGCTTGGTAAGATGGTACCTACTGCTTGTACATATCCAAGCTTTGACGTCCAAGATCAATGTCAATAGTAAGGTTAATTTCACAGCAATGGGTGATAATGGTCGCGGTACCTACTGCTTGTACATATCCAAGCTTTGACGTCCAAGATCAATGTCAATAGTAAGGTTAATTTCACAGCAATGGGTGTAATGGTCGCGGTACCTACTGCTTGTACATATCCAAGCTTTGACGTCCAAGATCAATGTCAATAGTAAGGTTAATTTCACAGCAATGGGTGATAATGGTCGCGGTACCTACTGCTTGTACATATCCAAGCTTTGACGTCCAAGATCAATGTCAATAGTAAGGTTAATTTCACAGCAATGGGTGATAATGGTCGCGGTACCTACTGCTTGTACATATCCAAGCTTTGACGTCCAAGATCAATGTCAATAGTAAGGTTAATTTCACAGCAATGGGTGATAATGGTCGCGGTACCTACTGCTTGTACATATCCAAGCTTTGACGTCCAAGATCAATGTCAATAGTAAGGTTAATTTCACAGCAATGGGTGTAATGGTCGCGGTACCTACTGCTTGTACATATCCAAGCTTTGACGTCCAAGATCAATGTCAATAGTAAGGTTAATTTCACAGCAATGGGTGATAATGGTCGCGGTACCTACTGCTTGTACATATCCAAGCTTTGACGTCCAAGATCAATGTCAATAGTAAGGTTAATTTCACAGCAATGGGTGATAATGGTCGCGGTACCTACTGCTTGTACATATCCAAGCTTTGACGTCCAAGATCAATGTCAATAGTAAGGTTAATTTCACAGCAATGGGTGTAATGGTCGCGGTACCTACTGCTTGTACATATCCAAGCTTTGACGTCCAAGATCAATGTCAATAGTAAGGTTAATTTCACAGCAATGGGTGATAATGGTCGCGGCACCTACTGCTTGTACATATCCAAGCTTTGACGTCCAAGATCAATGTCAATAGTAAGGTTAATTTCACAGCAATGGGTGATAATGGTCGCGGTACAAACGTTTGTATAGGTAGGTGTAAAAATGTGGCTGTGTCAGGGTGCCGTTGGTTAACCGTGAAACAATTTCAATTTTCCTCCGTGAGTGTATAAATAATGAGGTTTGCTTGTTCCAACAAATGAGGTTGTTATAAAATTGGTCGGATCTTAAGTTTCTTTCGTTAAATCCGTGGCAATTCAGTTTTCTGGCCTGTTATACAGGATGAATTTATGTGATTTTAAAGATGTTTTACGTCAAGCAAAACCAGGCATCCGCCTATCCATTGAGATATAGCACGATTTTTAATAATTGAGGCTTGTGTATCTCTGTCTGTCTGTATTTCTGTCATAGTTGTGATCCATAAAACATTTACAACAAATAATATGATACCCAGCGGTTACCAATCTTCTGAAAGTTTTCCTAAGTTCAAAACAAACTTACCACATCCAGATGGGCGTCTTCGTAGATGTCGTTCGAGTATCTTGTCTCCCCATTTCTCCGAAGTTCCTCTATGTAATCCGCGTGAGGCGAGTGCCCGGCAGCGGCCAACGCCGCACACGCTAGAGGTACAGTTACCCACAGTAACATGCTGTGCTGCTCAACTTGATGACAAACCACCAGTGTTCTTTCTAGATGTCTGCAACTTTTATAATGATCAAAACAACGATAAATAGAGAATTAACGCATGATTAGTATAAACACGTGTAAATACCTACCTAATTAGTGTTTTGTTCTTTGATATAAACATCATCGATCAAAATAAGGGACCAAATTGGCGTTTTCGATAAGCGACGTTTGCCAGTGCGAATAACAAAAGGCGTAATTTACCGTAGATAGCACTAGGTAGGCACATTTAGTACTTATCTCCTTAGTAGTCTGTGGGTAAAACATACCGGTGCCAAAGTATATTATATATTAGTACTAACATACGAGTACAGTATGGACACTCCCTGCCGCACTCTAAATTCCGACCTAACCCCCTTGTCACCCAGATTGGTGCAGATTGGTTACCGTTTGGTTGTCGAACGTATAGGATTTCGCCGCCATTTCGTTTGTTCCGTCATTTGTTTTGTATGAAGTGTCCAGGGTGTGCCGGTGCGGTGGTGGCATTAAATACCGCTGCGGCCTGGCTGCGGCGTTGGTACCGCGAGTCTTGTTCCACACCACAGCATCAAGCCCCAGCCCGAGACTGCCGCTACTCCCTACGCACCGTATCATAACACAGCATCTCTGTGGTTTTCCGCCCTTTAGCTTTTTGTCAAAAGGCGAATAGTTTCAACGCGAAAGAGGAACAAACAGACTTAAGTTTTCACATATCCCACCAGGAATTATGTATTTTTATCCATTTTATTTCCATCTCAATTTTTTTTGTAGTTTCAGCGTGAAATAGTAACGGGCTTAAGTTTTTCCCAGATTTCTTGGGAACTACGCATTTTTCCGTAAAAAGTATCCTACCAAAAACATTCTGTAAAAAAACTAGCCAAGTCTCGATGGAGCATTCTGAAAACAAATACTTCTTTTTGGAGCGTCAAATCGACCATCGATCTAACATAAAATAGACGTACAGACGGACTTCTATCAATGATTAGAAGTCCGTCTGTACTGGAAATAATGTTTATACTGTTTGTTTCAGGCTCGCCTATACATAAGTATTATTGAAATACGCAGCTTTATCAAGTCTACAATTGACTGGTTATTGAATCAACGTTTTCCAAGTGGCAATTTTCCATCGTCAATGGGTAGGCGGTTCTGGCGGCAGATTGGTGCAATGGTGTCATGGAGCACCTGGTTTTGTACCCTTGTGTACCCTTCAACGGCCAAGTCCCACAACATTAACTATAATAATAAAGAAATCGCAGTAAGGAACCTTAGACTTGGCACGAGTATGTCTAGATTTCATTACTTTTTAGTGATAAACAAGCAGCTCCATCGAGACTTGGCTAATTTTTTACAGAATGTTTTTGGTAGGATTTCACTTCTTTTTGTAGAAACGTGGGCATATTGATTTATTTCATTTTTTGTAAAGGCGGTATGTCGATCTCTAATAGTCTGCTTGGGCTCTTGTGTTTTCTAATCAGGGTCACCAGGTACTCCAGATCTTCGATTATCCTATTTTTTATAGTTTTCCCTTTATGTGGCCATTGAACCCTAACTCTGTACCAAATTTCAGCTCTCTGAGTTTATGGGAAGTACTAGTTATATTCTGATGATCATGAGTGAGTGAGTGTCATAAATGCGAAACTTTGCTTTCGCTTAACTTCGGAACTAAATGACCTAGACTTGAAATTTTGGATTTTAAGTATGTGATTATAGCTTACTGGATGACGAAAATTTCTGCGTTTAGGTCTTATCCAGAGTTTCTCAAATAGGGGCCTGAAAATGCAGCGAAATGGTTCCAGTAAAGGATGGTAAGGCAGTGTTTGCTTCGCGCTTGACTTGGCGGGGGAACTTCAGTGCCCCCCGATTCTATGTTGTTATCCGCCCTTTTCGTTACAAAAATAGCAGCGCCCGTGCGCGCGCGCATAGTCAGTTATTTTTGACAGCATTGCCTAATAGAAAAGTACTCTGTGAGCATTACCTACAGTCACTCAGCGATTCATTTTTCTTTTTTTTTTAATGCAGAGCGTAAAACTTGTAACACCGCTGTATTACAATCATCATTCGTGCTTTTGACTGTTTTGCTATACAGTGTATTAAAAAAACACGAATGAGGCGTTACTCTACCATACCATAGTAGAAAATAATGAGCATACTCTACTCTAGGTAGGGCAATTTAAAATATATAGGTACATATATTAGTATTTCAAAACGAGCCCTTTCATTTGATAAATCACATGCATGATGTAATTTGTAGTTTTTTTAACCTTTATAATTTATCCGCCAAACCAAAATCGAAATTCGTGTTCATTTACGCTGTTTGTCCGTGGTTGGGTTATCAAACTCTATACATGGGGCATTCACAGTTAAATGATCAATTGATCATATTTAATCCTAGATATAGTATATTTTCACTTTTGTTGGATCATATTCTACAGTATGCTGTCAAAAATGATCATTGGGCTACATCTAGGATTATTGTCTGTAATAGTAATAAGAAATGAAGATAATTTCAACTGTTTTTCGGCCAGTAGATTCGGAGTAAATCGGGTGTGACAGACTGATACACATGAATAATCTTAAAAGGGTTCCTTTATTTCATCCGATGTAGGTACGGAATACGGATCTCTAAAAAATCACTTTTCATACATCGTCATCGTAATCCTTACTAATATTATAATTGTGAAAATGTGTTTGTTTGTTACCTATTCACGCTTAAACACCTAAACCAATCTTGATGAAATTTGGCACGCAGGTAGCCTGTGTCACTGGGAAGGACAAAGGCTACTTTTTATCCCGTGAAAATAGCATAGTCCGATGCAGTTCCTGAGGAAACTGAAAATATACTCTTTTTTTGGTTAGTTTCTTGCAACGGAACAATGGATTGTTGTGATTTTTTGCACAGAGATGACTGAGGGGGTGTACGACATAATTTACTAATTAGCAAATCCTGACATGGTTCCCGAGGGATCTGGGGAAAACTCATTTCCGCGCTCGCGCACGTCAGCGTCGCAACGGAGCTACGGACTGTATAGAATTGGTTGAGGGGGTGGGAAGTGACATAGACTTCTAATCAGAATATCCCGATATCGTTCCTGAGGGATCTGAGGAAAACTCGTGTCCGCGCTCGCGAGCCGAAAACGATGTCCACGCGGGCGAAGCCGCGGGTAAAAGCTAGTATGTATATAAATACCTCACAAACAAGTGGATGCCCGCCCGTTCGTTAACCCGATTGGCAGTAGGTATGGAAAAACTGGAAATACGTATGGATTTTTTAAAGTAAGTATGCCTACAGTAGGGCACACGGGCACGGGTGGGCGTATGACCTTGTAACACGCTATCTACCTACCGATTTTCGTTTTTGTAATTTCTCGGTTTGTTTAGGAAAGTGGTTTTTTTAATTATTTTTTTTTAATTATTCCTGTAGTCTACTCGATACCTGCTGAATAATATCCCTTAAAATTTCAATCGTGATTTTTTTGTAAACCTGTAAATCAGTGTTAAGATAAAAAGATAACAAAACGGATTTATCAAAACCAGCAAAAATCACAAAGGCTTATGATTATGATAGACTAGCTTTTTCCCGCGGCTACGCCCGCGTGGGTATCGTTTTTATAACTACGTACATTCGAGGATTGTTGGGTTTTTCAGAACTCTAGGGAACGGCATTTTTTTTCTGGATAAAAAGTATTCTACATTGTTCTACACACTTTACTAAAGCTCTATGCCAAATCAGTTCACTTAGTAGTTTTATCATGAAAAAGTAACAAAAAAAACACAATAAGTAAAACCCTTTCTTAGTAAATTTTTGAGTGTGCAAAAGTTCAAGATTCTAGATCCAGTATAGCCTGCGCTTTCACACCCCCCCTCCGCCCCATGGGGTGATAATTAAAAATATCTTGTAATTCCTTAATTTGTTTTGAAGAGTATTTGAGCCAAGTTTAAAGTTGATACAGGCAGAAAATCCGACATTCTCAGACAAAACTTCCAATCCCTACATTAACCCTCTTAGGGGATGAATTTTGTTGAACCCTTCCTTAGTGGATGTCTGCATCATATAAAGAACACTTGTACAAAATTTCAAGTTTCTAGAACAGCCTGTGCATTGATATATCAGTCACCCTATCACAGTCAGCTTCTCCGTCAGTTTTATATATTTGGATAACACTAGGATTTAAAAAAATACATTTAAATTAGTAAGTACCTATATTGATGTTTTTAAAAATTTTATAGATCGGTGTGTGCATGTAAATACTTAAACATTAACAAATAAAAAAAAAACGACCAGCCAGAACTTGTTTCAAGGCACTATTGTGACAAGCATCGTAGCAACAATGTGAGTTTACAGTTTAAAAATAGCATGAGCATTTTTAAAAAATAATATTAAATATAAAACTTATATTATGTATTAGTAGTCTAAAAGTCGTCGTCGTCAGAATCAAGTGCAGCTCTTCTCCTGTCAAACTTAACAGTACTCGTGGACTTGGGCATCTGTTGGTTTAGAGACTCCAGGAGCTGGATCAGTTCTTGCTCTGATATTCTAGTTTGCACCTGACCCATTTGAGCCATACGACAGATCATGTTTTCAACCATTGCACCTTTTTCTGGTTTACTCAATTTGATTGTGTTCACTGTGAATAAATAGGAAATGTTAGTTTGGATAAGTAGCGTAGCGTTTTCAGTGTCATTGGTTACATTGCGTAGGCAGGCCTTCCACTCAGTGGACCGATGACCTGGTGAAGGCCGCGGGAAGCCGCTGGTTGCAGGTAACGCAGAACCGGTCGTCGTGGAAATCCTTGGGGGAGGCCTATGTCCAGCAGCGGACGTCCTTCGGCTGATATGATGATGTTACTTTGAATCATATACTGGGTGTAAGGGACAGGTTTCGAACAACTGATATATTGTATTCAGTTTATCATACTAAGATAATTGGCGTAAATAAAAAGTTCAGGAATGTAATAATAGGTCTTTACCTATGATTTTATTTTTTTATTTTTTATTCACAATTGGTAAGCCCTTGGCATCATCTCACCTGATGGTAAGTGACGATGATACTGAAGATGGAAGCGGCCTTACCAAGATTCTCCAACGCAATGGAGAACTGGCTATCTTATCTTCAAGCCGAAACACATCAATGTTGTTAACACTGATGTTTGGCGGCAAGACTTAGCCCGTTTCCATCTTCGGCTTCATCGTCACTTACCCTCAGGTGAGATGATGCCAGGGGCTTATCAATTGTGAATAAAGTGCATGTAAAAGGGCTGCTGAATTTTTTCTGTGTGGACCCAGGACAAAATTTTGGGGACATGGACTTTCTCGTTTTTATTAATGCATCGTCTTGTCAAAGGGATTTTTGTAATTTACAATTAGTTAGCCCTTGGTGTCCTCTCACCAGAAGATAAGTGACAATGATGCAGAAGATGGAAGCGGGTTTACAAGATTCCCCAATGCAGTCGGGAACTGGCTATCTTAACTTCAAGCCGAAACACAATGACATCAATATTGTCCACATTGATGTTTGGTCGCAAGACTTAGATATGATGGTATTAGCTAGACAGGCAGGATTAGAAAATGTCCATCCACCAATCAAACCGAGTCTTACAAAGTTAGACTCCGCAGGAAATCAAAACTACGACCTCTTGATGTGATGGACATAACCATTACACCACAGAGGTAGTAAAATTTTTGGTTATGTTATGTTAGATGCACTGTTTCTGAGAAAATTGACCCTGAAGATTTAGAAATATTTTTTTTCTATGATTTTAGAATTTTGATGTAATGATGACCCAACCCGTGCCTATGGTGGCTAGAGTGGGTTGTAAGCAACAAGGTTTGTATGGGATATTTTTCACTGTGCAATAATATTTCATAATTTATATTAGTTGCAGTCATCTATCTTATTCAAAAAACAGAACAATGATGAAGTCTGTTTGCGCAGTCAATATTTTGAGATAACACAAGTAGGTATACAAGTAATAGGTAAAATAATAATACACAAAGAACTAAGTAAACAACTTTAGGTAATTACATCTGGCCCTTGCATCTTGTGACAGCACCTGAGACAAAATTGAGAGTTTTGCTTCTTCCATTGCCTGCATTCGCTCTTCTTTAGCTTTCGCTTGATTTGGGTCTCCAGTGCCCTGGAAAACAATACACAATCGTTACACAGATTTGTGAACAAATTTGGTTGATGGATGACTCCATGAATGCCTTAAATATTTGGGTTTTTTTACTGTTCTGTACTATTCTATAGAATTGTTTTTTATTGTACAATAAAGCATAATTGATTGTTTGATTTATTTGTAAGTGAGAAGACGACATGTTTTATACATAGGCATGTTTTATACATAACAAATTGGTCTTAATAGGTCTGACACATTAACAGAAAGAAAATACCCTACAAAGAGAGATGAAAATCATAAACGACTTATCTTTATCGACAACCAACCTCAAAAATAGATACCGTACACATATAAACATACCCCATGTTGCGCCTGGAGCTGTGCAAGACGTTGCTGTCTTATTTTTGCTAACTCTGGATCATCCATTTTATACCAAAATCAAAATACAGTATGTAATATGTATTTCGTTTTCTTATAGTAAAACACGAAAAATCAAAACAGATGTATGTACTAAAAAAAGGATTTATGTAGGAAGTGTGACCATCTCAAAAATCGTGAACCTGCCCTGCACTGGCAAAAAATCCGCTAAAATCTGCCAAACTCGAGTCTAAAAATATGCCATAAACAAATTGCCTCTATGGGGACGGGAATTAATTCAAGGTGAGATAATTTTGATCAAATGATTCTTTAATCATTAATGACATGACAATTAATTAAACTTCATATGACATTATTATTATTTAATCTGTGTTGTTTATTATTTGATTTGTTTTTAACTCTTATTTATATTTTAACTTATTATTATGTTTTATTTATTATGGTCTGTATTTTGTATTTTTTTATGTATTTATTTTATTGACTATGGGGCTAGTACCTGAGAATAAATGATTTCATTTCATTCATTTCATTTCATTTAATCGAAATGCTAAATTGTGTTTCACTAGTATCAAAAAAGTGTCAGAAATCGTACACCCGAGATATTGAAACCTACTGACCCCTGCCTGTATAAGTTGTGCCCTGTACAAACAGATATTTTCTTTTGACTTTTGGATCTTTGTATCTCTTCATGTGGAGGTATTCCGTCTTCTCGCAACTGATTCTGAGTCCTAGCCTCTTTCCTTCCTCCTCTAACACCTCTGTCATGCAAATTACTTCCTTCTCACTCTGACCCAGTATTGCAAGATCGTCAGCATTTCCTATGATTTTGTGTCTTCCATTTAGCTCTACTTCCCCATCTATATTAAAATAAATAAAACTTTTCGGATGATGTGTTCGAGAGCTAAGTTGAATAGGATCGGCGATAGAGCATCTCCTGCTTAAGTCCGGTCACTACTTCAAACTCTTCAGTCAGATTTCCACCTACTCTAAAGAGCATATCTTGGAAAACCCTCCAAGCGTCGCCCGGTGGGTCGACCAAGGTATCGCTGGAAAGATGAAGTCACCAAAGACATCAAAGAGTTGGAGTGCCCGAATGGTTAAACTTGGCATAAAATAGGATAGAGTGGCGCACTTTAATGTCGGAGGCCAAGACCCACTTCGGGTCGCTGAGCCAGCGAAGTAATTATCAAAAAATTAGCTCTGCTTTTTTCACTTCTTCTTCGAACTGTGATTTCTTAGAAAAAAAGACGTGTGGCACTCGGGGACTGCCGCAATAAAGCTATTGCATAGCATTTTTTTGTCAACTTTTAACACTAAGAAAGTTACAACAGTAAAATTGACTAAGTCCTTTTAGTACCGCAAATCGCTAATAGATGGCACTGTAAGTTTTTTTAGAACGCGGTAGTGTTAGGTTTTTTTCGTTACGGAATTTATTGATTCGGTCGCCGCGCTCAAAGCTATGCAATAGCTTAAAACTGTTGCAAATGAATTATTGGAATGAAATTAGTTTTTCAAAACTAGTCTGAACACAAATGGCGGTCGTTCTTGCAGGTAAAGAGCGCGCGGGATACGCGGGGGCTGGTGAACTCGTAGCGTTGCGTAGGCTGTGATTTTTATTTTTTTCTTTGATACTGCACGCACACAAAAAATTGAGTTGAGTTGAACGCACACAAGAAAAGTTGCCAGCTCAGTAATTAAAATAATGTCCTAAATTTTCTTCAGCTAGGTAATTTAGTCAGTCGTAAAAAATAAAAAACATATTTGTTCTATATTATATAAGGATTTCCCTGAAATCAGTCAAATTCTGCACATTTTTGTCTTGAATTCTACCACTTTTTCTAAATCGTCCGTTTGTTTTCTGCCAGAGTTAAAGGTGCCAAATCTGCCCATATGGAAGAAATCTGACACAAATGTAAAGCAAAGTGTATGTAATGTAATTGAAAGAAAGACCAAACAAAGAGGATACCTAAAAGTCATATTATGACGTCATGTTGGCTAACTTGTTTGTTACACAACCCCCTCACGATTAATTCCCAAATACAATTTGCTGGCTAAATCTGCTGAAGTCGCCACTGGCCGTGCTCCACTCACGAATTCACGATTCAGCAACGCCCTCAATTACATTCCGAGATTCGTCGCCACAGAGTGTACATGTACTCATTGATAATGAGTCCGCTGAAACTATGATGCCAAAAAAAAATGATAATGGGTTAATCAATGGCTTTTATTTGGAATCAGAAGATTTTTTAATACAGTTGCTCGAAATGCAGTATGTACGTTATTACAAGCCAGTTTATTGTGCGCAAAATTGATTTTACCGCATACGTGCTTTTTACTTTGCCTCTATTTGTATTTTTAGCTCGGAGGAACAAACCATTTTTAGCAAATAAAATAATATAAGTAGTAACCAAAGATACAGAATCTTCTTTGAGATAAAAGTCTTAAAGAAGGAAGAAAGAAAGAAATTCTTCTTTCACAAGAAAGGATAATTTTAAATAAAAGAGATGTTGTTCCTCCGAGAGAATAGCGCTAGTTGTCATATCTTATCTTATGGTTATGTCTTAGGGTTATATGTTAGAAAATTAAATTGAGTTGCTTTTAAAGGAAAAACAGAATGAGATTACTCCCTCGGACGTTCAAAATGAGCCAAAAGTTGCGTAAAATGAATGTTGGTTGCCGAAATCTTTTTCTATTACGGTCCTTTTTTATTTTACCTGTTTTCTCACAATTTTATTTAAAAACGTCGTAAGATGCATGGGTGTAAAAGGTAAATGGCAAACTAGTGACTATGGAAAACCCTTGCCTGCGGCTCGGGCATATATAACTCGTTTGTTATTTACCACCCTTGTGTCATAAGTAATTATTTCTTTATAAATATTAATTTTATTACCAGTTACAAAGAACACTACTACTCACAGTAACGGCACGAGCGTTACAGAGTAAAGATTAAGGCAATCCCACTACTCACCTTTCAACACGCACACAATTGTTGAGTCCATCTGCAGATTGCTAGCGCGAAAGAGACAACACTCAGCATGTTGGGCCACGCCCCCAACACACCTATTTGATTCAATCTGTCGGATCTCAGCAGATTGAGTCTGCAAATTGTGGTTGAAATTGGATGGTGAGTAGAGTACTTTACACAGCCTCCGCACGATTCAATCCCAAACACAATTTTCTGGCTCATCTGCTGAAGTCGCCGTTGGCCGTGCTCTACTCACAATTCAGCAGCGCTCACAATTTCATTCCGAGATTGGACGTCACAGTGTAGACGCACTAGTCATTCATCATAATGGGTCCGCCGAAACAATGGTGCAAAAAAACGATATTGGCTTTTATTAAGAAATAAAATCTAGCATATGTACATTATGTATCAGAAGACTTTTTGCTTCATTATTCATTTTATTACCAGATTACAGCAAAGAACACTACTCACATTGATGGCAGGAGCGCAACTGAGCCGAGATTGAGGCAATTGTACTACTCACCATTGAACACGCAAACAATCTGTTGAGACAATTTGCAGATTGCTAGCGCGTACGATACAACACGCAGCATGTTGGGCCCTGCCCCCAACACTCCTATTTACGTTTATATCTGTTGGCTTTGAGCAGATTAAGTGTGCAAATTGTGTTTGAAATTGAATGGTGAGTAAGACCTAAAAAAAGTACACAGGAATTAGAAAAGGATTTCACACGTTAAATTATCAACACACCAACAAATCACAGAAAACATATAATTATATCTTACCCAAGATAATGGACAAAAGTAGGAAGAATAAATAACAGCAACGCGTCACCGCGTTACGACTTTATGCATAGAAAATGTATGAAAAACACACAGGCTAGCAAACACGACTTCATATGAACTACCGTAAAATGGGGTGACTAGGGATTTGGGGTTGAAATCCGGGAATCAACATTAGAAGTCGGAAAAAAATTATGAACTTTTTGTTGTAAATTACCTTTTTTGATGGTAGAATGTTAGATTTTTTGATGGCAACACCAAACTGCAGTGAAGTTAGAAAAAGAAGCTTTATATTTCGCAAAAAAAACCCTAAATCGAACAATGGCTTTTGCAAACCCTCAGTAGTTTTGATAGACCTGTTCCACGATAGGGTATGTCACCGAAGAAAAAATTCACCCCCTCTTTACATTTAGGGGTGGAAATTAAAAAAAAAACAAGATTTTATTGTACCACTTTTTCGACGTGATCAATCTGCCAGCAGAATATTATAAATAAATAAATAAATATTCTGGGACAAATCACACATCGTCATCTGGCCCCAAAGTAGGATACCCTGTGTTATGGGAACCAGAGACTGATATACATACTTATATACGTTTAAATACATACATATATAGATATTTAACACCCAGACACAGAGCAAACAAATCTGCTCATCACACAAATGTTTGCCCTGGGTGGGGATCAAACCTACAACCCTCGGATCAGCAGTCAAGAGCAGTAACCACTGAGCCAACGAGTCAGTCAAAGCGCTTTCAAAGTGCTATTAGCGCTGTACTTACATAATTACCTGCAGCATATGCTGAGTCGGAGCCATTTCTGAGCTACAGCACAATTTTATGTATCTACCCCATTTCTACACGTAAGAATAGATATAATAAGTTATTGTTATTTTTTGTTTTATTTTTGTGTATCACTGTATATTGTAATGTAGCTTTGAATAAATGTTTCATCTATCTATTTAAATTACAGATTTCCAGTACTAATAGTCTCTGAGCTAAGCCGCGGAAGACGGACATGGCGAACTATATAATATGGGTTCCTTGTTGACTACAGAACCCTAAAAACACAGTCGAATTGTAAACCTAAAAAGGAGTTTTTGTAAGTCGGTTGAAAACTTAGGATAAGTAAAAATTAAGTTTATTTCTCACTAGTTTCTTTTTACACTTACTTTTCTTAAACATAAATACTATCAGTTTACACTATCATGCCATTGGAGAGTTTGATATTCTATTTGACCTAACCTATTGCAATATGCTATGACTGCTAGCTTATTCACAGCTACAGACAATCGTCCAAACGCGACAAGACTGGCGGGGTGGAATGGCGTACTTTGATCAATACAGCGCACCATATACATTGCATGGAATCTCACAGGATCTCCTGAAACAAAGTCATTATTCATTTTTAAGTCCATAAGAATTAACAACTAGCTGCCTTGTTTGCAATCATATTTGTACCTAACTAAAAACAAAATAAAAGGCCTGTTTTGACAGTTCACGCACATGAAGTTCTCTATTTTTTACTGATCGAAATGTTCTGAGGGTAATTACATTTTTCATTGATGGGTACCGCCCAATCGGCTAAGTGCTGTGCATAACGATTTTTTCATATTGTCCACAGACTAGTTAATAATCGGTTAAGGAAAAAATAAATCGATTAAGATATTTTTTTAAGGCCGACTCGCACTTGGCCGGTTTTATTTATTTAAATACTGGTATTTAGAACAAGAGCCAGACTAACCCGACACTATACCGAAGATATCCCGGACGTCAGCCTGTACGAGATTAGAATGGCTCTCAAACAGCTCAAGAACAACAAGGCACCGGGTGATGATGGAATTACGGCTGAACTTCTGAAAGCAGGTGGATCACCGGTACTAAAAGCTCTTCAGAAGTTATTTAATTCTGTTATACTCGAGGGACAAACGCCTAAGGCATGGCACAGAAGTGTGGTCGTGCTTTTCTTCAAAAAGGGTGACAACACCCTGCTGAAGAACTACAGACCCATCTCACTTCTGAGCCATGTCTACAAGCTGTTTTCGAGAGTCATTACGAATCGTCTCGCACGCAGGTTTGACGACTTCCAGCCTCCCGAACAAGCCGGTTTCCGAAAAGGATTTAGTACCATAGACCACATACATACGCTGCGGCAGATTATACAGAAGACCGAAGAGTACAATCAGCCACTATGCTTGGCGTTTGTGGACTATGAGAAGGCCTTTGATTCAGTCGAAACCTGGGCTGTGCTACAGTCTCTCCAGAGGTGCCAAATTGACCATCGATACATCGAGGTGTTGAAGTGCCTGTATGAAAACGCCACCATGTCGGTTCGCCTCCAGGACCAGAACTCGAAACCTATCCAGTTGCAGCGAGGGGTGAGACAGGGAGACGTTATATCTCCGAAACTGTTCACCGCCGCCCTGGAAGATGTTTTTAAGCTGCTGGACTGGGGTGGACTCGGCATCAATATCAACGGCGAGTACATATCCCACCTCCGATTCGCTGACGATATCGTGGTCATGGCTGAGACTATGGAAGACCTAAGCACAATGCTCGATGGCCTCAGTAAGGTCTCTCAACTAGTGGGTCTTAAAATGAACATGGACAAGACGAAAATTATGTTAAATGTCCGTGTCGCACCCACTCCTCTAAAGGTTGGAGACTCTACACTGGAAGTTGTTGACGAATATGTATACCTGGGACAAACAGTCCAGCTAGGTAGTTCCAACTTCAAGAAAGAGATCAATCGACGAATCCAACTCGGCTGGGCAGCGTTCGGGAAGCTTCGCAATATCTTCACGTCCCAAATACCGCAGTGTCTCAAGACTAAGGTCTTTGACCAGTGTGTGTTGCCAGTGATGACTTACGGAACTGAGACATGGTCGCTTACTATGGGCCTCATAAGAAGGCTCAAGGTCACCCAAAGGGCAATGGAGCGTGCTATGCTCGGAGTTTCTCTGCGTGATCGAATCAGGAACGAGGAGATCCGCAGGAGAACTAAAGTAACCGACATAGCTCACAGAATCGCTAAACTGAAGTGGCAGTGGGCAGGGCACATAGCGCGTAGAACAGACGGCCGATGGGGCAGTAAAGTTCTCGAGTGGCGACAGCGCACCGGAAAACGTAGCGTAGGCAGACCTCCCACGCGGTGGACCGATGACCTGGTGAAGGTCGCGGGAAGCCGATGGATGCGGGCAGCGCAGGACCGGTCGTCGTGGAAATCCTTGGGGGAGGCCTTTGTCCAGCAGTGGACGATTTGTGGCTGATATGATGATGATGATGATGATTTAGAACAATTAATTACTAAATTTCACCAGCGGTGTAGTGATTTTTACTGAAAATTATGAGCTTGGAGCTCAAAGCTGTATAAATAATGGCAACACTGATTTCGATAGAATGGCTTGTCTCTGACCAAGTGGCATATGACTTAGCGCCCACGCGCACACTAGCGATGGGTCGTCGACGAATTTTCCGTAAACGAAACAAAACCGTTCATCGTCGATCGTCGAGTAATCGACCAACCAGTTGATTTCGTCGACTAGTTGATTATCTAAACTCATTGACTTACAGTATATTTAGACGTTGCATCTTTGCGTTGAATGGCTTGACGCTAGTAAACTAAGTAGATCTACGACGGGCATCGAACAAATATAATCATACATATTTCGTATTTATTTTGCATAAGTACGTAATATTTTTTTTAACTAAACTCTTATGTAAATTACAACTGTCTCTTTCGCGTATACAAAAACCAATTGGTATCATTTTTCTCCAATGAACAAAATAATATTAATAACCACTTAACTACCTCTAAATGTCTATGCAAATATGAACGCACTTTCGGTAACTTTAAAGTTCAAATTCGTTTGCCTGTCGCGCACGTATAGTCATTTCCCGTGTCCTTGCAACTAAGTATATTATAGGTACGACTACCTTCACGCGTAGCTTCGACGCGCTCTCGTTCAAAAGAACGTCCTCGACTTTTTATTTAGCCGTCTACGATTCAACTAGTCTACGGATGAACGGTGAACCGTCGAATAAGTCGTTTATTGATAGACAATCGATTCAACTAGTCCGTTGAATAAACGCCCATCGCTAGCGCATTTTGACGTCTTTCATTCGCCATCTTGTGAAGTTGACTGCGCGCCCATTTATATTTGATATTTTTTCTCGAAATCAACCTTTCGTAATATTGTATCATTTAAAAATACCTACAATATCAAAGTTTAAGTTAAATTATCTAATCAGAACTTTTATCCAATGCACTTTACAATACATATTCAAATCGATCAAATACTCACGCAAACTTGAATCGATTTATCGTGAGTATCGAGTACCGAGTCATATGGTTACATCACTAGTTACGTCATGAAGACAAATGTCAAAACGGGCCTATTATTTTGTGATAAGTTTAATCAGTAGTAACACTGCCAGTCGGTGTTCACATTAAATTTGTTCTTTGAAACATAACGTCATCGCGTCGGATAAAAATACATTTTTTCTCATTTTATTCTATTACTAGCTGTTTCCCGCGGCTTCACCCGCGTGGACCACGTTTCTATGACTTTTCGAGGGTGCGCAGTGCGCGAGTCGCAAGCGGCTCGCGAGCGTGGTAAAAAGTAGCCTATGTCTTAATCCGGGTTCTAATCTGTCTACCTACCAAATTTCAGCCAAATCCGTTCAGTAGTTTTTGCGGGAAAGCGTAACAGACAGACAGAGTTACTTTCGCATTTATAATATTAGTAGGGATTATAACTATACTAGCGAGCCTTTATTGTAATAAGAGTTATCAATAAACTTTATCTTCTCTAACACACATCTCAGTGACGTCATAGTCATCAGTTTTTTTCCCAAATTGATGTTGACACAAAGACTAGGAACTGTTTTACTTGTTCTCTTCAGAACAACTACAGAAATAAAAATATTATATATTCTACGGAAGTAAATAGAAAAATGACTTTTTGTCAGATGAAGTCATGTAGGTACAGTGAACAGCACATACATGCAGTTGGACATAATGGCCTTGAAAATGTTCGAAGTTGAACAGAGCGAATGCGAAAAAGAGATAGTAATTGTTCTCTTCGCGTTGTTTTCAATCTGCGCTGCCGCTTACCGCTGGCCGGTGCGGGTAGGCGGGGTCGGGGGAGATCGCGTTCGTCCGAAGATTTTACATACATACTTATTGATGGAAATTCTGATTTATTTGTGAAAAAGACCAGACTATTAAGAATAAAATATTATAGGTAGTGGTAAGGATTGTTTATTTGTTTGGTTGTAGGGGGTTAAACTTTAGAATTATTGAACCGAATCTAAAATTCTTTAACCGCCTCCGGGGCGTAATGGGTAGGTAGTCTATTTGCTTCACACCAGGAGGTCGTGGGTTCGATTCCCGGTGGGGTCAACTTGTAAGACTCGGTTTGGTTGGTGGTAGGGCATTTTCTAAGCCCGCCTGGCTAGCTACCACCATCTTATCTAAGTCTTGCCGATAGACATCAGTATTAACAACATTGATGTGTTCCGGCTTGAAGATAAGATAGCCCGTTCTCCATTGTGTTGGGGAATCTAGGTAAGCCCGCTTCCATCTTCGGCATCATCGTCACTCACCATCAGGTGAGATGATGCCAAGGGCTTACCAATTGTGAATAAAAAAAAAGCAGTGAAGAATGAGACGGTGTACGCTCACAAGTTCACAATAAATGCTATCTAATATCTATGCGACTGGACTTGGACTGACAAACGTAGTAAGTATTGGTGACTTATATTCTCTTTGGACGGGACGAGAGCGTAGTGTATTATATTCTCTTTGACGGAGACGGATGAGTGAGTGACTTTAATATACTGCCCTTGCTAGCTCGTGTCACTGCGAGAATGCTTGGTTTATTAGATCTGTGGCGGATGCTTTGTAAGGGGCGTGGCTTATGATTTGTCAAAAGCACAGATCTGTGGTCCTAAGTTTGTGTGATTTCGTTATTGGTCTTAAATAGACGTTTATTTAGAAAAGAATGTCGATTGGTGTATTTTCGTAAAGATGACGAATTCTACCAATCACCGAAGTGTGCGAGTGTTCAACTGTTAAAAATCGGTCGTAGTTATACGTGTGTATACTGTCCATCGCCACGTGCTGGCCACTGTACCATAGGACAACCCAATTGGGTACTACAGTATTAATTTGGTCAATGAGTGCTCACAAGGGGGATGTGGATGGAAAAGTGGAAAGCAGAAAGTTTAACTAAGGAACTTTGTTTGGACTAGTTAGGAGATAAACATACTAAAAGTCCTGACCCCTCCGAGTGGAGCCCGAGGGGGGAGAGGGGCACAAAGGTCCCGTTTTTTGGTTTTTTGCTTATATCTCGAAAACGGTGCGTTGTACGAAATTTTGTTGTACTACATAATAAAAGCTGATAAAATTATCTATAACTTTGGCTTTCACACTTTGTATCTATCTCCAATATTTGCCTAGCTATGAGCTTCGAAAAATGGTCAATTTTCAAAAATCTGTTCTACTTTACACTCTTACGTTTTCTGTCAATTGTCATACATTGATTCATAACTTTTCGCAGCTTACTTAACTTTTAACTTTATTTTTATTTATTAATTTTTATTTTATTAATTTAGGAAACAAACAGTCTTATATATAGTATTACATATAAATTTTAAATTAAAAACGACCTGGAGTTCCACTTAATAAAAATAAAACATGAAATATACGAGCCCTGAGACAATATTAATTTTACAACTATTTTTAATTTAACTTATTTCTAATCGCACTTTTAAAAGCACCCAAAGTAGTATTAAAAATGTCTACATCAGAAAAGTCATTATTGAAATTGCGTGTCGATCGTCTGAAGAAACTATTTTTGGCAGAATTTGTCGAAAAAGGAGATATTGAAAAGGTTGTTTTTGTGCGAGAGGATATGCGTGGTGGTATCCTAAAGTTAATTTCAGCTAATAGTGCGGGAGAGTCAATAATGTTATTTATTATTTTGAATAAGCACACTTGATCATGATAAACCCTCCTAGACTTTAGAGAGGCGATGTTATATCTTTTGGCAGCTGTTTTATAGTCGGAGAACCATGTACCAGTGCGAAAGTCGAGATTTTTTAAAAACTTATTTTGTACCTTTTCTATCCTGTTAATATGGACATTATAACTAGGATTCCACACAACACATCCAAATTCAAGGAGGGTACGAACAAAGGAGAAATATAAAAATTTTAAAGTGGTAGCATTGTGAAATGGTTTAGAGACCCTTAAAATAAAACCAAGATTTTTAAAATATTTGGCTACTATAATGGTCTATGTGTTTGTTATAATGTAATTTGGAGTCAAGGATCACTCCTAAATTCCGAATATGATCGACCCTTTTGATTAACCTGTCCCCGAAATAATAGTTAGTAACTATGGGATGATGTTTGCGTGTGAAAGTAATAGTATAACACTTGTCTATATTTAAACTTAATTGATTATCTGAGCAGTAACTAAGAAAACTATTTAAGTCATTTTGAAGTTTTGAACAATCATTGATAGTTGAAACTACTTTATAAATTTTTGTGTCATCCGCATACATTAAGTGACAAGTGTCGCTGAAGATATTATCTACATCATTTATGTATACCGTAAATAAAAATGGACCTAGGTGTGAACCTTGAGGTACCCCTGAAGGGATGTTGTGAAATTCAGACAGAAATCCTTTTAGCGATACAGCTTGCAAACGGTTTTCTATATATGATTTAAGCCATCGAAGGAGATCGCCGTGCACACCGAGCTTCAGTAATTTGTCTAGAAGTAGATTATGATTTATTTTATCAAAGGCTTTTGAAAAATCAGTGTACACGGCGTCTACCTGACAGCCTGCATCCATAGCATTCTGTATAAAATCAGTATACGTAAGGAGATTTGTATCAACATTGCGACCCTGGAAGAAACCATGTTGTTGTAAAGAGATAACTCGAGAATAGGCTAAGGTGAGTTGATTAGTAACTATTTTTTCCAACAATTTCCCAAAAATACATAATTTTGAGATTGGCCTGTAATTTGTAATGTCTCGTTTACAGCCAGATTTAAAAATTGGGGTGATTAGTGCTTTTTTCCAAATCTTAGGAAAACATCCTTCGGAAATCGATTTAGAATAAATAATAGTTAACGGAACGGCAAGTTCTTCAGCACATTTCACTATGAAGAGTGGGTGAATATTATCAAAACCATCACCTTTATGTATATTTACACCTCTTAGAAGTTTCAAGGTGATTTGAAAGTTAATATCAACAGTTGAAATGCTAACAGGAGTGTCAGGGACGTTTATATCATCAGGTATAAAGACATTGTGGTCATTTTCAACAAAAGTGGACTTAAAATAATCATTAAATAAGTTAGCTATAGTCTGGCAGTCAGTTCCTGAGGTATGACCTAATATCATTTGATCGGGAATTTGATTGGTTGGAAATTTAGACTGAACAAAACTCCAAAAGTATTTAGGAGACTTAGTGATAGTATCCTCTGAAAAATCAATGTACTTTCTATAACATTCAGCCTCTAATACTTTTTCACGTGACCTTAAGAAACTAAAGCTTTGATAATCCAGAATATTTTTATACCTCTTCCACTTTGCATGGGCCTTGCGTTTCTCACGACCTAGTTTTAATAATGCTTTTGTATACCAGGGTGGCTTACCAGATTTGTTATAGACTTTGCGTTTAGGCACAAATCTATCAATAATTGAAAGAAGTATACTGTAAAAATATTATACGGCTTGCTCAGTACTCATTGCACAAAGAACAGACCAATCGTGAATTAATAATTCGTTCTTAATTTCTTCATAATTTGCTGAGGAAAATACCAACTTTTCAGTTAAATGTTTTTTCAGTGTGTGTAGGGGACAAGTTTTTAAAGTAATGTGAAGTGTTTTATGATGAGGATCTTCACGTGTGAATGGATTGCATGATGTAACCGAACAGTGCAGATTACTAATTACCAAGTCCAAGATGCGATTATTAACATTAGTGTGCCCGTTATATTGCTTAAACTTTTTTTATTTGTTTTTTAATTTTTTTAACTTTATTTTTTAACTTTTTATAATTGCATTGATTCATAACTTTTCTCAGCTTACTTAACTTTTTCAACTTTTATAATTTTTTTTATTTATTTTTTACCTTTATGTAAGTACTTTTTTTAACTTTTCTTAGATTTTTAGTCGATATTCAAAAATCTATTCTACTCTACACTCTTACGTTTTCTGTTATAGTTGCTTCATAACTTCTCTCAGCTTACTTAACTTTTTCAACTTTTTTTATTTATTTTCTAACTTTTTTAAAAACTTTTTTAAGTACTTTTTTAACTTTTCTTAGTTTTTTAGTCGATTTTAAAAAATGTGTTCCACTCTATTACGTTTTCTGTTATACATTGCTTCATAACTTTTCTCAGCATACTTTTTTAACTTTTCAAACTTTTTTTTTACTGTTTTAAAACTTTTTTAACTTTTTTAAAAACTATTTTAAACTTTTTTCTATTTATTATTTAAACTTTTTTTTTAACTTTTATTACTTTTTTTATTAATTTTTGTAGCCATTTTTGATATTTTTTTTAACTTTTCTTAGTTTTTTTAACTTTTTTTATTTATTCATATTTCAATTAATATAATTAAGAATCACTTTATCACTCGCCGCCTCTTTGGGCGTGACGGGCCTGGTTGTGGTTCCTCAACGTTTGCCTCTTCTTTCTCCTCATCTGTTGAATCGTTATCAGATGATGGAACGCAGGCTACTACTTCAGCTACATCATCCCCACCGTCGTCGTCATCGTCGTTCTCTTCCAACATGAGATTGCTATTTGTGCAACTCCCGTTGCAATTGTGGCAAATGGTAGAGCACAACATGGAGGCCTTCCTACACCCACATCTAGCACTGCTACAATCAGTGGTGCACCGGCAAAATATCAGCTTCAGTATATCTTCTGGTGCAGCTGGTTCCTTGGTTGGAACAGGAACCAAGAGGTTGCTTTCATTCCGTTTCCATCCCCATAGTTCATGGGGAAGGTCTTGTCCAAGCCAAGCCTGAACCTGATGGTAAGTACGGAAAGAGTGCTCCATCGCTGCTCCCTCAGTTGGTGGAAGGGAGGAAATGTCTGGTTTGACGTTTGATACTGACTGGATAAAACGCTAATAGCGATAGTTATTAAGAGAGGTCTCCTGTTTCGCTCCATACCACCTTAAAAAGCACAAGTTTCCATTTTCTCTTACGTCAGCATGTGATGAAGAGGGATTCGAAACACCTCTGCGGCTTGACGTATCTCAGGATTTTTTAAGTACAGTTTACAGAAACCAACTTTGCTTCTCCGAACTGCAGTTCTAGCCAGTTTAAAAGTAAACTGTTTCCGCCTTCACCGCGTAGAGGTACTCCCAGCTTATGTAATTTTATGTGTCCTTACCAGGTTTAACATAAGGCTCGACTCGCACTTGACTATTTTTAATAGCGCGTGAGTGTTTTTTTATAGAGTGGGTGAGCAATAAGAAATGATTTTGGCAAACTCGTATTGTAACAATGTCCTATTTTTTTGAAGCTCATAGCTAGGCAAATATTGGAGATAGATAAAAAGTGTGAAAGCCAAAGTTATAGAAAATTTTATCAGCTTTTATTATGTAGTACAATAAAATTTCGTACAACGCACCGTTTTCGAGATGTAAGCAAAAAACCAAAAAACGGGACCTTTGTGCCCCTCTCCCCCCTCGGGCTCCACTCGGAGGGGTCAGGACTTTTAGTATGTTTATCTCCTAACTGGTCCAAACAAAGTTTCTAAGTCAAACTTTCTGCTTTCGACTTTTCCATCCACAAATTATTCGTTGCCCAAGCTATATAGGGTGGAATTAAAGTTGTGGCCAATATTTGAAACTAAATTCAAGGAACCTATACAATTTTTAAGCAAATTTTGGACATCTCATACCAGTAGCCAACTAATTGGCCAACATGTTTGACATCTCATACCAATACCCAACTGATTGGGCAACTTTGTATAGAAATTTAAAACTTTTTTGCTCCAATTGTATAGGCTCCTGAGGGAAAGTTTTTCCGTTCCATGATTGCCAACTATTTCAATTTTCAACTCAATAAGATGAGCTATGCGCTACGCTATGAAAATTAAAGACGTGAGGCCGATTGTACCTGGATATACAAGGAAATCCGATCCAAACTTAGATCCACTTGTAATGTAATAACCGTGGTCCCAGAAGTCCTTAAAAGCTGAATATTTGGTAGCACCACATTTATCCATTAAGTTGGGTTTTAAAACTTCTACACCAACTTTATTCTTTTCTGAAAAATAAAAATTATCTTACAGTAAAAACTGTAGGTACCTAATAATTTATTTATTCTTCAGATTACAGTATTATTATTTGTAACTAACCAGAAACCTTTGGGTGGTTATTCTACTGACAAAAACTTTTATTCTAAAGTACAACTTTGCTGAAATTGCAAAATAAGGACTTTTCATAAAAAGTTTTGATTTATTTGAATGAAAATACCAAAAAATCTGTACAACAAAATATCGTAATGCGAAAGCCGATCTGATTAGTAAAAATTTGCGTACAAGAATAAAATTTGTTTAAATTCTTAAGTTATATATATCCCACTTTTCATTTTATGTACATATTTTTTTAATAATTAAACTTTATTTAATGTTCGAATATTTTTTTTTATAAATTGCATTATAATACCATTGATTGAAGCTTGTAAAAAACTGAAAAGTTTTAGGGTATTTTTTTAACAAAAGTAAAACTCTTAATATTTTTGAACTTTTAATTGTGAAGTAGTTTTATGTTATAGCTTTATTAGGGGATCGGACTGATAGTCATTTGAGTTACTTTTTACGATCTGACAAAAAATAAATTTTGTTCTAAAAATGTTTGAAATACCCACAAGTGACGTCATAGATTTTTAAGCATCATTGACGAACTTATATTGTTAATTTGATCAATTAAAAATTGAAGACGGGATGGAAAAACAAAACAAGTAAGGTTTTTTGAAACATCAAAAGAAGGGCAATTAAGGAAATCATATATATGAATTTATTTTTATTGCAGTCCGATCCCCTATTAGATTCTAGTCTAACCACGTAGTAATTGAGTAAGTAGTCTTTTGACATAAACAATACACAGTTCTATCTTTTGATCCGTTATAGATAGGTTGCTGAAATTTTCTCAGTTAACATGTGTTAAGAGGTATATTTACAAATAAATCATCATCATCACATCAGCTCATATACGTCCCCACCAAGGGGCTCGAGCCTACCTGAATTAGGGTATTATTATTTTTAAAATCATTACAAATAAATAATATAAAAAAATAAAAAGTTAAAAATTCAAGGATTCTTCTAGTGACTTATATTCTCTTTGGATTCTTCATACAACAAATGTGTTTTTTAAAGGTGTTTTAGGATTGCTCTATCGTAAAGTCGAAGTCACGCGTGACAAACTATATGTACCTATTCCTACTTACTACGTTGGTAAGACTATAATCAAATTATAGCTAATAGCATAGGACCATAAAATTAACACCTAAATTTTAAGATTTTTTAACATGTTTCTGTGAAAAAAAGGTTTTTTTTTCACTTTTTCAATTATTGTTACGTGTCAAATTGATCAATGTGGTCTTAAGATCAAACGTACCAATTTTCATGCTTGTCACACAATTTTCAGCTTTGGCGTACTGCTAGTAGGTACTAGAAAAAAGATTCAGAGAGTTCCAAATAACCGTGTACAGCGTACAAGTAAGAAATGATTAGTTATGAACTTAGGAGTGTAATTAGAAGAGTGTAGTTAGTAATTGAGCTATTATTTCACCTGTTCTTAAGTAATTTTCTGTTGGCATATGAACAAGCACATGAGCTGGAGCTACATCTTGCAACTTATTTATTTCCTCTTGCAACAATGTGTGTTTATCTAGATTTATATCTGAAAATTAAAAGTGAAAGAAATTAGTTCCATACCAAATCCCCATTGCGTTGGGGAATCTTGGTAAGCCCGTTTCCATCTTCGGCATCATCGTCACTACCATAAGGTGAGAAGATGCCAACGGCTTACCAATTATTGTAAATCATCATCATCATATCAGCCGAAGGACGTCCACTGCTGGACATAGGCCTCCCCCAAGGATCTCCACGACGACCGGTTCTGCGCTGCCCGCAACCAGCGGCTTCCCGCGACCTTCACCAGGTCATCGGTCCACCGATTTAAATACTACTTAATTTAAAGAATTATTAACCGATTTTTGTTAGAAAAGAGAAGAGAAATTTGCTACAAAGTGCAATGATTGTTCACGTGATTTTAATTATAAGTTCATTTTGTGAAATTTTAACTAAAGACTTTTAAAACTTAAAAACTAAACTTTTTAAACTTTAAAGACTTTTTACGTTTTTAAAGCGTTATTTCTTTTTAGTTCACATATTATAGATTAATTAAAATATTATTATTTAAAATAAAGTATTACTTACGAAGTAACTATTTAGTAATCTGTGGTATTACCTAAAAGTTGTTACTATTTTGTGATCTCTTGTAGTATTTAAGTAAGAAGATTCATATAAAAAAACCCTAATTGATTACATAAAACGAGCCTATTATTTATCATAGGTATATGAGCACTTATTCAAATACATAGTTAAAACTTGCTTGCTAGAAGCAAACATAAAATGGGGGCCGGCCGGCCCCCACGATACCAGTTACGTATGTCAAATTTTAAAGCTTTAGACGACATGATAAAAAATATTCAAAGCGGAATCTACTTGCTCGAGCACCCGCACACAAAATACCACCAATTCACCTATGTTTTGGACTCACATAAAGTCCGACATAGGTAGTCAATAAACGTATACCTGAAAATCGAGGTCAAGTAGATTTAAAGATAAGAAGAATATGTTTCGGACTTGGATAAAGTCCGACTTAAATAGTCAATCAATATTTATACAGGTATAAAAATACCCTAAAAAATCGCATGTCATCTTTAATGAAAATAGATTAAATAAGTAGGTGCTTAATGCAATTGAAACTTACTTGTAATGCCTTTAGATAATAACTTCTGTCTTTTTCCAGCCAATATAATATCAATTTTCTGTGAGATTTGTTCAATCTTTTTCTTTTTCAATGCCTCGGCTTGTTCTACTAACACCCTAAAAATTAGACGCAAAGACCTCACTGTAATTCAGCACGTCAGAGTTGAACAATAACAGTTTGCATAGTTTCTGATGAGTAATTAATTATATATTTGTAACTTAGAAATTTAAAAAAAACGGCCTTTCTTTTTCCTGCTCCGTCATCCATCAGACCTTGATCACCATATATCTATAACCTACTCATTGAGACCATGCCAATGAGCCCAAACACCATAACTCTGCTATAAGTTGGTAAGAAGTTGGGTATCCTTCAGATTCCACTTGATGCTGCAACAACAGGTCAAGAATACCAACTTTTAAATCTATCAGGTCTGTGGAAGTTGCTCATATCCTTCATCTAGTAGAAAAGAGTGATCAAAGTTCTCAACGCTCTATAGCAACACTCTCGTTCAATTCACCTTTCAAACAAAAAAACTAAATCAAAATTCGTTGACTCGTTTGTAAGCTACCATGCCACAGACAGACACTCAAATATATACATACACACGTTAAACTTATCTCATACACCCCTCTGTGTGCGTAAGGGGTTAATACATTAGAAATAAGTATTTTTATTAAGCAAATCCAATTAACCTTTTTTCACATTCCTTAATTTCTTGTTTTTCCTCTTCCGATGGCTTTCCTGTTAACTTTGGTATTTCATACAATTCACAAATTCCCTTCTCTACTAACAACGCTGCTTCTTCAGACATCAATGCCATGGGTAGACCTGCCAAAAAATATACTCGTAGTTAACAAAAAGAGCTGATAGGATAGACTCATAGGATTTTAGTAGATGTCAGGGACGGGTCGGACCTACAGTGTAGTGTGGTGCATAGAGTACTATGAATACAACTGGGGTACTCCACAACCGCGCACTGGAAAACGTAGCGTAGGAAGGCCTCCCAAGCGGTGAACCGACGACCTGGTGAAGATCGCGGGAAGCCCATGGATGCGGGCAGCGCAGGACCGGTCGTCGTGGAAATCCTTGGGGGAGGCCTTTGTCTAGCAGTGGACGATTTTCGGCTGATATGATGATGATGACTCCACAAACAATGGCCATCTGATTACATATCCAATGTGCCCCTACACCTGCACTCGAGAGGAGCTAATGGACGCCGCCAATAGCGCCGTTTATAGTTGGCCACATACTGGGCAGGAGATATGACTTGTCGACACGAAGAAGGAGAAAGAAAGAAAGAAATTAAGTTTATTCGGCAACCATAAATACAGTATTAGATCAATTATACCGAATAGGTCAGGGACTCAGCAAGGTACTGTGGTTTTATTATTATTCTGTCCGGACCCAAGGGAAGAGAGAGAAAGGAAAAGGGGGTGGGCCTTCAAACCAAGCGGACACACTATTCACATTGTAGGACTTCGTTGGGGTAAAGGGGATAAGAAATAAAAACAATAATATGAATTATAAATTTTAAGATCTACAACTTTGATCTGAAGTAATTTTTTGATAAAACTTTACCATTCAAGAAAAAACAAAAAAACCTGAAATTTTGATGTTTGACCCCAAGTAACTTTTGTAGCACACATGGGATCGATGGGGACTTTTGACACTTTATTTCTAATGATGAACCCAAGTTCTCCACCAAAATTTGGCTCTCCGGTGTTTTTTGGTAATTGACCACAATTTTTATGGCTAATTTGACCGGGCTATGAACCAATTTTGCATTAGGAACTTATCTGTACCATTTTTCGATATTTTTGTCTAAATTGAAGTACAAATAAACAATGCGTTATATTTATCATTCGAAAATAACAAAAAAATAATTCTTACTTACTTTTAAAGTGTATTATTTGTTTTTATTTAATTTACTCTGCCACCAAAAACATCTAATTTTGCAACTTTTCCTACCCTGTTACTACATAATTGGTTTACTGAGTAGAAATTTTGAAGGCCATAAGGTTCAAGTGTGGTTATTTAGAGCCAGGTGTAAGGGACAAAAACTTTTAAACTATTGATTCTACTGCAAAAATGTTATGTAAAATAGATAAGAGCTCCAAAAATAAGACCTTTATGTCTTTGTTTGTAGAATATAGATTATCAGACATAGAAGTTACAGCAAAATTTGTGAAAAAAATAACTTCTTTTGTCATACCCCAAAAGTGGTACTTTGTCCTTTCATCATATCAGCTCATATATACGTCCCCACCGAGGGGCTCGAGCCTACTCTGAATTAGGGCGATGACTTTGTCCCTTACCTTAATTGAAATTTCGGCTATTGATATGTTTCTCAGTGATTTTGATATTCCACCCCAAGGGGTGAAAAGGTGCGTTAAGTTGTTTTTGTAAAGTAGTTAATTTTCTAAGTAATCACTTTAGGAATTATTAAAAATTAAAAACCCGACTGCATAAAAACTTAAACACAATTTTTTGTCCACTCAAGTAAAAAAGTACCCTATGTCACTCACGGAATTAAGACGAATCGAACACCTCACACTCCAAAATCGATCAAGCCGTTTAGGCTACAGAGCATGCCAAAATAAATAACCTTTTTATTTATCTAATCGGGTAAAAATGTATCCTATGTCACTTACTGGATCAAGACAATCTAATGAAAACTCACAATTAAAAATCCATGAAACCATTTAGGCTACAGGGCGCGCCAAAGAAATATACATACATACACTCGAAAAATATAGCCCTCCTTCTGGCGCAGTCGGGTAAAATTCGCTAAATTCATTATTTAGACTTATGGTTGGAGACTCAAGCAAAGTATATAGGTGTGTTGTTAGATTTTCAACCCTTAAGGGGATGAATGAATGAATGAACATTATTTATTTGCTTGAATGCATGGTATTAAATTGTGAGGAAATAAAGGTATAATAATAATGTATCACATGATTCGATTTAGTCAAAGCATGCAAAAATTGACACATTAGTAAAAAAAAAATAATTGCCATATTAATATTTCTAAGTCATAACATATCATCATCATATCAACCGAAGGACATCCACTGCTGGACATAGGCCTGCCCCAAGGATTTACACAACGACCGGTTCCGTGCCACCCGCATCCAGCAGCTTCCCGCAACTCTCAGCAGGTCATCGGTCCACCTAGTAGGACGCCTGCCTACACTACGTTTTCAGGTACGCGGTCGCCACTCGAGAACTTTACTGCCCCAACGGCCATCTGTTCTACGAACTATGTGCCCCGCCCACTGCCACTTAAGTTTAGCAATTCTAAGAGCTATGTCAGTTACTTTGGTTCTCCTACAATAATATAATACTAACTAATATAATACTATAATATATATATTCATTACTATTACCATGAATTACATTATGATGAAAAGGGGGATACAAATTTGTATTTAAAGTTCTTTCTTGAAATTTTGCACATAGATACCTTATACAGGTATCCCTAAGGAAAGATTTTTGGAAAATCCACCCCCAACAGGTAATATAGGGGATGAATGATATAGTTTATATTAAAGTCTGTCAGTTTCAAAGTTAGGATCTTTTAATTTTGTGTTTAGGCTGGAGATTGAAAATTAATTTATATGTGTCTCAGTGATTTTGATGAGTCAACCCCTGAAGGGGTAAAAAGGGGTATGAAATTGTGTATGGAAAGTCCTCATTTTCTCAGTAAAAATTACCAAAAATATTATTTAGGCTTATGGTTGGAAACTAATGCAACATATATCCACACCCCAGACACTTCATACAAACGAGCGAGAAATGAAATACATATAAACAATTGACATAGGCATACATATAGGGATGAATCACCGGCGGCATTTTTTTGAGGATATTTACTGCATATAACAGTCAACAGTGGCTACTTGGTATGTAGGTAACTTAAATGAATTAAATTGTTCTTCGAACAGCTACTTGAGCATTGGTCTGTGCTTTTGTAGGTGAAACAATCTCATATAACAACCTACAATAACAGTCAATCTCAATATATTATTCTGTGATCACATCTATATATATAAAACTCAAAGGTGACTGACTGACATAGTGATCTATCAACGCACAGCGTAACTAATTAGTAATCTGTGGCACAGCCCAAACCACTGGATGGATGGGGCTGAAATTTGGCATGCAGGTAGATGTTATGACGTAGGCATCCGCTAAGAAAGGACTTCGGGAAATTCCCACAGGAAAACCAAAAAACGGGAACTGCGCGGGCGAAGTTTGATTGTTACCTATTCATGCTTCATTCATCATTCAATTTGGCATGGTGGTAGCATCTCACTTGGCATGGACATAGGCTACTTTTTATCCCATGAAACTATTACTCACCTTCAAACACAGTCATATAAGAGACGCACGCTAAAGGTTGAGGTACACTTAAAAGGGCTGCCATAGGCTATACCAAACCTATAGGACAGTATGATTTATTTTATTTCATAGTTTATTGTACACAGAATACATAAAATACACATTTCATAACGTAAGGTCACACAAAGGGTACAGCTTATTTCTAAAGAAATTTCTTCCAGCATCATCATCAAACCTAATAAACTTAATTTTGGGACTCTTTAATAAAAAAAATTTGGCAGCCCTTTCAATTGCACTCCAACTGAGCTTAAAGGTTGTCACACATGGGCGCTATACTGTAAGATATATTTCACGTAACAGATCTTACAATATTGCTCTTCATAGAAATCAATGATAGTACACACATGGCGCAAATAATATATTCATCGCCGTCTATCTGCAGATACCGAGCGAGCTTGCTATTTATCTTAAGATAAATACAGCATGATTAAAAACAGTTTTTAACCACCTGGGTGGAGGTATGGTTAGTCCATTCGCTCCACACCAGGAGGTCGCGGTCAGATTCCCAGCGAGTTCAACTTTATAAGACTCGGTTTGGTTGGTGGCAGGGCATGTTCCTAGCCTGCCTGGCTAGCTACCACCATCTTATCTAAGTGTTACCCCCAAACATCTGTTTTAATTTTTTATTCACAATTGGTGAGCCCTTGGCATCATCTCACCTGATGGTAAGTGACGATGATGTCGAAGATGGGAGTGGGCTTACCTAGATTCCCCAACGCAATGGAGAACTGCCTATCTTATCTTCAAGCCAGAACACATCAATGTTGTTGAAACTGATGTTTGGCGGCTTGACTTAGATAAGATGGTGGTAGCTGTAGTTGTATAGAGTGTGCAGTCGATGTGGAAGCTATTAGCCGATAGATATAAACACTTATTTAAAATAAAAACAGACTTTTATTTATCATGCTATGTCTTAGTTCATTTCGTTATTTTTATCGAGATGACACAAACAACACGTTGCTAAGTAACGTTGTTTTTTATGTCATAGACAAACACAAACACTACGCAGATTGCACTAGCTTGGTTTGCCGTCTTCTGTAACACGCCCTCTAAAACAAGGCTAGTGCAGACCTCATCTTCACAAAGGTGGGCTTCGGTAGTCCTTTGGTCATGACGTCTGCGATCTGGTCTCTAGTTCCAATCCTATTGACGAAGATAGCTCCTTCAGACACAAGTTCTCGGACGTAGAAATGTCTGATGCGAATATGCTTCGTTCGTTTGTGGAACTCGGGGTTGTGAGCCAATCTAACTGCTGCTTCATTATCAACATGTAGATTCGGCACTCTCTTAATCTTTATTAGATCCTCAAAGATTCTCGTTAGCCAAACTAACTCTCTGGCTCCTTCACTGGCAGCCACTAATTCAGCTTCAGTTGTAGACAGCGCTACTGAAGTTTGTCGTCTGCTCATCCATGATACTGGGCCTCCTGCGTAGAAGCATACAATTCCAGTAGTGGATCGTCCGGTAGTAGCATCACCACCATAATCGGCGTCGGTATATCCTTCCAGTTCTGGTTCTTGTTGAGTCTTCGGTTTAAATTTTATCCCAAGAGACATAGTTCCCTTTAGGTAACGAAGTATTCGTTTGACTCTATTCCAGTCACTTCTGATTGGCTTTTCCAAGTTGCGTGAAACTACACCAACTGCGTAGGCAATATCAGGACGAGTTGCGACCATAAGGTAAGCTAGCGCACCAACAGCTTCACGGTAGGGAAAATTAATCTCCTCGGTTTTGAAACTCTCTTCATCAGATTGTGTTGCAGACGATTTTTCTGCAGCATCAATCGGCGTCGAGACTGGATTACTGTTGGCCATATTAAAGCGTTCGAGTACCTTCTTGGCGTACGCTTCCTGGTGGATTACAATCGTGCCGTCTTTATACTGATTGATCTCCATTCCTAAGTAGTAGGATGCTGGTTTTGTCGTAATTTTAAGTTTTCTTTCCAGGCTTTCGAGAAATTCATCAGCAAGCTGTTTGTCCGAAGCAGCCACTAATCCGTCGTCGACATATAAAGTAAGTAAGATCTGTTTCCCCCCTACTTTCTTTGTGTATAGACACGGATCTGCAATACTCTGTGTGAATCCAAGTTCAGCTAGTATTTTGTGGAAACGATGATTCCAGCAGCGGGGCGCTTGCTTCAGTCCATACAAGCTCCTGTTAAGATGACATACACGAGTCGTGCCGTCATGAAAACCTTCGGGTTGTTGCATGTACAACTCTTCATCCAGCTCGCCATAGAGAAAGGCTGTAGTGACATCAAACTGTGTTAAGTACATCCTTTCACTCGCAGCAACACTTAGCAGTGACCGTATGGTTGCAAATCTCGCTACAGGACTGTATGTTTCCTCGTAGTCGATTCCTTTGCGTTGTTTGAATCCTTTCGCAACCAAACGCGCTTTGTATTTTTGGATAGAGCCGTCGGGGTTTCTTTTTATCTTAAATACCCACTTGCACGGTATGGCTTTACGGTCTTGAGGTAGTTCTTGAAGGGACCACGTGTTGTTCTCTTTCAAAGAATCTATCTCTTTCAACATTGCTTTTATCCACTCGTCTTTGTGTGGGGTCTTCATAGCTTCTTTGAACGTATTGGGTTCAGCTTCTACATCGGTGAGCGCACAACAGTCTCTGAATTTCATTGGAGGACGAATGGTGCTTCTATTTCTTAGGTTGTATCTAGGTTCCGTCACTTCATCTTCGGAGTCAGATGAATTACCTAGATCGGCATCGTACCACGTTGTGCTCGGTTCAGCAGGGACGGGTCTTTCCTCATTAAATCCACAAGATGTGTTTTCTTCTTCTAACTGCGATGTACATCCTTGATCATCTAGCTCAGGATCCGATTGTTCGATATGATGACTTGGACTCAAGTCTCGATGATCTTCATTGCGTTGCTGATTAAAAGTCACTTTCAATTCGACTTCGTTGAACGATGTGTCTTTTCTAGTTGTCGTAGGTACAACGTCATCACAATGAGTTCTGTCAAGCGGTTTCTCGTCGAAGATTACGTCTCGCGATCGAATCAACGTATTGTTATCGCACCAGATACGATAACCATCATCATTGTCGTATCCGATTAATCTTCCTTTGAGGGCTTTCATGGAGAGTTTCTTCCGTTTCTGTTTGGGGACATGGACGTAGGTTATGCAGCCTAAGATGCGTAAATGAGCAACTTTTGGTTTCTTTCCATGCCATAGTTCGTAGGGTGCTTTGTTCTCCGTACGGGATGGACCGGTTCTGTTGAGAACGTAGGTGACCGCATTAACTAATTCTGCCCAAAGCTTCTCTTGGAAACCTCCGCTGTGCATAATAGTCCTTGCAGCTTCTACTAAAGTTCTATTATCTCTCTCGCTGCATCCGTTTTGTTCGGGAGTATATGGCATAGTCAGCCGCTGTTTGATTCCGTGCATGGCGAGGATCTCACGCACTTCCTTGTTGTCAAACTCACCACCATTATCGCTCAGGATCGTTTCGACTGAATGGCCTGTATTACGTGCTTCGGAGATGAACTCTTGCATCTTCTGTTTAACTTCCGACTTTAATTTCAGAAAGTAAACGTAACGATAGCCGGTGAAATCATCTTTGAATAATACGAAATACCGTAGATTTGTAAACGAGTTAGGGAACGGTCCACATACATCGCTGTGTATAAGTTCGCCGGGTCTTGAAGCTCTCGGTCGGGTACCAAACTTCAATCTATGCGACTTGCCGAATATGCAGCTTTCACAGATGCTTTCATCTGTAGGAAGTTGTACTCCTAACTCCCGTTTTACAAATTGTCGTACATGACGCTTATTCTGATGTACGAGTCTCTCATGGTAAAGTTGAGTTTTCGTTAAAGTTAAATTAACTTCTAAATTTCTTTTAGGAATGACGCTCTTGACATTCAGCTTATATAGGCCACCGCTTATGCTGCGTACACCGGTTAGTTTCACTTCGCCACGCGTTGACATAGTGCAGCTCGTTGGTGTCGACTCAAACTTACTTATTGAGTTGCAGTCATGAGCAGCTAGGACAGAGAACAAGTTTTTTGTGATCTGTGGCACGTACCATACGTCCGTCAAAGTGATCTCGTATACTTTTCCTTTTACCTCCGATATGATAACGACATTTCCTTTGCCTTTGGCTTGAAGTCCGTCGCCATTAGCGGTAGAGATGGTGTGTATTTGGTCAAAAGGTTGAAAGGTCTGAAATATATCTCCTTGATTGCTGACGTGACATGTTGCGCCGTTATCAACGTACCAGTTGACTGTACTCGATGAAGTTGACGATACTTCATTTTCTGATGTCAGTAGTTCATTACATAAGTGCATCAATTCCGCGACTTGAGATTCTTGTTTCTGAGACGAAGAAGAGGAAGGCGGGTTACTGCTTTTTGGAGGTTTGCCATCTTGAAGCCATCTTTTGCAATCCTTCACGCGGTGACCTCTGACAGAGCAGTAGTTGCACTTTATCTTTGCATCCTTACTCTTTTTGTTTGTCCCTTTCTTTGTGTTTATAGTCGGTAAAGCCTCTTGCTGCGATGTCACGGTAGGCACCATCAAGTTCCTTTCGAAAACACATAGACGATCGGTTAGGTTGTCAATAGTTCGTTCGGACGTTGGACACATTAACCATCCACTCTTAAATTGAACGTATTCTTCTCCCAGTGTGTCGAGAGTTTTGCAAATGAGAAGAAGGTCCGGAAGCTTCTTATCTTCGCCCAGCTCTTTGTTCAACGAGATCCAAATATTTTTCAATTTTGACATATGAGTTGCTGCGTCATCAGCTGGATCCTTTTTCAATCCAAAGAAACTCATACATAGTTGGAAGGTTTTGTCTTCGTTCGTTCCTTCGAACATTCGATGAAGTTCTAACCAGATTTCTCGAGCGGATGTGAATCTCATCACTTTTCGTAGCAATTCGTCTGATAAATTGTTGGTGATAAAGAAAAGAGCACTGGAGTCAGCCTTCGTGAACTCGGACACGGAGGTGGCGGCGGACTCTCCGGTCCCACTGGCTTCACTTTCTTTATCTGCAGAAAGCCTGCCTTCGATTACGTCGAGAGCGCGAGGTATGCTCTTGAGTACGATAAGTATTTTGTACTTCCAAGTATCCCAGTTGCTTTTGCCTTCGAGAGGTGCAATTTTGTACTTGATAGTCGAAGTCTCCATCTTTTAGCTAAATTGCAGCAAAGCACATAACCTGTAGTTGTATAGAGTGTGCAGTCGATGTGGAAGCTATTAGCCGATAGATATAAACACTTATTTAAAATAAAAACAGACTTTTATTTATCATGCTATGTCTTAGTTCATTTCGTTATTTTTATCGAGATGACACAAACAACACGTTGCTAAGTAACGTTGTTTTTTATGTCATAGACAAACACAAACACTACGCAGATTGCACTAGCTTGGTTTGCCGTCTTCTGTAACAGTAGCTAGGCCAGGTGGGCTATGAAAACCAACCACCAACCAAACCGAGTCTTACAAAGTTGACCCCGCCAGAAATCGAACCTGCGGCCTCATGGTGTCAAGTGAATGGACTTACCATTACGCCACGGAGGCGGTTTACAGCATTGATGTGTTCTGGCTTGAAGATAAGAAAGCCAGATCCCCATTGCGTTGGGGAATCTTGGCAAGCCCGCTCCCATCTTCGGCATCATCGTCACTTCGTCAAAGTCGGCTTCGTCCTCTGACGAACTGTCTAGTAAGTCTAATAGCAACATACACTAACTCATTTTCTTAATCAGCCTGTATAAAGCGTTTTAGGTGTAGACTTGTACCAGAATGTGGGGTGTGTGATACCTTGCTATGCTATAAGTTTTGTTCTTAAGCTACTCGCGAGTATCTGCCAGTATCTTAAGATAAAATAGCGCCCGTGTGTGACAGCTTAAACCATGGACAAAAGCTAGCAGTCTATACGCACCTTTAGCTGTAGCACAGAATTACTTGTACCTACCTAACCCCATAAGTAGCACTAATTTTAAATATATCTACCTACCTGTAAAGTCATTTTGTCTTGGAAATGATGGTGCTGATCCTATTAGTGATCCACACAGTCTATAAGTCGAGCGCAGTTTGTACCAGTCTAGAAATAAACAAAACTAAAGTTTTAGATTTAAAACTTTACATAAATATAGGTGATTGATTGATTGGTATATTGCATTAAATCGGGTGGTAAGTAGGTACTTTACCTTCGGAATTCCAAACGTGGGCAACACCCTCTTCAACGAATAATGGTATCATCGCTGTTTCGTTTGTATTTACTATATTGGGTCAAACAAAGTACTCAAAGTATCAACATACGTTTAGTTCAATTGAAAAAGTAGGGTTAGATTAGAACTTAGAAGCAAAATGAATATTTTATGAATTTTTGTTTTTCAGGGCAGGCTAAGGTTCATTGGCCAGACTGCCTTTTCTTCAGTACATATATTTTTTCTGTATAGGTTACGTCTTTAGTAATTTTTCTGTCACAGTTTTCAGTATTTTTCAGCATCATTGAAATATTTTTTCATTGACATTTTTTCTTAAATATTTAGTTCGGCAACTTAAAAAATATACTGTCAATGTCAGGCGTCAGCTGTTGTGTGTCTTGAATGTTGCGCGCGTGTTCAGTCAGATTTTTCGGAATCAGAACCAAACAAAACAAAATTCAAAATTGTAATTTCAAGTAAATTGTGCAAAAATGTAATAGGAAAATAATTGGTACATATAGTTACAACAGAAAAAACAATAATTTATATTGTCAAGTGCAAAAATACACTCAGTACAGTCATTAGTTCATTATAAATTTATAACTTTGAGGAGTTATATAATAATAAATAAACTAACCCAAACAACAATGGCAGCAAAGAAAATTTTGATCGGTGAGTATTCTTTTGTAAGTTTCCTTTCTTTTGTTATACATAAAAATGCCGCCTCCGCCGCCGTCCATACAAATTTGAAAACAAGAAGTTGTTTTATTAAAAGTACCGTTTATTTACGATCGGATGAGCAATCTATGTCCATATATCCCTGTCTTTTTCAAAAACATATCATCATCTTATCATCCAAAAGACGTCCAGTGCTGGACAAAGGCCTCCCCCAAAGAATTTTCACGACAACCGGTCGTGCGCTGCCCGCATCCAGCGGCTTCCCGCGACCTTTACCAGGTCGTCGGTCTACCGCCGTGGAAGGCCCGTCTACGCTACGTCTTCCGGTGCGCGGTCACCACACGAGAAATTTACTGCCCCAATGGCCATGTGTTGTACAAGCTATGTGCCCTGCCCACTGCCATTATAATTTAGTGATTCTATGACCTATTTTGGTCACTTTGGTTCTCCTGCAGATCTCCTCATTTCTGATTGCGTAGGAAAATTCTGAGCATAGCTCGGTCCATTGCCCTTTGGGTGACATGAGTGTTCTTATGGAAAAACATACATATACTGATATACAGGGTGGGAAGGAGTATACCGACAAATTATAACCAAAGATTTTAATGCCTATTTAGACCAAAAAAAGTAATATAAACATGGGCCAGTAAAGTCTAATTTTCGAGATATTAATTTTTTAAATAATTCACAAGTTCAAAAAATCTCAAGGGTAACACGCCCTAATAATATCAGATGTTTATCTGACGTTTGTTGTCTTGAGCTCTAAATAATCAAGTGTCATACTCTGACGTCACTATGTAGACTAAGGTTTCGTTTAGAAGGGATTACTCTCGTTAAGTGATTTTTTGTTCCAGAAATTAAGTAAGTTAATAAGGCAGTTTTAGACCCATGTTGATATAACATTATTTACTCATAATACCACCAGGAATCCATGGTTAAAATCTGTCGGTATAATCCTTCCGACCCTGTATAACTGTCTAAATAAAAATATATATGTATTATTACTTTAGACTGTTATATATCAGCTTATTTAAGTTTTTTGAAAAAGTCAGGGATATACATACAGACATTAATTTCTCTTATCTGGTGGTAAATAAATGGATCTTTTCAACGGACTCCCAAAAAGGAAGAGGTTCTCAATTCGACTGTATGTTTTTTTTTATATGTGTTATGCAATATCTTTGCAGTTTGAGAACCAATTTTCATGATTCTTATTTTATTCGATAGGGTATGCTCCCGAGTTGGTCCCATATAAATTTTATAAAAATCGGTCTAGTACTGTATTACAAAATTAACAACCAAAAATTATAATACAATTTTGTAGTAATGGAAGTCGTTTTTTTAACGTGTTTAGCATTTTCAATTATTATAAAAAAAAATTCAAACTATTAGTGGACTGCTATTTGTATGGATGGCGGCTAGGGAGTGAGTTTTTAAGTTATTTTTTTTATTATAACAGCTCATATACGTCCCCACCGAGGGGCTCGAGCCTACCCTGAATCAGGGCGATTTGGCCTTAGTCGACCACCCTGGCCCAGTGCGGGTTGGTCGACATCACACACAACCTTCGAGTTTCTTCGCAGGCGTGTGCAGGTTTCCTCACGATGTTTTCCTTCACCGTTAAAGCAATCGGTAAGTATATGTACGTAAGTTTTTTGAAAAACTCATTGGTACATTGGCCGTCCAGATTTGAACCCGGTACCTCTGGTTAGATGGACCGAGTCGTTACCGGTTGAGCCACCGACGCTAGTTAGTTGTTTTAAGTTATGGGTACTTAATTGAACACTATTTCTTCAAACCTAGGTGGAGGAACTGGTTTCATAGGGCAACGATTGGGCGAGCTGTTGCTATCGAAGGGTTACTATGTAATCAACGTGTCCCGTATGCCAGCCACTAATAACATTTCGTGGTCCACCCTGGAGGTATCAAACATGCCGCGCGGTGTCAACGCCGTCGTCAACCTAGCTGGCCAGCAAACCATGGACTTCACTAAATCCTGGACACCTGGGTAATTGTTAATAATTGTTAAACTTTTGTAAGTAAAGGTTTAGGTGCAGGTATCCGGACTGGGGTTGGGGTGGACTTGGCATCAATATCAACAGTAAGTAAATCACCCACCTGTGGTTTGCTGACAATATTGTATTCATGGCAACCCCGGAAGACCTAATGTTCTATGACCTAGGCGTAATGCTCTATGGCCTCAGTAGCCTCTAAACAAGTGGGTCTTGAAGTGACCATGGACAAAACATAAATTGTCAAATTTCCTTATCACAGCCACTACTACTACACACTCAAAGTTGTTGATGTTGATGAATACATTTTTACAGTTAGGAGAAGCTCTTTTCCACAACCAGGTGACCAATGTGCCAATTTTGCGAAAGAGTCTCATGTATAACTTAAAACTCTGGCTCTTACTGAGTAGATAGTTTTGATGAAAAAATAGCCTTGTCATATTGTATAGTCCAGCCGTCTAAAGAATGCTGATTTGACACTTTAAGCTTGCAATAGAATGTAACATTCTATTAATCTTCAAAATTGTAACCAAATCAATCTTTAGTTTCTAAGCTTAAAATACAAGAAAAAAACATTTTATTTACTCAATAATAGTAACAGAACACATACTTAGTTTTATGTTTACATATAAGGACAACAGAATGTTTATTTTGTAATTATATGAAACACTAGCTGTTTCCCGCGGCTTTTTCGATGGTGCGCAGTGCGCGAGTGGCAAGCGGCTTGCTAGCGTGGAAAAAAGTAGCCTTTGTGTTAATCCAGGTCCTGATCTGTCTACCTACCAAATTTCAGCCAGATCTGTTCAGTAGTTTTTGCGTCAAAGGGGAACAAACATGCATCCATACATTCTTACAAACTTTCGCGTTTATAATATTAGTAAGATTAGTAGGATATGATTAGTGAAATTTTTACGTTCTATGGTAATTTCTTCTTAATAATAGTCTATGTAACAACTGATAACGTATTTGTAATGTATAGATTTGTTAAAAATATTATGAATTCATTACCACATAAACCATTATTTCTTGTAGTCAAATCAACCAACCAAAAAAATGTAAGGCATAAAAGTGATATGTTTAAGTAATAACAATAGTAGATTGTACAACAAGAGTATAAAACAAGCCATTTTACCTGAGAAATTCATTTAGCCACCTGAGCCGGTATGGCAAGGGTGGATAGTCACGTCGAGGGTAAAATGGGTTTCATGCTCAAGTTTTACACTCTACTTTTCACTTTGATTGCAAGGAAATAATAAATATTCAACCGCAATACAACAACTTTGGCTAGTTTTGACGATTAATTAGTTTCCCTCCACATAATTTTTCTTATTTTCACCCCCTTCACCCATACCACCCCTAAAATCGATGGTCCTCAAAGTACACTTTAGCCTCGGGTTTGGCAACACTATTTTAGCAATGGCTATTTTATTTCGTTGTTGTACCTACATGATAGGTACTATGAGTAGCACAGGTACTAGCATATGTTAAAACAGCATTCTCTCGACGGCCGCACTATAGAACAGTTGTTAAATTGCAACCTAGGAAAGCAGTAGAATAGGAAGCTATCAAATAAAGCAAAAACTTTTATATACAAAAACACCTATAGCGTAATGGTTAATGCCATTAGCTTCACATCAGGAGGTCGTGGGTTCGATTCCCGCCGGAGTCTAACTTTGGAGGACTCGGTTTGGTTGGTGGAAGGACATTTTCTAAGCCCGCCTGGCTAGCTACCACCATCTTATTCAAGTCTTGCCGCCAAACATCAATGCTAACAACATTGATGTGTTCCAGCTTGAAGATAAGATAGCCAATTCCCCATTGCGTTGGGTAATCTTAGTAAGTCTGCTTCCATCTTCGGCATCATGGTCACTTACCATCAGGTGAGATGATATCAAGGGCTTACCAATTGTGAATAAAAAAAACATTACACAATGTAATTTTTGTTTTAATCTATGAACTTAAGAATACTGGGTTGTCTTTCTTAAAAAAAAAACATCTCTTGACATTCAAAACTCTCCAACACATTCTCTCATTGTGAAGTGTGTGAAAAAGTGGTGGTTTTCTACCAAACCAAAGCTTACACATACTCTTCTGTACAACTTGTTTTATGTAGATTAGATCAGACAAAGATCCTCAAAAAAAATTCATATAATTGACACGTAAAACTGACAAAACTTTGGTCCTTCATTCACTGTTATGCTCTCTAACTGTAGACAACTTTGCAACCAGGCTAAAAGTTTGATCATAATCTTCACTGTTTTGGCGAAATCCTTTTGCCACTAGCCTAACCTTGTACTTGTCAATTGATCCATCAGTATTGAGCTTTATACAAAAAACATATATATATATATATATATTTATCCGACGCTCTTACCATCACTACTAATATATATACTTTGCTCTTACGGTGAAGGAAAACATCCTGAGGAAACATGCACACGCCAGCGAAGAAACTCGCAGGTTGCGTGTGAAGTCGACTAACCTGCACTGGGGACTAAGGCCCGATCGCCCTAATTGAGGGTAGGTTCAAGCCCCTCGGTGGGGACGTATATATGAGTTGATGTGATAACGCCCCAGTTAACGGGTCTCACACCAATATTATTACAGTATATGAGCTTATATAAGCATATATGAGCAGATATGAATGATGGGCCATAACTTTAAAATTATCAGAACACAGAAATGATGACAAATAATGTGTGCTGAGAAATAGGTAATAAACAAACCATAAGAAATCACTGTAATTTAGAAAAAAATATATTTTAACAGAAATACCGCATTTTTTCTGTAGTATTCGTACTTTTTCAATAAAAGTGAATTTTCTTGGAATAACGGGCACATAACCCTTATTTGTTATACTGCATTCAACTATCGTTCTACTAAAATTAAATTAAATTCCTAAAATATTTTTTTAGGAATTCACTAAATATACTAAGCCTGCGGTTCTGTATACAGCGGGTGTTCGGGCGCGCACGCATTACTCATAAGTATTTAACAATTTCTAGTAAAGAACTGGCCAAATGTGAGTCAGAACCGCACACATAGGGTTCTGTATGGGAATGGGGTGTAATGAGTCCACTTAGAGACTTGAACATCCACCTGTACCCTGCAGGCGTCCCACCCAATAATAATAATAAATAGGATTCCGTACCATCATACTAAATGGCAATGTCTCAAGACTAAGGTCTTTGACTTGTGTGTGTTGCCTGTGATGACATACGGAACCGAAACATGGTTGCTTGCAGCTCTTTGCCTTTCCATATGGCCTCTCACTCCGTAGTGCTAAGTACAGCTGGCGCTTGCCAGTTTTCTTGGGCCATGGATATAGGGGTTAGTCCTTTATTACACGCTATGTCAACTCTATGCAAGTCACTATCGTTTTTTGCGAAGAAATAACTTCGCAGGCTGAATATCTAGCGGTTGTGCATTTGTTAACAATTAATGGATCTCCTATGGAGTGTCATAGTAATGCAGACTTTCGATCCAGGGCGTCCAATTCAGTCTGTGACCAATCTTCTATGGTATGTCATAGTAATGCAGACGTTCGATCCAATGCGTCCAATTCAGTTTGTGACCAATCTCTTATGGAGTGTCATAGTAATGCAGACGTTCAATCCAGGGCGTCCAATTCAGTCTGTGACCAATCTCCTATGGAGTGTCATAGTAATGCAGACGTTCGATCCAGGGCGTCCAATTCAGTCTGTGACCAATCTCCTATGGAGTGTCATGGTAATGCAGACTTCCGATCCAGGGCGTCCAATTCAGTCTGTGACCACCTGAGCATGTATATGAGGTGTATAAAAGAACAGTCATGACAATTCAGTTTGTGACCAATCTCTTATGGAGTGTCATAGTAATGCAGACGTTCAATCCAGGGCGTCCAATTCAGTCTGTGACCAATCTCCTAAATGCAGACGTTCGATCCAGGGCGTCCAATTCAGTCTGTGACCAATCTCCTATGGAGTGTCATGGTAATGCAGACTTCCGATCCAGGGCGTCCAATTCAGTCTGTGACCACCTGAGCATGTATATGAGGTGTATAAAAGAACAGTCATGACCCCAGGTACGAAGTAACTAGTATCTCATCTGTGACCAGGTATTAAATGCTCGTATCTTGCTATCGCCTGACAAATACTCGTAGCTATTATTATTATTGTATAAATTATTCTAATAAAAAATGTTTTAACTTATTATTACTATCCATGCTGGATATTCTCGTGGATATGGGAGTTCCTACTCATCTAACGTATCTCATTCAGAACTTATACGCTGAGAGCAATGCCAGAATCCGACTTGAGGATCAGATCTCGAATCCCTTACGACCCGAACGCGGCGTACGCCAAGGTTGTATCCTATCCCCTAAACTTTTCAACATCTACGGTGAACATATTATCCGAGCCGCCTTAGAAGGATGTGAGGGAGGTCTGTCTGTGGGAGGTAAGAAAATCAGTAACCTCCGGTACGCGGATGACACAACCCTTATTGCTACCAGTGAAGAAGAGATGTCCATCTTATTCAGCCGCATTGAGAATGAAAGTCTCAAGCTTGGCCTACGGATAAACAAATCCAAGACAAAACTGATGGTAGTTGACCGTGAACAAGTACTGATCAAATCTACAGACCTTCAAGGATTAGATCGCGTCAATGAGTTCGTCTATCTTGGATAACTCATCACTGGTGACGGAAACTGCGACAGAGAGATCATAAGACGCATCCAGATAGCAAAAAGCGCCATGACAAAACTGGAAAAAATCTGGAAAAACGACGACATCACCAAACTCTCCAAAGTTAGACTCGTTAATGCGCTCGTGTTTTCTATATTATATAAGGCTCCGAGACATGGACTATCAAAGCAACCATGAAGTCGAGAATTGACGCTTTCGAGATGTGGTGCTGGCGGAAAATGCTGCGAATATCGTGGACAGCCTTCAGACGAAATGACTCCATTCTGGAAGAGCTGAAAATCACGACGCGCCTATCAGATACATGCCGCACCCGCATGCTCAAATTCCTCGGTCACATCGCGCGAAGAGAACCAGAGTCCCTTGAAAAACAGATACTAATGGGCAAAGTGGAGGGGAAAAGACAAAGGGGCCGAGCACCCGCCAGATGGTGTGACCAAACAAAACAATTGCAACTCCACCTGTACGATGCTATCCACGCCGCCACAAACAGGGAAAAATGGAAGTACCTAACTCGGCCCCAATCTACATCTACGGACTCGACTTTATGATGGTCACGATCCCCAACCCCTGGGGTTACGACTTAGAAGAAGATTACTAACTTGGACCTAACATAGATTATAGGCACATCAGCTATAAGCTGCTCGCCTATTACAACATAAAAATAATGAAATGGACTTAGTTTAATGCCTAATTTTATTATCTTATTTTTCCAGGGGTTATCAATTGTTGATTTTTTTTTAAATAGCTATAAAATGTGATGTGTAAATCTTCTCTCACCATTAAAATATTGTATTGTATTATTAAACACACAGAGCAAATAAACCTGTTCGACATAAGAATATTTGCCTTTGGTGGGGATCGAACCCACACCCTCGATCCATAGGCAGAAGTTGACCTCTAAACCACCCGGTTAGTCAAAAGTAGTTACAATTATTTTATGACCATCAGAGAGAATGTAACTTATGCATCAACTTTGAATCATCATATCACCCGAAGGCCGTCCAGTTCCAAACAAAGGCCTCAAGGATTTCCACGATGACCGGTTCTGCGCTGCCCGCATCCTTTATCCGCCGCATAATTTGAATAAACATTTTGTAATTGAAATCTTTTCCAGGTTCAAACAAAATGTGGCGAATTCCCGCATAGTGACAACTAAAGCACTGGCAACCGCTATTAATAAAAGCCCGGAGAAGCCGCAGGTCTTTGTTGTGGTGACCGGAGTTGGGGCGTATGAACCTTCAGAAGTGAACAAATATGACGAGTGCAGCCCCACCAACGGCATGGACTTCTTCTCTAGGCTCTGCATGGATTGGGAAAAGGCTGCAAGTGTTGATCCTCCTGTGAGACTTGTAAGTGGGAACTCACTAAAACTATTTGGGATAGATTACTTTTCTTGGCAAATAGGCATGATGACTGCTAGGCATCTGAGTTACTTTTATCACCTGTCAGACACAACATTTTGTTCTAAAAATATTTGATATACCTTGGCGTGACGTCACAGTTTTGCAGCGTTATTAATGCACTCATTTTGTGATTTTCGTGAATTAAAAATAATTGAAGACTTGTTAGAAAACAAAACGAGTAAGGTTTTTCAAAGATTCAGTAGGAGAGCAATTTAGTGATCAAGAGTTCATTATTTATTTTTGATGCTGTTATGATCATTTTATGTAACTTTTTAGCTAATACGGAAACTAACTTCCTACTAATCTAAATTTGTCATGTTGTTGGTATACAGTCCCTTGACTATAAAACTTATATCCTACTAGCTTTTTAGGGATCCATTCAAAAGATTCAAGGTATTTATTCAAAGTAGGTGCAAATTACACTCTTTCTGATAGTCATAAAATAATAATAACATAATGTCATTTGTGAAAAATCAAGAAATAAACAACAAAATTCAATCCTTCAAATAAACCAGATTATGTCATTAGAAGATGAAAACAATATGACCCGAAAACTTATACATAAAAATCATTGAATGTCATTAATGCCTTTGTCAAGAGTAGGCCAGTTCACACGGTCAGCACCCGCTGACGAGTATAAGGGGCCGTCCATAAATTACGTGAGGCTTTTTTCAGGATTTTTTGACCCCCCCTCCCCTTCTGGTGAGATTTCGTGAGATTTTCCTCAACTCCCTCCCCCCTCCCCAAATCTCACGTGAGATTTTTTAAAATTTGTGTTTTGGCTGGAAACGCGTTGGATTATAAAAAGTCTAATAAAAGTTTGATGAAACACGAATTTTTTCAATCTTCAAACTGCTATAACTTTTAAATGAATCAACCAATTTTCACGCGGTGTGCGGCGATTGATGTAGTTTTTTAAGCTTAATAAAAAAAATTATCTGATGAACAAAATTTTATTTTTTGAATAAAAAAATAAATTTATCTGATAAAACATTTCGGAGTTATTACAAAAAAAACGCAATCGAAGAGCTACTGTGCTGCTCTGCGGGGTTCGGACAAATACGACAATCACTGTTGTGTGAAATTTCGCCATATTTTCATTCTAGATTTGTTTTTACTTTGATTTAACTTTATTTTTTCGCAATTTTACACAGTTTTCTACAGGAAAACAAATTACGTGATATTTGCTAAAACCCCCCTCTCCCCCATGTGAGATTTGAAAGATTTAGCTTGACCCACTCCCCCCCTTAAACACCTCACGTAATTAATGGACGCCCCCTAACGCGAGAGTTAGCCATCGCTCCCATCAACCATATTAGAGGGTACCATAGTACCATTAGGGCCCGGCCACAGCTTCTGGTGGCGCGATTTGCGGTGGTATGCTACAGCTTGAATATGCAACCGCGGCGACTACGTCCATCCACCGCCTGGCCGCCGCCACAAATCACTACTATTTGTATGGTCGCGGGCGCCGCTCTGAACTGTCACTGTGGCCGACAAAGAGAATATAATAAACTACGTAGTGGCCGACTCGATTAGGCACCGATTAGGTATTAAATTCTCTTTGGCCTCGATACTGGCTAGTACATTTGTTTCATTCGCCCACTACCATCGTCGCCGCGAATCGCTCCGCTCTTGCTATGCCGCAGTTCGCGTCGCCGGTAGCTTCGCAAACTTCATACAATATCCTACATTATTTTGTTTTCACCGCTCGCCGCTTGCCGCGCCGCAAATCGCGTTGCACAGTGTTCAAAATCCTCTTAGAACCAGACATTTTGAGTGAAGCTAAGCAAGCGATGCGTTGTAATATTTTTGATACCTCAGTAAAACTCCAGCGTGGCAATTCTGTATAGTTACAGAGAAAATTTACTTCAAAGTTAATCCATTTTCGATATTTAGAAATTACAAAAACTAAGTATAATTTCTCGGAAAATAATAATAACTCATCTTTATATTTGTTAGTACAGTTTTATCATTATCTATCACACATATAGGTAAGACAACATTTTTAAAGCTTTGATACATGTCCGAAATACCAACGTAAAATGAGAAAAAAATAATAATAAAAAGGTTTTTTTTTCTTGGATATGCCTCATTAGTAGCCACCAGAAACTTTATATTTCTTATTTATTATGTTGTCTATTGCTACCATTAAAATCTGCTTTTAAATCCATCGAGTATACGAGATAGTCGTTTCTAAAAGAAACGCCTGCCATTTTGTTTAAGGCAATATTATTTAAGATTTTTTTGCTATCACTTTTTGTGAAGGCGTTTGTCAATCAGAATTAAACAAACATGCCGAGTATGCCGTATTGTTATCACCCGTTTAGTCTAGTTATATCACCCGTTTTAGTGCTGTAAGGGTTTGTCAAGTCTCGAGGTTTTGAAAGTCTCGGGCCTCGAGATGTCTCGAGCTAAATTTCCCGGGACATTCGAGACATAAAGTAAAGAATTAATTTTGACGTTTATCAAGATACATTTTTTTATAAAATAGGTACCTATATGGTAAATTTAAATTACACTTAACTTAACCGATCACGGAAATTGACAAATTAGGTGAAAACATTAGGTGAAACACTGTACATACTGTAATGTAATGTAAAGTCATCCGAAAGGAAGGGTACTTGAAAGGATATATTAATATAATGTAACCCATTATGAAACCGTTCTTTTTGGGCCAGCAATCACGTAGATATATTAGTTACTGTACTAGCGACCGCATGCGTCTTCGTCCGCGTGGATTTCATTGTAAATTTTTAACGCGTTACCATAATATAAAGTTACAACATTAAGTTTTAATGTGTGCCAAATTTCTGCTAAATCCGTTCATTTTTCAGAGCGTGATTGAGTAATAAACAATCATACTTTTATAATTTAGTAAGATAAATAACTGCCTTGAAAATTGTTTTAATATTAGTTCCAATCCTAGTCAAAGGGTAATATGAAAAATACTCAAGTAGGTGTAAAGTAATAAAATTGATTACATACTTATTTAAAATTATGTGCGGTTTTTTAAGATAAATAAATGTTGTTACATTACTTTCCTTAATCCGTTTTAACCAAAAATAATAGGTATGTGTGCGAAACCCGCAAAGTAACGCTAAAATCACTGACTAGTCCGTACGCGTGCACAGTGAATGTTCAAATGACGGGCGGCGCGGCGGAGCAGGGCTTTTTTTCCCTTATTCGGAAGGAGGGGAAGAGATCCATAATGCATACCAATACAGCCCAGCTGTACTGGTTATGTTGAACTTACAGTGGAAGGCTGAACCTACCCACTAAAACTCCCCCCATGGGTTTAGGACCTAAATCCTAAATTTTAGGTCAATCAAGACCGTAAAATCCTTCATTGGAGCAACCCACACCCTTAGGGAAGCCCCCCCCCCTGTGGGTTGCTCCGGTGGTGCGTAAGAGGAGGGGTTGCACCAAACGCACCGTGGTGATTGCTGGCTGCTTCCAGGGGTTGTGCCATACAGGGATGGCACAGATCTGAGTAGTGAGTGGTGACGGAAGTGACCGTAAAGACTGCTTTGAAAAAGGCGGCCCCGAAACTACTAAGTGCCGCAGACCGACGATGTCTCCCCGACGATGAATGGCGTGCGCATTGTCGAATTACTAACGCCTGGTGAGTATACTCTTACACCAGCGACCCCTGCGTCCGCAGATCCATCGCCGGGGGACACCACCGAACCATACTACACAACGTTCTCGATCGTCCGAAACAGGCCAGCCGCGACGTGTATGGCCACATTGGCTTCCCGACGATGGAAGCATGCACGGTGACCGATTTACGCTCGCTTCAGGTCGACTAACTCCCCGGGCGTCAGAAGGGGCAGTTAGACTCCCACGGCAGCGATCCTGCTGGCTCCGTCCATCGCCGCGATACACCTCCGAAGCACACGACGACCCGAGAGCGCACGTCCACCTCGGGCGGCGGACAGCGCAAACTCCCGGTGGCACGCGGCGGTAACTCACACCGCTTCAAAGGACGCCGCCTGTATGGCGGGTCCTTTATCGGCACGGCGGCTACGCGGGCGATGCCACGGCACGGCAGTGACACACGCCTACATCGCACTCTTACGTATTTCAAATCATGTCTCGATGTCTCGAATGTCTCGAGCTAAAAGTCTCGAGTTCGAGACATGCCAAACGGGACGGGATTTCCCGGGACACAAACTCTAGCTGTAGCACAGCGATATCGCATACTGAGCATAATTTTTTACTAGCTATTCAAAGAGTTCTTTAAAAACTACGAAGGGTTTACGAAGAACAATTATTTGATAAATTATTTGTGAAATATTAAGTTTTTAAGTGGTGATTTTTGTTAGATTTACATTACCCTATCCTCTACCAGCTAAACCGCTATTGTAGAAATCTGAAAAGTATTAATTATTATTTATTTAAAAGGAAAACTATCACGGCCAAGTAGGCTTTCTAAGTTTAGGAGTAATAGGCAACCAATTCAAGGTGTACTTTTTGTACAAGGATTGGTAAAATCCTTGGTTTTTTAAAATTTACATTTTTTTTTATAAGACTACGAAACCCTACTTTGCGCGTGGGCCGACACGCACTTGACCACTTTCAACGACTGCATCCGAAGGTGCAAGGTGCGCGAGCAAGCAATTGAGTATTTCCTAGATCCTTCGGGAACTAACTATACAATTATAAAAGGTATCATAAGTTGTTCTTCACCCTTTTTATCACGTTTTTATTAGCTTCACCTGTATGTATGTACGTATGTTTGTAACCGACTCCTTTGCACTCGATTTTGACCCACTTTAAACGTACAGATTTAATTCAAACTTTGTATATTTATCAAGAATAAGTGACAAATAATTTCATAAGTTTAGTTTAGGATCGCCAGGATTAAATGCACATCAAATTAAAAATTAAAAATAATTCTTAATATAAGCTGAAAACAATAACGAACGAAAAATACTCGTATTATTGTGAAAAAAAGCATGGGGCGCTTTGTGCCATATTTTTCGCATATCGAGCAACACACGCTTTTTTCACAATTATTCTAGTATTTTTCGTTCATTATTGCTTTCAGCTTATATTAAGAATATTTTTTGATTTTTATTGTTTTCAGCTTATTTTAAGAATTATTTTTAACTTTTTAGTTTGATGTGCTTTAAAAGCGTGTTTTTTTTAAACTATATTTTTTTAGCTCAGAACAGACAGAATATTTTTATTTGATTAAAGGACGCAACAATAAATTTTTAACTAACAAGTAACTTAATCATTACAGGTAATAATCCGATCAGGCGTGGTAATAGGGAGATGGGGTGGAATGATAAAGAATATGTTCCTGCCGTTCTACCTCGGCCTCGGCGGACGCATCGGCTCCGGCAAACAGTACCTACCATGGATTCACATCGATGATCTCGTGAGGCTTATACACTTCGCTATTGTCAATGACAAAGTAACAGGAGTGTTAAACGGCGTAGCTCCGCAAGTCATCACAAACGAAGAATTCACAAAGGTGAGTTGATAATTTTTTGTCCGCCAAATAGTGCCCGTCACTGAATGGAAACAAGTTGACCGGCATATTCATTGATATGTTGCTTGACTTGTTTCAGTCCTTTGCTAAAGCGCTAGGGAGGCCCGCCATATTTCCCGTGCCGGGATTTGTATTGAACTACCTCCTCCACCCTGAGAGGGCAATGATGTTGCTAAGGGGACAACACGTCACACCAAAGAGAGTTATAGAATATGGATTTAAATATAATTATGATAACATAGATGATGCTTCCAAAGAGTGTGCACATTTGTTTCATAACAAGCAACCTTTTTGCTAGATGTTTAATATTATATAGCATATTTATTTATTATTTAGATAAGTATTTGTATATTGTTACAGTGTAAGTTGAAAATATTATATATATTTCTATGTATATGTAATATTATGCTATGTATAATATATCACCAGGATATTTTGAAAACCGCGATATTACAATATCACTAGTTAGATTATGATATAACGGTAAATTGTGAATCGGTTCACAATTTCACTACCTATTCTTGTACCTCCGAATAAAACCGATGATTTCTTCTGCTGCGAAGCATTCTGCTACCCAGGTTCTTTGACTGTCAAATCAAATCAAACCTAACCGAACCTAACATCGCTCGCTCAGCTCATTTATTTAGTGTTTTTCACTTCGCTTAGTGTTATAGTAATGTCACTAGTGAAATTGTAAACAATATGTTACAGTTCACAATCTCGCGAAATAAATCCCGTTAGATTATAATCTAACGGAATTTACAATCTTACGGTGATATATATTTAATTACAATATAGAACCAACTATGTTTCGTAACGTGATATACACTAGTGTTGGACAAGGTATAAATTTGTTTCAGTCCTTTGCCAAAGCGTTAGAACGTCCAGCTTTTTTCACAATCCCAGAACAAATATTGAACTTCCTGTTAAATCCTGAACGTGCCATGATTATGACTAAAGGCCAGCATGTCATACCAAAGAGAGTTATGGAGTACGGATTCAAATATGAGTACTCGGACATAGATTCAGCTTGCATGAACGTGGCGCATTTCCTGCCAAAGAAAAACCATCCTCTTAAATAAATTCATCATTTTCTCTTTTTGAAGTATTATTTAGGACTGTGTTTACCTATGTGCCATAGACTATAATTTATTAAATAATTTTTGTGTTGTTAACGCTTAAATAAAAGTCCATTATGTTTTCTCAAATAAATTGCGAGTATTTATTGACGATAACTTGTTTCCTATTACATTAATATATTTATTTTATACCTATCTTTGTCCAAGTATTTTTTAGTATAATAAATATATTTTGTGTTATCATAATTAAGAATATTTATCTTAATCCTTACTTTTAATAATTACAACTTAACTACGCATAAGTTATAGTGCTTGAGGTTATTTTTAATTTCTTATAAAACACTAGGAACAAATATAATTTGCTATTCACAAAATCTTTTCCCATACAAACTTAAAATTACTGCTTGAAAATGGATGGGCCGATTCTTATGAAACTTAATGTATACACGCAAAGTATATATTATATTAGTACTAACGATACAAGCATGTTACGAAATCCTAGTTTGTAGATAGATTACATTTTCAAAATACTTTATTTTTAAAAAGATAAGCGAATTTTAAGATGAATACTATAAAAACCTTTAATCACTATTATTTGGTGACAATTTTTTTTTTTTCAAAATAGAAATTTGTGATTTGCGTGTATAAAGTTTCATTAGAATCGACCGTTCCATTTTCACGAAGTAATTTTAAGTTTGTATGGGAAACGATTTTGTGAATGCGCTCATAACCTATTCTGCTGCTATTCTTCATCTTGAGGCACTTCCTAATGAAGTAAAGTTTTCCATGTTATTTTTATAGAAAGCATACTTATTCAAATTATCTGATCGTATCGTATCGTAGCGCTGTCCAAGTCAAGGAGTTTGACGTACTCAATTTTAATATAGTAGGGCCTCGAAAAAAACAGGTTCTGGCGGATTATCGAGAAGTCCGGATTGTAGTCTGCAATTTTGGTTCCTTCTAAAATATACACTTTTGAATATATAACATAATCTTAGATTAAATAACAATTGACTGACATTTCTCTCTTAACGTGTGGCACAATTAACCGCGCTATCCAAGACGGCGGTTGCCTGGTGTTGCACTTAGCATCACCCGCGGTCACGTGTAGGGCATTTAGATTTAGACATACGGACGTGTGCAATGCGACCTTCATACACATCTGGAATCAGATGTGCAGGTTTCCTCACGATGTTTTCCTTCACCGTTAAAGCTAACTTTACGTATGTAAGTTTCGAAAAACTCAGTACACTGGCCGTCCGGATTTGAACCCGGCACCTCTGGTTAGGAGGACGGGGTCGTTACTGGTTGAGCCATCGATGACGCTTAAGTAAGCACTAAGAAGAAACAAACATTCATTTTATTGAAGAATTTTTGATTTTAATCGGAAAATGGCCCGGGTAGTTAGCTACACTACGTATCCCTCGCTGCGTTTCTGGTGGCCGCACGGGGTGTCCGTATTACAAAGATCACCGGATTACAGTGGGTCCGGATTATCGAGGCCCTACTGTATTTGAGGATGTTCAATTTGGCTATACATTTATTGGCACAGGTTTATAACGTGGGTCTTGTTATTTTCCCGCGTTGTCGAATTGCTCGAATCGAGTGATGAGCCGCGAGATGAATTTGCGCAGGACGTCTTCACGCATGCGCCCTACATCCAACACCTCTTCGTGGTTGGCCTCGTCATTTTGTTCGTAGCTCGTGACGCACTCGTTCGTGATCAGGGAAAGGGCGAACACCTTAATATCGCAGTGTCGCGCTGTGAGCACCTGTCGAAAGAACCGGGGTTATTTTAACCGGGCATGACGGAAATGGGAAAATCGGGTGTTGTACAGTCGCCATCAGATATATCGTACCAGGGGTGAAGTGTTCAAATGTTTCTGAGCAGTGTTGAATTTCAATAAATTATGTATTAAATTATTATGAAGTCGACCGAGCCGCACTGGGCCCGCGTGGTCGACTAAGGCCCGATCGCCCTAATTCAGGGTAGGCTCGAGCCCCTCTGTGGGGACGTATATGAGCTGATATGAATGAATGTACACTAGAAGTTTTTATTAATATCTGAACATCTAACTTGTCATAAATATCTGAGCAGCAGATTTTTCAATATGTACCATTATATAGGTAAAGCACCTGTGTGAACAACATATTAAAAAATCTGCTGCTCATATAATGACAAATTAGATGTTCAGATATTAATAGCAACTTCTGGTGTACAAAAGTTTTTGAAATTCAACACTGCTCAAAAATATTTATTTATTTACACTTTTAGTACACCAAAACAATTTCGTGAGGCTAATACATATAGATATTATAGTGTTTATATAGTGTACAGTAGGCGGTCTTATTGCTAACTGCAATCTCTTCCAGACAACCTTTAGTTACAGGAGAGCACGAAATACTTAATTTTACAAAAGGGCGGAAAAATATGTGAACACCTCGCCCGCTACGAAATATCTGATAACGACTGTACCTGAGACGTTATTCGCTGACGACTTAGTCTGCGTCTTACTTACTGAATGCCATTTTTGAACATTCTCTGATAACTTTGTAGTATTCTGAGCTATCTATAGGCCAAGACTAAGTGTTCACTACGCCATATCGAAGGCTAGTATATCAAATGCCAATTGATCAGTGCAAAATAATCAAAGGCAATATAGATCGATGTTTCAATAAATCGATTTTCAATAGATCGCAGTGCCATTAGATCGGTATTCCAATTCAAGGTCATCGAATTCCGATAGAAGAAATCGTTCTCGTAGTCTAACATATTAATTAAATAAAATTTTTGAGTCAGCATTCTGAGATTTTCATTTTTTTAAATACAGATCGAGCTAATGATATCTAACAAACACCAGCTACTAATAAGCTGATGAATTGACACATCGGTGAACTGAGCTGTATATTATTTGTCATTCGATGTAATGATACATCGATCTAATTAGTTCTGCTCTATTGGCATGTCGAACATTTGAGCTAACGATTATTAATAATTTGATCTAGGAGCGTTATAGATCATTTAGTAAGTCGTAGTTTATTAGCATATCGAACTATTGGGCTTTCGATCCGATCAATTGGCATTCGATATGGCATAGGGCACCCAGACTTTAAAATTAAATATTGGGAAACTCTCATCTTTTTACTTTACACCGAAATTCCAATAGATCGAATTCTAATAAATCTTAGTCGTAGTTTATTAACATTTCGATCTATTGGGCTTTCAATTATTTGACACTGATCAATTGGCATTCGATATACTGGCATTCGTTAAGGAGTGAGGAGGCACCCAGTCTTTAAAACAGAATATTGGGAAAATCTCATCTTTTTAGGGTTCCTACAGGTAATGAGACCCTATTACTAAGCCTACGCTGTCCGACATTTAAAAGGCTGTATCTTTTAAACCGCGAAGGTCGCGGTCATCTGGCCCAAAATAGGATTCTCTGTATTATGGGAACCAGAAGCCGATAACACATACTTAATACGCTTAAATATCCACATTAAACACCCAGACACATAGCAGACAAGCTTATTCGTCACACGAATATTTACCCTGGTCCCCACTCGAACCCACGACCAAGGGGAAGTAACTATTTAGTAATATGTGCAAGGGGTCAGTCGATAACTATCGATCGAATAAAGTAATTAATAATAAAAAAATCACCTCATGGACAGTAGACATGCCAACCGTGTCAACTCCGACCATTTTGAGCATGTTCAGTTCCGCTACGGTCTCGAAATTTGGACCTCCCAGACATGTGTAGACTCCTTCCCGAATAATGTTCTCAATGTTTAATTCCTTGGCCACCTGCAAGTGAGAAAGAGTTCCTGTATTATGAAACCGCTATAAATCTTAGAAACCGGGTTAATGCATCAAACAAGTCCAGACATAGACCACCTCTAGGGGTATCCGAATCACCCCCATGTACGAGTATGTTCCGCTAAAGTGTTTTCGAGATGTTCGCATTTCAATTTTCAGATTTTGTATGAAAATAGTTATTTATGCCACTGCCAACTAATGAGAGCCATTATAACACTCGTGCTGTCTTTTGTGCCACTCAGCTTTGCTTCGTGGCATAAATTAGCACTCATGTTACAATGGCTATTTGCGTGCAGTGGCATACAGTACTTTTTCTACGACCATGAAATTAATAAAAAATACTTTTAAATTTTGTCATACATAATCATATTATATTGAATTTTTGAAGCCAAAGCCATAAAAATATTTAAAAGGTTTCATTGTAGTACAGTTATCTCGTTTTGAAATGATCATTGTAAAACGACTTGTAGGAATGAATAAGTACTTTATTTTTGGAGCCAAAGCCATCAAAATAATTAAAAGAATTTAATTGTAGTACAGTTCTCTTTTTAAAATGATTTTTAGAAAAAAGCTTTTAGGAATGAATATTTTTGTGATATGATTTGAGGTTATAATGCAAGTTACCGAATGGGAGTAGAAAAACATTTTTGCTGGACTTGATGTCAGTTTGTAAAAAAAAAACATTTCACAGGTAAGACAGACAAATGCAAGAAAAACTTCCTCATTTTATCAGCTTTCCAAAAAAGTATAAGAGTTAAAACATACACAACATTCGTAATAAAAATTGAGAATTGGCATTGTTCAGTTTTTTACAAGGCATATACTTGAAAGAAATGAAAAAAAAAACCTTTGGAGATATAACGATTTTATACTGTAAAAAAACCGGCCAAGTGCGACTCGGAGTCACTCAAACATGGTACTGCACTAAAACATACATATAAACATACAGTACATACTTTGTAAAAAAAAGTTTTGCAAACTAAATTGAGAATAATAATAATATAATTTGTTTTGAGAATATCAAATGTGTTTTTTTTTTATAATTTTAAAATAAATAGTTTTGAAGTTATTTAAGTAAATAGGCGAAAATTGGTGATTCCCCCGTCTCCCTCATATCTACGAAACAAATAGGCCTGAAATCTTTAAAAAATCACAACAATATAAGGTTAAATGCAGAAATTTCAGGAAAAACCTATGAGAAAATCTTAAGTCCTTCCGTTCCACAGGAAAAAATGAAATTTCCACCACTTTCTTTTGGAAATGTATATAAATATGTGAACCAAATTTAAAGGACCTACTCTACTCGTGAAAATGAACAACTTTCCCCAAGGAACTCATACAATCCGAGTAAAAAAATATTCGGACTCCATACAAAGTAGGTAATCATGGGACCAAATAATGGAGTGTGTCTTAAAAATTTGGTTCACAATTTCAATATCACTCTGCAAATATTTTTAATCACTGATTATTTTATATGATTTTTCTAATGTTAAAAAGTGGATTATACAAAATAAATAAAAAAATGTGAATAAAAAAATATTCAAATTAGTTTCCTAAAAGAAATCTAAATTTTCATTAAAAAAACCTTAATTTTCTTGAGTAGTTCCCTTATTATCTAGAGAAAGATTCATAATTTTTTTCCGAAAATTGTGTAGGAAAAAACAGGTTCTTATAAGTCGATAAGCATGCGAATCAAGGATATTTAATTAATGCCGTAAGAATTTCATAGATGTCTCATGCATGATAGAAGAGCTTCAGTTAAAGAATTACTTATTTTATTTTTCATACAAAAACTAAAAATCGAAATGATTATTATTTTTCATACAAAAACTAAAAATCGAAATGAGAATATATCGGAACATCCGCTTGACGCTCTTTTTTTGGACATCTGTATAATTCTTTAACCGAGAGGAGGTAATCTTATCTTTTTTCCTTTGCCAATAATTTGGATTAATTTAATGCCGTTTAGGTAGCCACGAATGATTTTGATAAAGTAATAAGTACCAAATAAGGGCCGCCGCCTCCTGTCCGGGAGGTCGTTGTTCGAATCCTGCCACGTACCAATGTGATTTCGAATTCAGATTTCATACGTATACGTTTATTCGACGCTCTTAAGGTGAAGGAAAACATCGTGAGGAAACCTGCACACGCCTTCGGTGAAACTCGCAGGTTGTGTGTGAAGTCGACCAATCGGTACTGGGCCCGCGTGGTCTACTAAGGCCCGATCGCCCTAATTCAGGGTAGGCTCTAGCTCCTCGGTGGGGACGTATATGAGCTGATATGATGAACAAGTACCAATTTATTTTAACAATAGCGTGTTTTCGTTGGCACGTATGAGAGCATTCTGGCAGATACTATTATTAGCACCCCTGTAACCTCTTCAGATGAGTCCCAGCAAGTTTCGTACAAGTTTCCCTATTGTCATGTTATAGGTAAATATGTAAAAACAAATGTTCATTCGGTATTCATAGTGTTGGCAACCTGTCCAATCTAAATTAGGGGTATGTTTAAACAAACAACGATACTACTTGATAACGAGGATTTTAGGAATTATCCATATTATACATTTTTGTAATCTTAGGTACAACAATCATACTGAAAATATAATCGCTAAAGATTGTTTGTTTTGTAAAATACATCCATACATACCGCTTCCATCTTCGGCATCATCATCGCTTAACAGGTGAGATGATGCCAAGGGCTTACCAATTGTAAATAAAATAAATAAACACTTATTATAATGCGAAAGTGAGTTTTTAGTTTGTCCTTTTTTCACGTCGCAAAAGAGCAATGGATCGACGTGTTTTTTTTTTTACAGAGATAGTAGACTTTCCGTAAAATAGCTCATAAGGGATCTAAAAAAAAACTCATTTTCATGCTCACGACCCGCTTACGACCGCTCAATGATGGTAATAAAAATGATGTCCACAGGGGCGAAACCGCGGGCAAAGGCTAGATATATTTATAAAATCGTGTATTACATCATTAATTGATAGGTAAGTACCTATTATCGCAGGAGGTGGTATTACAGAGGTCAATATCAAAAACATCATACATACTATATCTTCGTGAACGACACGATAAGATAGTACGTTAAAAATAGTACCTATTGCCAACAAATCCTCACTTACCTCCTTCGCAATTTTTCTGTATTCGTAGTTGTAAGCTTTGCTCATTGGTGGAAAGCGGGGGCCAAACCTCTCGTCGTTGGGCCCGTGAAGGGGGTTGTTGCCCGCGAAGCCCATCATGTTAATGTGGTCCTTCACGATCATCAAGTCTCCAATTTTGTAGTTGGGATTGAGCCCGCCGGCCGCGTTCGTCGCGATCATGGTCTTAACACCGATCAGCTTCATCACTCGAACTGGGAGGCAGCACTGAAATAAAACGTTGCTTAAATTACTTAGTTTTTTTTTTCGAAGGCGTCGGTGGCGTAACGCCTAAGCCTTCTAGGCTCTACCTCCTGTCCGGGAGGACGGATCAAATCCTGGCACGTACCAATGTGTTTTCGAATTTCGATTTCATATGTACGGTTATCTTACGGTGAAGGAAAACATCGTGAGGAAACCTACACACGCCTGCGATGAAACTCGAAGGTTGTGTGTGAAGTCGACCAACCCGCTCTGGGCCAGCGTGGTCGACTAAGGCCCGATCGCCCTAAGTAAGGGTAGGCTCGAGCCCCTCGGTGCTATGTGAGCTGATATGATGATGATATTTTTTTTTCATGTGACATATCTTCTAGACAATATAATAATCGTATGGTTGAATGTCAAGGCTAGGTTAGCGTTCTAGGCGGAATCCCAGACTATGACGCAATTTGCACCCTGTGAGTTGGCGTCGAAGTTTAAATTTAATTTTATGAAAAATATAAAACGAAATTAAAAACTAAACGGTTCATTCTTTTTAGATATTACAATAGCTACCTACTTCATAGAAAAGTATATTGTTGTTGCTAAAACTATGGAGAAACAATTTCGCGCTATCACTTTTTTATTTGGAAAATTGCTCGATTATATATTTTATTCATATTTTTTACCGTCGACTGTATTTTTCTTGGTTTGGTATTTTTTTTATTTTGAGAGCAGATTCAAAACGGAAAAAACGAGTTTTCAAAAACCACCGCCGCGCCGCCTCAAGTGGAACAAACTAAAAACCTTCGGTTCACCCAGATGGACCATAGGAAAAGTGGGAAGAGTAACGCTATAGACTAATTTAACAAAAATAATTAATAGGTAAATGACCAGCAAAGTAGTTATTGTATAATAAGTGTCAATAAAAATAAATATTTGACCGAACAAATAAATTTATACACGAGTTTAAGTTAATTGAAAAATAAATTTACCTACCACACTTATTACTATTAGTTATTGAATGATAATATGTCACGGATCTATTTTTTATTATTTCTCAATAAATAAAAAAAAAAGAAGTAGGGGGCAGGGACAGAGATGAGGATGAAATGGAGGAGGTAGCAGGGTTAAGGCACATTAATGCCTTTACGCTATGGGCTTAAATTCCAGAATAGGACCTTGTTAATTAAACATTTACATATCTTTGGTTCCGTTAAGAGTCACCAACCGATAATAGTCGGTTTCTAAACAAAACATGTTTGTGTACGTTCGTATAATACCTAGCTACATACGTACGTACGTACAAGTATGTGGTAGATACATAATATAATTATCTTAGCCTTGTTGCCCTCAACGCATTGTGACTCCAACCGCGAGATAACCTCATCGCTGGGGGGTCGTGTTTGTTTGCGTCAGCCATCCGTCCCATCTAGATCTTTCTGCTCTACAATTGACTATTTATTTTTAACGCGTGAAAAGATTTGAGTTCCGTTATTATTATCAGACTTCTTTATCAAGCAGGATGAATGGAAACTCCCACGAGTTAGGAAGTTGCATCTAGTAGGAATAGATAACCGTTTCTTGAATGGAATAAACAGCTATAGAAATGTAATTTAATCGCAGATATGAGAAAAATCCCCGCTCCAAACAAGTGTCTATGTCAAACGGCCACGAGTCAATTGCGACAGTTAACTCACTCATTAGTGATAGTACTACGTGTTAATTGGTAATTTAATAAAATGTATCTAATGCAGATACTATACAGCTCATATCCGCTATAAAATTACAGTAAAAATATCTTAACATACTCGTAAATATGGTACCGTATAAGGCAGGTGTCATATTGTATAAATAAGTAAATAAATAAAGCAAAAGTTTTTGTCCTCCTCACTCTCGCACGATTTTTAACTTGCCATCCCGCTTAGAAAATACAGCGGAGTTTTCGAGTTTTCATTTTATTAAATAAATCGAAAAATAAAAAAAAGGTTAAAACTAAAATTGGTAATAGTTTTCTTAGTCACCTATAATTTTAGTATAATTTATTTTATCAGGTTTTATGTATACGAGTTGTTATTTTTATAGTACGCATGCACTCAATTGACATTATGTAGAATAATTTGGAGATAACTTCGCGATGTTTTTTTTTTCGATAAAATTATGAGCAATCGTGTTTTTGCCTTAAGTCAGTCCGATAGTCTTATAACTTGTTTTTGTAGTATTTATAAACTCAGCATAGTTGAGATAAATCATTTCTAAAATGTTCATTTTGCTTTATTAGCCTTTGAACCGAGTGCAAAGTGACGGTTTTTTTATTAGCTTATTCGAATTAGGAATTAATAGTACGCAAATTATAATAGAATCACTTAGTTACCATCAGTTGACGTGCTGCCCACACACACAATTTTTTTTAGTAATAAAGTAAACATAGTTTTAAAAACTAAAAAAACACGCTTTTAAAGCACATCAAACTAAAAAGTGAAAAATAATTCTTTATATATATATATATATATATATATATATAAAGTAATAGTGAAAAATAATTCTTTATATATATATATATATATATATATATATATATATATATTCATTAATTTTAATATTTTAATTCATTTAGCTTAGGTATATTAAGAATTATTACTAAGTGATTCTATTATAATTTGCGTACTATTAATTCCTAATTCGAATAAGCTAATAAAAAAACGCTTTTTTTACAATAATAAGTACTATTATTTTTCGTACATTAATATTAATAATATATATATATATATATATATATATATATATATATATATATATATATATATATATATATATATTTCATATTAATGAACGAAAAATAATAGTACTTATTATTGTAAAAAAAACGTGGTTTGCTCGATATACGAAAAATATGGCACAAAGCGCCCCATGCTTTTTTCACAATAATACTAGTATTTTTCGTTCATTTTTGTTTTCAGCTTATATTAAGAATTATTTTTCACTTTTCAGTTTGATGTGCTTTAGAAGCGTGTTTTTTAGTTTTATTTAACTATATTTATTTTTCAATTTTTAGTTTGATGTGCATTTAATCCTGGCGATCCTGATCAGGATAATGACATAAACTTATGAAATTATTGTATTGTCATTGATTCTTGATAAATGTACAAAGTTTGAATTAAATCTGTCCGTTTAAAGTGGGTTTAAATCGAGTGCAAAAGAGTCGGATACAAATAAACATACATACATAAAGGTGAAGCTAATAAAAGCGTCATAAAAAAATAAATAAAATAAAACCTAGTCTGACAGTCGGCTGTCTTGAATATTCGATGTTTTTTCCTGTTACATTTTTACTAATAATAACGTTTTCAAGTCTCTCTCAAACACGAACGTCTCTATGTAGGTCATCATCATTACAGCTCATATATGTCCCCACCGAGGGGCTCGAGCCTACCCTGAATCAGGGCGATTAGGCCTTAGTCGACCACGCGGGCCCAGTGCGGGTTGGCCGACTTCACACACAACCTTCGAGTTTCTTCGCAGGCGTGTGCAGGTTTCCTCACGATGTTTTCCTTCACCGTTAAAGCAATCGGTAATCTCTATGTAGGTACTATTTATTATTTCTTCGATCAGCGGGAGTATTATTGCATCATTTTATTTCAATTATTATGATTGACGCTTGCGATGCCTATAAATTGTTTACTGTTATTTATTTCCATTATTTATCATTGAATTTATCTACTTAAATCGACCGACTCTACGCAGTAGGATGATTTAATTTTTATTTTTCCTTTCGTCACTTGTTGTCGCTATGCTTAATAATTATCAGTTATTTCAATCCCCGACTCAACCGGAGCCGCGGAGGAGTGTTATAAGTTTAACGTGTGTAGGTATTTATATATCTGTCTCAGGCATCGTTGCTCCCCAAACGGATGAATCGATTTTCAAGAAAAATCTGTGATGAGTAGGAGCCCCAGTTAACGTGTCCTAAACCTATTTTTTACACCCTGTACTGGGTGTTTTTAGAGTATCTTTTTTTTTAAATTGGCAACACTTTTCTAGTGACTATCGATTTGGCAGTAGATTTGTGGTCGTTACGTTTTACTATTTCACCCCCACTTTACATGTACCTATATGTTTATCATCAGCATGTGCAATGGCCTCTCCAAAGATTTCCACAACGAAAGGTCCTGCGCGGTCCGCATTTAGCGACTTCCCGCTACCTTTTTCAGAGCGTCGGTTCACCTAGTGGGAAGCTTGCCCACGATCACCATCAATTTATTGCAGAAAACATGCGATGAGCAAATAATTTCGCGTAACGGACCTGTGAACTGGCCTCTGGTGTGATCTCACACCTACGGATACTTTCTTTGGGCATATGTGAAGTCACCTAGTCCATGCTGATCTGATCCACAGAAGTAGGACCACTTGGAAGTCAACACTCGTCCCCAAACAGCCTACGTTTGCTCCAGAAAGTGATTGAAATTAAATTAAAATTGGACTCTCCGACATCGAAAAAAACCGGCTAAGTGCGAGTCAGAACCGCACACAGGGTTCCGTACCATCATACTAGATAGTATGGAGACTTCCACCTTTTCAATTTTTTTTTGTATTTGTTGTTGTAGCGGCAACAGAAATACGTCATCTGTGAAAATTTCAGCTGTCTAGCTATCACGGTTCATGAAATACAGCCTGGTGACAGACGGACGGACGGACAGCGGAGGCTTTGTAATAGGGTCCCGTTTTTACCCTTTGGGTATGGAACCCTAATAACACGCTCGTTATTCGAGCCAGCCGTGGCGCCCAAACGAAATCATGTTCAAACTTAAATTACTATTTATAGGTCCTGTAAGAACCCGCCTACAAGACCAGAAACAAATGAAAATTTTCGAGGTCGCTTGCTCGCCCTGGTCAAAGAATAAAGACTATTTATTGCGTATCTCTGGTGTCAGTCACGATCATCTCAAGACGCATCAGGGCACTCTACTCTCTCTTCACAATGCATGATAATGGTTGACACAAGCAGATGCAGTTTATCTATTTTGAGGACTGCAGTCTTCCCTTATGTACTAGTATGTTTGAAGCGTACCTTCCATAAAGGGTAGCCCTCATAGTAGTGGAACCTGCCCTGCATGGCCACTACCGGAACACCCTCGATCCGCCCGAACACCAGCTTGCCATGGTGCCCCTCCACTGTGCTCACTGGGAAGTTCGGGATTTCCTCGTACGGTATACTTTCCGCGTCCTTTATGTGATCTGCGAGTGATCCTGTGGGCATATTGTCTTGTTGTAATAGGCGTATTGTTTCTAAATTTATAGAGAAGTTTCTTATATATGTGGCAGGCAAATTGTATGATTAGTCATTTTACATACGGTCAGGCAAATTGTATAATTCGTCCGTATGTAAACGGTCAGGCAAAATGTAAAATTCTGTACGCAGAATGTAAAATACCGAGCCAGGCAAATTGTAATAATTCGTCCATATATAAACGGGCAATGCCGAGTCAGGCAAATTGACAAAATGCCGTACGGCAGATTGTAAATGAGCTCGCGAAGCGAACGATGTTAGGTTCGGTCAGGTATGATTGAATTAACCGTCAAAGAGCCTTGCCGACCTCGCTTTATATAGGTTGACTTTTAATTACTTCTTGATAGCAAAGGATATGAATGTACTCGTGATTACAAACAACTTTCCCAAAGAAACTATATGTCAAATATGAAAAAAAATTTTGGTGCTTCATACATATTTGCCGATTTAATAACTTGTAATGTATCGAGGACCAAAATTTTTTTTCTGATTTGACATATAGTTTCTTTAGGAAAGTTGTTTGTAATCACGAGTAAATGCATATCTTTTGTTATCAATAACTAATTAAAAGTCACCCTATATAAGGTCTAACAAAATTAGCTGAAACTATTTTAACTGGTGCTTCTACCCATTAATCTAAACAACTTTTCCCCATGGAATCCATAGTCAAATCTCCAAAAAAAAAATGGCATTCCCATACTAACTCAATCAGCTGATCAGTCAACTTAGTATGGGAAGTTCAAATTTTTTTTTTGAGATTTGACTGTGGGTTTCATGGGGAAAGTTGTTTAGTTTCATGGGTAGAAGCACCAGTTGAAATAGTTTCAGCTAATTTTGTTACACCTTATATGATTAGCCTTATATGATTAGCCAGTTAATATAGCGTCGGTGGCTCAACCGGTAACGACTCGGTCCATCTAACCAGAGGTACCGGGTTCAAATCTGGACGGCCAATGTACCAATGAGTTTTTCAAAAACTTTCGTACATACTTACCGATTGCTGTAACGGTGAAGGAAAACATCGTGAGGAAACCTGCACACGCCTGCGAAGAAACTCGAAGGTTGTGTGTGAAGTCGACCAACCCGCACTGGGCCCGCGTGGTCGACTAAGGCCTAATCGCCCTGATTCAGGGTAGGCTCGAGCCCCTCGGTGGGGACGTATATGAGCTGTAATGATGATATGATTAGCCTGACATTTGCCTGAATAATGTTAATGACAAATTATACAGTATGCCCGCGACATATACAATAGAGAGTATAGCCTGTAGCAATTCTCCTCTGAGAATTAAATGAGCTCTATTGAAGATAATATTAACACAAAACGTTTTTGTTTATGGATCAATTTTAATGCGGTTATTGAGTCGAGTTTAAGAAAGCTTTAAAAGCCGAACAAGTGAGGTACTTATTATACCAAAACACATTTGAATACGATACCCTACAAAGGATTGTTAAGCTGCGACATTTCATACAAAACGACGTTAACGAATTTCACCTCTTAAATGTTAACCCATTTGGATCAATTTTCGATAGATTGTCAGTCAGAACAAAAGCTAGGCGCTTATACGTTTCGTTTTTTAAATTACTGATTATAAATAAACAAAAATGGCCGAAATTAGTTTTGTATGAAAACACGTGAACGACAATAAAATTAAACTTATTAACTACTAGCTGTTTCCCGCGGTTTCACCCGCGTGGACAACGTTTCTATGACTTTTCGAGGGTGCGCAGTGCGCGAGCCGCAAGCGGCTCGCGAGCGTGGTAAAAAGTAGCCTATGTCTGAATCCAGGTCCTAATCTGTCTACCTACCAAATTTCAGCCAAATCCGTTCAGTAGTTTTTGCGGGAAAGCGTAACAGACAGACAGAGTTACTTTCACATTTATAATATTAGTATATTAGTATATATTAGTATATAATATTAGTAGGGATATCGAAAAAAACAAAAATGTATAAGCTTTTTGTTCTGACTAACAACCTATCAAAAATTGGTCCAAATCGGTTAACATTTAATAGGTGAAAATCGTTAACGCCGTTTGTATGAAAAGTCGCAGCTTCACAATCCTCATAACGAGTACAACAGTCAGATTGCAAGACAAAAATAACTTTGTAGTTCATAAAAAGTTCTTCCATACATCGATATACGCCACGGTCAATTTTCCAACTGCAAATGTAAGTTTTTAATCACAAAAAATATAGGTATCATGTGATATAACGTTATACAGGGTGTAACATAAAGGTGTGGTGATACTTTAAGGTGGGCTTGTACCCATCAAACTGAACAACTTTCTCCATGGAACCCATAGTCAAATCGCAAAAAAAAAATTGGCTCTCCCATACTAACTTGATCAGCTGATCAGCCAACTTAGTATGGGAAGTTCAAATTTTTTTTTGCGATTTGACTATGGGTTCCATGGAGAAAGTTGTTCAGTTTGATGAGTACAAGCCCACCTTAAAGTATCACCACACCTTTATGTTACACCCTGTATAACTAATCCAGATCTAATCTAAGTATTTGATATTAATTTCAAGTTTTCATCTTGATACCTCCACGCGTTTCGGAGAAACACGGTCTTGACAGACAGACGGACAAACGAACAACGAATTGATTCTGTAAGGGTTACTTTTCAGGCACGTAACCCTAAAAAGAAATCTACCTGTCTAAATGTCACAGATTGGTATAGAATTAATATTTAGAGGTAAACTATGAAATTATTATTAATAAAGAAAATGTTAAGGCTTTCAATAAATACCCTCTTTCCAATACGAACCCATCCCGGAGCCGCAGATGACGCCGATGCGCGGACGCACGGAAGTGCGAGAGAGCAGGAAGTTAGCTGTCTCCAGGAGCGTATCGTACGAATATCTGCGAACAGAATTATATCTGTATTAAAATATAATCCAAGAATCAAATATTATTTGAATATAGAATTGGAACTCGTCTAGATTTTAGGATAGATTCCAGCGTCGTAGCGTCGGATAGGGCTGAGCGAAGAAGTGCTAAAACAGTGACCGGGCCTTGGGCCCTTTTTTGAATCAAACGAATAATATTGCAGTATCAATCTAGAGTCCTTAAGGGGCCTTAAAAATGGTGTATGACCCGTTACTTGGGGATTTTTCTTATCATACTGAACAACATTCCCCAATGTACAGTCAATTCTCAAAATAAAAAAAATTTTGACCCTTCATACAAAAATGCACAAAACTGGTCGATCAGCTAATCGATTTGTATAAAGAGTTGATCTTTTTTTATGATTTCAGCAGTCATAGAGAACATAAGTTTTTCAGTAGGATGAGTAGAAGCCCCGTTAACGGGACCTACACCGATTTTTTACATCTTGTAAGTATATTTATTAAAGATAACTTTTTTAAATGGATGAGCCGACTAATGAAACCTTGTACACAGTAAGCATGGCAGAAAATTGAACAAAGTGTATTGACACCTCGTTCAAAAAACGCTGTTTAATTAAAGTCATTTTAATTTTCAATTTCCGGTTTTCATAATAATCCTAATAAAATGATTTCGAAAAAGTACTCAATACACTTTGAACAACTTCCTGTCTTAGGTGTATAACGTTTTCCTAGAATTGGACAAATTATTTTCGAGAAATTGTTACCTTTAATTTGTATGGTAAACAAGTTTCGGTAAGGCGTCTTAACACCCTGACTGTACCAGAGATATGCTATATAAATACCCTATATAGGATGACTTTTAAATTAGTTCTTGATAACAAAGGATATGAATGTACTCGTGATAACAAACCACTTTCCAAAGAAACTGTATCAGAAAAATAATTTTGGTCCTCGATACATAGTAAGTTATCAAATCGGCAAAAATGTGTAAAGGACCAAGAATTTTTCTTTTATATTTGACATATAGTTTCTTTGGGAAAATTATTTGTAATCACGGGTACATTCATATCCTTTGCTATCAAGAACTAATTAAAAGTCACCCTATATAAGGTCTTAACAAAGGTATGCTTTTATTTTTAACTGTATAGCGTGTACTCATGAAACTGCACAACTTTCCCTAAGAAACCCATGGACAATTCGCAAAAAAAATTTGGACTTCCATACAAAGTTTGCCCGCCAGCTGATTGATTTGCATGGGAAGTCCAAAATTTTTTGTGAATTGACCACGAGTTTCTTGGGGAAAGTTGTTCAGTTTCATGAGTACAAGCTCCAGTTAAAAATAAGTGCATACCTTTGTTAGGACCTTGTATAAGGGGAGATAGATAGGTTACATGAGTCCAAAAAGAGAAGGAAATAAAATGATCTCTTTTCTTAGTAGCATTCGGTGCAACGGAAGCGAATTAACTACCTATATACCTATATATTACATTGTGCGTGTAAATGGGTAAGATTTCCAAATATCGTTTGTTAGTGCATAACCCATCTATGGTAACAAATCTCTGGACTGTAAAATAAAAAAAAAATAGAGTTTCGAAGGGAAAATATCTAGAAATGAAGACTTCGTCTTTGGCAAAGATAATTAATTGTCTTTGGCCTTTGGTCAACGCAAAGGATGCACACACACCTATTTGTGTAAGTGTATAAATCTATAGGAATATACACGTGTCGTTATAATCAAATTACCCGTTTTAATCGTCATTCGATTCTTGATTCGTATCAATTCATTGATGAAACTTGACTACACCGCTGGTTAGTGATGTCTTCGGCCTTGAATATATTACCTACTTACCTACTCCCGCACTACTATTTCACTTATTTAGCGAGAGACTAGTAAGATTAGTAAAGTTATAGCATATACCTACGTAGATACTAAATAGATAAGATAAGATAAAGTTTATTTGACAAAATTACACGTAGAAAACATAAATACATAACAGAACAGAAAACAACAGACCAAAAAGAAAAATAAAAAGACACAAATAACAAAAAGAAAAAGTATACAGGTGTAACAAAATTGGTGTAGGTCCCATTAACTGGGGGGCTACTACTCATCATACTCGACAACTTTTGTTCTACGACTTTGCAGAAATCGCAAAAAAAAATATACTCTTTATACAAATCGATCAGCTGATCGACCAATTTTGTGCATTTTAGTATGGAGGGTCCAATTTTTTTTTTGAGAATCGATTATGGATTCCTTGGGGAAAGTTGTTCAGTATGATGAGTAGAACCCCCAGTTAACGGGTCATACACCTTTATAAATAAGTAGTGTATGGTAGAGAGAAATATCCTTGTAACATCAGCCTTCTCTTCTGTTTTACCTTTAAGGCTGGCTATACACGTGCATTAACTAATTATACAGGGTGTAACAATATTGGTGTAGGTCCCGTTAATTGGGGTTTCTATTCATCATACTGAACAACATTTGTTCTAAAAGTTTGCTGAAATCGCAAAAAAAAATTGAACTCTTCATACAAAACGATCAGCTGATTGACCAATTCTGTGCATTTTTGTATGGAGCGTCGAAATTATTTTTTTTGATAATTGACTATGGGCTACTTGGGGAAAGTTTTTCGGTATGATGAGTAGAAGCCCCTGTTAACGGGTCCTACACCAATTTTTCTACACCCTGTATAGGCGTAGCTAGGTAGCTAAATCGGCGGCCCATCGTAAAATTGGGCAGATCATGAATGCTCATAGAGGGGCTCCGTAACAACTAAGGTTAGTTTAGCATGTCTGGTGGCACCGTAAATAGGAGCACCGCTCCGTCGTCTTAGTTTTTTTTTCGGAGCACCTTTGATATGCCCGAGGATCATACGATCGGCAGCCGACATCTGTCCTTATTATGGGACAGACCAGCTGCGAAATAAATAAAATGATCAGCTGATCACATCTCAGCTGGAAGTTCAAACCCTACTAATATCATAAAGTTGAAAGATTGTATGTATGGATGTTTGTTACTCTTTCACGCTAAAATTAATTACGCACCCTCGAAGGCAGTCATAGAAACTATGTTCTTGCGAGCGAAACCGCTGGCAAAAGCTAGTTTTACATATATTTTTAATATTGAATCTGTCTGTTTCTGGGTTGATGATCGTTGATTAGGAGATCAAAGAACCAAGGTAACTGACATAGCTCACAGAATCGCTAAACTTGTGGCAGAGGACAGAGCACATAGCTCGTAGAACAGATGGCCGTTGGGGCAGTAAAGTTCTCGAGTGGCGAACGTGCATCGTAAGACGTAGAGTAGGCAGGCCTCCCACGCGGAACGCGGTGGACCCACGACCTGGTGAAGGTCGCGGGAAGCCGCTGGGTGCGGGCAGCGTAGGACCGGACGTCATGGAAATCCTTGGAGGAGGCCGTTGTCCAGCAGTCGACGTCTTTCGGCTGATTTGATGATGTTCGTTTCTGAACAGTAGTATCTATAAACGCTTATAAAGTCCTGCTTCTAAAATGATTCTAGCCAAAGCAGAAAAAAAACTAGCTTCTATCATTTTGCAAAGCATCGCATCGCATGTGAAGGTCAGGGTCAACCGCGTACGTGTACCTACTTATAGTAAGCACTAGTATAGCAGTTGCTAAGTGCTTTTCTCGGAAACCTGTAGGCACACATAGGCTACGCGCCCGAGGCGTTATTGAGTGAAAGAACCTGTCTGCATGAATTGTATTTTGCTATGATTGATGCTAATTTGATGTTAAAAACAAGACTTAGACAAGGTAAGGTTCTTGGTACTCGACTTTTCGTTATTCTAACTTGTTTTATCAGGGCTTCAGTCTAAACATGTAAGCCGAAGTAACCTTTGATCTTTGGATTGTAGGTAACAGCCATTCAAAGCAAAACCTTTATGGCGGTAATATTACAGATTTTCGTTATTTTTGACGTCAATTACTCCTAAACGATAGAAAACCCAAGGTTGATAAAAATACCCTTATTGTTGATGATGTTCCTTAAAGTCAAAAGCTAATTAGAAACACGATTGAGCAGTTTTGGCTGTATAGAAAAAATCCCAAAGGTAGGTCTACACCGTTATTTTCAACTCTAGTTATAACTAATATTTTGAAGTATAAATTTTAAAAAATATACAACAATATTTGTTATGATAATACAAAGTGAGCAATGTTATTTATTATTTTTTAAAGTTTCATAGTTCATTTCTAAGTTTTTGATTGAAACGAAAAACCATTGAAAAGGTGTGGTTATTTTCTTCACTCTTTACACGTAAAGAAAAATACAGAGACAACTGTTCAAATCAATATCTCGCCTTAAGGGCCGCCAGGAGGCTCGAGTTTCCATACAAACGTACTTCCGCTTTGATACAAAAACTACATGCCGGATTGAATCCAAACTTTTGCAAATATATTGAGAAGACACATATCGATGTTTGTAATTAGTTTTCGATGTACTAATATAAAACGGAAAAATATAAGAGCAGTTTCAAACTTTCAGTACAAAACTAATATAAGCCTTCGTTTAGTTACATTAAAATATATTCGATGAAAACTAATTACAAACATCGATATGTGTCTACCTAATTTTATTTACAATGTTTGGTTTCAATCTGGCATGTCGTTTTTGTATTAAAGCGGAACTACGTTTGTATGGAAACTCTAGCCTCCTGGAAACTTTTAATTTTAGTTACAGTACTCGTAACTATAGCTGAGCTAAATAAAGAAGATTTTCAATGAAACCTTGGCCAATCCAGTTCTCCATACAAGCCCAGTCTTAGTTTTGATGATTTTCACGCATGTATCTGCTCGATTTTTGACTGAACCTAATTAAGTAGAATTACAAAAAAGTGATCAATATACATTACAAAAAAGTATCTCAAAGTATACATGCTGAGAAAAAGTCGAAAGATGAATCTGTAAACTGGTCGTGCTAAACTCGATCATATGAATCATAATATCTTCTTACTAGTGGGTGCCCGCGGCTCCGTTTTTTGCCGTTCCCGTGGGAATTTCCCAAAATCCTTTCTTAACGGATGCCCACGTTCTAATTGCTATCTGTATTCCAAATTTCAGCGAAATCCGTTCAGTGTTTTCGGCTGTGCGTTGATATACCAGTCAGTTACCTTTTCCTTTTATATATGTCGCAGGCATACTGTATAATTCGTCATTATAAATACGATCAGGCAAATTATATACTAGCGAGGGCGGGGAGCCTTGCTTCACGAGGCTCTTTGACAGTTCAATCAATCAAACCTGACCGAACCTAACATCGCTCGTTTCTTGAGCTTATTTACAATCTGCTGTACGACATCTTGACAATTTGCATGACTCGGCATTGACCGTTTATACACGGACGAATTATTACAATTTGCCTGGCTCGGCATTTTACAATCTGCGTACAGAATTTTACATTTTGCCTGACCGTTTACACGTGGACGAATTATTAAAAATTACATGAATCGGCGTACAGCATTTTACATTTTGCCTGACCGTTTACATACGGACGAAATATACAATTTGCCTGACCGTATGTAAATGACTAGTCATACAATTTGCCTCCCCAAAAGAAATAATATTTTTTTATTATTCGAGTTATGCTTTACACTGCTTAACATGCGTAATACTACGAGTATTAAAATCACCTGTGACTGGAGCCTTAAATCCTTACTTAATATTATGAATGTGAAAATGTGTTTCTTTGTTTGTTACCTTTTTCACGCTTCAACACCTTAACCAATCTTGATGAAATTTGACATGCAGTTCCTGTGGGAACTGAAAAAATACTCTTTCTTTGGTTAACTTCTTTAAAACCGCAATGGAACAATGTATAGTGATTTTTTGCACAGAGATAGGTAAGGGGGTGGGAAATGACATAATTTACCACTTAGCGTATGCTGACATAGTTCCCGAGGGATCTGGGGTAAACTCATTTCCAAGCTCGCGCTCGTCGGCGTCGCAACAGAGCAACGAATTGAAGTGATCTGTTGTATAGAATTGGTTGAGGGGGTGGGAAATGACATAGACTGCTAATCAGAATAGTCCGATACAGTTCCTGAAGGATATGGAGAGAAAACTCATGTCCAGGCTCGCGAGCCGTTTACGTCTCGCATACTACTCGCCCTCAACGACAGTCATAAAGATGATGTCCAAGCAGGCAAAGCGGCGAGCAAAAGCTAGTCCTTTATAATTTTTCGACTATAATTTATTTTTAGTAGAGTGCAACACCAAATGAAAAGATTTTTACTTAGGTTATGTTTTGAGTCCGTAATACAGTAATACCACAGTCTAAGAATCCATACCACAATCTAAGAATCCATACCACAGTGCAAGAATCCATACAGTCGTCTAACGCCTTTGATAATTGCGTCAACGCCGACAAGGTAATACCACGTAATACTATGCGCTCTAGAACTCGGATTATGGATTTTTTTTAATCCACAATTGGTAGGCCCTTGGCATCATCTCACCTTATGGTAATTGACGTTGATGCTGAAGATGGAAGCGGGCTTACCAAGATTCACAACGCAATGGGGAACTGGCTATCTTATCTTCAAACCGAAACACATCAATGCATTGATTTTTGGCAGCAAATCTTAGATAATATGTTGATAGCTACCCAGGCGGTCTTAGAAAATGCCTTTCTAACAACCAAACCGAGTCTTATACAAAGTAGACTCCGCCGGCAATCGAATCCGCGACCTACGAATGTGAAGCTAATGGAATTAACCATTTCGCCACGGAGGCGGTTGTTGGGCAAAGGACAGGGACAGCGCAGGGCCATCGAAATACTATATACAGCTGTGCACGGTTTCCGAATGATAGGGTAAGGCCATGGTACGGCAATGATAGGGTACGCGGCACGGCAGGCCCCGGCGGCGCTGGAGGGACGAGTTGGACCAACATCTAAAGGAGACAGTGGGCGGAGGTGGCTTGGTTGGATCGAGATGAGTGGCGTGATAGAGGGGAGGCCTTTGCCCATCAGTGGGACGAGTCAGGTTAAGGCGAATCATTGATTGGAACAGTTGTCTCTGGTTTTTTCTTTACGTGTAAAGAGTAAAAATTACACAGCTCTACAAAATTGTTTTTTTGTTGCCCTGGATATCTTAGCGAATTTTGATGTTTTCAAGTGCCCAGATTACGAATTTTCTCATAAAAGTATTGAATGTGCTCTTGTTTTTATGATTATTGCTCTTATATTTTGATCAATTATCGGCTTGTTAGTAATAAAATTTCAGGCTCTAGGAGCAAATATGAGTAATAAGTTACATTATATCCGCAATCATCTGTATAAATTTCCGGATAATTTAGGAAATTACAGTGAGGAACAGGGAGAGCGGTTCCACCAGGATCTAAAAGTGATCTAAAATCACTTTCGGTGGTATCGTCACATGATGGCAGATTACTGTTGGTCCTTAAAAAGAGATTGTCCACTGAAAAATTATAAAAGAAAAAGCTCATAAAAGGCGTTTTATTGAAATATAACATATATTTTGGTCATTTTTGTCTGTTTACTTCGATGTATCCTTATTTTTTGAACAAAACTGACATTATAAATATGTGTTATTTTGATGTGTTCCGATTTTTGTAATGTAAATTGAAAATAAAGATTTAAAAAAAACGGGAGCAAATCTTACAAAATCATTGATAGTTTCATGAATTGTGAGCATAAATATATTCAAAACGATCATATATCTAGGGCAACAAAACCACTGTAGACCATCAGTGTTATAATAGATACACGCAAAATGTAAGTAATTCAAAATGATGATAGCAGCGCGATTTTGTCGTTATTGCTGTTCCGTAGGTCGTGTAATCACAGCTTCTAGAAGCCTTTCATGTCAAGGTACGATTGTTCCTATAAATTACCGTTTTTTTCATTCACGTTTTTACCTGTTTTACTCTACATCACTCAATTTAATATTTAATTATTTTCGTCTCGTACCTTGCAAAACTCGTTTTATGATATATTTTACTAGGATATCTTGGATTGGAATGCTGTAAAGTTAGTCATTGGTTTAATTTCGAATCTTATATAATAAAACCCGCCAAGTGCGAGTTGGACTGTCACATCGAGGTTTCCGTACCACACAATACATTATGATTGCATTATATGTTTTTACCAAAGAAAAGTGTTTCATTTCATTCAGTTCGGGATTTTTACCATGCGTCCGGTTCACACTTGGCCGGCTTTTAATATTTATTATTTTACTTTAGAGATTTCACTATAATCACACTAAGTTCGATGTTTGCGGCCTGGTCATGTCATAGATACTTACCGGTTTTTTGAAGATATATTATTTTTGTAGATAGAACGGAAAAACACAAAAAATACGTTTATGGTATGTTTACGTATTACCGTTTTTTAAAAGATAGGTACTATTATTTTTCAAAAAATACGCTTCTGGTATGTGCCCTTAATGTTTACCTTAAAAAAATACGTTTCTGGTATGTTGCCCTTAATTTTTTCCTTCCTTTAATAATATTTGCTAGGATATCTACCATAATTAATAATTCAAAAAATCTGCTCTGTGAAAATTTCAATTGGATATTATTACGGTTCAAAAGATGCAGCCCTTCAAAAGTAGACCAGACGGACGAGCAGACGACTCGAAGGACTAGTAATCTAGTACCTTTGGGCACGGAACCCTAAAATTATTATTCTTTAGCAGAAATAATAAGTAAATAGAAGGCTAACGACAAAGATTATTTGTATAAATTGGTCAATTCAATGATATATATATCCATTTTCGATGCAAATCATGCGGAGGGAGTTTTGCTATTTCAGCGAAGTTTAAAAAAAGTTTATAAAAGTGGTTCAGCAATTTTTTTCCGTTAATTACAACTAGTTGTACAGCTATTTTTTTCTGCTCCGTTTAAACATATAGAAAATAATGATCCACATACCCTGTCGCTCCATTTCCATTTTCAGTGTCTACCTCAGGCAGAGCCTTCTTAGCTACGTAGACTTTGCTGTCCACAACATTCGCGTTAACTGGCGCCATCACTTTTTCTCGCGACTGTACAGTACAACAACAAATTATGGAGATAAGATCGCGTGTCCACAGCTCGGTGTCCAAGCCGGCAATGCGGGGGTTGGGATCAATCGGTCTTATAAATTGACTTGGCCGAACGCTGATAGACAACCGTCTTGTTGGTTTTAGTGTAAATAATTATTTTGTTTGTACAAGTACAGGGTGTCAAGGCCTTATGGGTTTGGGGGTGCAAACCCCTCCCTCCTTCGAAATTCTAAGTCAACCTACCGATTTAAACTTGCTAAACTTGATAATACGGCTCCATAGCGTAATAGTTAGTCCATTCGCTTCACACCAGGAGGTCGCGGGTTCGATTCCCGGCGGGGTCAAATTTGTAAGACTCGGTTTGGTTGGTGGTAGGGCATTTTCATAGCCCGCCTGGCTAGCTACCATCATCTTATCTAAGTCTTGCCGCCAAACAATGTGTTCCGGCTTGAAGATAGCAAGATCCCCATTGCGTTGGGGAATCTTGGTAAGACCGCTTCCATCTTCGGCATCATCGTCACTTGCATCATCAGATGAGATGATGCCAAGGGATTACCAATTGCGAATAAAAAAAATAAAGAAAAATTGAGAGCTACAGTGCGGCATTATCGGGCGCGATATTCATTTGTAATTAATTCGTTACGTTAATATGCACCTGTATCATTAGCAAGATTATGTCGTCAGATAATTACTCCCCCCTCCTCTGAGATCAATTCCAGGCTACGGCCTTGCATGGGGTTAAGGCGAAGTAACTAGTATCTCATATGTGGTTAAGGTTATAAAATACTTATACCATATTCTTTTACTTCTTTTCACGATAATTAACAAATTTAATGTCATAGCAAAAATTGAATTTTATCACATCTATTTAAAAAGAGCTGGTTGTTTCTTCGTTGGTTCTTCGTAAACAGGGACTAAAATACTAGCAGCTCTTTAATCCCTAAGGCTTTTTTTATTCACAATTGATAAGCCCTTGGCAACAACTCACATGATGGTGAGTGACGATGATGGAATCTGACTATCTTATCTTCAAGCCGGAACACATCAATGCTGTTAACACTGATGTTTGGTGGCAAGACTTAGATAAGATAGTGGTTGCTAGCCAGGCGGGCTTAGAAACCAAACCGAGTCAAGTTGACCCCGCCGGGAACCGAACCCGCGACCTCCTGGTCACGCAAATGGACTAACCATTACGCCACAGAGGCGGTTAAAATTGATTTCAATTTGGAATGTGGATGTTCTTCGTAAATATTCCAATCACCAAAGAAATCGACCACGAACATAGTGTGTACAAGTAACTGGCTGTATGACAATTTGATAAAAGAAGCCGCGTGCGGACCAAATAAAAAAATGTTTGTGAAAAAGTAAAAGTTTGGTAACGTAGCGTAGGCAGGCCTCCCACGCGGTGGACCGACGACCTGGTGAAGATCGCAGGAAGCCGATGGATGCGGGCAGCGCAGGACCGGTCGTCGTGGAAATTCTTGCTAAATTACAATACAAAATACTTAAATTACAGCAGTGGACGATTTTTGGCTGATATGATGATGATGAAAAGTTTGGTGCTTAATCAGTGGCCAAATAATTTATAAAGAAGATAGGCAGGCGCTTGAGGGACCGCGGTAGCAAGCGGTAGTGACCCTCGCGCCGGCTCGTATCTGATTCAACAGGTACCTGGCTATACTGCGCGGTTACGCGGCCAGTAAATAGGCACTTTTGATCCAAGTACGAGGTGGCGCGACATAGACTAAGTACCTAATTACAGATACCTATTTTATATTGACGCTTCGCCCGCGTGGACATGAGTTTCTCCAGATCCCTCAGGAACTATATCGGGCTATTCTGATTAGCTGTCTTTATCATTTCCCACCCCCTTAACCATTCTATACAAAAATCACTTCAATCCGTTTCGACGCCGACGTGCGCGAGGGTGGAAATGAGTTTTCCCCAGATCCATCGGAAAGTATGTATATAAGGATATGCTAATTAGTAAATTATGTCATTTCCCACCCCCTTAATCATCTCTGTGCTAAAAATCACAACAATCTGTTGTTCCGTTGCGATGTTATAATACATTACTGCAGCGGCCAGCAAAAGAGGCATTGATGGACGAACGTTGTAACCGAGGCACACATACGTAAGTCCATCAATGCATTGTTGTGGCCAAGGTTTGTATAGAACTTTTCTCAAATAATGCGCGGAAATTAAAACTTTTATAATTACTTTTCAAAATCAACAACGAACAACAATAATTTTTACGCTCCAAAGTGTTCATTTGCTTTTTTTTTAATAAATAGCGTTCTATTAGCAAGTCAGTTCGAAATTTAAATAAAACCTTTTATAAGTTACCTCCTTGCTTGCCATATTTCGGAGTAAAATATAGTTCCATTTTTAAATTACACGACAGATATGAGTTTTTAAAGCAATTTATTTGGCCGCTAAATATGGATTTTCATACAACTTTTTGCGGCCGCTGCTCACATTTATTTGGCCAGTTTAGCAATTTCGATTTATCTTGAAGAAGATTGTCAAAATAATGCTCAAATTTTCAGGTATGTTTAAGAAAAAGAAATTAACCAAAAAAAGTATTACTTCAGTTCCCTCATGGAACTGCATCGGATTATTCTATTCTCACGGGATAAAAAGTTGTCCATGTCCTTCCCAGTGACACAGGCTACCAGCATGCCAAATTTCATTAAGATTGGTCAAGGTGTAACAGCGTGAAAAGGTAACAAACAAACAAACATATTTTCACATTTATAATATTATTAAGAATGTAATATCCCTTTGTATTACTTTACCCTAATAAATATAATGTCCATTCAGCACAAAGTAATACGATTGTGCGTTAAAAACACAAACATTTTCGAACCTCATTAGTCATTTTATACACTGTGTAATTCTATTGAAATCTACAAATAAAATTTTGAAATACCTGTTAGGTACATTAATAAATATAGTTAAAAAAAACAGGGTTTTAAAGCATATAAAACTAAAAAGTGAAAAATAATTCTTAATATAAGGTTAAAAACAATAATGAACGAAAAATACTAGTATTATTGTGAAAAAAGCGTGGGTTGCTCGATATAAGAAAAATATTGCATACATAAAGCCCACCCCACCGTTTGTTTCACCATAGGTAATACAAGTATTGTTCGTTCATTATTGTTTTCATCTTATATCAAGAATTATTTCTCACTTTTTAGTTTTATGTTATTTAACAGCGTGTTTTTTTAAACTATATTTATTTTTAAACTTTTAGTTTGATGTGCATTTCATCCTGGCGATCATGATCAGGATAATTCTTATGAAATTATTGTATTGTCACTGATTCTTGAATCTCGTAAATGTATAAAGTTTGAATTACTTAAATATGTTCGTTTAAAGTGGGTCGAAATCGAGTGCAAAGGAGTCGGTTACAAACATACATACAGGTGAAGCTAATAAAAGTGTGATAAAAATAAAAAATTACATCCATTCTTTTAATAATTTGTTGTATATTATTTTATTTCAATGACTGTTATGTGTAGGTATTATTTGCAATAGAGTTCATTTCAAAAGTACATTCCCTTCAAGTTCCGTGCTGAAAGGTATTAGTCAAGAAACCAAACATTCATGAGGAGTTTTTTGGCGGGATTTGTGGTGGACGCATTCGTAGTTTTATTTTGTTGTTTTTTCATTGTTTTCTGCTGGGATTTTGTTCAAGAAGTGGTGCATTTTGGAGAAAATCGTCTAGTGCACGTGAGCAATGTGGAGAACAAGAAAATAAAACGAAGGAGGACGTGAGAACCCAACTTGCTCTGGGTGCAGTTTTATAGACGCCCAAAAGCAACTGGGTGTTCCACCTCAGAATGCAGCTGCTGCAAATGCTGTCAAGAACTTCAGAGAAGATTTGTAATGCACCGGCACTAGCATTACAAATCCAAAAACAAATGAAGAAAATGAAAATTATTTACGAATCCGGCTGAAGGACTAGTTTCCATGGCCAAGAAAAATTCACAACAAACATTCACATAATAAAAAAAATTAGTGACAAACGTGAAAAATATGCGTCAGTCAAAAGAAAGTAAAATAACATATAGAACTGCTAATAATTAAAAAAAATATTTCTATCTTCAGTCAAAGAGTAAAAATATTACTTTCTTCAGTTTTATAACTTTTCATTAACATCTTAGTCTGCTTTACACTATAACTTGCGTGACTTTGAGAGATTTATATTTCACACTAAAAACATATAATAAGGTCTAACAAAATTAACTTAAACTATTTTAACTGGTGCTTCTTCCCATGAAATTGAACAACTTACCTCATGGAACCCATAGTCAAATCTCAAAAAAAAATTTGAACTTCCCATAGTATTATATTGAGTTTACCACTTTATTTTCAATTGATAGAATTTTTATAGGTACTTTTTATTCATTATTATCTTCTAAACTATACATTTTAAAATACAGGGTCTTCGGCAGATGGTTGAAAATACGAAAATGGGGGATAGGTGGGGTCGCCTCCCACCTATTTTGAGAATTAAAAAAAATCTAGGACTTGTAATTTTTTTTACAGGATTTTTTTTCCTTTTTTTAGAAATTTTGCCATTTTTATACCTTTGAACACATGTAACTTTTTGTTTTTTAAAGCTAGCTCCAAAATCTTTTTTTTAATAGACTTTTATAAGATTGTCGGCTCTAAAAAAAATTATGTTTGTTTCAAGTTATTGCTAAAAACAAAAATGTGGGCCCCCGAACTTAAAAAAAAAGTTGAACAAAAATTTAAAACTCAACTTTGCGATGCATTTAAAAAAAAAATGGGGCTGGAAGGCTTCTGATTTTTTTAAAACATCTCTAAAGCTTAGGCTTTTGAATGGTATGTTATTTGTTTCGGTATCTTTTTTGTAACCGGAGTTGTTAATTTTTTTTACTCAATTGGACCATGTTGACGAAATTCCACCAGTTACATGTTTTGTGAAATGTATCAAATGCAAAGTTGAAAATAATGTAAATACTTACTGTTGGGACGGTTACAAAGAGCAGGTACGTTTTTTTACATTCTTGCACACACATAATGGCTATCTTTTGTCATTTATTGGCATATTGGAGTTAGCACTTCCATATGCCAATAAAATGTCCGCATATTCCGCATTGGTAAATTGAGCCATTTTAAACCACAACAAAGTCTTAACAAAACGTCTGATAATAACAAAAAGTGACAAACAACAAAAAAACTTAACAAAATCACAAACACAGCAAAGTGAAATTAACGAAAACAAAAAAAAAACGTTAACGTTATTAACGTTTGTGATTTTGTTAAGTTTTTTTGTTGTTTGTCACTTTTTGTTATTATCAGACGTTAATAACGTTAATAACGTTAACGTTTTTTTTTTGTTTTCGTTAATTTTACTTTGCTGTGTTTGTGATTTTGTTAAGTTTTTTTGTTGTTTGTCACTTTTTGTTATTATCAGACGTTTTGTTAAGACTTTGTTGTGGTTTAAAATGGCTCAATTTACCAATGCGGAATATGCGGACATTTTATTGGCATATGGAAGTGCTAACTCCAATATGCCAATAAATGACAAAAGATAGCCATTATGTGTGTGCAAGAATGTAAAAAAACGTACCTGCTCTTTGTAACCGTCCCAACAGTAAGTATTTACATTATTTTCAACTTTGCATTTGATACATTTCACAAAACATGTAACTAGTGGAATTTCGTCAACATGGTCCAATTGAGTAAAAAAAATTAACAACTCCGGTTACAAAAAAGATACCGAAACAAATAACATACCATTCAAAAGCCTAAGCTTTAGAGATGTTTTAAAAAAATCAGAAGCCTTCCAGCCCCATTATTTTTTTTTTTAAATGCATCGCAAAGTTGAGTTTTAAATTTTTGTTCAACTTTTTTTTTAAGTTCGGGGGCCCACATTTTTGTTTTTAGCAATAACTTGAAACAAACATAATTTTTTTAGAGCCGACAATCTTATAAAAGTCTATTAAAAAAAGATTTTGGAGCTAGCTTTAAAAAACAAAAAGTTACATGTGTTCAAAGGTATAAAAATGGCAAAATTTCTAAAAAAAGGAAAAAAAATCCTGTAAAAAAAATTACAAGTCCTAGATTTTTTTTAATTCTCAAAATAGGTGGGAGGCGACCCCACCTATCCCCCATTTTCGTATTTTCAACCATCTGCCGAAGACCCTGTATATATTTAAAATATAACGCGAAGATCTTAAACTATACAAAATAATTTAATAACAGTGATTAACTAAAATCATTTCAAAAAGGGGAATTGAAATTAGTAGTTAATGTGGTTGTTTTTTTCACAGTATTTAGGCCTGTGTATTTTGTTACTAAAATTTTTAAAAAAGCATAAAATTTACATTACCAATTTTTTCAAATGAAAATATAGACTATTTTGAGATACAAAGAATATTTTTTTAAATTTTAATCACTGGTTATTTTTAAAAAGGGATCCTACTACGGTTTATGAAATACAGCCCGCTGACAGACAGATAGACGGGCCGATGGACAGCGGAGGCTTAATAATTGGGTCCCGTTGGTCGCCCTTTGGGGTGCACGGAACCCTAACAAAGGAAAGGTCCTACCATTGAGTACTGGGGCACGTCCATTTTTTAACCCCGACGCAAAAAGAGGGGTGTTATAAGTTAAACGTCGTGTGTATATCCGACGCAAAAAGAGGGGTGTTATAAGTTAAACGTCGTGTGTATATCCGACGCAAAAAGAGGGGTGTTATAAGTTAAACGTCGTGTGTATATCCGACGCAAAAAGAGGGGTGTTATAAGTTAAACGTCGTGTGTATATCCGACGCAAAAAGAGGGGTGTTATAAGTTAAACGTCGTGTGTATATCCGACGCAAAAAGAGGGGTGTTATAAGTTAAACGTCGTGTGTATATCCGACGCAAAAAGAGGGGTGTTATAAGTTAAACGTCGTGTGTATATCCGACTCAAAAAGAGGGGTGTTATAAGTTAAACGTCGTGTGTATATCCGACGCAAACAGAGGGGTGTTATAAGTTAAACGTCGTGTGTATATCCGACGCAAACAGAGGGGTGTTATAAGTTAAACGTCGTGTGTATATCCGACGCAAAAAGAGGGGTGTTATAAGTTAAACGTCGTGTGTATATCCGACTCAAAAAGAGGGGTGTTATAAGTTAAACGTCGTGTGTATATCCGACTCAAAAAGAGGGGTGTTATAAGTTAAACGTCGTGTGTATATCCGACGCAAACAGAGGGGTGTTATAAGTTAAACGTCGTGTGTATATCCGACGCAAAAAGAGGGGTGTTATAAGTTAAACGTCGTGTGTATATCCGACGCAAAAAGAGGGGTGTTATAAGTTAAACGTCGTGTGTATATCCGACGCAAAAAGAGGGGTGTTATAAGTTAAACGTCGTGTGTATATCCGACGCAAAAAGAGGGGTGTTATAAGTTAAACGTCGTGTGTATATCCGACGCAAAAAGAGGGGTGTTATAAGTTAAACGTCGTGTGTATATCCGACGCAAAAAGAGGGGTGTTATAAGTTAAACGTCGTGTGTATATCCGACGCAAAAAGAGGGGTGTTATAAGTTAAACGTCGTGTGTATATCCGACGGAAAAAGAGGGGTGTTATAAGTTAAACGTCGTGTGTATATCCGACTCAAAAAGAGGGGTGTTGTAAGTTAAACGTCGTGTGTATATCCGACTCAAAAAGAGGGGTGTTATAAGTTAAACGTCGTGTGTATATCCGACTCAAAAAGAGGGGTGTTATAAGTTAAACGTCGTGTGTATATCCGACGCAAAAAGAGGGGTGTTATAAGTTAAACGTGTGTATCTGTTTGTGACATCGTAGTTCTTAAACGAATAGACCAATTTTGTTGCGGTTTTTTTCGTTTGAAGGCTGACGTGATAGAGATGGTTCTTAGCTATAATTTATGAAAATCTGTTCAGCCGTTTTGAAGATCATCGGCTCTTATCTAGGTGACGAAGGGATAAAGGGATGTAGGCAACTTATACAAATCTGATCGATTCGAAATTTGGTGCCCTGTAACTGTAATAACATTCCAGAACCATGGTAACCTTGACCTGATGCTGCAGCATCTCCTGGAATCTACGGGATACCCAACTCCTCACTAACTACAGCAGAAGCATCGTATTGGGCTCATTTGAATAGTCTCAATGAATAGGTGTTAGATAGAACTTGGTAACCTTGACCTGATGCTGCAGCATCTCCTGAAAACTGCACGATAACCAACTCCTCGCCAACTTCAGCAGAGGTATCGTGTTTGGGCTCATTGGAATAGTGACAAATTGAAAACGGGACTTACGTGATTTTTTATAATTGATGTTGTTTTTACCTCAACGTTTCGACTATGCTTCGATAGCCGTGGTCGCGAGTAGACTGAAGTTCCTTGTTTCATTGGAATAGTCTAAATCAGTAGGTATTAGATAGAACATGGTAACTTTGACATGATGCTTAAGCCCAAACACGGTGCCTCTACTGTAAGTTGGTGAGGAGTTGGGTATCCTGCAGATTCCAGGAGATGTTGCAGCCTCAGGTCAAGGTTACCATGGTTTTGCAATATTGTTACACTAACAGGACACCAAAAATAGAATTGATCAGACCGGTAGAAGTTGCCGACATCCCTTCATCACCTAGAAAAGAGCTGATGATCTCCAAAGACTGAACAGATCTTCATAAATTATAGCTAAGAGCTACCTCGATCATGTCAGTTTTCAATCGAAAAAAACCGCATCAAAATCGGTCCATTCGTTTAGGAACTACGATGTCACAGACAGATACACAAGTTAAACTCATAACACCTCTCTTTTTGCGTCGGGGGATAAAAAAAAATTCTTTATTAATCTATTAATTGGCACCGTTATTTTAGGAAAGGGAATTAAGTCATACCTTTACAATAGCCGGCGTGCGCGCACACGCCGCGCGCGGGTCGGACTCGTACCAAACTCGTAATGCCCACTCCCAAAAATAGGAGAGGAGACATCTCATATCCCTAGCGCGTCTTGAAGTTGGTTGTTAAAATTTTTTGTTTCTATTTTTTACAGTTTCTTTGTAGTATATTCTGAGCGAGCATAGGTGAAGATTTCAAGTCTATAATTGATTTCATAGGAATATTTGTAAGAACATTTCAAATTCAATAGCTATTTTGGTGTCACCCGTGATTCCTGATTTAGATATATCAGAACCAAAGTACCTACCTACTGAAAAGAAATTATTGTTTGTGTTACGAGAGCGATAAAGATCCTCCATTGTGTTACTGTAAAACGGTCTTTAAGAGAGGCTGCACACGCTCAATTTGTCAAATATTTGTCAAAGTTTACGTGTTTGACAAATTATTTTCATAGTCTGCGGTCATGTTTGTCAAAGACAAATTATTTGATAGTCTGCGGTCATGTTTGGCAAATATTTGTCAAATTTTACATGTTTGGCTGTTTGTTTGAGAAGTTTGCCTGTAGACGTTCAAATAATTTGTCAAATTTTACGTGTTTGGCAAATTATTTGACAGTCTGCGGATATGTTTGACGTGTTTGTCAAGCAAACTACGTGTTTGGCTGTTTATTTGAAAGATTTGATTGACGGCATGCTTGTCAAACATGTTTGAAGGTGTACGGTCATGTTTGTCAAACAAACTCGCCATTTTCGTGCGACCGCCGCTGAGACAGGTTGTACGTTGTTGTAGAAATGCTTTGTCAACGTTACTCATCGGAGCGTGATTTCACGGCGAAAACTGCTTTAAAACTGTCCTGTTTGTTTGACAAACTTGTTGTGTGTGCGCTGATATTTGATGAAAACGTACAAACAAAACGTAAAGTTTGACAAACATGTTTGAACGTTTACAGGCTGGTTTGAAGGTTTACTGTCATGTTTGTCAAACAAACTCGTCATTTCTGCGCGAGGTTGTGTTCTGAATCCAGACCGGCCAACAGAACAGTATAGTATCTATATGTATAGAAAAAAATACTGATCTAAGTGAAAAGGAATATTTACTGCAGCTTATTTCATTACTTCGAGATTTACCTTTGTTTATTATAAATTTTCAAGAGTATATCTATCTCTTAGTTTTAAGCATTGTCGTATCCAACGTCTCCCTTTCTTCTTTTTTAGGGTTCCGTACCCCAAGAGTGCTAACGGGACCCTATTACTGAGCCTACGCTGTCCGTCCGTCCATCCGCCCACCTGTCTGTCAACGGACCGCAGGTATTTCATGAACCGTTATATTATGTAGACAGTTGAAATTTTCAGTATGTATTTCTATTGCCGCCGCTATAACATCAAATAATAAAAAATAAATATTAAAGGCCCCAGTCCGACTCGCCCTTGTCCGGTTTTTATACTCATTGCGAAAGTCAATGCAAGAAATGCTTTGTCAACTTTACTCATCGGAGCGTCCATTCACTGCGAAAACTGCCCTGAAACTGACGTCTTGTTTGACAAACTTGTTTGTGCGCATGCGGTGATGTTTGATTAAAACGTACAACAAAAACGTAAAGTTTGACAAACGTGTTTGGCGTGCTTTACAGCGTTTTCGGGTAAGTTCATTTAAATGATACAAGACTGATTTGCGCAAGCATTTTTGCGATAACATCAAAAATCTAAGCAAGTAGGTTTTTTCATTTTCCAGTTACAACTTGGCTAGTAAGCGGAGTGATGTTGTCCTTAATTGTTTTGGTTTTTATCTTATGTTTGCTCTTTGAGAATTCGGGAAGGCCTCGGTTATTTCCACCAGGTCCTTGTCATTTCATATTGTGTATAACTTTCTTAATTTCGTGGTTTTTAAAAGTGCTTACTAAATAAATACAATTTCAGGTCCTCTAGCCCTACCGATAGTGGGAAATTTCTTCTCTGTTTGCAAGAAATTGAAAAAGCTGAAATGTCACCACAAAGTTTGGCAGTCTTTGTCACAACAATATGGAGAATTGCTCGGCTTAAGACTCGGCTTCACTAACATTGTCGTAGTCTCCGGCAAGGATATGATCAAGGAAGTATGCTCCAGGGAAGTCTTCGATGGCCGGCCTGATGGATTTTTTTACCTGATGCGATCTTTTGGCAAGAAACTTGGTACGTCTACATATCAAAGTTCTCTCTCTTATCATGTGGCACAATCAACCGAACTATCCAAGGGATAGACGGCGGTTGCTTGGTGTTGCACTTAGAATCACCCGCGGTCACGTGCAGGGCATTTAAATTTACACCTACGGACATGTGCAACGCGACCTTCATACACATCTGAAGTCAGATGTGCAGGTTTCCTCACGATGTTTTCCTCCACCGTTATAGCAATCTGTAATATATGTACGTAAGTTTCAAAAAACTCATTGGTACATTGGCCTTCCGAATTTGAACCCGTTACCTGTGGTTAAGAGGACCGAGTCGTTGTCGATTGAGCCACCTACGCTTTTTCTACTTTTTCACGGACGATATCAAAGTTAACCAAGTACAAGATTTGACTTTGGAAATTTTAGACGGGTATAGGCTTTGGTTTCCATAGAAATATAGGCATGTTGTTTCAGGTATGGTATTTTCTGACGGCCCGTCGTGGAATGTAACTCGACGAGTGGTTCTGAAATACCTAAAGACATTCGGCTACGGGACTCGATGTATAGAAGATTATATTTCAGAAGAGTGCAGAGCCCTTGTGGAACTGCGCCTGAGTGATGCAGGGCAGCCAATACTAGTGAACCCAATGTTTGACGTGTGCATTGTGAACGTGCTGTGGAGATTGGTGGCTGGTAAGAGGTACGAATAAGATCCATTAATACATCCTCCCCAGTCGGTGGCGCAACGGCAATGGCCGCTATCTCCTATCCGGGAAGACGTGGTTCGAGTCCGGCCACGTACCAATGTGTTTTCGAATTTCGATTTCATATGTACGTTTATCCGACGCTCTTACGGTGAAGGAAAACATCGTCAAGAAACCTGCACACACCTGCGAAGAAACTTGAAGGTTGTGTGTGAAGTTGACCAACCTGCACTAAGGAAAAGGACTAAGGCCCGATCGCCCTAATTCAGGGTAGGCTTGAGCCCCTTGGTGGGGACGTATATATGAGCTGATATGATGATGATGATCCTCCCCATTCTGCCCCATTTACTTTGCGAAGTGATTTGTCATTGATTTGCGTCTTGTGCGACGATATAAATTACGTAGGTACCTACTGCCAATAAAAACGACTCTGTAATAAACTTCGCTCTTTTGCTATCTTATCTAATATTATAAATATGGAAATGTGTTTGTTTGTCACCTCTTGACGCTTCAAACGCCTCAATTGATCTAGACGAAATTTGGCGTGTACGTAGCCTGTGGTATGGAGAAGGACATATGCTATCTTTTATCCCGATTTATTAAGTGGTTCTCGTTGATTTCTGTTTGTTGTCACTTTTTGTTAATTTTTTTCACGTTGAAGCGAATGATTGACGTAATATTTTGCACAGATATATTTGTTGGGTAGGAAAGTGAAGATCACAAATTAGCATAGCCCGATGTAGTTCTTAAGGGATCTACAGAAAATTCATTTCCACGCTCGCGCATGTCGTACGCAACGGAGCAACAAATAGGGATGACGAATGCTAGTCATCTGATTTACTTTTTATCATCTGTCAAAAACGACATTTTGTTTTTAAAAATGTTTGAAATACCTAGGCGTGACGTCATAGTTTTGCAGCGTCATTTATGTACTCATTTTGTTATTTTGGTGAATTAATAATTGAAGACTTGATGAAAAACAAAACGATTAAGGTTTTCCGAAGTTTAAATAGGAGGGCAATTTAGTGATCAAGAGTTCATAATTTATTTCTGATGTTGTCGTCATCCTTATTGTCGTGATATTTTACACAAAGATAGTTATTATCCTAGTCCGATTATTTCTCTAGGGATCTAGAGAAAACTTAATTTCTACACTCGCAGCGCGGAACGCTTAGCACGCACAAAAAACTATTTCCATGCGGGCGAAGCCGCGGGCAAAAGCTAATCATTATCTAATTGCTTTAAATGATAGATAATTGTCACGTGCTCAGGTACCGACTTTTTTCTAACTTTCAGATATGATCTTAAGGACGAGCGCCTGAAGAATTTGTGTAATTTGATTACACGGTCTTTTAACGTTGTCGATATGAGTGGAGGGCTCTTAAACTTCATGCCGTTTTTGCGCCACGTTATTCCTGATTTGATAGGATACACAGAATTAAAGGCGACGTATCAATCTATTTACGCGTATCTTAGAGTAAGTGTACTGGTTTTCTTTCATCATACGTAAAGTTCAGTTCAAGTTCAAAACAATACGTCGATATGAGTGTGGCAAAATAATGCGATAAGACAATTTGGGTCAGAGTCACCAATCACTTGCGTAGTCAAATTTTATGTTTTGAATATTAAAATTTGAACTCCAGAAAAATTGCCATAGTTTAATGAAAAAAAAACTTGTAATCGTTTTAAACCGACTTCCAAAAAGGAGGAGGTTCTCAATTCGACTGTATGTTTTTTTTATGTGTGTTGTTACCTCAGAACTTTTGGCTGGGTGAACCGATTTTGATGATTCTTTTTTTATTTGAAAGCTAGTGCTTCCCGTGTGGTCCCATATAAATTTTATCAAAATCGGTGTAGTACTTTATTAGAAAATTAACAAAAACCAAAAATAATAATGCCAAAATGTACTAAGTTGTTGCGATAGAAGTCGGTTTTTTAAAGTGTTATTGCCAAACTTCCTTGTCGCACGTACTCCTCTGAAGGCTGGAGGCTCCACACTCTAAGTTGTTACCGAATATGTATACCTGGGACAAACAGTCCAGTTAGGTAGGTCCAACTTCGAGAAAGAGATCAATCGTCGAAACCAACACGGCTGGACAGCAGCGTTCGGGAAGATTCTTATTAGCTGCACGTCCCAAATACCACAGTGTCTTAAAAGACCAAGGTCTTTGACCAGTGTATGTTACCAGTGATGACATACGGAACTGAGACATGGTCGCTTACTATGGGCCTCATAAGAAGGCTCAAGGTCACCCAAATGGCAATGGAGCGTGCTATGCTCGGAGTTTCCCTGCGTGACTCAATCAAACGAGGAGATTCGTAGGAGAACTAAAGTAACCGACATAGTTCTCAGAATTGCTATACCTATGTGGCAGTGGGCGGTATACATAGCTCGTAGAGCAGATGGCCGTTGGGACAGTTAAGTTTCGAGTGGCGACCGCGCACCTAAAAACGTATCGTAGACAGGCCTCCCACTCAGTGGACCGATGACCTAATGAAGGTCGCGGGAAGCCGCAGGATACGGGCAGCGCAGAACCGGTCGTCGTGGAAATCCTTGGGGGAGGCCTTTGTCCAGCAGTGGACGTCCTTCGGTTGATATGTTGATGATGAATCGTTTTATATACAAAAATCAATAATTTCCTTAATATTAGACTATACCAGAACTTATCATCAGGTGAGGTGCAGCCAAATGCACTCAAATTTTTAAAAATCATAAATAAAAACTGAACTTTGTGTTAAGTATATATTTAGGTATAAGGTATAAAGTTATAGAATATTGTGATAACCCTGTATTATCGTAATATCATTAATTATCCATCTAATTATGATCAATTTATATGACCCTTGATAGCTTATTATATTATTATTTTTTGTAATCAGGTCTTCCTACCTACATATTTATTTCTAGGAAACTATAAGGGAACACGAGGAAAATCTCGACATGAAAAGTCCTAAAGACGTTATTGATACTATGCTTATAGAGAAGAAACAGAGCAAGGAAGGGGCATGTGAGTATATCAAGTCTGCACCTCAACTAGGCTACAGATGTTAGTTGGCTTTGGTCTTCATTTTGGGTTTTGTGTGTTTAAGAGCCCTTTGAGCCTGGTGGAGGTCGCGGGACCGGTCGTCGTGGATTCTTGAGAGAGGCTTTTGTCCAGCAGTGGACGTCTTTCCGCTGATATGATGATAATGATGAGAGCCCCCTGGATCGTCAGTTATGCACACAAACATGCTTACATGCATCCCAAATACATACTCAAATACAAGTAAGGCTCGCCTAGCCTGCCTTCGAGAGATAAAACACCTGTATTTAAATGATGCCTGCAAACAGACAGAATATCGTGTTTCTTGTATTATTTCTGATTTTGCCTTTTAAATCAAATTATTTAATCTATATTTCATCATGCTTGTGTGTACCAGCTTGGTGCTTGAACGCAGTGCTAATATGCTCCTTAGTTCGTATAAGATCGGATGAAGAGGCGGAGGTTTTAACTGCCTCCGTGACCTAATGGTTAGTCCATTCGCTTAACACTAGGAGGTTGCAGGTTCGATTTCCGGCGGGGTCAATTTTGTAAGACTCGGTTTGGTTGTTGGTAGGGCATTTTTATAGCCCGCCTGGCTAGACCACCGTCTTATCTAAGCCTTGCCGCCAAACATCAGTGTTAACAGGATTAATGTGTTCCGGCTTGAAGATAAGATAGCCAGATCCCCATTGCTTTGGGGAATCTTGATAAGCCCGCTTCCATCTTCGGCATCATCGTCACTTACCATCAGGTGAGATGATGCCAAGGGTTTACCATTTGTGAATAAAAAAAAGGTAGGATTTCTTGCGAAGTTTCCGCAATTATAGAGGCGAAGTTCCATTACAACCCTAGTTAATTTATAGTTACAGACGAGCAAGTGCAGGTCATATGCCTCGACCTTCTCCAAGCTGGAATGGAGACTGTGGCCAACACCAACGTCTTCCTGCTGCTTCACTTAGTTAGGAACACTGAAGTGCAAACTAAACTACACAGAGAAATCGACGAAGTCGTCGGGAGACATCGAACGCCTACGTTGAGCGATAGGCCTAAGTAAGTGGCTCAACGCTACTCGTAGAAATAGAAAACCATTTATTTGCCTTAAACACGGTATACAAAGATCTTTAAAGTTATAGTTATAGCACTCATGTTTAGCTATTAAAAACAACATGCAAATATTAACGTAACAAGTATCATTATATATAAACATAAGGAGGTACCACCAGGTGAGATGTTGTCAAGGGTTTACCAATTGTGAATAAAAAAAAAAGGAATAAATTGGTCACAATATAATCAATTACAATTTTAAGTCAAAAAATTCATTTAAATTGGTAGAAATTATGAGATAGTAACCACTTTTGCATTTTTTTAGTCATTAGAGTCAGTGGAAGACTTTTGAATTCACTTGGTAATTTATTGAAGCCGAAGGCCTAAGTAAGTGGCTCAACCGACGCTACTCGTAGGGCTGTAAGTGGCTCAACCAACACTACTCGTAGGGGACTAAGTAAGTGGCTCAACGCTACTCGTACTATTAAAACTTTTCTAAATACGTTTTTACAAGCAACTCATAGGCAGGTTCCAAAAAAAGTCAAGTGCGAGTCGGACTCGTGCACTTTAACTATTTCGTAATCTGTGCTTAGGGTTCCGTACCAATACTCAATTCGGTGCGGATCCCTTAATTAAATAAAACATAAAGTACGTACAATATTCATCAAAAATGTTTATTGTTTCGTTCAGTTCCGAACGCCTTTTAGCTCAATTCCAACTCACAGATTTCAATGCTCCCTTAATTTTTACTATTTGTTTTTTTTTTCTAAACCTACTCTAGTACTAATATATAGGGTCTTAACAAAGGTATGCACTTATTTTTAACTGGAGCTTGTTCTCATGAAAGTAAACAACTTTCCTCAAGAAACCCATCGACAATTCGCAAAAAAAATTTTGGACTTCCATACAAAGTTTGCCCGCCAGCTGATTGATTTGCATGGGAAGTCCAAAAAAATTTTTACGAATTGACCATGGGTTTCTTGGGGAAAGTTGTTCAGTTTCATGAGTACAATCTCCAGTTAAAAATAAGTGCATACCTATGTTAAGGCCCTGTATATACTTGTCCTACGCGGTCCCTCCGTCCGTACGACCTTTACTTTTGAACCACAATAGGTAACTGTCTGTAACTTTCATGGAAACTGTATACTGGCGGTTTCTTGTATGGGGTACAAGAAACGTGTTTTATTTCACTTCTATAAGATTATTTTTTGTTTTAAAAAAATGGTAAGACATACAAGTGAAACAGTGCTGAACATAAACAACAAACAGAGAAAAAGAGGCAGACGTGGTGGTTGACAGTTGAAAATTACCAAAAAACAGAATATCCCACAGTTGACAACCCAGGACAGACCAGCATGGCGGAAACGCATAATAAGGCCCGACCCCAAATAAAATTGGGAAAAGGGCAGGAAGAAAAAGAAGAGTATAACATACAAGTGTGAAACTTGGTTTGATTACTTCTATTTTTACTAAAACCCTGAAGTGAAACAAGTAGTGGATAAAAACCGGCCAAGTATGAGCTGTACTCGCGCTCAGGACCCCGAACTGAGTAAAAGGAACACGTTTTTCTGGCGAACTCGCTGTCTTTTGAGTGCAATGAATAAGTATCATTGTTGTTTTCGTGCGGATAGTTGTGGCACACCCTGGACACTTCATACAACGGGCCAGAAATGACATTTCAACAAACGAATGACGGAACAAACGAAATGGCGGCGAAATCCTATACGTTCGACAACCAAACTGTTACCAATCTATATACTTTCCAATCTAACTTTACCAATCTATACCAATACCAATCTTTACCAATATAAATTATTACAGAATGTGTCATGGCAGATTTCTTAAAAAAACGGCCAAGTGCAAGTTGGATGAGTGAACGCAACGAGGGTTTCATGTCCCCACAACGAACGTATATATATATATATATACGTTCGTCATGTCCCCACAACGAACGTATATATATATATATATATACGTTCGTTGTGGGGACATGAAACCCTCGTTGCGTTCACTCATCCAACTTGCACTTGGCCGTTTTTTTAAGAAATCTGCCATGACACATTCTGTAATAATTGAAAATGCTAAACACGTTTAATAAAATACGGTAATTTAAAAAACTAAAAAACCCGACTGCGATTCTGTGTAATTTGGAAATGAAAAACAAGAAAGTTGTCATACCCGATTGCACTTAACTTAAAAAAAAATGTAGCAGTCGGGACCCATTCTAGAAAGTCAGCCGTCTAGTCAGTATATTTGAGTAATCTGCAATATAATATAGGTATGTGCTCTCAATTCACTATGCCTCCATTTCTAGAATGTGTCCTGACTGCTATATTTTTTTTTAAGTTAAGTGCAATCGGGTATGACAACTTTCTTGTTTTAGGGTTTTTCATTTCCAAATTACACAGAATCGCAGTCGGGTTTTTTAGTTTTTTAAATTACCGTATTTTCTTTATTTTGATATACCCAGTGTCACTCTCACAGTAAATACGAATCTAACGACACCTCTCAAGCCAAAATCCATCCAGCCGTTCAGGCTGCAGAGCGTGCCAAACAATTATACATACATACATACATACATACGTACATACATACATACGTACATACATACATACATACTCTCGAAAAACATAAACCTCCTTCTGGCGCAGTCGGGTAAAAACCTACTTCCATCGCAACAACTTAGTACATTGTTGCATTATTATTTATGGTTTTTGTTAATTTTCTAATAAAGTACTACACCGATTTTGATAAAATTTATATGGGACCATACTGGAAGCACTAGCTTTCAAATTAAAAAAAGAATCTTTAAAATCGGTTCACCCAGTCAAAAGTTTTGAGGTAACACACATTAAAAAAACATACAGTCGAATTGAGAACCTCCTCCTTTTTGGAAGTCGGTTGAAAAATGTAATCGGTCGGCTACCTATTACAGTTCAAAAGATACAGCTAAAGGTGAGACAGACGGACAGATGGCGTAGGCTTGTCGCACGGCAGGTAGTTAGGTGGGTAGATAGGGAGTGGGTTCTTTTTAAAAAATGCCGATGCAACCAATTTAATTTATTATTGAGGGATAAAATATAAGACCTAAAAAAGAACATAAGAATTATAAAACGATACACACTTAAATTTTAAATACAAATCACAGAAAAAACACAAATAAAACCAACCCAAAACAAATAGGTATTATATTATCATAAGAGAGAATTCCTTTATTTAATTTGTTTTATTTAATAATTAATATGAATGATGAATATAATTTTGATTTTTAATGATGTTGTCAGATGGATTGACGCATGCGCGGAAAAGAAATAAATAAGATAAAAAGAAGGTTGAATGAAAGAATATTGAATGGGGGGCCGGTTCTGTAGTAATAAAGTTCCCTTGGCACTCTACCCGACTGCGCCAGAAGGAGGGTAATGTTTTCCGAGTGTTACCATCATCATATCAGCCGAAAGACGTCGGCCAGGATTTCCACGACGACCTGTCCTGCGCTGCCCGTATCAGCAGCTTCCTACGACCTTCACCAGGTCGTCGGTACACCGTGTGGGAGGCCTGCCTACGCTAAGTATTCCGGTGCGTGGTTGCCACTCGATAACTTTACTTCCCCAACGGCCATCTGTTTTACGGCCCTTGGCCTGTCATATGTCATTGACACGCTCTGTAGCCTAAGTGGCTTGATGGATTTTGGAGTGCAAGGTGTAGTTAGTTTCTTCTTGATCCGTGAGTCACATAGGATACATTTTTACCCTACTGGCCAAAAAGGAGGATCTAAGTTTTTTGCAGTCGGGTGGTTTGAATTATCAGTAAAAGCCTCTTATAGAAAATTCAATGTTATTACACATTCATAAATAGAAAGACAGGCAGTTACCTATTATTTTATTATTTAATAAAAAATTAATTACCTGAAATAAACAAATGAATATATTTTTTTTTTATTTCAGGTAACTTAGACCCTTATATATTATATTCTTTATTGCACACAAATATTTACACGAAAAACACTTAGAAAGGACATATACAAATCTCTATAAGAGATCTCTTCCAGCCAACCTTACCGCGTGTTATGAGAATTCAAAGGACGGGGGGCAAACCTGTGTGCCTAAAATTGTACTAAATAAAATGCCAATTTAATATAATGTAAACTAACCTGATCTACTCACATTAATAATACATACCTATAGTAAATAAATGAATATTATACATAATACAAACCTAAAAATAGAATACTTACTATATTCTTACTAAAATAAGCGTGGAGGGCTACAAAGCGCGTCATCAATTAAGGTGGATAACTTATTTTTTTTTATTTCTCAGAATGGTGTACACAGAAGCGGCAATCCTCGAAGTGCTTCGAATTTCATCGGTGGGCTCTGTCGGCATACCTCATATGGCGCTGGAAGATACCAGACTTGGAAATTACATCATACCCAAAGTAAATATCGATAAGTACGCTGCTGAAGTAATGGTTTTATATAATAGATACCGTTAAGGCGGTAATATTATAGATTTTTGTTATTTTTGACGTCAATTATTCCTAAACGATAGAAAACCCTAGGTCTAAAAAAATACCCTTATTGTTGATGATGTTCGTAAAGTCAAAAGTTACTAGAAACACGAATGAGCAGTTTTGGCTTAATAGAAAAAACTCTAAAGATAAGTCTACACCGTTACTTTCAACCCTAGCACATACACACACATATGTATATATATTTTTATTTTTTTTACCTCACCGGTTTTATTTTTACTAATATGTGTTTTAATGTCTCAACGTCTGCTACATCGAAGCACTAATATAATTACCTATAAGCCTGGAGACCTAAAATACAGGAAATTTATTTTCCTAGTTTAGGCTCCAGTCTCCCACAAACTACGTTATAATAATATTATGAACGATAATTGTATAAATTAGAGACAAGTTTGTGGTGAGAAAATAAACAAAATTGATTGATTGATTGATTGATTGAGTTATGATCAATATTTTGAAGTATCATCATATCAGTTCATATACGTCCCCACCGAGGGGCTCGAGCCTAGCCTAAATTAGGGCGATCGGGCCTAAGTCGACCACGCCCAGTGCGGGTCGGTCGACTTCACACACAAGCTGCGAGTTTCTCCGCAGGCGTGTGCAGGTTTCCTCGCGATGTTTTCCTTTACCGTAAGAGCGTCGGATAAACGTACATATGAAATCTAAATTAGAAATCACATTGGTACGTGGCAGGATTCGAACCACGACCTCCCGGATAGGAGGTGGCGGCCCTAGCCGTTACGCCACTGACGTACTTATTGAATTATGAAGTATAAATTTTAAAAAAATATACAACAATATTTTTTCGATAATACAAAGTGAGTAATGTTATTATTTTTTTACACTTTCATTGTAGTTTTGATTGAAAGGAAAAACCATTGAAAAAGTGAAAAAGTGTGGTCATTATCTTTACTCTTTACACGTAAAGAAAAAGACAGAGACAATTAACACCTCGCCTTTAAACAACCTGTGAACATAATCGCTAATCACTACAGTACCTATCTACCCCGCTTTACGCGAGGGATGCGTTCCCGGTAATTGAGCGTTATGCGAAATTCGCTTACAACGGGGTTCTATAAAAATTGTAGTAGTATGCCGCTACAACTCCATATATATTTATGTCACAATATTTTTTCAAGCGACCTCCAAAAAGGAGGAGGTTCTCAATTCGTCTGTTTTTTTTTATGTGTGTTACCTCATAACTTTTGCCTGGGTGAACCGATTTTTATGATTCTTTTTTTATTTGAAAGCTAGTGCTTTCCGTGTGGTCCCATATACATTTTATCAAAATCGGTGTAGTACTTTATTAGAAAATTAACAAAAACCAAAAATAATAATGCAAAAATGTACTAAGTTGTTGCGATGAAAGTCGGTTTTTTAACGTATTTAGCGTTTTTAATCAATCAACCTACTCCATAAATCATCGCAGTGCTAAAGGAACGACGCTAGCTGTTCGCCGCTTATCGATTCCCGGAAGAAAGTACGCAAAGCGGGGTCACCTCGTTACCTGCTTTGGGATATCGATACGAGAGTGGAGCATCACTATGCCTTTAAGGGTCCGTAAGTGCGAAAGGCGCACTATTTGCGGCGTCCTGCTCCTATTATTGTCCTCCAGCACAGTATTACGATAGCTAAGTATATTTTTATACAAACCCCATACAATACTGTGCCCGCGGCCAGCTGTAAAACGTGATAACGACATAGCATAGAAGATGCCCTACTACCAACCAAACCGAGTCTTACAAAGTTGACCCCGCCGGGAATCGAACCCGCGAGTTACTTAGTATTTCACTTCCCTCCTAACTTAAACCCCGCAAAGCCCCCGGCTCTGACGGCATCACCAACAGAGTCCTCAAGTGCTTCTCCCCCAACCTTATTTTACTTCTGGTTAGCATATTCAATGCAGCCATGGAAAACTGCTCCTTTTCCGACGCGTGAAAAGGTGCAGACGTAATAGGTTTTAGGAAATCTAACAAACACCTCTCAGAACCCTCCAGCTATAGACCAATCAGCCTGCTCAAGGCTCTGGGCAAACTATACGAGCGTATCCTACTAGCCCGACTTAACGACGTAGTACATACCAACAACCTACTCCCCAACGAGCAGTTTGGCTTCAGAGCCAAACACTCGTGCGTACAACAGGTGCACCGCCTAACGGAGCACATAATAAGCGGGTTCGCTCGCAAACAGTATACAGGAGCCCTCTTCTTTGATGTGGCGAAAGCTTTCGATAAAGTCTGGCACAACGGCTTGATATACAAGCTATATCAGCTGGGACTGCCAGACCGGCTCGTACTCATCTCGTTTCTCAGGAATCCGAGCTTCCGCTACCGCCTAGAAGGAGCCTTCTCACCCCCCCGACCCATCAGAGCGGGAGTTCCCCAAGGCTCTGTACTTGCCCCTACGCTCTTTTCGCTTTACATCAACGACATGCACCGATTCCCCCGCGTCAATCTCGCGCTTTTCGCAGATGAAACCGCGCTCTATCTATCTAACCGATCCGCAAATCTAATCGTCAATAGCCTCCAATCCTCAGCCCAAGTCTTAGGAGACTGGTTTAGGAAATGGAAAATTGAGGTAAACCCACAGAAAAGCGCAGCAATTCTGTTTACCTTCAAACAGCTCAGTTCTATTAACAATGACCGCAACCGCCCTATCCCTTGGGAACGCTCGGTCAAGTATCTGGGGGTAACCCTAGATAATCGACTAACGTTCAAAGACCACATAGAACGAGTACGTAACAAGGCTGCGTTTTCGTACTAGGCCGTCGCTACCCCAACCAACAAGCGGAGTAAACTGTCCATTAGAAATAAGGTGACACTTTACAAAACTTGCGTCCGCCTCATCCTCACCTACGCCGGTGTAGCTTTCGCTTACACCAGTCCCCGTCTCATACACTGACTTCAGGTCATCCAAAATCGCTTCATGCGTAGAGCCACGGGCTGCCCGTGGTTCCTACGGAATGAAAATCTCCATTGCGATTTAGAGCTCCCCACCGTAGCCTAATACCTGAAGCAGGTCTCCATCCGCTACTTTTAGTCTGCCGAATACCACCCCAACCCCCTACTCGTAAACGCCGCCGTTTACGAGCTACCCGCGAACCCAATTCCCGTAATCCGACGCCTCAGACATGTACTCACTGACCCCGCCCTCCAACCCACAGAGAAACACCGCACGGACATTCTGCTCTCGCCGGCGAGGGCGGCGTCCCCCCGCTTCTGGCGCCTACCAGCGCTACCGGCACATACCAGGCCGCTTCTCTCCGATAAACAACGACCCAAGCCGAGGTTGCTTTGCATTTAGATTGAGTGCCCTCCGCACTCGCAAGTGTCCGGTGAAGTTGTAAAGGCCCCCACGGCCAACATCAAGCTTGTCCTTAGGAAAAAAAAGTATATCACTGCTCCTTAAAACGAGCTGGACCACTTATTACGCGAAGTTATAACGAATCTGTGCAATTCGGGTGTGTTATACTGTACTATTAAAAGATAATGTAAAATCCTACTAATATTTAAAAGTTTGTATGTATGGATGTGTGTACGGATGTTTGTTACTCTTTCACGCAAAAACTACTGAAGTTATCTGGCTGAAATTTGGTAGGTAGACAGATTAGGACCTGGATTAACATATAGGCTTCTTTTTTCCACGCTCCCGAGCCGCTTGCGGCTCGCGCGCTGCGCACCCTCGGAGGCAGTCATAGAAACTATGTTCACGCGAGCGAAGCCGCTGGTAAAAGCTAGTAAAAAATACGTCGTAATCTATCATTAATTAATAACAGGCAATCTAAGTGGATATATTACCGCTCCTTTTTGTTATGAAGTAAAAGTAGGTACCATAAATATTTACAGGGTACCATCATACTGATGGCTTTATACGACCTCCATAATGGGGATCATTGGAAAAATCCAGAAGAGTTCAAACCGGAGCGCTTCTTGACTAAAGAAGGAAACCTGATGCAGGATGACTGGTTAATGCCGTTTGGGTCAGGTAAGATAGCAGCTTCCTATACATATTAGGCAGGACTTCCACATGGTTAACCGACGACCTGGTGAAGGTCGCGGGAAGCCGCTAGATGCGGGCAGCGCAGGACCGGTCGTCGTGGAAATCCTTGGTGCTGGCCTGTGGACGTCTTTCGGCTGATATGATGATGATTATGATGATAAATATATTTTTTTCAGTATTTTTTAAATTCTGTAGTAGAAGCGCCATCGGGACAAAACCGATACATCCCTTTCAGCATATTTTTTTTATTCACAATTGGTAAGCCCTTGGCATCATCTCACCTAATAGTAAGTGACGATGATGCCGAAGATGGAAACGGGATTACCAAGATTCCCCAACGCAATGGAGAACTGGCTATCTTATCTTCAAGCCGGAACACATCAGTGTTGTTAACACTGAAGTTTGGCGGCAAGACTTAGATAACATGGTGGTAGCTAGCCAGGCGGGCTTAGAAAAAACGAACAAAATATTTAAAAGAGCTAATGAATTTATTGATTGTTGATCTCACAACGATAGTCTTTAACTTAGTATTAATTAACGGAACCGATAATTTTACTTGTCGAGATTTTGGTGTGACCACCAGAACTAGTTCGCCACTATTTGGATATTATCTAAGGGCAGAAATGATTGTTTTTATCCAACTACCAAAAAGGAGGTAAATATTTTTTGAGTGTTTGTATGTCTGTTCCTTTGACAGAGCCTGTAGGTAGCCTCGACAACGGCTCGAGGTCTCGTTAATGGGTACCGAATATTTTTAGGCAGTAGGGTTTTTTAGGGTTCCAAAAGCAACAAGGAAACCCGCCATAACTGTCCGCGACATAGCTATTAGTACTAGAAACCTGTAAGTTTGCATGGAGATACATATTAATCAGGCCAACAAAGTGGTACAATAAAATCGTGAAAACATTTTTTTTAGGGTTTCCTACAATTATTTATTTCAGTTATACAACATTACAGTTTTTTTTTTTACAAAACCAAGGGCGTTGTAAATGTTTAAAAGACACAACAATATTATACCTAAATAATAATTTGCATTAAAAATATATTATAAAATTTGTATAAAATAAATTCATTCCAGAGGCTAGCACATCAAGATAGACACTCTTAGTGGGATTCATATTGCATAAGAACGGTACAAAGTCCAAAGTGTGTAGCTTGATATGCTGACCTCTGTCCATAAAAACGTACATGTAAAGGGGTTTAATTTTTTATTGTTGACGTACCCTATCGTCTGGAGTATCGTTGAATAGGTCTTTCTAAACTACTGAGAGTTTGCTAAAACCATTTTTTCGTTTCAGTGATCTGTTTGCGAAATGTTAAGCTTTAAAGTACTAATTTTTGTAAGAGTCTAGTGTCCCACCCTCCCCTTCTACCAGCTAAACCGCTATTTAAGGAAATCAGATAGTTTTTTATAAATAGTAGGACATATAATCAATTTAAAAGGAAAACTATCACTGCTAAGTAGACTTTCCTAGTTTATGAGTAATATTCGACGAACTTAATGTGTGCAGATGGATTTGTAAAAAGTCCGTAGATTTTTCATATAAAATGATCGATTTCCAACTGTAAATACAATTTTGTTTTTAAAATAGACTTTTTTTTTTAAAGATTACGGAACCCTACTTTGCGCGAGTTCGACCCGCACTTGGCCGGTTTTTTTTTGTTAAATTAGTAATTGCATATATTTATTTCCAGAAGGATATTAGTTTCAACATTTTCTACTAGAAAAAATAAAATAAAAGCTACATCTGTTTTTGTTTCGACTGACGCTCCGATTGTATCACAGTTACCGAGCTTAAATTAGGTATTTTAAAGGTAGGTAGGTATTTTAGTTTTAATCATTAATTTACCCATACAATTTTAGAGTTCCGTAGCCTATGAGTAATCATTCCGTACATTCGTCACAGATAGTTACGTGTCCTAAGTTTTAGACAATTTCATTTACCCGTACAATTTTATTGCAGTTAGTTACGTTAACTAGTATCTCATCTGTGGTTACGTGTCATAACTTTTAGACAATTTAATTTACCCATACAGTTTTAGGTATCTGTAGCCTATAAGTAACCATTCCGTACATTCGTCACAGATAGTTACGTGTCCTAAGTTTTAGACAATTTAATTTACCCGTACAATTTTATTGCAGTTAGTTACGTTAACTAGTATCTCATCTGTGGTTACGTGTCATAACTTTTAGACAATTTAATTTACCCATACAGTTTTAGGGATCTGTAGCCTATAAGTAACCATTCCGTACATTCGTCACAGATAGTTACGTGTCCTAAATTTTAGACAATTTAAATTACCCGTACAATTTTATTACAGTTAGTTACGTTAATTAGTGTCTCATCTGTGGTTACGTGTCATAACTTTTAGACAATTTAATTTACCCATACAGTTTTAGGGATCTGTAGCCTATAAGTAACCATTCCGTACATTCGTCACAGATAGTTACGTGTCATAACTTTTAGACAATTTAATTTACCCATACAGTTTTAGGGATCTGTAGCCTATAAGTAACCATTCCGTACATTCGTCACAGATAGTTACGTGTCATAACTTTAAGGCAATTTAATTTACCCATACAATTTTAGGGTTCCGTAGCCTATGAGTAACCGTTCCGTCCATTCGTCACAGATAGTTACATGACAAACTCTTAGACAATTTTATTTAGGCCGCCAAAGTTATCACCGAAGAAATCCAGGTCGTTATTTTACTATTTGTCCTAAACACTTAAAATAACCCATGTAAGAACTCTCTATAAAAAAATATTTGGTATATCTTCTTGATATCCTGTGACAAACTCCTGACGCGTTGTGAATAATGTTATCTGCTTTTTTCCAACCAATAAGAATAGAATAGAATCATTTTTATTTCCAATCATGATAAATTCATATACTTCTCATAGTTACATGGGTTAATAAGGTAAAAAAACACTAATTATAGGTTAGTTACACAAAGACCAGTTAAGAGTTTTCAAGGCTTACGATTTAGGGCGAGATGGATAGTTACCCAGTTTATCAATAAAGAAACTACACATTTATAGTTAGAACAATTAAATAATGTTCGCAAATAATTATTCGTGTTGTCTTCAGGAAAACGACGATGTTTAGGCGAGGGGCTGGCACGGTCGGAACTGTTCATGTTCCTGACGCATCTTCTCCAGAAGTTCCACCTCAGGGTGCCGAGAGGAGACCCCGTGCCTCCGATGGAACCTTTAGATGGTGTAACTCTTTCCGCCAAACCGTTTCGAGTGATGTTCGAAAGACGATTCTAATATCGATATATTCGATAGAATTACTTTTCGGATTTCCTTGAGGAATATTATTTTGAATACTTGAATCTGTTTTAGAATACGTTTTACAAATAAATTTTCTTACCTAAAAAGTTTTATTAATTGTAAATAATGAGTATATTCAGTACCCTCTCTTTCTTAAAGGAATCCCTGCCCTTCACTAAAATCAATGGACTTCGCGCACGCGCCCTAAGATCTAGCTGTCAAATAGTAATGACCTAATGAACCACCCAGTTGGAAAACAATTGATATGAAAGTTAGTGAATGAAATAACAAAACATTTTGCTTATATGAATGTAAATATTTTTTCCAAAGTATGGATGTGTAAAAAAATATAATAATTTCTTAGCTGTTTCATTCATATCAGAAAAAAATAAAGTCAGTACAAATTAATAACGCGTATCTATTAACAACATTCATCTTAAGAATTATACTTTTGTTTTTATTCATACTAAGATATCTTATAAAAACAAAAAATGACTTTCAACTTAATTACCACCTTAATCACTTGATATAAAACTCACTCTAAATTAAAACTTCAACATGAGCTTGATTTTAAACGGCAATGGTTACATAAAGAGGAAAATGACTTCACGTAATGTGTGATCTATAAGTTCAGAATTTAGAAGGTTAAAGAAGATGAACGAAACTCTGGGGCGGGGGTATGCCCGCATCGAGGCCATCCGTGCGGCCCGGGGCGAGCTTGGACTTCGGCAAACAATTCCCGAGCCCCAAGAGCCTCCCACCGACAAGTACAACACAGTTTATCTTACGCTGGTCATCGCTGGAGCTGCCTTCTTGCTGCCGTATAACAGGTAGGTACTCGTACTATATCATATTAAGTTTGTATTAAAAAAGAAGTATACGGATAGAGGTGTAGATAAAGGTTTTATAAATCCATGCTGGACATCTATACTAATATTATAAAGAGGAAAGATTTGATGGTTTGTTTGTTTGTTTTGAATAGGCTCCGAAACTACTGAACCGATTTAAAAAATTCTTTCACCGTTTGGAAGCTACACTATCCGCGGTTGCTATAGGCTATATTATATTTTAAAAAATTAGGGATCCTTACTAAAACTCAAATAATGTAACCCAAGGTGTAAAAAGGTAGTGTAGCGGTAGCGGTAGTGTTGTGTAGTGTAGTGTGAGGCGGTACGAAGTTCGCCGGGACAGCTAGTCACTATATTAGTATGATTCTGCTCTACGTACAGTACCTATAGCTCGTCATTATTAATGCTAGCCTAGTAGGTACTTGTAGGTAGGGTATTGCTCAGTTACAATAAATCTCAGCTGTTATCAACAACAGTTAAAAGTCATGTCTGAAAATCTCGGACAACTGTAGGTTAGCCACTCGCCACGATAAAAGAATTGAACGTAATGGAATATTCCGATAAACAAAACAAAGTTTAATAGTTATAAAGATCCATTTTTTTATTGTTGTTAGAATTTTCCCACTTTAGTGACATTGGTTCACATATACGTGTAAAAAAAATGGTTTACGACCCGGTAACTGGGCGTTCTACTCGTCATACTGAACAACTTTCCCCAAAGAAATCCATAGTAAATTCTCAAAAAAAAAATTGGACCCTCCATGCAAACATGCACAAAATTGGTCGATCAGTTGAAAAATTATTAGCGATTACAGCAAAGCCATAGAACATAAATAGTTCAGTATGATTAGTGGAAGCCCCAGTTAACGGGACGTACACCAATTTTGTCAAAAAGTTTATGTGCATAAGTTAGACTGTTCTTGATGGTCATGACATATGTTACAGGTAAAAATATTTCATGACCATCAAGAACAGTCTAACTTATGCACATAAACTTTTTACAGTTTTATAAGTTTTGACCCTCCGAGTGTTCCTGGTACGGTTACGTTACATTACAGTGTCGCGAGTTCAATGGTTTTTTCCCATCTCAAAAAATGCCCAACGTGCTTAAAGAAGTTTTCACTTCAAAAATTGAAATAAAATGGATTAATTCATATTGCATGAAGAAATATATATCTACCTACTTATTCGTAATACATGACAATTCAATAGCTCCAACTATTTGTGAGTAAATTGCAAGTTTCAATTTCATTTGTAGGTGAACCATACAAACACGATTTTTCCCAGACCAATGGGTATTACTTTGTAATAGATAAACATTAGCAACTCCGACATACAAAGTTTCATTAAAATCGTTAGTGCAGTTTTTGAGAAAAAAGTTTTTGCTGCATGACAGCTACTCTTCGCTTTGACGGTACGTAGAAACTTTTGATAATCCCCCGATAAAACCATTTAAAACTCTTAAGTTTCAAATTTGATCCCAATCGGACGGACAGCAAGCGTGACATGGACGTACTCACGGACGGAATTGAGATATTTGGTTTTTCGGTATGTGGTAATGATATGGAACACATTTTCATGAAAATTGGGAAACATTTTTTTGCGGTAACAGTACTTCTTTTACCCTACGTACGTACGTACCGTACTACGGGGTCGAGAAAGTAAATATTAAGCAAAAATTTTGAAATTTGTTGGTTCGGCTAAACGATGTAACCTTTGTTTCTTGTTTTTTTTTCAGTTTCATAATGGCTGTGGATTACTTCCAGAAGCACTATCCAAACTCGACGATAATGTTCGACATGTCGACCGTGTACATAGCGTCAGCGTGTGTCGCCGTCGTCATCAACAACCTGCTAGTTGACCTGTTTTCTTACAGCACCAGGATCACTTTTGGTAAGTCGTTATGTTACAATTTGAACTCAACGATGATGTTCAATATGTCGACCGTGTACATAGCGCCAGCGTGTGTCGCCATCGTCATCAACAACCTGTTAGTTGACCTGTTTTCTTACAGCAACAGGATCACTTTTGGTAAGTCGTTATGTTACAATTTGAACTCGACGATGATGTTCAATATGTCGACTGTGTACATAGCGTAAACGTGTGTCGGCGTCGTCATCAACTACCTGCTGATTGACCGTTCACTTACAGCACCAGGATCACTTTTGGTAAGTCGTCATGTTACAATTTGAACTCGACGATGATGTTCAATATGTCGACTGTGTACATAGCGTAAACGTGTGTCGGCGGTCATCAACAACCTGCTAGTTGACCGTTCACTAACAGCACCAGGATCACTTTTGGTAAGTCGTCATGTTACAATTTGAACTCGACGATGATGTTCAATATGTCGACTGTGTACATAGCGTAAACGTGTGTCGGCGTCGTCATCAACAACCTGCTGGTTGAGCGTTCACTAACAGCACCAGGATGACTTTTGGTAAGTCGTTATGTTACAATTACAAATGTCGACTGCGTACATAGCGTCAGCGTGTGTCGCTGTCGTACGTAATCAACAACCTGCTGGTTGACCTATTCACTACAGCATCAGAATCACTTGTGGTAAGTCGTTATGTTACAATTTGAACTCAACGATGATGTTCAATATGTCGACCGTGTACATAGCGCCAGCGTGTGTCGCCATCGTCATCAAAAACCTGTTAGTTGACCTGTTTTCTTACAGCAACAGGATCACTTTTGGTAAGTCGTTATGTTACAATTTGAACTCGACGATGATGTTCAATATGTCGACTGTGTACATAGTGTAAACGTATGTCGGCGTCTTCATCAACAACCTGCTGGTTGACCGTTCACTAACAGCACCAGGATCACTTTTGGTAAGTCGTCATGTTACAATTTGAACTCGACGATGATGTTCAATATGTCGACTGTGTACATAGCGTAAACGTGTGTCGGCGGTCATCAACAACCTGCTAGTTGACCGTTCACTAACAGCACCAGGATCACTTTTGGTAAGTCGTCATGTTACAATTTGAACTCGACGATGATGTTCAATATGTCGACTGTGTACATAGCGTAAACGTGTGTCGGCGTCGTCATCAACAACCTGCTGGTTGAGCGTTCACTAACAGCACCAGGATGACTTTTGGTAAGTCGTTATGTTACAATTACAAATGTCGACTGCGTACATAGCGTCAGCGTGTGTCGCTGTCGTACGTAATCAACAACCTGCTGGTTGACCTATTCACTACAGCATCAGAATCACTTGTGGTAAGTCGTTATGTTACAGTAGGGTATATGCATGATTTTTTTTTATCGCATTTCTTAACAAAATATGAAAATTCCGTAAAAAACAATGTCAAAAAGTTAAGTGAAAATTTAACTCGGCCAAGAAATACTGAAGATATAAGCATTTTCAACTACTAATTAGACAGAGAGATCCGATATGTAAATGTGACGACATAAAACACACGGTCCATATAAACTCTATACTACATTCTGTTTTGCTAGAAAAAGTTACGAGACAAATCTTTAATGGCTTATATGTTTGTTATTTTTATAGTTATTCAAAAATATTTTTTGTATACCGTTTCTTATATGAGCTTTTATTAAAGCAAAAAAAACATGCATATTCCCTACTACGATTTGTACATTTCCTACTCCCTAAAACTGTAACAAATTATCACAGCTTGTTCCTTAATTCGGACTCGCAAATGTGATCCTGCTTCGGTATCTTATACAACTATATACACACAACATCGTAAGCCATGGTACTTAGATTATATAAAATTGTAAGTATTATTTTGTCTACACGAAGAGGGATGTTTAGGTATTCCAAAACTTTCCAGAGCAGTCTTGTGTAATTTTTAAATCTTTGCAACAAACAAACGTGGGAATATTTTAGATCATAAAATAAATCTAATTATCATTGTGATAAATAATTGTGTTAATTGCTGCGTGTCGCAAACAACGTCGTAAGGAGCATGTTATTGAAGCTGTGCTTTATTAGAATGATGACATTTAACTTATGTTCATGGTTAACTTTTTAATGTCAAAACACTTTTTAAATAATTTAAATAAGTAGAGTTCATCTTAATTCTATAAAACTAAATGACAATATATTGTTTTCTTTAGAGTTCCATACCCCAAAAGGAAAAATGTAGTGGCCAAGTGCGTGCGCTATCCTTTTAAATCGATTGTACCAGTGACTATTGTATCTACTCCCTACTTATTCTAAGACTTTATAGGTTTCCTGAAATAGTGCTTAAGATGGTAAGGGAGGTAGAATAAGGGAACAAAAAAAAACACCCACATTTAACATGTATAGTGGAGGAGCTTTAGAATTTTTTTTGATAGATTTTATTTTATTACTAGGGTCACAAATTTGTATAACTATACCAAATTTCACCTTTATAGCTGTAATAGTTTAAAAAAAACGTCTGTAACATGCCGATGGACAGTCGGACATGGCTAAACTATAAGTACATATACATCACTTTGTTGTCCATCCGTCTGCCCGTCAGTCAAAATGCTTTTTTCAAAACAAGTAGAGTTATTAAGATGAAATCCACTACTGACTTGTTAAATTATAACTTTTCAATGCAAGCAAAGGCAATGCCCAAAACACGAGAAAGTAACACTCCTTTTGACTAATTCTCTAAAGATAATGAAAAATTATGTGACTCACGTCCCTTTTCCATTTTTTGTTCAAGATTGCCAATAAAACGCCCTAAAACTATTTCATATTCATTTTCTGATAAAATCAAAATTTTGCATTACAAAACACGCAGAATATTTTTCTATTTCAGGAAGAAGTTTCATTTTGAATCTTTTTTTAATATAGTGAGGGGGTAGACTATACAGATTTTTGGCTAAATAACGAAAATAGGTGCGGCAAAATTAGGGAGGCCCGGAGCGGCAGAAATCCAAGCTACGCCATTGTGTAAAACACATATGTACACATACTTTGTAAATAACTGTTTTAAATAAATTATTTGTATTTGTATTTATTTGATATCACAAAAACCTTTGCATCATCCATATTCTCTTCCCTTTACAAACTTCTATGATTAAATAATACCTACTCGCCCAACGAATCTGCTTACTATATATACCTACTCATTTTTCAGGTATCCTGCTCTCCTTAGCAACGATGCTATTCGTCGCCGTGTGCAACATTGGCTGGGATGGTTTTTCCAAATCTGTCTCCTACACCATAAATCTGGTGGCGTTAGCAGTGGTGGCTTTCGGATGTACGGTGCAACAGGCGTCGTACTACGGCTTCACCGGTTGTCTGCCACCGCGGTACACGCAAGCCGTCATGGTCGGGGAGAGTAAGTTTTTTTTACAAATAAATAAAATTTTATTTAGAACGTTTACAACGGTTTAGAACATCAGCTTATTCGGTAATAAATAAGACTGTGTCACAGCTATTAACGCCCATCTCCGTGAGGCACGAATAAATAACATATCAAAAGCAAGAGTATTTATATATAACCGAAGGAAAACTTAGTTATTGGCAATGTGATAAATATTTTTTTAGATTTGTTTATTTAGTGATCAGCTATACACGTATACTTCTACACTACACACATACAGCTACACTTATATACTTACATGTCTATTGTCTATTTTTTACGCAGCGTTGATGCTGCACTATGCCTAATCCAATTATTTATACTTAATATTATAAAGAGGAAAGATTTGTTTGTTTGTATACTGAATAGGCTTCGAAACTACTGTACCGATTTGTAAAATTCTTTCACTGTTGGGAAGCTACACTATCCGCGGTTGCTATAGGCGATATTATATTTTTTTTTGTATTTGGGATCCACACTAAAACTCTAATAAAGTAACCCAAGGTGTAAAAAAATGACCTAAAAAATTCCTGCATTATCTACAAAAAGTAGTGTAGTGTAGAGTAGTGTAGTATAAGACTTACGAAGTTCGCCGGGACAGCTAGTTAAGAAACGCAAAAAAAAAACATTTAGAATACTCACATGATATATTTTTTTAGACATCCTACATGAACTTATAAATTTCGATCCCCATCACGAATCAAGTTCTGGCAGTTATTTTGTCGGGTATTTATTTACTAAATTACTGAATACCAAGTGAATAGTCTTAATTCTTTGCCTGAAATCAATGACACTGTACCGACTGACACAATAATCACCTTACAATGCATTGATATTATTATTTCTTCAGGCGCGGCCGGTTTCTGGGTGTCCATAGACCGTATAGCCACAAAATACGGCTTCCGACAGCCTCGGCGCAGCACTTTCATGTTCTTCGTATTCTCCATACTCATCCTGCTGGGCCACTCGATGTGCCACCACGTAATGATGAGGAACCCCTTCGTGCTGCACTACTTGAAGCTTACTAACGAGTCCAGGCATAAAAGACGCATCCAATTACATCTAAACCCGAACGAAGACGCTACATTGGTTAGTGCGAAGGCAAAAACTTGTAAAATGTGATAAATATCCTTAAACATATAATCAAATCACATATTTATTATTTCAGATGGAAAGCGAAAATGGTGATGCAAGTTTCGGCGTATTGAAGATACAGAGTCCTTTGTCATCTGCTGCAACAGGTAATTTTTTGAACCGATTTTTGACCGATTTTCAACCTTGGCGAGGCGACTGCAGGCAGACATGTACTCACTGACCCCGACGACCCGACCACGCTAGCCGTAGCTGCCCTGACCCCGCCCCCTAACCCACAGAGAAACACTACACCGACATTCTGCCCTCGCCGGCGAGGGTGGCGTCCCCCCGCTTCTGGCGCTTACCAGCGCTACCGGCACAGTACGGCCTGGTACGGCCACCTCTCTCTGATCGTCCCCCGTCCAAGCAACGACCTAAGCCGAGGTCCGTGACCACCTGGGCGCCCTTAGGCAGTTGCATCTTTTTGCTTTGCAATAGGTTGAGTGCCTTCCCTACTCTCCTCCCCTGCCCGGTGAACTTGCCCCTCCCAACACAACACAAGCTTGTCCTTTCGAAAAAAAACTCGTCGCGCTTAGCAACGAGATTCAATCTCTGTACAATATATCGCCGTGCTACGAAATCAACCACTTGTGTTTATTCTTTACCTTCACTATAACCGACCTTTACCCGAATTCCCAAAAAGGAGGGATAATGTTTTTCTGGTGTATGTATCTATTTTCTTGGCTGAGCCTGTAGCCTTTTCTTTTTATTAAAAATTTGAGTGCGTTTGACTGCAACTCACCTGATTGTAAGTGATGATCATCATTCATCATTACAGCTCATATTCGTCCCCACCGAGGGGCTCGAGCCTACCCTGAATCAGGGCGATTAGGCCTTAGTCGACCACGCGGGCCCAGTGCGGGTTGGTCGACTTCACACACAACCTTCGAGTTTCTTCGCAGGCGTGTGCAGGTTTCCTCACGATGTTTTCCTTCACCGTTAAAGCAATCGGTAAGTATGTACGTAAGTTTTTTTTTTGAAAAACTCATTGGTACATTGGCCGTCCAGATTTGAACCCGGTACCTCTGGTTAGATGGACCGAGTCGTTACCGGTTGAGCCACCGACGCTTTTTAGTGATGTGAAGTGATGATGCAGTCGAGTAAATGGCTGAATGGCCTAATGGATTTTGGAGTGCGAGATGTCTAGATTAGTCTTGATCCCGTGAGTGAAATAGGATATATTTTTATCCGACTGCCCAAAAAAGAGGGATAATTATTTTATGCTGTCGGGGTTTATTATTATTTTAACATTCATAAATTTTCTAATGAGATGCTACTTTGCCACATGTGGGCGTTTCAGCACATCAATAGAGGCCACCTTTTTTTAATCCATAATTGGTAAGCCCTTAGCATTATCTCACCTCATGGTAAGTGACAATGATGACGAAGATGGAAGCTGGCTTACCAAATTTTCGCTTCCCTTCCTGCAATTCAAAGAGCTGTTAAAACCGTTTTGTTTTGACTCCCGCCGCTACTATTGAAGTTTTTATATTATGTTAACTTTTTATTGAAGCGGTGGTAGGTTAGTGCGCTTTGCGTGGTAACATCCATCACGCAGGTTAACTGAACATAAGCAAAGTCATTACGGAGATGGTTTTACTGTTAGTAGCATTTATCTGTATAGTTTTTTTTTAATTCAATATTGGTAAGCCCTTGGCATCATATCACCTGATGGTAAGTGACGATGACGCCGAAGATGGAGGCGGGATTACTAAGATACTAAGATTCCCAAACGCAATGGAGAACTGGCTATCTTATCTTCAAGTTGGAACACATCAATGCTGTTAACACTTTTTGGCGGTGTTTGGCGGAAAGACTTAGATACGATGGTGGTAGCTAGCCAGGCGGGCTTAGAAAATGTCCTACCACCAGCCAAACCGAGTCCTACAAGTTAACCCCACCGGTAATCGAACCCGTGACCTCCTGGTGTGAAGCGAATGGACTAACCATTACGCCACGGAGACGGTTAAAAACCCTTTCTGTGCCTTGGTGTCGGTTGATTTTATTAGATGGCAGTCGTCAAGCTGTGGTAGAGGCCTTATAACTTCCATCAATCCGGACTTGCTCCCGTGTGTGGAGTATGTCTTTACCTTCCCGAAATTAGGAAGACCCGCGCCCCAGGCGTGAGGAAGATTGGTTATTGTAGTACAGTAGAACGCCGATTATCCGAATTAATTGGGACCGGGGTCGATTCGGATAATCGAACACAGACTGGTAATAAAGAAAATTGAACTGTCACACATAAAATAAACTTTATTAAGTTTAACAAACACAGTTCCACAATAACGCTCACTTGAACATCTCGATCAAAGTAAGTTGCAACCCCATCAGGCCCAAAAATACATAGTTCTTAGATATAAAAATTCACAACAATAATAGAGGTATTACGCTTAGGACGGATTCGGATAATTTGCGATTCGGTTAATCGGCGTTCGGATAATCGGCGGTCTACTGTATTTGTTTCAATTCGCGGCGTATAAGTTGAACACAAACGGCAGTCGTTAGCGCAGGTAACGCGGAGGGCTGGCGTCCCTTGGTGCGCGCGACCCCTGCGTCCTGCACTTCGATTGAGACATGAAAATTGCTCAACTTAGATGCCGCGATCTATTTTTTTTATACACAATTAATAAGCCCTTAGCATCATCTCACCTGATGATGATAATAAAGTGACGATGATGGAAGCAGGCTTACCAAGATTCCCCAACGCAATGGGAAACTGGCTATCTTGTCTATAAGCCGGAACACATCAATGCTGTTAACACTGATGTTTGGCGACAAGACTTAGATAAGATGGTGGTAGCTAGCCAGGCGGGCTATGGAAATGCCCTACCACCAACCAAACCGAGTCTTACAAAGTTGACCCCGCCGGGAATCGAAGCCATGACCTCTTAGTGTGAAGCGAATGGACTAACTATTACGCCACGGAGGCGGTTAAATCTGTAACTGCTTATATGTAACTTTGTACTACACCTGTTCGGAAAGTACCTTCTATTTTTTCTCAAAACGAGGCAGAAAATATCAAACAAACTAAGCGTGCGGAAAAAAAACATTACTAGCATCCTGAGCGTGCGAAAAATTTTATGAAAAACTATTATTATTGTGCTTGACATCCATTATTAACTCGATGTCGGTGGCGGTGGCGGCACCGACCCACCGATCCTCTAATATTGTCCTAGTAGGTGAAGTATAAAGCACTGTACTAGTATGAAACTTGTGAACATTGGTCATCGGCTCGGGTTCGGCTCGGGCTGAAATCCTGCCTCGAGTACAGTCGAACTAAGCATAATCAACTATTTCACTAGGTGACGCAGAAAACAGCAGATTCAGCTTCGCAAACCCTGTGTACTCCCCGACGGCGGCGAGCGCGCCCGCGCAGCTGCCACCGTCTTCGCCCGCGCTGCTCTCACCGCGCCCCTCCTACAAGGTCGAGGACGTGGTGTTTGACGCGCCTGAGAGGCCGACCTCGTGGCGGGCATTCAAACGTGAGTGGATAAATTTAGTAAAGGAGAATAGGAACACAACCAAAGTTATTATAGCATTGACATCTACCTCTAGAAATGTCCTTCCGTCCGTTCCGTTCTTAAAATAATTCTTATATTTTAATACGCGTCATCATCATATCAGCCGAAAAGCGTCCACTGCTGGACAATGGCCTCCCACGGGTTTCCACAACGACTGGTCCTGCGCTGCCCGCATCCAGCGGCTTCCCGCGACCTTCACCAGGTTGTCGGTTTACTAAGTGTGAGGCCATTTTACGCTACTTCTTCCAGTATGCGGTCACCACTCGAGAACTTTCATAGTGATTAAAAAAACCCACGAAACTCTATTCAAAGATACAAAAATAGATACCTACGCGTTGCTAGGTGCTTCTCTTTCTATTTTCACTCTCAATGTGTTGCAATCGCAGCGATCGGCCGCACGTTACCTCTTCGCGTGCCCCTACTGCAAATTGTCGATATCCTACTGGGTTTCGGTTATCTCTCATTAACATGCACGGCCTACTAGATAGTGAGTTAGCTAACTGGCAGCTGTGGGTCCCACCAGAATGGCCCCACCTTCAATGCAAATTTCGATTCTATAAAAATTTATGCTGTTCGTTGATAAGCGAGTCACTTTAGAAGTTGAGAACCGCTGGACCGATAAGGCATTTTTTTTTAAATGTTCGTTATAGTCCGAATAAGGTTTAAAGGGAAAGAATAATAGGGATGACGAATGCTAGTCACTTTTTATCATCTGTCAAAAACGACAATAAGTTCTAATAATGATAGAAATACCTAGTTGTGACGTCATAGTTTAGTAGCGTCATATAATATGTACTCATTTTGTGATTTTGGTGAATTAAAAATCGAAGACTTGATTGAAAACAAAACGAGTAAGGTTTTTCAAAGTTTAAGTAGGAGGGCAATTTAGTGATCAAGAGTTTATAATTTATTTCTGATGCTGTCGTCATCCCTATTGGAAACGAAAAAACAACTTCCAACGCAACAACTATGTACAATTTTGCATTATTATTTTTGGTTTTTGTCAATTTTCTAAAAAAAAGTACTACACTGATTTTGATAAAATTTATATGGGACCAACTCGAATCGAATAAAAAAATAATTATAAAAATCTGTTTACTATCTGCGAAGATATCGCTTAACAAACACTCAAAACAAAACATATATAGTTAAATTGACAACATCCTTCTTTATGGAATTTGGTTGAAAATTGGAAAATTCGGAAAAACTGAGTGTTTTTTATGGGATTTTTGTATGAACTCAAGACCGTTAATAACGATTCAAACGATGCACCTTCGATTGCAGTCATAAAAAAGATACTTACGCGGGAGAGGCCGCGGGAAAAAGCTAGAATATAAAAAAGTCTTTATGTATTTCAATATTACACTGTCAGTGCGCCATATCATGTAGTTACTCATACTCTGCTGCTGGAAGATTTAAGCTTGTTCGTGTGCAAATACAACAGAAACCAGTCATCATCATCATCATTGCAGTCAGCCGAAAGACTTCCACTGCTGGACAAAGGCCTACCCTAAGGATTTCCACGACGACTGGTCCTGCGCTGCCCGCATCCAGCGTCTTCCCATGATCTTTGTTAGGTCGTCGGTCCACCGTGTAGGAGGCCTTCCTACGCTTCGTCTTCCGGTGCGCGTTCGCCACTCGACAACTTTACTGCCCCAGCGGCCTTCTGTTCTACGAGCTATGTTAGAAACCAGTAAGTTCATCTAATTCCGTCGTCGGCTTGAAAATGTGGTATTTGACGTATACGTGAGAGACCGACATCGAGGCGAGATTTCAAACATACGTGCAGACTGGATCAGTTAGATACCTTAATTGTCTTTTTTCGCCCAGAAACTTTCCTTAATTATAAATCAATTGTATCCAAAATCTTGCAGGCGGAGTATTAGCTCGCTGGACGGTGGCCCGCGCTATCTACCCATACATGGTGTCCATTGGCCTGGTGTACTTTACAACCCTGAGCCTGTACCCGGGCATCTCGTCCGAGATTCCATCTTGCGTGCACCAGTCCTGGATGCCCATCATACTGATGACAGCCTTTAACATGTTCGACTTTATTGGCAAGGTGAGTACAAACTATCCATACATGGTGTCCATCAGCTTGATGTATCTACTTCACCTCTCTGAGGCTATACCCCAGATTGTTTTCAGAGATAACATCCTTCTCGTAATAATTCCCATCATACTGATGACAGCCTTTAACATGTTCGACTTATTGGCAAGGTGAGTACAAACTATCCATGCATGGTGTCCATCGGCCTGATGTATCTACTTCACCTCTCTGAGCCTATACCCCAGGATGTTTTCAGAGATACCGCTCTTTTGGTAACAATTCCCATCATACTGATGAAAGTCTTTAATATGTTCGACTTTATTGGCAAGGTGAGTACAAACTAACCATAAATGGTGTCCATCGGCCTGATGTATTTACTTCACCTCTCTGAGCCTATACCACAGGATGTTTTCAGAGATAACGCCCTTCTCGTAATAATTCCCATCATACCGATGACTTTATTGGCAAGGTAAGAACAAACCATCCATACATGGTGTCCATCGGCCTGATGTATCTACTTCATCTCTCTGAGCCTATACCCCAGAATGTTTTCAGAGACAACGCTCTTCTCGTAATAATTCCCATCATACTGATGACAGCCTTTAACATGTTCGACTTTATTGACAAGGCTAACACAATACTTTATAAACCGAACTCCTATCCCAGGATCTCTTCCGAGATTCCTCCCTTAGTGTAGCAATCCTGGATGCCCTCATACTGATGACCGCATAACATGTTTGGTGAGTATATTTTAATGTGTTTTTGGGACAGCACCAACATTAAAAAGTGATTTATAAATAATTAAATAATATAACCACTTCCACTTCCTTCCAATTTCCTGTCCTAACCAAACCCTCCTACTAACTTCACCCCGATCTACATTAAATCCACTCCTCACCACCACAGACAGCCCCAGCACTGAGCCTGATGGCCTTCAACAACTTCATTGGCAAGGTGAGCATTATGTGTTCCTTTGGTCTGATGGAGGAAAGAACATAACTAAGACAACTACTTTTAACACCTCCAATTAACTACCTCCGCGACGTAGTGGTTAAGTCCATTAGCTTCACATAAGGAGATCACGGATTCGATTGCCGGAGGAGTCTAACCTTGTAAGATTTGGTTTGGTTGGTGGAAGGGCATTTTCTAAGCCCACCTGGCTAGCTACCACCATCATCATCATCATCATCTTCCGAGCCTTATTAATCCCAACTATTTGGGGTCGGCTTTAAATGTTTTTTGTCGCCATTCTGGCCTCATACTGGTCAACTCCTGCGTCACTCCACACTCCTCCATATTTTTCTTCACTCCATCCACCCATCGTTTCTTCGGCCACCATCCTGTCTAATTCTTACCGCCATACATCAATGTTAACAGTTCGGAGCATTAGTTAGGAATGCCTATGTATATTTAAGTTATAAAAGCCTGCTTATTACTTACTTTTTATAACCTTTTTTATAACACATCCATATGATTTTTTTAAATTTTATTTATTGTAAGTATGTTTGTATTTTTAATTGTAATTTGTATGATTTGGAGAAATCTGTAAACCAAGTGTGACTGAATAAATAAATAAATGTACGCAAATAAATTAAATAGGCGAAAATGTACCACCCCCCTACCGGTCTCCCTCTTTATCTCCAAAACGACTGGGTCTAAAATTTTGAAAAAATCACAGTATATGAGGTTAAATTCATAGATTACTTACAGGAAAATATATAAAAAACCTGAAGAATTAAATTTTCAAAGTCCGATTGTTTAGAAAACTAGCGACACGTAGTGGGACCTAGTAGTATCTTCTACATAGTTAATTTACTTAGTAATACGACAACAGCAATTAGTTCCCTTTTACCTATATCTATAGATGGTGCTGTAAATGAAAATTAGATAATTTTTGGTACGGAACCCTTAGTGCGCGAATTCGACTTGTAATTGGCCGGTTTTTGATATTTATATCTCGTTTTCTAAAATAACAAAAGCTGCTGACCTTTGGTTCATGTAGTAACCAGTAGAGATCTAAAGGTGCTTCAAACGATATCATCATTATCATACACTAAGATGCCACCATATTACAGGTCACAGCGGCTTGGCCGTACGAATGGAGTCGCAGTCAGTTGCTGATGGCCAGTGGACTGCGACTACTGCTAGTGCCTCTGATGCTGCTTTGTGCAGCTCCAAGACATTCGCCTCACATTGTGGGAGATGTGAGTATAGATTCCTTTGTTACCATGGCACTTCCATTGCAACACCAGATGCAATGTGATATACGAGTGAACTTTTGTTACTTGAACTTCTTCGTTTTGAAAGGGAGGAATTTTTTTAAGAATCTCAGGACGCAGCATCTTACGGCTACTGTTATGTACAAATATTTACTTTCTCGGCGAAGAAAAAATTGAAAAATTGAATCTCAAGTCCTTTTATCCAATTTATGTCCGAGAGAGCGCAAGTCGTCGTCGGCGACATGGGTCGTTGTAGGTCGTCAGAGCTGGGCAACGTCATGGGTGTACCGCAGGGATCCTGCCTCTCTAACACCCTTTTCAGCATTTTGCTAAACGACCTCCCCCAGTGTGTTGAAGATGTAAACATGTACGCGGATCACGTCAGCGCGCCTTCTCTACCGCTGCTCGAAATAGCCCTGAACAGTACATTGCGAAAACTTAATGAATGGTTTAGCACTTAACAGGGATTAAACCAGTTTTTTACATTTTAGTTTAAACGGCCACCGCACACACTGTCTGAATGTTCGTGCAGGCGATAGCAGTATTGAACAAATGACAGCTACAAAGCTGCTAGGATTTCATATCGACAGCGCTCTGACGTGGGAAACTCACATCGATGAGATATGCAGCAGGCTAGGAAAAATCGTGTTTCGCACTGCGCCGACTGGCGCGCACCGCATCCGCCAGCACAGTGCGCGCGTGCTACTACGCGACCGTACACTCGTTGCTGATGTACGACACCGAACTGTGGGCGCGCGCCGCCGACTGGCGAGAAGCGAGCCGTGCGCGCCATGGCTGGCGTCGCCGACGACGTGCCCGCCCGCGAGTGCTTTCGTCAGTTTCTCCCCCTACCTTGCCTTTACATTATGCAGGTGGCGTTATTTGTGCATAACCATCTGGACCGTTTCGAAAGGAGACGCGCTAATGAGCGAAGTCTTCGTAGTAATAAGTACGAGGGCCAGTTAGCTGACCAGCCCCATAAACTAAAAAAATCTGAACCGTCCATTTAGGTTATAGGACCTGAAATTTACAATTGGTTGCCCGCCGCCGTAAAAAATTCAGCTTCCACAAATATGTTTAAAAAAACTGAAAGAGTGGCTACATGATTTATAATTACGAAGATTTTTTTTAAATCGCCTAAATTACATAATTATAACGTAATTAGTATTTTATCATTTGAATAAATTTTACTATAATTAATACTTTAGTATTTGCCTTCTCGTCGACAAGTTGAAGTGGATCTCGTTCTTCGTCACGCCATTGGGATGCAACTATGTCCACTTTCAGTGTTTAGGCTTTTTGAAGAAGGAGTTCATCATAAAGAGGCCCTCCCTCTCCATAGAGTCGGCCAGCAGCTGGCCACGTGTATTTCTCTCTCTATATCCAAATTGCCCCACTCTCATCTCACCATCACTTCGTTTGCCCAGTTTCGCGTTAAAGTCCCCCATAACAATGGTGTATTGGGTCCGGGAGCTATTATGTAGAGCTCTAGAGATATCCTCATATAGGATCTCCACTTCGTCGTCGGAGTGTTGCGCGGTCGGTGCATATACCTGAATAACTTTCAGCGAATACCGTTTGGTAATTCGGAGAATAAGGTACGCTACCCTCGTCGAAACACTCTCGATCCGGACCACATTGTTAATGAGGGACTTGTGGACTAGAAACCCGACACCACCTTCGGACAGTGGGTCGCCCTCCCGGAAATAGAGCAGGTTTCCGGATTTAAGGATTATGGTGTCCTACCTCTCTTCGGACTTAACACAATCCTACGATGTCCCATCGTAACCTGCTCAATGCTTCCTCGAGTTCTGTTAACTTTACGTCGGTTTGCAGTGTGCGCGTGTTGCAAGTTGCCAGGGCCAGAGATCTTTTGTTTTGGTAGCCTGGCATCGCCGGGGATTCTTCGCACCCCATGCCCTTGACCGCTACCGGAGCCAGGAGTAGCGGGGCCGCCGGGGACTAGGGGCCGTTTTTTATTTGTGTCGATCATTAGGGGGTGTTCCCGTAATCTCCACGCTTGGCAGGCGGGTTGGCGATCGCAGTGTTGTTGCAGATGGGCTGCAAGTCACGGAAAGACGCTGCTGCCCATCCTCCGGTTTGAGTCCCTTAGTCGGCTCTTACGACACCTACTGGATGAAATAGGATGGCCCTATTCTAAGCCGGGAGCCATAACGCCTTCAATTCAATGATGTCTCTGTGATCAACTCTGTAAAAACAGGAAGCGATCACCGAGGCACATTGAATCCAAAAATCAAGCTAGTAAGATGTCGACTGATGAAGTCCGCGCTCCGACCAGCGCCCATCCAGATCCAAAACCCCGAGAACTTTCAGCTCGAGTTGCACAATCGCTTCGAATGCCTAGGTTCGTGGAAATTATCCAAACGGTCGGGTCTAAGAATTTCAAAACTCGCCGTTCAAACAGAACCAAAAAATCTCGAACTTCACCGGCAACCTCATATAAGAAAGACGCAGGTTGGTTTTGCAGTCCTCTGAAGACGCTACTCAGTATCGGCAACTAAACAAGCAGATCTCTAAGGCTCTAACTCGCGATTTGCGCCACTACAATACCAATTGTATTAAAGAGGCGATTGAGAACAACAAAGGCTCAAAAGTGTTCGCGAGAGATCTGTTTGTTGGTCAAAGCCAACTGACCAAGCTGAAGACTGAGGATGGCAGGATCATATCGTCTAAGATTGAGTTGCTGGAAGAAGTTGAGAAGTTCTACGGACAATTGTGCACGACCACACGTCTGCCTATCAGCGATCTGGCTAAAGACCCAAGAGCTAGACTTACCCGACACTATACCGAAGATATCCCGGACGTCAGCCTGTACGAGATAAGAATGGCTCTTGAACAGCTTAAAAACAATAAGGCACCGGGTGATGATGGAATTACGGCTGAACTTCTGAAAGCAGGTTGAACACCATTACTTAAAGCTCTTCAGAAGTTATTTAATTCCGTTATACTTGAGGGACAAACGCCTAAGGCTTGGCACAGAAGTGTGGTCGTGCTTTTCTTCAAAAAGGGCGACAATACCCTGCTGAAGAACTACAGACCCACCTCACTTCTGAGCCACGTCTACAAACTGTTTTCGAGAGTCATTACGAATCGTCTCGCACGCAGGTTTGACGACTTCCAGCCTCACGAACAAGCCGTTTTCCGAAATTTAGTACCATAGACCACATACATACGCTGCGGCAGATTATACAGAAGACCGAAGAGTACAATCAGCCACTGTACTTGGCGTTCGTGGACTATGAGAAAGCCTTCGATTCGGTCGAAACTTGGGCTGTGTTACAGTCTCTACAGAGGTGCCAAATTGACTGTCGATATATCGAAGTGCTGAAGTTTTTGTATGAAAACGCCACCATGTCGGTTCGCCTCCAGGATCAAAACTCGTAACCTATCCAGCTGCAGCGAGAGGTGAGACAGGGAGACGTTATATCTCCGAAACTGTTCACCGCCGCCCTGGAAGATTTTTTTAAGCTTTAGTACTGGGGTGAACTTGGCATCAATATCAACGACGAGTACAAACATCACCCACCTGCGATTCGCTGACGATATCGTGGTTATGGCTGTGACTACGGACGACTTAGGCACAATGCTCGATGGCCTCAGTAGAGCCTCTCAACAAGTGGGTCTTAGAATGAACATGGACAAGACGAAAATTATGTCAAACGTCCGTGTCATACCTACTCCTCTGAAGGTTAGAGGCTCTACACTGGAAGTTGTTACCGAATATGTATACCTGGGACAAACAGTCCAGTTAGGTAGGTCCAACTTCGAGAAAGAGATCAATCGTCGACTCCAACTCGGCAGGGCAGCGTTTGGGAAGCTTCGCAATATCTTTACGTCCCAGATACCGCAGTGTCTTAAGACCAAGGTCTTCAGTGTGTATTGCCAGTGATGACATACGGAACTGAAACATGGGGCAGTAAATTTCCTGAGTGGCGACCACGCACCGGAAAGCGTAGTGTAGGCAGGCCCCCCACTGGGTGGACCGATGACCTGGTGAAGGTCGCCGGAAGCCGCTGGATGCATGTATACTTTAGTAATGACATTTATATTTAAATTTTATGATTTCATAAAATCTCATTTGACATAACAATTTGTTACTAATAAATAATTTCATTTCATTTCAAGAAAAAATTGTCGTGAAAAAAATATAATTTTACCCAAAATTTGTTCTGTAACACTGGTGTAAACAATAGTTATTTGTGTAGCAAGGGGACAAAGTATTTTTTTATTCCGAGGGCGTTAGATTGAATTCTGAGTTTAGCTCACTAAGCTCAGAATTCAATATACGGCGCCCGAGAATAAAATATTTTGGCCCCGAGTGACACACACACATAAATTTTTCATCAGAACCTATGAGAAAAAGAATATGTCCTATAGACATTGGTTTGAGCGTTCTGTCTTCTGATTGGTCCGCTTTTGTATCAGAGCACGAACGCGGGCCGATCCGAAGAGGCAAAAAAGCTCCTTAGGGAAGCAAACTAAACTTTTGTGCGCACTTATTGAGGAACGAATCGTTGCTTTTTTCGAAAAGGTGTGATGAAATGTAAGAAGGGGTCCAAGTAATATTTGTTTCGAGAGCGTTACTTTAAATTCTGAGCTAAGTGAAGCAATCTATAGTAGATTCCTGGGCACAGCAAGCGAATGTAGAGTAGAAGCCTGAGCTTAGCGAGGAATTCAATATACGTCGCACGAGACTAAATTGTTTGGGCCCCGAGTGACACACAATTTTTCACCACAACCTTTGCGAAAAAAAAAACTAGTATGTACCTATAAAAATCGCATACAACGGTCGTGAAATGACATTTCTAAAAACAAATGACTGAGCGAACAAAATCACGGCGAAATCCTATACGTTCGAGAACCAAACTATAACCAATCTATATCAATCTTGGTGACTAGGGGGTGAGGTTGGAATCTAGAGAGCGGCAGGGAGTCTCCATACTGTATGTTAGTACTAAGCAGATAAGCAGTTAGTCATCTATCAGCCGAAGGAAGTCCACTGCTGGACATAGGCCTCCCCCAAGGATCTCCACGACGACCGGTTCTGCGCTGCCCGCATCCAGCAGTTAGTACGCGCAGATAAAGAATAGAACTTATGACAGTTTGGTCTCGCCCTTCATCCACCACCCAGACGAGTGTCCTGTCTACACGTCTCCGTTCGCACCTTTAAATGAGCTTTTTTCCAGTACTTCTTGATAGTACCACTAAAGTGCGCCACGGTTTGTGTTTACTAATTTTGTTCTGATGATTTTGCTTTTTTTTATGGTAATCATAGACCCATAGACTAATCCAAAAACACAAAGACTTATAAAATTATTGTTGGACTTTTCAGATATACCCAATAATTTTCTCGATGGTGCTGGGCTTCACAAACGGCGTGTTTGGTTCCGTGCCCATGATCATGGCGCCCTCGCAAGTGAGCCGCGAGCATCGTGAGATAGCTGGTGAGTTACAACTTGACATATTCGGCCCTGCGCCCATGATCATGGCGCTCTCCCAAGTGAGCCGCGGGCATCGCGAGATAGCTGATGATGAGTTACAATTTTATATGCTCGGCCTCGTACCCATGATCATGGCGCCCTTTCAAGTGAGCGGCGAGCATCTCGAGATAGCTGGTGAATTACAATTTTACATGCTCGTCCTCGTTCCCATGATCGTGGCGCCCTCGCAAGGGAGTCGTGAGCATCGTGAGATATTCAGCCCCGTACCCAAGATCATGGCGCCCTTTCAAGTAAACCGCGAGCATCGCGAGATAGCTGGTGAGTTACAATTTTACATGCACGGCATCGTACCCATAATCATGGCGCCCTCGCAATTGAGCCGCGAGCATCGTGAGATATTCGGCCCCGTATCCATGATCATGGCGCCCTCCCAAGTGAGCGGCGAGCATCGCGAGATAGCTGGTGAATTATAATTTTACATGCTCGGCCTCGTTCCCATGATCATGGTGCCCTCGCAAGGGAGTCGTGAGCATCGTGAGATATTCAGCCCCGTACCCATGATCATGGCGCCCTCCCGAGTGAGCCGCGAGCATCGCGAGATAGCTAGTGAGTTACAATTTTACATGCTCGGCCTCGTAACCATGATCATGGCGTCCTCGCAAGTGAGCCGCGAGCATCGTGAGATATTCAGCCCCGTATCCTTGATCATGGCGGTCTCCCAAGTGAGCCGCGAGCATCGCGAGGTAGCTAGTGAATTACAATTTTACATGCTCGTCCTCGTTCCCATGATCGTGGCGCCCTCGCAAGGGAGTCGTGAGCGTCGTGAGATATTCAGCCCCGTACCCTTGATCATGGTGCCCTCTCAAGTGAGCCGCGAGCATCTCGAGATAACTGATGAGTTACAACTATATGCCTGTGTGTTAAGGTACTTAATCATTTACATCTAAAGATAGGGAGACGACAGATATTTTATTTCCGATGATATTCTTACCTACTATATAATAATGTAAGCAGGTATCGTTAAAACTCGGGAAGGTTAGGTCATACTCACACAAGGAAGCCTAGGCCGGATTGGTGGTGGTCGTAGGGCTAGTGGCGGACCCCACTGTCAGATGGTTTCAAGCCATCTGTAAACGACTTAACGACTGCCATCCAGTGATAGCAACCGGATCAATCGGCGTAACGTGCCTTACAAAACACGGAAACGGTTGAGATAAATGCCACTAACAGTGCAGTTAGCGTGATCGACTCAACCAAATAAGTCGCACTAAGCTACGACCGCTTTGATGGTCATTATCATCACATGCCGAATCAGGTCACGTAGAAAGAGCGCTAGTAGCAATAGTAGGGGAATGATTCAATTCAATTCAATTCCTTTATTGCAATTAATGTGGTACAAAAAAGATATTTTAAAACCAAAGAGAACAGCACATTTAGTCACAAGTGACATACAATAACAATAAGTACCTAAGTATTTTAAAGTCAGAATATCAGAAATCTAGGTTATTTAAAATATTACACACTTAAATTACATTATATTACACATTATTATTACAATGTTATTGCAACCGTAAAACTAAGACATTAGGCTTAAAATAGATTGCGCGTGGTCAATGCTCAGCGCTCTTGCTTGACGCGACGCCACCAGGTGTACCTATGATAACTATCCCATTTATTTATAGTTTTTATGCGTTTCTAGGCAACATGATGACGCTATCGTACAACGGCGGGCTTCTCTCCGGTTCTCTGGTGTCCTACTTACTGCTGAGCATGCTGGGCACGCCGGGGGCCTCGCCGTGTCGCGTCTACCCCACGCCGCCGCTGCCCACACTGCCCACGCTGCCTACCCTACCTCCCACTAACCTCACTGGCACAGGACTCCCTCCAGGCATCTAAAGAAAGTGATACGAATGTTGTTAGAGCAGTTAATCAAATGTAAAATAATCAAACAATGACACTTAAAAAACTTGTCGAGCGCCTGCAGTACATATGACTTCAAAGAATCAGTAAGAAAAAAATTGCTACAGCAATAACACACTCAACAAATATGTGAGATAAATGTTACATAGTTATACATAGTTTCTTGGCTTTGGTATACTAATTTTATGATTTTGTTTACTCAAAAATTAAAAACGCAGTGCAAAACAAAATGAGTAAGATTTTTTTAAAATTTTAATCGGAGGACAATTTAGGGAATAACGTTTCATTTATTTTTTTTATGCGGTCTACATCCCTATTGTCAATATAGTGACAGATAAAATAAATCGATTTGATGGCGCTAAATTTGGAGCGTATGTGGCAGGCAAATTGTATGATAAGTCATTTTACATACGGTCAGGCAAATTGTATAAGGGTATGATTTTATCGATTGTCAATTAAATAGATTCGATCACTAAATAAAAAAAATGAAATTCCCTAAATAGTATAGTTTGTACTCAAAATAGTAGATCTGTCACCAAAGTAAAGTCATCAAACAAAAAAGATTTATCACCAGAAAAGTCTTTTAACGATTGTCAATTAAATAGCTTCGATCACTAAATAAAAAAATTGAAATTTCATAAATAATATAGTTTGTACTCAAAATAGTAGATCTGTCACCAAATAAATGCCTAAAATTACTAACAAAGGTGACCTACAGATACTCCCACATCCTCTTCGGATCCCGAAAGTTTGTTGATGTTCGAAACGGGCGGCGGGGGCTACGCCCCCGTTAGGGGTCATCTTCCGTTGATTTCTTCTGCTGCGAAGTAATTTTGCACCCAGGGTGGGGAGCCTCGCTTCGCGAGGCTCTTTGACTGTTAAATCAATCAAACCTGACCGAACCTAACATCGCTCGCTTCGCTCGCTCATTTATTTATTGTTTTTGACCGATTACCCCCTAGTTTTCGATTTGTTACCATGCAATAGCTTTACCGCGGCAGTCCCCGAGTGCCACACGTATTTTTAATGACAGATCTATCAATTTGATGACAGATCTATCAATTTGAGAACGAAAATATTGAATAGAGATGAATCTATTTAACTGGGGACGAAAAATATAATTTGATGACAGATCTATCAATTTGGTGATAGATCTATCAATTTGAGAACGAAAATATTGAATAGAGATGAATCTATTTAACTGGGGACGAAAAATATAATTCCCATTGTATAATTCGTCCGTATGTAAACGGTCAGGCAAAATTTAAAACGCTGTACGCTGATTCAGGCAATTTGTAATAATTCGTCCGTGTGTAAACGGTCAGGCAAAATGTAAAATTCTGTACGCATATTGTTAAATGCCGAGCTAGGCAAATTGTAATAATTCGTTCGTATATAAACTGTCAAATTGTCAAAATGCCGTACGGCAGATTGTAAATGAGCTCAAGAAGCGAGCGATGTTAGGTTCGGTCAGGTACGAATAATATCACTGTCAAAGAACCTCGCGAAGCGAGTCTCCATGCCCTCGCCATTATATAATTTGTCTGAGATTTGCCTGACCGTATGAATAATGAAATGACGAATTATACAGTATGCCTGCGACACAAACATTTTATTGCCAACAGACCTCACACTGCTTTTATATTAATACGTATAACCCCCTAATCTGAATGCAAAACTTTACTCGTTTAATAAGATATCTAACGGTTCATTGGTTATAAACAGTGTTGGTGTGGTGGAAAATCATTGCGTCTACTCCTGGGAGCAACCACCTCGATCGCCACCACTGATGACAAAAGTTTACAAAATTTAAATGGGGCTTCTCCTGATGAAACTGGACAACTTTGCACAGGAAACCCATAGTCAAGTCGCAAAAAAATGCGGACACCCCATCCATGTAAAGGTAGCCGATCAGCTGGTTGATTTTTTTAAGACATCCAACATTCTTTTTCGCGAGTCGTTTACTAGAAGGTGCTTGGCGGAATTATGCACCTAAACCTTCCTCGTGTATCACTCCCTTCATTGGCGAAGACCGTTTGGAAATCCGTTTGATAGTTTAAGTCTGTCGCGTTTATACAGACAGACGTTGCAGGGAGGCTTTGTTTTATAATTTACTAGCTTTTTCCCGCGGCTTCGTTTTTATGACTGTCTATAAGGGTGATTAGTAAATTATGTCGTTTCCCACCTACTCAACCATCTCTGTGCAAAAAATCACAACAATCGAGTATTTTTAGTTCCCTCAGGAACTGCATCAGATTATGTTATTTTCCCGGGATAAAAAGTAGCCTATGTCCTTCCCCGTGACACAGGCTACCTGCATGACAAATTTCATAAAGATTGGTCAAGGAGTTGAAGCGCTACCTGCATGACAAATTTCATAAAGATTGGTCAAGGAGTTGAAGCGTGAAAAGGTAACAAACAAACAAACACATTTTCACATTTATAATATTAGTAAGGATTTAAAGATTGTAGAACCGCAGTATAAATAGATGTAGGTAACTTTATACTGTAACTCCAATTTGTCCAATAATATGTCTAAATCGTTTGACGAATTTAACAGCTATGGACCGGACAAGAAAACAGCGGTTTTGATGCTTACAGAATGAGCGCATTCGCTCATTTCGCTTCAGTCAATCAGTTTTCCCCAAATGAGTTGAAGGTCGAAATTAGTGAAATTTATTCTCATTCGTGCTACATTTCGAGCACGTCTCTCTATGTCTGTCAGTGTTTGTATTTGAACGAGACACGGTTGACTTTAGTGGTATGAGTGTGTGTTTGCGTACAGTTGTATTTGACTCATTTTTTATGAGATTAATGTACGGATAGGGCCGGTCCATTATATTTGATCGAAGCCTATATGGACGAAATCTTCCGAATTCAAATGTTTGCGTGCCTTTTTTTTTTTAAACACGGACACAGCACGGAAGAGCTCATCCACAGACATACACTGTACATTCGACAAACGCACCTTGCGTGCCTAACGAATGCGCAAAGTTATTCAGATCAAACATTTTTTAGCTGATTTCCGCAACCAGGCGACCACTGCGCCTATTTTGCGTGTTTGGCCGGCATCACTGCCAGCCCAGCTCCTCCAAGAAGCCCAGTAGCCCCCGTAGGTTGCCGACGACTTCCTGGAGTGCCCTCGGGTCACCGAGGTGCACGACCCTGTACTGTGCCAGCCCCTCGCAATCCAGTAGGATGTGGCCAGCAGTCTCCTCAGCCTCCATACACGCTCTGCATAGGGGGCTGTTAGTGATACCTAGAGCGAATAGGTGTATATTAAAATGGCCATGTCCAGTTATAGTGTCTGTTACCTTGCGGAGCTGAGCTCTCCCAAGTCTCAGAAGCTTTCTAGATAGACCAGGGTTAGTAGCCGGAAGGGCCACCCTCGCTTGCCTGCAGGTTTCCAAACCGGACCTGTACAAATTGTGTTCATTTCTTGCGCGATTCCTCAGGGTGTCCACCCTGAGGCCAGCCATATGGGAGGGGTATTATAGGTTCCGGTCCCACGGCCATTAGCTCTGACCCTCTCCTGGCAAGCTCATCCGCCGCATCGTTGTCGCGTGAGTTACTATGCCCTTTAATCCACTGCAGAGTTACGCCGCCGCGGTTACATACCTCTGTCAATTGTTGTTGGCACTCCAGTATGAGCCCCGATGTGATCATGCTGCTCTGCAGGGCCTGTAGTACGGCTCTGCTGTCAGAGAAGATGCGGATGGGGTACTCACGCAACTCCCTTGCAGCAATCGCCTCAGCTGCCTTGATGATGCCCATACACTCAGCCTTAAAGACCGTGTTATGCAGCACCCAGGGGATTGGCTATCCTGATGTTCAGATCCTCGGAGAAGACCCCATACCCGGTGCCAATGCCTGTTTTCGAACCATCGGTAAATACCCGAAGTTCTTTCAGGTTCTGACCCTCCCAGAGCTCCTCGTGTAGCTGTACCTTGTATTTCATGTCAAAGACATACCGTTTAGGGATTGTATCATTCGTCGCTGCGAACAATGGCTCCTCCGCGATGATATATAAATATTATCTTATCTTATCTTATCGGGCAGTGTGCGGGATCCTGTTTGTGCTCCAAAGAGACAGCAATTTTAGACGGGCTGCAGCACTAGCTGCTTCCTGATGGATAAACAGGTGCAGAGGCGGCAGGTCCAGGATGGTTTCAAGGGCTGCAGTGGGTGTTGTCCGCATGCAGCCTGTCACAGCCATGCATGCCATTCTTTGAAAGCGTTGCAGTTTACTCACGACCGTAGATAGCTTCGTTCGTGGCCACCAGACTACTGCGCCGTAGCTTATCTTTGGACGTATTACCGCTGTGTATAGCCATAACATTATCTTTGGGGTAAGGCCCCATTTCCATTCTACGGCACTGCCACAGGGCAATAGTTGCCTTCTCTATTTTCTTGGTGAAATGGCTGCTCCAGTTTAGTTTGCTGTCGAGTGTCTTAGGTGTCAGTACTTAATCTCCGTTGATAAGCAGAGTTCTGTTTTGATGAGTTTAGGTAGTAGGTAGTTACCTAAGTTGCGTTTGTTGGTGAACAGTACTAGTTCAGTTTTGCTCGGGTTCACGGACAGTTCGTACTCATTGTACCAGCGCTCCACGATTCGCAGAGCAGCTCGAGTTGCGTCACAGATAACATTGGTGAAGTTACCCGACACAAGTATAACCAAGTTGTCCGCATATCCGATTGTATAGAAGTGCTTACAGTTTAAGGTGGTGATCAAGTCTTTTGCCACCAGGTTCCACAGTAACGGTGATAGGACTCCTCCTTGGGGGCATCCCTTTGCTACCATGGCCGCTTTGGTCTCCTCCTTCACCAGTCTGATGACCCGCTGTCGGAGCATGTTTTCAATTCATTCGGTCATAGTGGCGTTTGCTCCATGTCTCAGAAGTGCCGCCCTCATGCTGCTGAAGTTTGTCTTGTCAAAAGCGCCCTCGATATCTATGTAGGTGCCTAAGCACATGGACTTGTTCTGTATTGCTGCCTCGATCTTGCTAACGACAGCATGCCAGGCCGATTCTGTAGACTTACCCTGGCTATACGCGTGTTGATTGCGGTGCAGGGGTATGTCCCTCAGTACGTTTTCCCTCAGTTCCCTGTCACAGTCTCTCCAGTGCCTTCAGTAGGAAGGACGTGAGACTTATGGGCCTGAAGGATTTTGGATCCGTGTAGTCAGACTTTCCTGGTTTTGATATAAATACCACTTTCACCTCTCTCCAAGCATGTGGCACATTCTTGTGGGCTAGGCATGCCCTGAGGACCCTGGCCACGGCTATTACCACTGCGTCGCCCCTACACTGTAGTAGTGCTGGGAAGACGCCATCGCAGCCCGCTGACTTAAAGGGTTGAAAGCTGTTTAGCGCCCATCTTACCTTATCTGTGGAGACCACCCTGTCTGTGACAAGCCAGTCCTCCTCAGTTGCTAGTATAGGATCATCGTTCCAGCTTAACGTCGATACAATACGAAAGTCGGGGAAGTGTGTCCGCAGTAATACATCTTCCGTCTCATCTGGCGTGCTGGTGAGAGTGCCGTCGGGTTTTTTAAGCGAACCCAAGCCTTGGCTGGGCCCGTTGGAAGTTTTTGAACAAATATTATTTTCTTTACATTGCACGTCATCCAGTTCTGAGCTATCTTCAAGTTTCAAGTCTCTAAGCTCATCTGGAATTTACTTAAAAATCTATTGCAAAAGTAAGTCGGTACTTTCGGTATCATCGTCGCCTACCATCAGGTGAAATGATGGCAAGGGCTTATCGATTGGGGATTTAAAAAAATAAAAAACACTGTTAAGGTGGTTCGATTAACACACTAGCGCCGCCAATAAAAATAATAATTTACTCATTCTTATGGGCTTTAATCAAAATCATTGAGTATTTTGCGCATATAGGGGAGCAACCACCATTGTTTAATTGTTATATACTTTTTAGTTGTAAGTATTAGCAACAAGTTTTTTTTTAAAACTGCTAATAGGTAAAGTGTGGTAAAGTTAAACATCATTCATATCAGCTCATATACGTCCCCGCCTTAGTCGACCACGCGGGCCCAGTGCGGGTTACCTACTAAAAATTAGGGCGGCGGCCCTAGCCGTTACTCCATCGACGCTCTATACAGGATGACTTTTAATTAGTTCTTGATAACAAAAGGTATGCATGTAATCGTGATTACAAACAACTTTCACAAAGAAACTACATGTCAAATATGAAAAAAAAAATATTGGTCCTTTATACATTTTTCCCGATTTGAAATATGAAAAAAAAATATTGGTCCTTTATACATTTTTCCCTATTTGATAACTTATTATGTCTTGAGGACCACAATTTTTTTTTCTGATTTGACATATAGTTTCTTTGGGAAAGTTGTTTATAATCACGAGTACATTCATATCCTTTGCTATCAAGAACTAATTAAAAGACACCCTATATACAGTTAAACAGTACTAATATATTTATGGTGTAACAAAATTAGCTGAAACTATTTTAACTAGTGCTTCTGCCCATGAAACTGAACAACATTCCCCATGGAACACATAGTCAAAACGCAAAAAAAAATAATTGGCTCTCCCATACTAACTCGATTAGCTGATCAGCCAACTTAGTATGGAAAGTTCAAAAATTTTTTTGAGATTTGACTATGGGTTTCATGGGGAAAGTTGTTCAGTTTCATGGGTAGAAGCACGAGTTAAAATAGTTTCAGCTAATTTTGTTAGACCTTATATGTTTCATGGGTAGGAGCATGAAACATACTGGTGCTTCTACCCATGAAACTGTACAACTTTCCCCATGAAACCCAGTCAACTCTCAAAAAAAAATTTGAACCTTCTATACTAAGTTGGCTGATCAGCTGCTCGAGTTAGTATGGGTTTTTTTGCGATTTGACTATGGGTTCCAAGGGGAAAGTTGTTCAGTTTAATGGGTAGAAGCACCAGTTAAAATAGTTTCAGCCAATTTTGTTACACCTTATATACTGTGATTATCATCATCATCATCATCATATCAGCCACAAATCGTCCACTGTGGTTATATATACAACAATAAAAAAAAACCGGTAAAGTGCGAGTCAGAACCGCGCACAAACGGTTCCGCACCATCAAACTAGATGGCACTAGTTTGTTCAAGTTTAAAAAAAACACGTTTTTTGTATGGCGACTTTCACTTTTTCTAATTTTTAGTAGGTATTTGTTATTATAGGGGCAACAGAAATACATCATCCGTGAAAATTTCAACTGTCTAGCTATCACGGTTCATGAAATACAGTCTGGTAACAGACAGACGGACAGCGGAGTCTTAGTAATATGGTCCCGTTTTTACCCTTTGGGAACGGAACCCTAAAAAACACCTATGGCGGCAGCTGTCAGCTAGAACGCGCTATTGACATTTCTTCGCCACTAAGAATATATACAGATTCCAATTATCAACTAAAACTAAAAATATTTCCTAATGCTCTCGACAAATATGATCACACCGTTCCTAATTTGGTGACTCCGACGGTATGCATTGACGCAACGCAACTCAAAAAATGGATCGACCTCCAGTTTTGAAGGGGGGGAGTGATATGGTGGCGGTAGCTGTCAGGTAGAACCGCACACATGGGATTCCGTACCATCATACTAGATGGCGCTAGTTTCTTCAGTTCCGTACTATCATACTAGATGGCGCTAGTTTTTTCACGTTTAAAAAAAAACACGTTTTTTGTATGGAGACTTTCACTTTTTCAATTTTTTTGTATTTGTTGTTATAGCGGAAACAGACATACATCATCTGTGAAAATTTCAACTGTCTAGCTATCACGGTTCATGAAATACAGCCCAATGACAGACGAACAGCAAAGTCTTAGTAAAAGGGTCCCGTTTTACCCTTTGGGTACGGAACTCTAAAAAGTAAGGCATGGCCGTTTAACGGTCATCATGTAATAGTTCCATGAAACTGTTATACTTTTTGACCAAGACTTACCTGCGGTTTATAGAGTGAGTCCTTAGCCTTCTACATGAGACCTGACATCGGATATTTTTAACAGCTAAAGCGTTATGAGAATGTAAGTCTTGGCAATCTACTAATGTTTTTGGTGATACTCTTTCAAGAAAACTAACAATAAAATCTTTTACCTTCTTAATCTTGTAGCCTTGTATAACTTTAGCTTGGGCATAAAGTCAATTGTCATATTAACACTATTATAGATAAAAAAATAATTTTAAAATCAATTAAAATTAAGTTATAATACCATACGATACGATCCATAATCTAAGAATGTTATGACTGGAGAATTTTGAACCTAAAGATAGTTCGCTAACATACGAGATATCCATGAAAGAAGAGAATCAAGTAGGTATATACATGTACGAGTAAGTGTAGGAACAAGCGACGTATAGAGGTGATAGCACTAAAGATATTCCAACAAGCAACTGGGTATTACTAAGCTGACCTGAGGTAAATTATTTTAATCTGAACTTCGGACTGCAGCTACCTGAAGCCGTACCTCGTGGCCAAAGCCCGCTTTCAAAATAGGTACCTACCTACTTTTTATCAATTAAACAGTCGTCTCATGCGTGATGGATTATTTAATAATTATTTATCTGGCACAAAGAACACGACGTCGTGGACAACGAACAAGTTCTACAGCATAATTTAGCGGAATCGCCGCCGCGTGATCCCGCCGAACGCGCGCGTGCAGCGGTCTAGCCACGTCGTGGAGCTCTTTTATGTTTTGATACAGGACGGTGCGCGGCCTCCACATCTAGGCAAATCAGCGAGAGATGGATTTCGCACTTGTGTGAGTGAACAATTCTAATGTAAAGTGGCAACGGCGCCATTGAAACTTGTTGACAAAACTTGTCATTTATCTGTGGCTCTTGCCCTACATCATCACCAACCACATTTTACCCCTGTCAAATCAACAACTAATATTAAGTAACCTACTATTGAGGTTTTTTTTTATTCACAATTGGTAAGCCCTTGGCTCACCAATTGTGAATAAAAAATCTCATCTCATCTGTGCCCTTGGCTTTTGTTTGACATGATTTTATATATGAACGATTAATTTACAAAACATTTAGTTTTAAGTGGTGATTTTTGTTATTACAGTCACAGATAAGATACTAGTTACTTGTTACAGTGTACCTACCTGTACTTTAAATATCTATATAAGTATGTATTTAAAACGTATATAAGTATGTATATCAGTCTCTGGTAACCCATAACACAGGGAATCCTACTTTGGGGCCAGATGACCTTGTGTGATTTGTCCCAGAATATTTATTTTATTTATTTAAGTATTTATTATTACCAGCTAAACCGCTATTTCAGTTAATCTAAAAGTACTGTAATTAGTAGGATATTTGACTTAAAAGGAAAACTATGAAGACTAAGTAGAATATCGTAGTTTAGAAGTAATAGTTGACCAACTTAAAATGTGTAGAGTTGGATTTGTAAAAAGTTCATAGTTTCCATACAAATTATTTATTTGCGCTTTTTATTTCGCTCACAGAGCAAACTCGGTTATTATTGGTTTTACATTAATATCTAACAGAATCAGAATAATATTATCTTTAACCAAAACAAGAATAACGTTTATATTTTTTGAATAAAAATAAATATAATAAAATAAATTATAATTCTTATAAAGTTAGCATTAACCAGATTACATCTGATCAATTTTTGTATGAGAAGTCCAAAAATTATTTTGCGAATCGATTGGGGGTTTCTTGTGGAAAGTTGTTCAGTTTCATAAGAAAACACCATACTTAAAATTTTGCCAGACATTTTTATGGTTTTTTTTTTATTCGCATTTGGTAAGCTGGGTTTAAAAACGGGACCCTATTACTAAGACTTCGCAGTTTCTTTGGCTGAGCCTGATGGATATGTGAAGTGTGAGGTGTCGTTAGATCCGTCTTGATCCTGAAAATGACTGTGAATGAATATTACCCGACTGCCATAAAAGAGGGTTAATGTTTTTATTCTGTCGGGTTATATTTTTAGTGTTCTGTACCCTAAAAATATAACCCGACAGAAAAAACGGAACCCTTAAAGGATCACTTTGTTGTGCGTCCGTCCGTCCGTCTGTCTGTCAAGACCCTTTCTCTCGGGAACGCGTCGAAATTAAACCATGTACTCCGGTCTACATCCCCTTGAAGCTGGCAAAAAATTAAACTTCTAAGTTAACGTGAAAAAAAAGATACGGCCTTTTATGCCGCAAAAAACGCATATTTCGACACTCTCAAGGGAATCAAAATTCATAGGGTAGGTATTTTCCGTTGACCTAGAACTATGAAAATTTGCAAGTAATACCGTCTTAATACTGCAAGTATAGGAAAACATCTGAAAACTGTACATTGTAATTAAATCATAAAAAATGCAGTCTTTATTTAAAGTACGTAATGAACGGCGGTCCAAGTTTCTTTTTTTAATTAAATTGGTTAGGTTTTTCTCTGAACATCTAGTAGAAACTTAACGAACTATGACAATAAAATATTTATACAAGAATAAAACCAATTCGTATCTGTACTAAATCTTTATTTTATTTCGCACTACTCGACCAAATGCCTAAATCTAAATGACGTGTTATGTTACACCAATCACACAAAACGAACGCCTGGCTTGGCGCAACACCGACTTTCGATGAGGGTGAAATCACCTCTGAACGATGTCGTTGATTCACAGAAGAAAACTCAATATATTTCCAGAGTTTTATTTTATCTCTTTCGGCGGCGTGTGCGCGACCGCTGGGACGAAGATTGCGAGCTCCACTCCAGGATGAGGTCACTAAGCGAGGGCGGCGTCTCCGGGAACTGGGCATCTGACGTCCACCGACACGAAGCACACGCAGGTTTTGGCGCCTCCGCCACCTTCCCAGCAGTCCCACCACCTCCATACGACTCCAGAATATGCTTGTAAGCGCACTCTAGAGGCTCGGGGTTCCTCCCCCTGGCTTCACTCAAGCGAATACGGACGCAAGCGCTGCAGTAACCGCAAAAATCTCCTCGGAGGGAACTTTGTACCATCTTGATTGACTGACTTCTTGGGGCGTATTTTTGATACTGGTGAGCGCGATTTGCGATCGGGATATTTATGCTCGCCGGCGGCCAAGGGAGCGATTGGCGTCGCGCACGCGCCCGCTGATAACCCTCGGTCAGGCGCCATCTCTAGTAACTGTAATCTCCATTTTGTGTTAATAAATAACTCTAGTTTGTCCAATATATTCTGCTACCCATAGTACCTTTAATGAAATAAGTTGTAAACAAAGCTTTTCGGTACCTACAAGCTTTTAGCCGACTTCCAAAAAGGAAGAGGTTCTCAATTGCTTGGAATCTTTTTTTATTACTCGAAGACGCCTGGACCGATTTGGAAAATTCTTTTTTTGTTTGAATGGGTATACTTCCCAGGTGGTCCCATTGTCACCAAGTCTGAGTCTAATGGTAACATCCCAAGGAAATCGAGGGCAACCCTCATATTTAATAGGCATGTATTACGTGTTTCATATGTTTTGTAATGCTATTCAAGTATTTGCGTCTGGTAGTCATCATCTCGAGTTGATGAGCTCGTGATGGAAGTACAACTCCTTAACGGTTAGGAGTTGGAGGATAATTCTTTAGATATTATAGGTACGTATGGACCGCTAAACTTAAGTGGCAGTGGGCAGGGCACGTCGCTCGTAGAACAAATGGCCGTTGGGGCAGTCAAGCTCTGGAGTGGCAACAGCGCACCGGAAGACGTAACGTAGGTAGACCGTGTGGAACACGGTGGACCGACGAATTGATAAAAATCGCGGGAAGCCGGTCGTCGTGGGAATCCTTGGGGAGGGCTGCGTGGGCGTTTTTCGGCTGATATGATGTATATGTCGCAGGCATATCATGTAATTCGTCATTTTACAAATGGTCAGGCAAATTGTAAAATGCCCTACGCAGATTTCTGCTACCCAGAGGGGGGGGGGGGGGCGCTTCGCGAGGCTCTTTGACTGTATTGTACAATCTACGTATTCAGTTTCGCTTGCTCCTTTTACAATCTGCCTATACAGCCGATTAAAAATCAGAGAAACTGCAGCTAGGTTGGGCCTTTCGAAGAGTACGTACCGTTCATCGTGCAATTCACGACTATCTTATTATGAGTAAGGTAAGCGCAAGATGGGTGCCGAAACTTCTCTCGACTGTTCAAAGAGAGGAAAGAGTGCGATGCGCTTCTACATCTTTGCAACTGTGTGGCGAAAACCCTGCACAAACGATTGATCGGATGGTTACTGGTGATGAAACGATGGTGCTTTATTATGATTCTAAGAGCAGACGCTAGTCCATGAAGTGGCGTCATAAGGGAGAAAAACCACCGAGAAAGGCAAGACTGCAACAATGCACTAAAAAAATACGTGCACGGTTTTTTGGGATTCACTAGCTCTGCTGATGGTTGATTTCAAAGAACGAAATACTGTTATAAATGAGCCATATTATGCTACTCTTATGCAAAAGTTGAAGGAGAGGTAAATTGCATAAAGGTGTCCTTCTGTTGCACGATAATGCACCTGTGCACACGGCTGCTATTTCGAAGGCTGCGATTCGGGACTGTGGGTACACAGAACTTGAAAACCCGAATTATTTCCGAATTTGAAGAAAGACCTACGAGGAAGAAAATTTACCAACGATAAAGAGTGGCAATCAGCTGTTTTAGGCCACTTTAAAGACATAAATTCAGACTACTTTTTTGAAGGTATTGAAATGTTGGTTCAGCGATCCAAAACCTGTGTTGTAACTATAGGAGACTGCATTGAAAAGTAATGCGGATTTTAAATCATTTCTACTTGCGCAACCCAGTTAGGCCAATTTATTATGGGACCTACCGTATTCTTTCAGATTATTCAGGTGAGCTGATGATGGAAGGTTTGTCTCCTTAACTTTCATGCTGCTGAGATGACTATGGAAGCCACAAGAATCTGTATGGGTTAATGAAACACATTCATTATGATTTTTTAATGATATCTTATTGGCGAGTGGGTGATGGGTGTTGTTAGTTAGCTGCATTACTTATCACAAAAATAAAAGAGTAAAAATGAAGGTTTAAAAAACTAAAAAAGGACTTCAAAAATAAATTCACTCATAATATGAAATAATATTTTTTATAAATATACATGAAATTGACCAACAATAACGAAATCAAAGGAAGTTACTTACTACGAATCAAACTAGGGGACTACCTACAACTTTTTTGAGGTCGGTGCTAACCAAAAGTTTGCAAAATTGTACTGGGTTGTTGCGATTGAAGTCGGTTTTTTACGTGATTATCGTTTGAGTTCTAAGAAGTGTATTATACATTTATAATCATCATATCAACCAAAGGAAGTCCACTGCCGGACAAAGGCCTCCTCAAGGATTTCCACGACGACCGTTTCTGCGGTGCCCGCATCCAGCCTCCTCCCGCGACCTTCACCAGTATTAAATAAGTCTTATGGTTATAAATTGTACCACATTAAATGCATAAAAGCGGCAAAAATACAAATTCCGAAAATATGGCAATATTATTTTAAAAAATATTTTCATGTCATTTATGCAGGATCTATAGCACTTTAAAGTTTTAATTTGACGAAACAATCGGCTAGGCACACTAAAGGTCAGACCGCACTACGCGGCAGCGGAGCGACGAGACACGACGCGACGCGACGCGGCCCATTTCAATATACCGCACTATAACTGCAGCGGCGCGACAAGTTTTGCCTGTCAGTAGTTCAGCAGCGTTCGAGCAAGATGGATGAAAGTAGAAGAAATTGATATGGATGATGTTATAATAGTTTCTTTGCTATGTGAGGAAGAAGAAAAGTTAGAGTAAGAGCAAGCAAAAATAAAGCGAAGAATATGGGTGCATGGCATTCCAAAATCACGATGTGAAGAAGAAGAATATCACACAATTTTACCACGGCTTAAAATGGATCTGAGAAGATTCCATACTTACTTATGAATGTCTCAACGTAAATTCAAAAAGTTGTTACAAACTATGAAGCCGCATATAGAAAAACATGAATATCTTGCAGTGTCGCGCCGTTTGCTATACCGCACTACGCGGCAGCGGAACTACGCGACGCGCCACGGCGCGTCATATTTGCTATGTTGGTCAACTTTGTCGCGCAGTGCCGTGGCGCGTAGTTCCGCTGCCGCGTAGTGTGGTCTATCTCATACAATTTCATACAAAGAATATTTGGCCGCGTCGCGTAGTTACGCCTAGTGCGGTCTCACCTTTAATGTTCTCACCTGTACGAGTAGTGTCTGTGGCAGATCCGGCAAATCGCCATCTGCCCAGATATTCCCAGGCAGATCGTGAAAGGCCCAGGCATTTCATCGCGGGGCTCCGAAAAGTACTAAAGTTGGGTTCGTTTAGCACGTCTGATGCTGTTGTAGAAAGGTCGCGGGGCTTTGTCGACTTACTATTTTTCGGAGCCCCGGGATGAAATGCCTTACCTGGGCCTTTCACGATTTGCCTGGGAATTCTAGGAGATCGCGATCTGCCGGATTGTTACGATTTGCCGCCGATACTTACAAATGTATCGTGTACACATAAGTATGTTATGTAATTAATGATGTAAATTATGTATCGAATTTTACTACAATGCTTTGCCACCCTTTTTCGAGGTGAGTTAAAAATGAGTTGTTAAATTAAGTACCAGTCACCCTGTATAATTACCGCTTCAAGCTAACGCCTAATTTCAAAAATAGTGGTAGGTAGCGAAGCGTTTTAATGAAATTCGATAAATAATTTACATCATTCATTACATAACAGACTTAATAGGTCGGGGAAAAGTTTATTCGTATTTTGTATGCAAATTCAAACAGGACGAACAAAACGAGCTGGATTTTGAACGTTAAGATTTCCATACTAGAAAACTTTCAAACCAATTTTGTGATACTGACTGATACTGCATTAGGTCCATAAACAGCACAATTTTTACTCACGGCCTGTGTTGCATTTTTCCCTTTTTTACATAAAATTTCAAAATGTAGCAATTTCTCGTTCCTTTCACTCATTTTCATAAACAGAAAAAACAATTTTAAAATGGCGGGAATTTTATTTTTAATTTTTTATTAAAATTTCGAAAGTTCACTTATTTAATGTTATTATAACCAGCCAGGTACAAATAATACAAGCAAAGAGATTTGATTACAAATTTATAGTTACAAAACACGAAGAAACTTTTTCCCCAACCTATTACATAGGAACATATCCTGTATATGTAACAAAATTGGTGTGGGTCCCGTTAACTGGGGTTCTACTCGTCATACTGAACAACTTTCTCCAAGGAACCCATAGTCAATTCTCAAAAAATAAAATTGGACCCTCCATACTAAAATGCACAAAATCGGTTGTTCAGCTAATCGATTTGTATCAGGAAAAAAAAACGTTTTCAACAAAGTCGTAGAACAAAAGTTATTCAGTATGATAAGTAGAAGCCCCAGTAAACGGGACCTACACCAATTTTATAACATGCTGTATACGATATAGTTGTAAGTATGTGTGGGCGCCCGATCGTATGAATCCGGCAGATCGCAATCTATAAATTAGATATTCGCCAGCTCAAAACTTAACAACTTCTCAATTCGCAAAAATATTTTTGGAATTCACATACAAAGTTAGCTGCTCAGATGTTCAATTATTAGTATGGAAAGTCCGTATTTTTTTTCGAATTGAAACACAAAAATCGAGTTAGGTCGCAATAATTTAAATACTTTATGGGATGTTGTTAGAATAAATACCAACAGTGTAAAACTAAGTTTGCAACTTGGAAAGATCTATGGTAACTGTGTGGTGCTCAATAAACATCGAGATTTCGTTTTGTTTCAGATTTTTGCTTATGTAATCGTATACACTTCATCATATCAGCCGAAGGACGTCCACTGCTGGCCATAGGTCTCCCGCAAGGTTTTCCATGACGACCGTTTCTGCGCTGCCCGCATCCAGCGGTTTCCTGCGACCTTCACCAGGTCATCTGTCCACCTAGTGGGAGGCCTTCCTACGCTACGTTTTCCGTTGCGCAGTCGCCACTCGAGAACTTAATTCGTATACACTTAAAAAAAACATAAATTTTCTTTAATTTGAGCTCAATTACGCTCAATTAAACTCTGTAAATCCAATAGAACCCAAGATATAGCACTTCAAACATTGGCCATTTTCCCCAAAAACAAATTGTAATTTTATCCGCCTTCCGAGCAGAATATAGGTTAAAATACTCTTTCTACGAGGAACGGCATGGACAAGTTATTTAGCTTTGATTGATGCAAAAACAGAACTTTGTAGACCCAATAGTTCCCCTGTAATCTGGACAATACAAACACTTAGGCATATCGGATTTATCAAAAAATGGAGCCTGACAAATTGCAGGAATTCTGTAAAGGACAAGAAAGACATAACTTAGTGTAAAATATTTCGGAAAACCTAAAAACTTTTAATATTGCATTGTCACGCGATATACATATGCATTCAAAATTTCAGCTCAATTGGATAGCGGGAAGTGGGTCAAATTTAACTTGCAAGATTCCACCCGAACAAACATACATACATTGCAAGATTTGCAAGTTAAATAAAAGCTTGTAAAAAATCATATTGTATGTTTGGAAAATAATTATTGTAGTGAACATAACTAACGATATCGAGGGCAAAACAACAACTTTTGGAATTTTTGTCTGTCTGTCTGTATGTTCACGCATCACGCAAAAACTACCAGGCCGATTCCGACTTCGTCCGCGTGGAGGTTTTGAATTTTCCCACGGGAAATCTTGAATTTTCCGGGACAAAAAGTATCCTATATGTAAACCCGGGCTATAAGAAATCACCTTACACAGTTTTATCAATATCGGCCTGGTAGTTTTTCCGTGATGCGCGAACATACAGACAGACAAAAATTACAAAAGTTGTTGTTTTGAACTCTACATCTTTCGTAATGTCCATCACAATTATTATTTTTCAAAAATATTTCATGTACAGACTGCCTCGTTGCAGTTTTATTATATGTATAGACAAGCTTTGGCCCGCGGCTTTGCCCGCGTGAACATCGGTTTTATAACTGCCTTTGAGGGTGAGTGGTGCGCGATTTTTTCCAGATCCCTCAGGAACTGTTTCGGACTATTATGATGAGCAGTCTGTCACTTCCCACCCCCTCAACCATCTCTGTGCAATAAATCACAAAAATTATATTGTTCCGTTACGATATTAAATAAATTAACCAAAGAAAGAGTATTTTTTCAGTTCCCTCAGGAATTGCATCGGACTATGTTTTTTTTTCAGGGGATAAAAAGTAGCGTATGTCCTTCCCAGTAACACAGGCTACCTGCATGCCAAAATTCATCAAGATTGGTCGAGGTGTTGAAACGTGAAAAGGTAACAAATAAACAAACACATTTTCACATTTATAATATTAGTAAGGATTTCACATTTATAATATTACTAAGGATTGAGTACTTACATATTATTACATAACAGGTTTCTGAGACAGATACAAGCAAAATTCTCTTGCTCTCGCTTGCTGGCTGTCTAAAGATCTTTACAGCATTTTCGAGAATCTAGTCTATACTCGTACATACTTATACTGATGTCTTCTATATACCTAAGAACGTGTTTATATTCTAGTTAATGTGTTCATTGACGTGTCAATTAACTTGGTACTTCGGTTGTTCTTTAGCAGATAACACGTTCTAGATTTTATATTTTCTGGTAATCACTGGTTCAAACACGAGATGTGTAGGTACATATTTATAATACCTACTTTAGCTAGAACTGATTACCGCAGTCTACGTCAATGCATTTGTATAATTGAATCAATAGTTTTGTCCAAATTCCAAATCATTTAATTTAATTACATCAGTGTTTATACACACTTTTGATCTCACTGTTTTTAGGTTTCCGTACGAGGAACACTTATATTATAAGTAATCGTTCGGTTTGGACAATCACAAGGTCGTAACTATTGCATGTTTAACTCAAAAGTAGCTAAGTAACTTACAACTCTATTTTAGAATAATTAAAAAATATAATTTTATTTTGGGGGTAGAAGTCCCTCCGTAAGGTAGAAGAGGGCTGAAAAATATTTTTCGAGTGCATCTCCTCATGTAGCTTCAGGAACTTAAACAGGATCTTAGGTAAACATTCGTGCAATTGAACAACTTTTGTTTTACAACTTTGCTGAAATCTCAAAAAGTTTTGGGTTTCATACAAAATTGGCGAATCAGCTAATCGATTTGTATGAGAAGTCGAAAAAATTTTTATACGATTTTAGCTAAGTTGTAAAATAAAAATTGTTTAGTTTCAAGAGTAGAAGCCCTCCTATAAAATGTGTTCTATTATACTTATCACCTGTTCATACAGAGGCCAGAGTCGATACGAAAATCCAGTTCGGAACCACCATAGACTAGGCCATAGACAATGACAAAGAAAACGACGATGTGGATAGCGGCGCGAAAGAAAGATAGCGCTGACGTGTGGAGCTGACCGTATCGGTTGTTTTCGTGTGAACGGGTACACACAATTTGTTATTGAGCCTTTTTTTCGGAAACCCTCTTTTCATGACAAAAATGATAGTTCTAATCATTTAAAATGCTAGAGTAGTAGAACTTTCGAGTGCCTAATATACCTACTTAGTTACGATGTTTTTTTATTTATTTGTAAGTATTGTTTTCATCCGGATACTAACGAAAATAATTCCAACACTGAAACTAAAAATAATTTAAATAATTGAAATAGATAGTTCAAACGTTTATTAGGAGGTATTATGAGTCTTGTTACTTTCTTGAAACTGAAGATAATATGTATACTTTTTTCAACAATCAGATTTCATATTTTTTTCTTTGTTAATCCGTCATATACGGAAAACTTGAAAATAGTGCAACTATTTACAAAATAATAATCACATTTGGATTGCGTGGAGTTTAAAAGTTAGGGTAATTTTTTAAATTTCAGTAAATGTTGTCACTTGGTGTTTATTGTAGTAAATTTAAACATAACTAAACGAAGGCTTCAATTAGTTTAGTACTGAAAGTTTGAAACTGCACTTATTTATTTCCGATTTATATTAATACATAGAAAACTAATTACCAACATCGATATGTATCTACTTAATATATTTGCAAACTTTGGATTCAATCCGGCATGTAGTTTTTGTATTAAAGCGCAACTACGTTTGTATGGAAACGCGAGCCTCCTGGAGACACTTATTGTTAGTCTTTATAACTTTTCCGAATACAACGGACTCACGGAGAAAAAAGATAACGTTTTATTGATAAAAAAAAATATATTACTCTAGTTTTAAAAAAAGTTACAAGGTTCATAAAGTTTAAGGTACTTTTGAAATATGTATTTCATATATTTAAATTATTTTTACTTTATTTATTTTTTGGACGATTATTCATCAAATTTTAAATGTTTTTCTTGGTATCTAAGCATATTTGCGTTCTAATTTGCGGGAGTTTTACTCTAGCATTTTAAATGATTAGAACTATATTTTTTTGTAAATAAAAGAGACCAAAAAGCGCTTGTTAGGACTCCATAACATAAGATTACGAGTAGTGAGACAGAATCTCAGAGGACAGAACTGGTTTCGGTCGTAGTTGTCCCAACGGTGCCTTCTATTTAGGTACACGAACGACCGAACCGTTTAGTTGATTCATCTAAGCGCAACGAATGTACTTACGCAGAGTAACGCCAGGATACTTTGCCAGGCTGACTACAGGCTAGTATGGGCTAGTACCTACGCCGGTGGCGCATCGTGCGACATCACAAGCGTTACGCTACTGTAAGCCATATCGTCACAGATTACTAAATAGTTATGATATCGTCACACTGTAATATGGTTGTCACTCGTCACTGTCTTTGTGTCTTGTCAATCCAATTCATTTATCAAAAAAAAAACAATATTGTATGAAATATTATGCAGGGTTTAACCAAATTGGTGTAGGTCTCGTTAACAGGGGCTTCTACTCGTCGTACTGAACAACTTTTGGTCTACGAATATGCTGAAATCGCAAAAAAAACTCTTCAAGCAAATGGATCAGCTGCATAACCATTTTTCTATATTTTTCGTATGGAGGGTCCATTTACTTTTTTTAAGAATTGACTATGGGTTCCCTGGGGAAAGTTGTTCGGTATGATGAGTATAACACTAGTTAACGGGTCCTACACCATTTTTTAGAACCTGTACAAGTACACAGGGTATCTAGGGTGTTAAGTAGTTCAAATATAATATTCTTCTTCTACTCATGAAACTGAACTCTTGATCTACAACTTTGCTGGAATCGCAAAAAACCGACTTCTCATACAAATTGGTCAGCTGATTCACCAACTTTGTAAAGGAATTCTTTTGTTTTTGCGATTTTGGCAAAGTTGTAAATCTAATTTGTTTCATGAGTGGAAATCCTTCTCTATGTGTTCTGTTTTACCTTACATAATAATAAATCACTTAATTCAGATCAAAGATCCATTATTAGTAATAAAGAACAATTATAATTTATGTACTTCCGCTTGTTATTTATTATGCGAAAGGCAACGGAGTGTAATTCCCTGCCGGCTTCTGTGTTCCCTGATTCGTATGAGGCGAAATTGATTAAAGGTACTAGACATTATTTGAGTTTGCGTGTTTAACGTAACTATTAAGTAATCTGTGGTTTAACATTCTCGACTGCATCACAGATTACTAAATAGTTACTTACTGCATCGCCACTTATCAGGTAATATGCAGCCTCATCAAAGCCAAACGCACTCAAATTTTTAATAAAAAAAATACCATGTTGTCTGTAAAGTCGGTTTACGGACGATAATTTTACGTGATAACGTGTCACAAGCCGAACGCTTGTGTGCTTTAGACCACACGAATGAAGTACAACTTCTTCAGCTCCATGTTTAAGGAGATGTAAGATACGCCCATAGTCGGGTGAGTTAACTCTTTGGCATTTCCTCACAAAGAATGGACCGAATTGGAACACCTCTTGTAAGATCCTGGAAGCCTAGTATACTTTTAACTTAACTTGACCTTGACCTTAACAGGCCCCAAGCCCCAAGCCCTAAGCAAGTACAAGTACAACTATCGCTTGCACGTTTGGCTCAGCGTACTGGCGTAACGGGACAATGGCGTCCGTAACGGGATAATGACGTCACACTTTTTCGTGCATGCATGATGCAGCCCATGTCATCAATTTATTTGACGTTATCACGTCAAAAATATAGTGTCGCTGACATGTACCAGAACTAAAACGTATTTTCCGCTCAGCACAGTATGAATACTCTCATGCAAAGCTGGGCAAAAGGCCGTTTATCGTTAATTAACGAAGTTAACATTTCATAGGATTTATTTGATGACAAAACTTGTCTGAAATCTGACCATTTTTTTAAATAAATAATTTCCATTCAAAATAGATGATCCCTAACCTAGTCAAATAATATGCTAATTTTATGTCTATCAAACACCCACTAGCTTCTTAGCTTCTAGCTTCTTGGTACCCAAAATACGTGAACTGGTTGAGATAGATCAGTTGAGATAGATCAGTTGGTTGATGGTGACTGTACTTACAATCCGTGGATGACAGAACTTTGGGATTTTCCCTACGCTCAAAACAATATGTTTTTCTGTCAGATAACGACTGTAACACACACATTATATTAGTCATGTGAATTCCCGAACTAAAAATATGTAAACATAAAACTTTTTAGATAAGAGTGGTCGGCATAGGTACATCGCATTTATTAAGGAAAACCAGACTTCAATAACAAGAGATAAATAACTTACGTGGACATTTGATAGTTGTTTGAAAAACGGTCTTAAAAATATGCAATTTAAAAGTAAAAAGGACCCTAGGTCAGTCGGGCCAATGGAGAAAGAAAAGATAAGCGAGAGAGAGGACCTACTTGGAATCTGAAGATTGTCTGAAAATTTCATCGAAATCGGTCCAGCCGTTTTGGAGTCTATAAGGAACATTTTTTTTTCCTTCACATAGCACAGAGATAGACTGGATTCAAGTGCTAATAACTACAGCCTCCCTGATATAATAAAAGGATTTGAATGTAAATCACATGTTAAACGCTCATAAGAATTAGAAATGATTTGAACGATTAAAAATTATTCAAAATGATTACAAATCAAATCATTTTTAATCCTTTTTAATGATTTTGTTTAATCAGGGCTGTGATTAAAATAACTAAAAAAGAGATTATAAGGTTTTCTTATTTGTTTACTTAGCTTAAGTAATAAAAATATGTATCGTTTATTTAAGTAAATAAACTTTAAACAAAAAAAAATGTTATGAGAAAGTGGTAGCCCTAGTTTTGATAAGCATTGCTATTTAAACGGAGACGGAGGGTCGAAATGATTCATATTGTTGCAACCATTCCGGTCAAATGGAGTCCCAAAAAAAAATATGTATCAATTGTGGCCGAGTGTACGATTTCAGCCCATTTTGGAGGTGGTGCAGAGACTGCGGAATAAATAAATTTATCGAGGAGAAGAAAAAAAAAAAAAAAAGTGTTAATCTTCCGTTCACACATCATGAATTTCGTGTCTAACATTTTTTTTGGTGTTTGTCTAAACGTACTATCCTCATAGATAGCAGTGAGAAGCCAGTGCTGTCGTTAGCTGGTAAAGATATTGAGTAAGTTAGTATTCTCAAGAACCTGGAAGCTATTATCGATCCGACTCTGCAATGATCTGAGAACAACCGGACTATACGCTGTTATCGCCGATTCCGGGTACATCAATGTACAAGAGCTCTTTTCTTGTCCTTGGAGTTGCTTTCTGGAACTTTGTGCCACCTGCTGTTTCAACTGCTGCTTCCCTGGATGAATTCAAGACGATGCTACAACCACTTACTTGCTATTGAGCAAGCTAAGTCGCGAGTGCATAGTTTCTGGTGTGTGATGTGCTGGTAGGGCTGTCAAGTGTTATATGATACAATACTTTTTGTAAATCGTTTTGTTTCTGTTTTTTTAAATGCCATGAGTTTTATATTATTTTTGTCTTTATTTAAAAAAAAAAGGTTGAGCTAAAGCTTTTGTATTTTGTAATGATAAAGCCTACTCGAGGGTAAGCAGGCTAAAATCTTAAAATATTAAAAATTTTAAATACAGAACATAATTATAAAAAGCGTCTGATTATGGAATCTATGTAAATGGAGAGGCATCAAGATTTAATTAATAAAAGGAAAGATACAGAAACCATAGATAAGATCTACCATGATTTAATTAAATTAAAATAATCTTTAAAAAGTACCGTTGTTACACTTTCTTGGTTAATTAGTTGGAAATTTAAATTTGCGTTTGTATTCATGTAATTTCAAAATTTGTAATTGTAAGTGTCTTTTAAACTTTATGATTATATTTATGTAGTTCAAAATTGACAACCCTGGTTATCTGGGTAGGTGATTTGAATGACTGACTGTATAATTTGTAATATTACCAACTGTACATAAGACCAGTGTTAGCACACGGTTTTGGCTGTCAGTTGACCAATAATAAGATTTATGAACGCATTGTTCATGTGACTTTATAATTTCTTAATATTATAGTGTTTTTTAACTAACGTTAAGATAATTAAAGTTAATGAATTAATTAATTAAGTTACATAGTTGGACTCACATGAGTTTATTTATTTTAATATGGTTCCAAATTTAACGGACAAAACAGGTTATAAGTATTCACCGCTATAACCTGTCCTCAGAACATTTTTTTTTGTTTAAAGTTTATTTACTTAAATAAACGATACATATTTTTATTACTTAAGCTAAGTAAACAAATAAGAAAACCTTATAATCTCTTTTTTAGTTATTTTAATCACAGCCCTGATTAAACAAAATCATTAAAAAGGATTAAAAATGATTTGATTTGTAATCATTTTGAATAATTTTTAATCGTTCAAATCATTTCTAATTCTTATGAGCGTTTAACATGTGATTTACATTCAAATCCTTTTATTATATCAGGGAGGCTGTAGTTATTAGCACTTGAATCCAGTCTATCTCTGTGCTATGTGAAGGAAAAAAAAATGTTCCTTATAGACTCCAAAACGGCTGGACCGATTTCGATGAAATTTTCAGACAATCTTCAGATTCCAAGACGGTCCTCTCTCTCTCTTATCTTTTCTTTCTCCATTGGCCCGACTGACCTAGGGTGCACGGAGAAAAAAATATCGTCAGAATAACTATTCAAAGTTTATAGTTAAATTAGTTAAAAGACGTATCGTTAATATAGCCAACTGTTTCGTCAAACTAAGGATCTGTATCGCTGAATTGGCTATACAGATCCTCAATTCTAGAAAACAGTTGACTACATCAACGATACGTCATTTAACTAATTTAACTATAACTTTGAATAGTTATTCTGACTATATTTTTTTCTCCGTGTGCTTTTTATATTAATAATATGTATGTTGCAGTCGTTATCTAACAGGACAAAGTATTATTTTGAGAGTAGGGAAATTCCGACGGAAGTACGGTACTGCTATTGGTATCTGGCAATTGCATGACACCACCTCGTGGTCAAATAATATAAGTAAAATAGTCTTTTTCTTTCTAATTTAGAGGTAAGGGTTAATTTTAAGGGTCTTAGGAAATGAAAATGTAAAAAAAAATACATAAAAGTTATGCAAATTTAAAATATGCGACATTAATACCGTAGATAAGTTTATATAGTTCAGGATCGTGTATAAAGATATGCATAGAGCTACTGTTTCGTAATTAATGTTTTACTTAAGAAGAAATAGGTCATAGATATAATTATAGAGTAATTTAGGTTTCTTCTTTGTTTGCTAGTGAAAACTGCCAATGTTTTTATGTTATTATTTATTATCTCGAGTTGTAAAAAGATTTCTTTGTTTCTGAAACTTTATATGTGTAATTAGACATTATCTTCATTAAGTTTTTATAGAGTGTATAGACTTCATTTGTGACATTTGATGTGTATTTTCGTTCATTCTCTAAAAAGCTACAAAATTTGCGAACTAGTCACAGATTTGTAAGCTCTCAGATACCATAAAATTCACTATTTATCAACCATTATGATTCAGCATAGAACGATAGCCATCCAACACATTAAATGGTCATTCTTTAGCGCCTACATGTTTTAGAATATCAAAATCCACTGAATATATGTTATGAACCTGATGTGATGTCTTGTTTACGAAAATGCCATTACTCAGCCATAATAAATCATTTCGGATAACATCTGTGTTTCATTTAACGCTCCCTGTACAATTATAAACAGTGCGCATGGTTAAATTTTTTATAAGAATTTTCTAGTTGTTTTCTTCTAATCTTTTGATGCGCACTCACAGAAAATCTCGTCGAGTTTAGTTAAGTCCTTACTTTTGGATCCGAATAAATTCTGAGTTTCGAGTGACGGATTAACTTTTAAGTTAACTTTAAAAATTGTTAACGGACTCATTAACTTATGTTAATTTTCCACAAGTCCGATAATCATTAATTAAGTATAAGTACGTACTATCTGCCAAAATGATACCGCGCCGCTCCCCGAAAAACACGTTCTGATAAGGGCTTGTGCACTAATCACGTGAGGTTCGATAAGGGGGAAGGGGGATATCACGAAAAAATCACGTTAATCAGGTTAGGGGGGGGGGGGGGGGGGGTACAAGGAAACCGCACGTGTATTTTTCTACAGTGAACGAACAATGAAAATAATCTTAACACATGAGTAGATAATTTTTCTTCTCGGTTTCATTAAAAATAAATCTTCACTTGTGACATATACGTACTTTAAAATAGCGAGTCTATTTTACGAAATTTTGGCGCGCTTGACCCCGCCCGCTATATACAATACTATTTATCTCAAAATTAGGTTGAATTAGAAAAAAATACACGTGAGGATGTGAGGGGGAGGAGGAGGTGGCCAAGAACCTCAACAAATATCACACGGGGGGGAGGGAGGGGGTCAAAAAATAGCCGAAAAAACCTCGCGTGATTTGTGGACAAGCCCTAAGTATGTTCAGGCCAATCGGCGGTCACCGCGCGCAGGCGTGAGCTAGGACAGATAAAAAAAAGTGCGGCGTGGTGCTGCAGTTGAACATCTTCTTTCCACGGGCAAATATATTTTATCGTCTAAACGAGTCTCGCTTTCAGACGAAAACTTTAAATATATCGATGTTTATGAAATGGAATATGCACCCTATGTCAGATTGCGACGAGTGACTGTATTTTGATCTCTAAATAGTTATTATTACAAACTCTAATGATACACCCTTCTTTTATTAATTTTTCATGTCCTGCCTAAACTTCCATAGCCCATAACAAAAAAATATATAAGTAAATCACTAACGAAACGAAATTTAAAATGTAATTTCTATTGGTTTTCTCAGTAGCTGGAGATAAGACCTCAATTCATATGATTAGTGTAGTGAGCAAGCGCCAGTGAAGAATGGTAAAATCCCTTTTCTTGAATAAACGGCTACAGCTCCATACATTTTTAGTTCCAAAAGAGAAATTATTTTAATTTATTATTATATTTTTAATTATTTTAATTTCCCTTTTGAGGTTGTTGCATTAAAAACCAAATTATAGTTTGATATCTAAATTAACTTATACATTAATGTAGAAAATTTTCGTTAACCGATGAATTTGAAAAATAAGCACTTACTGTAATTTATTTAATAACTGGCAACTCTGTTCGCTGTTTACAGATGCCTTATGTGCTAAAAGTGGCAGCTTTTGGCCAGGGATCAGATAATTTATCTTATCCGTTCTTTTGGCTCATATGCTATCTGTAACTACAATGAAGTACCTATATTATTATTATTCGTATGGCTTTCCAAGTCGCTTTTTAAACGACTTCAAAAAAGGAGGAGGTTTCTCAATTCGACCGTATATATTTTTTTAATTTTTTTTATGTTCGTTCGCGGATAACTTCGTCGTTTAAGAACCGATTTTGATGATTCTTTTTTTTTTTAAAAAGAAGATATCCCAAGGGTGGTACCATGATAAAAAAACCGGGATCTGATGATGGAATCCCAGGGAAATCGAGGGTAACCCTTAAATTTTATAGGCAAGTATTACGTGTTTCATATGTTTTCTAAAGCTATTAAAGTATTTGCATTTGGCAGTCATTATCTCATGATGATGAGCTGATTAAGAAATGTACAACTCATTAACGGGTATGAGTTGGAGGTACGCATAGACCGATAGTTGTATTCTTTCAGGTTATTCAGATGAGCTGATGATAGAAGATTTAACTCTCATGCTGCTGAGATGATGATGGAAGCCACAGGACTCTGTATCTTTTAATGATACACATGCATTATGATTTGATGATTCCTATTGGCGAGTAGGTGATTGGGTTTAACGTTGTTAGATAGGCAGCATTATCACTAAAAATAAAGGAAATAAAAAAAAAGTTAAAAAAACTTAAAAACGACTTCAAAATGAAATTTACTAAAAAATATGAAATAATATAATTATACTTAAATACACGACATTAACCAACCATAACGAAATCAAAGGTGGGTACGAATTGAATTTGGGGCTTAATTTTTTTTTGAGGTTCGTGTCAGCACACAACGACTTACGTATCAAATGTTTTAGATTCAATGGTTTGCTGACACCGACCTCAAAAATTTTTTTTAAATCTAAAACCAGAATAATAATGATAATTCTTCACTTAAATTGCATTGAGTTGACAGATTAGATTAGATAATTTGTTTCATGTCACCAATTACATAAACCAAATATATTTAAAATGTCAAAGTGTACTATGATCGTCAATAATATCATAAAATTAATGTCACAATAATAAATAAGACGTCATAATCATAATAGATGTCAGATACTTTCTAAATAAACTACAGTATCATCATCATCATATCAGCCGAAAAACGTCCACTGCTGGACAAAGGCAGAGACAAGAATAGGTACTGTACAATTATACATGTACATACTGTAGTTGTAGTTGTGGGCAGGCCTTCCACGCGGTGGACCGACGACTTGGTGAAAATCGCGGGAAGCCGATGGACACGGGCAGCGCAGGACTGGTCGTCGTAGAACTCCTTGGGGTCCACCGCGTGGGAGGCCTTAACTTAAACTACAACTACAGTATGTACATGTACAATTGTACAGTATGTATTCTTTAAATACATCGTTGAAAATTTTAGTTAGAGTATTTACGAGTATAGATACCAGCGAGTAAGTATTTTTTATCTGATGGCAGCGCTAGTTAGTTGAGGTAAGCCCCTCTCGGACTGCGGAGGAGGGAGGGAGGAGAATGCTTTTACACATTCCAATAACAGCCGGCTGTACTGGTTATGTGGGACTCACAGCCCTGCGCTTATATGCATACATACCCATTATATACTTATGGTATACTCGTATATAAGGTGTAACAAAATTAGCTGAAACTATTTTAACTGGTGCTTCTACCCATGAAACTGAACAACTTTCCCCATGGAACCCATAGTCAAATCGCAAAATAAGGCTAAAAATTTTTGAAGTGAAAACTTCTTTAGCGGCGTTGTGCACTTTTTTTGTAATGGGTAAAAAATGTTAAACTCGCGTCAGGACACGTGACCTGATCGAAAATTCGTAAGACGGATGGAGTAGTGAAAACTTATTTAGCGGCGTTGTGCACTTGTTTTGTAATGGGTAAAAAATGTTAAACTCGCGTCAGGACACGTGACCTGATCGAAAATTCGTAAGACGGATGGAGTTGATTTTTTGTTGAGTTTTCTGAGATATAAACTTTTTAATGTAATATAAATTGTCATGTTTGTGTACGATAGCGCAATAAATAAATATTGTATTCTACCACATAAATGATAGTACGTTTATACTGATAATCAAAGCAATTCGTGCAAAATTATTCCCTAACCATTGAAAAAATATCAAAAATGCTCAACGTTAAAATTCAAGTTTTCACTTCTGCCGGCACTCCCGGAGTGCAACCCGTTTTTTTTTAAATTAATTTTAACTCGATCAACTGATCAGTCAACTTAATATGGGAAGTTGAAATTTTTTTTTGAGATTTGACTATGGGTTTCATGGGGAAAGTTGTTCAGTTTCATGGTTAGAAGATAGTTTCAGATAATTTTGTAAGACCAAATATGCACAGGGCCAAAAATAAATATGCACAGATCCAAGACCTCACTACCCACTAAACTCCCCCTAAGCTTTCAGCAGCTAAGCCACCTTAAAAGCACATCGGAGCGACGCCCCCCCCCCCCCTAGTTACGGGGGGGGGGTGCGAAAATTTCACGCTAAGGGGACAGCCGGAGAGCTCCTGATGGGGTGATTCACATTAATGTGTTAGTGAGGGGGACCTAAAATAGTTTTGTTTGGCGGTTGGTCATGCTACGTCGGTGGCTCAACCGGTAACGACTCGGTCCCCCTAACCAGAGGTGCCGGGTTCAAATCCGGACGGCCAGTGTACTAATGAGTTTTTCGAAACTTACGTACACATACTCGTACTCACCGATTGCTTTAACGATTAAGGAAAAAGGAAATACTTAAAGGATTAAGGAAAACAGCGTGAGGAAACCTACACACATCTGCGAAGAAACTCGAAGGTTGTGTGTGAAGTCGACCAACTCGCACTGGGCCCGCGTGGTTGACTAAGTCCCGATCGCCCTAATTCAGGGTAGGCTCGAGACCCTCGGTGGGGACGTATATGAGCTGATATGACGTGCTACGTGGTACCACGGTCGCACGTAGGTATATGCAACGAGAACACGTCTTCTAGAAACGGGTAGAGATATTAACAAGCAAGCGGTCGCTAGTGAGTGACATGCAGTAACAATTGTCGTTATCGCTTCGCTGACGCTTAGTAAGATGTAAACAAGTTATGCTATTTATAAAGGCAAATTGACCATTTTGATCTTTCAATCTAAAATTAAACTGCTTTGTTGTCATGTGCATGCATAAAAACAAGTTTTTACCCGACTGCGCCAGAAGGAGGGTTATGTTTTTCGAGTGTGTGTATGTATATATATACTAGCTGTCCCGGCGAACTTCGTACCGCCTTACATTACATTACACTGCCCTGCCCTACCCTACACTACACTACAGTACCCTACCCTACACTACCCTACCCTACCCTACATACACTACACTACACTACCCTACCCTACACTACTCTACACTACCCTACACTACACTACCCTACCCTACCCTACACTACCCTACCCTACACTACCCTACCCTACACTACCCTACACTACCCTACCCTACCCTATCCTATCTCTCAAGTTGGATCGAACTGCACATGGTGTGCGAATTTTATTATAATCGGTTAAGTGGTTTAGGAGTCCATTGAGGACAAACATTGTGACACGAGATTTATATATTAGGAAAAAAGATATATTTGGCACGCTCTTTAGCCTATACGGCTTGATGGATTTTGGAGTGCGAGGTGTCGTTAGATTCGTCTTGATCCCGTAAGTGACATAGGATACATTTTTACCCGAATGGTCAAAAAAAGGGTTTAAGTTTTGTGCAGTCAGGTTTTTAATTTTTAATAGCCGCAAATTGAAAAAAAAAAATCTTCGTTCGTTATTACTGTCTGGTAGTACGAGAAAAACTGTTCACTGTGGACGCCTTCTGCCCCACCTAGGGGACTTAGGACAATAAGTCACATCCGGCCAAGTGCGAGTTGCACTCGCGCACCTAGGGATCCGTACCACCACACCGATCCACACGAGTAGAACAATGATACCTAATTCATTATATCAGCCGAAATACGTCCACTAATGTATAAAGGCTTACCCCAAGAATATTCACAACGACCGGTGGCGCGTTGCCCGTAGTGTTGCAAAAAAACGTTTTTTTTTCTGTGTTGAATAAAAACATGAAAAAAAAACAGGTTTTTTTGTAACGTTGTTTTTTCACAATATCAAAACCTTAAATTAATATTTATAAGGCAATTTACTATTGATATGATTTGATTTAGAGTGTATCCAATATTTTTATTTTTGTATCTACTTTATATTTCTGGTTCAATTAAAAAAATCATGAAAATAAAAGTTTTTGGCAACGAGTTTTCGATTACGAACGGGAATTCCCCGAACAGGCAAATAATATTGAATTCGCGGCAGGGGATTTCCCTTTTTCGTTGAAGATCTTCACTCGGTGTGATCGTTATGTGCGAAGTTTCTGCCATTTTGGTAGTTTACATTGTATTCTTTTTTTTAAAAAAAAACCAAGTCTAGAAAAAAAACAATGGTGCCAGGTTTTTTTTCATAAACTTGAAAAAAATCTTTTTGTTTTTTTTTCAATTTGCAATACTATGCCCGCATTCAGTTTTGAGTGGCGACCGCGCACCGGAAAACGTAGCGTAGGTAAGCCTAGGCTAGGTACGAGGTTTGCAAGTATGTACCAGTCACTGTAATACTTAACAACTTTTCCCAAGGAAGGAACCTAAAATAATCTCTCAAAAAAAATTTACTCCATACAAAATTATTCAATCAGATCAATTTGTATGAAGAGTCCATATTTTCTATTGCGAATTGACTGGGTCTCTTGGGAAAAGTTGTTCAGTATGATGTGTAGAACCCCCAGGTAACGGCCCAAGTAACACGCCGTTTAGGCTAAAGAGCGTGCCAAAGAAACAAATTAACACACTCACATAAATACACTCGTAAAAAATGACCCTCCAGAGTGCAGTCGGGTAAAAAGATAACTAGACCTTTTTAAAGTGGTATACCAATAAAGGCCTCCCACAAGGTGGACCGACGACCTGGTGAAAATCGCGGGAAGCCGATGGATGCGGGCAGCGCAGGACCGGTCGTCGTGGAAATCCTTGGGGGAGGCCTTTGTCCAGCAGTGAACGATTTTTAGATAGTAACATATAACTGTAAAGTAGGTATGTATACAATGTATGTATAGTATAAGAAAACACGCAAAACCAGCAAACAAACAAGTAAAAACCCACTCAAACGATAAACGGTCGTTCACACTTTCACAAAGAGAGCTTCGATCAATCGTTCTGGTAACTGCCGATATAGTTGATGATGAACAAATATAAATTAAATCATACGAGATGATCAACTAATTGAGACTTGAACCGGAGTAGGTACTGATCGGTCTCATCTTATCGTGGCACTTAGATTTAGGCGCAATAAGAGTTCAAAGGGTTGATGTGCGTGACACTTTGTCTTCCGCATAGTACGTACAGAGGCCAGCACATCAAGCTAGACACTTTGGACTTTGTACCGTTCTTATGCTGTATGCGTATGGATCAGAATCGCACTACGAGTGTCTAGGTTGATGTGCTGGCCGCTGTACATTATAAGAATTCATTAAGAGGACTGTGAACCCACGGCCCACGAAAATTACTTTTCATACAAATGGCGATCGAGCGATTTTCACCTCTTAAAAGTTAACCGATTTTAACAAAGTTTTGTTAGGTTGTCAAGTTTTGCTTTTTGTATTAATTGATTTTAATCAATAAACAAATAATGTTCTTAATTAGTTTTGTATGAAAACAACTGAACGACAATAAAATTTTACTTATTAAATTTATTGAAAAAACAAAAACCAAAATTAGCTCTTCTTCCGTCAAAATAAATTAACATTTAAGAGGTGAAAATCGCTTGATCAAAAATTCGCAGCTTCACAAACCTCTTACTTTAAAGCAGTTGTGGCTCAGTGCGTAAACACGGTCACACTTTAGTATTATTTGGTCACACCATGGTTAGGTGTTACTGTTATTGCTGTTTAGTACTAATATATTACTTTGCTGCTGTGATGGCATACAAATCTTTATGGAAATAAAAAAAAACATTTACGGAAACCTGACAAACCATTGACACAGATAATAGTTTCTAGCACTTGTTTACGAGATTTCAATAATTTTGATTAAATTAAAAAAATAATGTATTACGTTTGGCCGCAGTGCGCTAGGGCGACCCGCAGGAACACTAGCCTTAAGCGGTGTCCGAATCCTTTAAAACTTCTGAAAAGGGATTCACCACTACTTTAACCTCCAGACATCCACCAATCCGGACTTGGCCATTAGGCCCCCTGTGTGGATAAATAGCCCAATCCGGACTTTGCCAGTAGCCCCCCTGTGTGGATTAATGGTTGAATATGATGTAAATAGCCCAATCCGGCCTTGGCCATTAGCCTCCCTGTGTGGAGTAATGGTTGAGTACGATGTAAATAGCCCAATTCAGACTTGGCCATTAGCCCCCCTAAGTGGAATGATGGTTGAGTATGATGTAAATAGCTCAATCCGGACTTGGCCATTAGCCCCCCTGTGTGAAGTAATGGTTGAGTACGATATAAATAGACCAATCCGGACTTGGCCATTAGCCCCCCTGTGTGGAGTAATGGTTGAGTTAATGATATAAATAGACCAATCCGGACTTGGCCATTAGCCCCCCTGTGTGGAGTAATGTTTGAGTATGATATAAATAGCCCAATCCGGACTTGGCTATTGGCCCCCGTCCTTAGAGTATAGTATAAATGGCCTTACCTTCCTGAGTTATGGAAAGACCCGTGCCCCAGCAGTGGGGACGATAGGGGGTTGTTAACGAACCATGTTAAAAGGAATGTATCCCTAGAGCGAAACTAAGTAAACGCGAAAGTATGGATGTTTGGTTGTTTGTTCAATTTTCAAGTGTGATCACGTGTGAATTTTCATGGCTGAACGGATTTGGATGAAATTTAGTAGGTAGATATATCAAGCGTCGGTGGCGTAATGGCTAGAGCTGCTACCTCCTGTCCGGGAGGTCGTGGTTCGAACCCTGCCACATACCAATGTGTTTTCAAATTTCAATTTCATATTTTACGTTTATCCGACGCTCTTACGGTGACGGAAAACATCGCTAGGAAATCTGCACATATGCGAAGAAACTCAGAGGTTGTGTGTAAAGTCGACCACTTCGCACTGTGCCCGCGTGGTCGACTAAGGCCCGATCGCCTCAATTAAGAGTTGGCTCAAGCCCCTCGGTGGGGACGTACATGAGCTGATATGATGAGCTATATATCAAGCACAGGATTAATACATAGTTTATTTTTCACCCTCGAGTACAGTCATAAAAACGATATGCACGCAGCACAGTAGAATTTAGACGCCGAAAACTGGACACTATCGTTTTAATGCCAAAATCTGAAAGACCTTTTTATTTATTATCCACGAGAAGAACTCTCGTGTGACAAAATATTGGTGGTTTTTTACAGCGTTTTCCAAAAGGCTGGAAAATCGAATTGAAAAATTGGAAACCAGACCAGCAGTTGTAAACTTAATAGCATAGTATTGTAGGCCTAATAATAACACATTCTTCAAGCGTCAATTGGCAGTCCTAATGAGTATTTAGAGATTTATTTCATACTAGCTGTCCCGGCGAACTACGTACCGCCTTACATTACATTACACTGCCCTACCCTACCCTACCCTACACTACACTACACTACACTACCCTACCCTACACTACTCTACCCTACCCTACACTACTCTACCCTACACTACACTACCCTAGCCTACACTTCCCTACCCTACACTACACTACCCTACCCTACATACACTACACTACACTACACTACACTACACTACCCTACACTACCCTACCCTACCCTACACTACCCTATCCTACACTACACTACCCTACCCTACACTACACTACACTACACTACCCTACCCTACATAAAAACCTTCTCCTGACAATAACGAACTCGACAAAAAAAGAATTAGCGAAATCGGTCAAGCCGTTCTCGAGTTATGCGCTTACCAACACATTTTGCGATTCATTTTTATATATTAGATTTAGTTTTTTTGCATTTTTTTTCTCTGGATGTGTGCAATAAGCGGATTATTTAATAACGTGAAAATGAAGACGTGTCATTACCTACACGCTCTATTTTTTGCGTAATCCGATAAGGCGGAACAGCTGAGTGGCATCGTTTTCCGTTTTTCATAAAAAATTCTAGGGTTGTCTTAATAGAAAATTGGTTTTTAAGAAAAAAAATTACAACTAACAGAACATTTATTAGTATAATATAACCATCACAGGAGTGACCATCACTCATAACCCTTCCCCCAAATACCTCGGCGTTCTACTGGACAGTCCCTCACTTTCAAAAAGAATTGTGAGGGCCTAAAACGAAAGGTGCACTGCCGCAACAACCTATTACAGCGTCTGGTAAGTACTGAGTGGAGAGCTACGCCGCAAGTGCTGCGAACTTCAGGACTGGCGCTAGCATTTTCTGCCGGCGAATTCGCATGCCCCGTATGGGGCCGCTCTACTCACGCCAAGCTTGTGGATACAGCCTTGTAGCGTGGTGCGCAGTTATATAATTTTCTTTCATTCGATCTCTATTCATTCCATCTATTTCTTCTTTTCCGCGCATGCGCTGTCAAATTATGTGACATTTGATTTAAAAACCGAAAACCATCATCGTTCATCTTAACCAGCACAAATTATTAATTTATATTTATTTAATTACTGTACTTCCTAAAAGACCCATTTCGGGTAAGATTTATTAAGTTCTGTGATTTCTATTTTAAATTTAAGTGTCATTTTCTAATTCTTATGTTCTTTTTAGGTCTTATATTTTATCCTCATTAAATTATCTGAACACGCACGGCATCTTTTAAGAACCCACTCCCTACGCCCTACCTAACTAACTACCTGCCGTGCGACAGCCTTAAACGAAACCTGCCGGATAATTACTGGATGTTTGAAGCCGACCCCGGTGATGTTGCTGTACCCACTGGCGGGCATAGCGCCGCCAGTTGTTCGCAGAACCATTGCAAGCTCGCGAGAGAGGGCTACGTTGGATGAGGACAAGCGGCATCCCCTACATGGGCACGAGCTACCGCCGCAAAGGCTAAAAAGTCGGAAAAGCTTTTTAAAGCATGTCGACCCCCTCACAACTCAGCCCTCTCAAGCGAGATGCAACATGTGGCGTGCTCGAACACCGCTTCCTGATCCCTTTGTCCCGCTTTCTGAGAGTCTACCGGCTGGACATGTATTACCATGGCCGATTTGGAAGTCTTTAAATCGACTTCGGACTCAGGTCGGCCGGAGCAAGGAGAACATGTTCAGGTGGGGACTCTCGGAAAACCCAAATTTGGACTGTGTGTGTGGAGCGGTGCAGTCCATGGCTCATTTAGTTTCCTGTCCTGCCTGCCCTGTCACCTGTTCGCAGCAGGACTTAATAGACGCCACAAATAGTGCAGTCGAAGTGGCTAAGTTCTGGGCCGGAATGATTTAATTTGTTATCGACACGCAAAGAAGAAGAAGAAGAAGTATAATATAGTAATATATTCTTCAATAGCGATTTTTAACCCCCGACGCAAAAGAGGGGTAGTATAAGTTTAACGTGTTTTGACTGCTATGGAAAATGACAACGCTAGCCAATTTTTAAAAAGGTTTTATATATTGAGAGTTTCGCAATATAAAGCATTAAAACCTCCTTGGAAAAGATGACATTCCTTGGTGTAACCTATGTGCTTCATTCATATTTATCCTCCTTTCTTTGCAAAGATATAACCCAAAGAGAATCAAATCAGCTCGCTGCGCTCGTGATTCAAATTTAGACTCCTTCGCTTGCTCGGTCATCTAAAATTGAGCACGCGGTTAAAAAGCAACTTTGCACTCTCGTTTAACAAATAACTATTACCTATATCCAACCTCCAATCTTTTCGCAATGGCCGACTAGATTGTAAATACCTAATCGAGTTGGTCAGGACGTCCATCTAGGTGGCCATACCGACAATTGAAAAAAAAAGTGACATGTTATCATGCTATGAGTTATCATGGCATTATGGCGCGCAGCAGAATAGAGGAATGATTTTAATCTTCTGTGATTGTGAAATAAATAGACCAACTATAAAATGATTTAGAATCTACAGATCGTAATAAACACGTCGTTCAATGTTTAGCTGAGTTTAGATATATGAAAACCTCTTATTTTAATGTAATATAATAATATGACGTAACTCATTATTCTTCGACTCCGTGGCTGGCAATTTAAAAAAAAATACTTTCCACCCTAGGGATGGAAAAGCAATGTTCCACCCAACTATCTACTCATGAAAATTAAACTATCCGAACAGGAGAGATGAAAAATATTTCCGCCTCCGTAGCCCAGAGGCAAAGTTCACTGGCTTTACACAGGAGGTCGCGGGTTCGATTCCCGGGGGGGTCAATTGTAAGACTCGGTTTGGTTGGTGGTAGGGCATTTTCTAAGTCCGCCTGGCTAGCTACCACCATCTTATCTTGTTGATATCATTAGTGTGTTCCGGCATTAAGATAGCCAGTTCACCATTGCGTTGGGGAATCTTGGTAAACCCGCTTCCATCTTCGGCAACGTCATCACTTACCATCAGTTGAGATGTTGTCAAGGGTTTACCAATTATGAACAAAAAAAATAAAAAATAAATTATATTCCCAGTCGCCTCTCGCAACATTGAATCGACATTGAAAAACATAGTCTTATCTTTACGTAATATGTTACTACTTACTCGTATAGGTAGTAACTAAATGAATAAAAATAGATTTATTATTCACATACGATAGTTATCTACTAAGTAATTTTGTGAAATAAATTAATTATTTTTTTTTAAATAACAACTGATAACAATGTGTTTTGTAAATATGGTAGTCTATTTTGTCTAAACAGGAACAGAACAAGCAAAATATACATTTTACAATAATAGTTTAGGTTTTAACCTAATCAATGGGTTTATACAGCGTGTCTAGTACTTAAATATTGGTACAAACGGAAACTGAGGATAGATCAGGAAATGATGAGTCATCAGAAAAAAAATCCTATCGGTTAAATAATATTCAAACCAAGTTGGACTCTTGTATGTATTGCTTTTTAGGATAGAGTAAAATCAAAACACTTTACAAAAAAACCGGCCAAGTGCGAGTCGGACTCGCGCAAAGTAGGGTTCCGTATTCTTTTCAAAAAATAAATGTGTATTTTACAATACAAAATGATATTTGCAGTTGGTAATAGAACATTTTGTATGGAAAATCTATGAACTTTTTACAAATCCAACTGCACACCTTAAGTTGGTCGACTATTACTCCTAAACTAATAAAACCTACTTAGACGTGATAGTTTTCCTTTTAAATTGATAAAATGTCCTACTACTTGCATTTTTTTTCAGATTTCATGAAATAGCGGTTTAGGTGGTATGGTTAACAAAAATTAGCACTTTAAAACTTTATATTTCGCAAAGCGATCCCTGAATGAGAAAATGGTTCTAGCAAACCCTCAGTCGTTTTAAAAGACCTATTCAACGATACCTCACACGCTAGGGTTTTACCTCACACGCTAGGGGTAATAACTCATGTAGGGGATGTACCCTAAAAAACTTTTTTCCATATTTTATTGAACTATTTCATCGGCGTTATTAATATGTATACCCATGCCAAATTACAGCTTTCTAGTACTAATAGCCTTTGAGCTAAGCCGCAGACAAACAGAGAGACATGGCGAAGCTATAAGGGTTCCTTGTTGACTACGGAACCCTAAAAAAGGATGTTTATTTTATGGAAGAAATCCCCATTTGTTTTTACAATTAATCAACCGACTTCGAGAACGGAGGAGGTTTTCAAGTCTACCCATGTATTACTTTTACGTACCACGCATTACTTTTTACAGGGTAGTTCGATATCGAAAATCCTTTTTTTATTGGATAGATTATGCCTTTTGGGTGGTTTCATATATATTTTATCTTAGAATTGAAGAAAAATTGTACATTTTGCGATTGTAGTCTGTTTTTTATTGTTATCAGCGTCGTCAATTATTTGTCATAAAATCCGTCATAATACAACACACTGTGAAAATTTCAACCGGATACCTATGTTGGTTCAAAGATAAAGGCGATACAGCTCTTTAAGGCGAAGCATTTGTAAAACAGTTGTCTCTGTTTTTTTTCCTTTACGTGTAAAGAGTCAAGACAATAACCACACTTTTGCACTTTTTCAATGTTTTACTTTGTTATTTCTCTGACTTCAATTTAAAAACTAAAATTTAGCAGATTCTCTGTAGTACTTAAAAAGAAATACCTATCTCCATATAAAACTATGTGCAAATTTAGAAATGTTATTAATAAACAATTCGTTTGACTTTTTAGACGTTTTTGACCTGTTTTTGGGTATTTTTATGATCGAGTAAAGTACACACTATCGTTTAACATTTTAGCACATTCCTCAGACAAGCCTTAAGTATGTCTAATATTCTTTGCAAGACCGATATTTAGTAGTAATTACCCAAAAAAAATGATCTAGCAAATGGGTTTCTCCGTTTCTCCACCGGTGCCTCGCCTTAAAGGTCGGACAAACAGATAGACAAACGGACGGCGAAGGCTTGGAAATAGGGTCAAGGTACCTTTGCGTAAGGTATCCTAAAAACGAGGCATAATCAAGTCAATATTGCAACAAACCAAACTACCAAAAAAACAATATTTTTTATTAGTACATAGTAGTTTTAAAAATAGGTATAGATCGCGGCATCTAAGTTGAACAGTGCACAGTGTTTTATTTTCAATTCTATTTAGACTTCGATTTCGAAGTGCGGGACGCGGGGGTCACGCGCACCTAGGGACACCAGCCCCCCGCGTAACTCGCGCTACACCCATTTGTGTTCAACTTATAGGCCGCGAATTGTACTAACCTTAGTCAAGCAAGATAATAATAACTTTCTTCAATGTAGTTGCTAAAATATAATAACACAAAACTAAAACTAATTCCAACATATAATAATAAAAATAGGATTCGACATTTTCCGCATCTTCGCGTATATAGATCTATCCATAATGAAATCATTTATCTTACATTACGCAATTGATTAATAAAATAAATAAGAGTAATTACATATTAGGTCGGGGAAAAGTTTCTTCATATTTTGTAAGTATAAATTTGTAATTAATTAGTTAATTACATATCACGCTCAAGCATTTTTATTGGCTTTTGATTCACAAAAAATGTTGAGCAACAAGGTAAAGAGAAAAAGGAATCTAGAGATAGGTATTCTAGTTTAAGGCTTTAACCTATTTCAAATTATCAGCTTGATTGGCGTCAGTACAAATTTCGATCGAAACTACACTGAAATAACGATTATTCATACAAGTAATAGTACGCACCGTGACGTGGTGGTTACCACTACCTTTGTGAGCAAGATAGATAGCAAGAGCAAGAGCAATATTCTGTGTGACTCACGAAATAAAGGTGTCCCAAAATGTACGTAAGATTTGAATTTGCCGCCATTTGTGCAGTAAAGTGTTGGCAACTCCAAAAAAAAAACAATTTAACAGCTGACAGGTTACGGTTTGTAAAATTGGAGCGCTAGAGTTAGTTTCATCAAATAATTCCTCTGACGTCATGTTGGCTAACCTGTCTGTTGTGCATAGAAAATGTATGCAAAACAGATAGGTTAGCCAACATGACGTCAAAGGAACTATTTCATGAAACGCACTCTACACGATAGAACAACGTATCTTCATTAAGCCATACGTGCCACATGCCATACAGCCCGTGAAACAATTCAATTACCTACTGCATAGTCAATAAAAGAGTGCGTATGTGCCCGCAAAGCCATGCAGGCCATTTGCCCGATGTGTTATTCCATAAATAACCCTATCCTATGTATTTTATGATTCAATAAAAAAAAACACAATCTGAAGACTAAAAACTGTGTTTTCTATTTAATTCAAATCTTGCGTTAATTTTGGGACTCCTGCCTTAAGATATCAAAAAAAAACTAGGAGGAATATTTCGTTATAAACAATTTCTGTCAAATGGGACTATAATCGAAGATGTTGAAAAAAGAGTTTCTTTCAAATGTTGCCTACAACAACGAAATAAAATCAAACCTTACGACATCAAGTACTAGGTAATCATTATTTTTTGAACTAACATTGTCAGCCAGCAGCTGTGCCTAAGTTTTACTAGGCACGCTCAAAGTTAAGCGTTTCAGGTTAGTTAACCCCTCACTCGTAAATTGGAAACAGTTCTCTAGCTGAATAAAAAAAATATTAAAAAAATACATTCTATTTAACTAAAAAACTTCTATTTAATTGCAACAACCATGTTCAGTTTCATGAAAAAGAAGGAAATAATTAAACTAAGTAACTAACGTCAAAAATGTGCATAAAATTATCCCATGTTGTGTGTACTATTTAAACTATAGCAGAGTTTGTCGAAGGAATCGGTTTTGCACACAGCATTTGACTTGAGGTAGTGGCAGAAGCGGTTGTGTCTCTTGGATACAACATCGGTTTTGGTCTTTTCTATCCTGCATATGGATCTACACGTGGACCAGTAGTCGAGCGCCAGTGCCTTCCGGTCCAGAACTGATGAAGGGCTGAAGAGACTGGAAAGAGTTTCGTGACGCGAGATTTTCCTATTTCGTTGCCTGAAACAAGATGGAGTATAAGTCTTTATTCTTATTTCAGTTGAGCCAGTTGTTTTTTTTTCTAATTTATTCCATTATTTGTTCAATACTTTAGTATAAATTGCTTGCAATAGTTTTTCATAGCTTGTAGGTTCTTAGTGGAACATTATATCCCTCATTTTTGGTACATATTTTCATTTTTTCACATATTAAGGGTTTAAGTATAAAATTGTGGAATCAGTTTTTGAAATTCAATGGCAACTTTGATCGAAGAAAAAATTATTATTTTTTAATATTGACCTTATGGTGACACTACTTATGGTCTTTTATTAGTAATTACTTTAGTGGCACGTCTTTCTTGTTCCAATCCCCTGAGCTATGTACCATGGAATGGAGCGTTTTCTAGTGGTCAGATGGGGCAAATTTTTAAAATAGTTAATGAATTTTCTTGGAAGTGACGATATCTTATATTCCCAAATATAAAATTACTAACGAAGAAACTGTTGTGATGCTACGATGTGATGTAACATGCGTTTAAAGTCACCATGCTCTCAAAATATCTAAACAATAGGCACAAATTTACCAGCTTTTAATTTCTAATAGTCGAATACTATTTTGAGAATAAATTTAGTTTTAACAACTATTTTTCTTAATATTAATTTCCTTCTTTAAACTTGTTTATTCAATCGGCAATTTCATGCATAACACAAGTAAAACTTAATTAATAGTTCTCAGCCTGAAGATGATCTTCAAAACTTATAAATGCAGTTTTATTTGTGTTATGTGATGGAACTAGTGAAAATATACAGGGTGAAACCAAATTGGTGTAGGACCGTTAACTGGGGGTTCTACTCATCGTACTGATCATTTTTTTCATAAGGAACTGAACCCATAGTCAGTTGTCAAAAAAAAATGGACCCTCCATACAAAAATGCTTTAAATTGGTCGATCAGCTGATCAATTTGAAGGAATTTTTTTTTTAAATATCAGCACTTTGCTGATCAAAAGTTATTCAATATGATAAGTATAAACCCCAGTTAACAGGACCTACACCTGTATACCAATAAAAACCAGCCAAGTGCGAGTTGAATACGCGTGTAGTGGGTTCCGTACAATGCCAAAGTCAAATACAAAATATCACATTTGAAATCCTCTCAGTAAGACGCGAGTTTACTACTACTAACGCTATCCAGTGGTGTTTTAGTGAACTATTTTCCGTAAGTGAACGTATTATATTGAATTTACCACTTTATTTTCAATTGATATAATTCTTATAGGTTTTCCTGTAATCAACAAGCAATGAACTATATTTTGTAATTTTTTTTCAAAATTTTAGGCTCAGTAGTTTCGGAGATCAGGAGAGGGAATGGTAAATTTTTGTCTCCTTTCATGAATAAAATCAAAACTATTTATTTTACAATAATAACAAAAATATATTTGAGATCCTCATAACGAGCCCTTTCATTTGATACATCATGACACAGCAAGATTTGCAACACTTCTTTTTTCAATTTCCTAATTAGTCCCCCGAAAGTGACTCTTATTAAAAAAAAAATATTTACTATGCACATCTGTGTTTGGGTCATAGGATTACACCATCCTACCAATTTTCACCTGATTTGGTTCAGTAGATTCGGAGCAAATTGGCTGCGACAGACAGACGCACGAGTGATCCTATAAGGGTTCCGTTTTTTTGTACGGAACCCTAAAAGTGAGTAAAATTACAATATCCATAAACAAAAGTTTTAAATTTAAGAATTGACTAAGATGAACAGCTGATTAGTGTGTGTATATATGTGCGTGTTCGTGGTATGCGTTTATAATTATTAATAATCCATAGGTTATGCGGTACCTAGTTCGAAGGTAGGTTCAAAGCACTAATCACTGTCAGTGTCATTAACATAGCCTCCCTTTAACATCTTTAAATATTTCTATCAGCAAAGTGGGTGTTGTATTTCCGCATACATCGTAGTATAAAAGAGTTATGTGCGAAGTTAGCGTGGATTTTTTTTTTTTTTAAATACATTTGTTTTCTGAAAAGACTATGGAAACCTGCTTTTTGCGAGTCCGACTCGCACTTGACCGGTTTTTTCTCAGGAATACGTGGAGATAAATTAATATCAAATACTCAGGTTTATAGTCCCTTGGAGCTGTGAAAAATTCAACCATTTAAGTCAAAACAATAAAATGATGCGGCCATTTATAACACATTTTGATACTTGCAAGTAGTCGCAAGTAAATCAAAACCTACTGGGTACTTCCCGTTGATCTAGAAAAAGAAATTTTGCAAGAAGCAAGGTCTCATAGCACATCACTTTAAAAAAAAATTTTTGCCGGTTACCATGGTACAATAATATTGGCGGTTACAAACTTACTGTTGCGGTTGGAGAATTGTATCAATGTATAGGAGAATTTGTTTTCAACTACAAGGTTAAGTGTGTCATTCAATCCGATTGTTGTACTCATTGATGTTTGTAGGGTGTCGTATTCTTCAGTTGTTTGAAAGTTAAAATAGTGAACTGTTGTCAATAAATTGAAAGTTTCATTAAAATGGGCTCATCAATGGTTTCTAGATATTGTTATCTTCAATTTGTATGGAAATCGGGTTTCAGTAAGGCACTCCTCTAGTCAAAAAGGGTGAGTCCTCCAGGAACCTCACCGAGATCCTTTATAGGCATGTAAATTTTTGTATCGTCTGAATACACATATAAGTTTAGTGCCGAAAACAATTTGAGATTTTATGGACACAGACAGACATTAAATAACATTGGACGCAAATGTGACCCCTGGGCCCTGAGGCACTCCAGAAGGAGTGACTGGAAATCTGGATATGTAATATATAAGATAGTTGGAATCTTACTTATATAATATCGATTATTATCGTCGACCAACCCACATCACTGGGCCCGCGTGACCTTAATTCAGGGTAAGCTGGAGCCCCTCGGTGGGGACGTATATGAGCTGTTATGGTGATAGATAAGTAAGATTAGCCAACACACACAGTGAATTAAGGTTTATTTTCTAAGACCGTTGGGTTTTGGAGGTAAACCATATGTGAAATCTACCTCGTGCGCCATCTAGTGGTGGTTGAAAAAACTACAATTAGACGCAATCATAGAGCATAATATTTAGACGCAATCTACAATTTTATTATTGTATTACAAGCTGTTGCCGCTGTGGATATCGAGGGTGCGCGGTGCGCGAGGTACAAACGGCTCGCGATTTTTTTAGCCTATGTTGATCCTGAAGGTCCGTACGAAATATAAATGAAAAGAATTTTTGAAATAGGATAAGTAGTTTCGGAGATTATCTCTTACATACAAACTTAAACATTATAATATTAATACTAATATGATTGCATTATATGATTGCTGCCACGTACCAATGTGTTTTCGAATTTCGATTTCATATGTACGTTTAAAATACTACACCGATTTTTAATAAATGTGATATGGTACCAATTAAGGAGCATATCCTATCGGATAAAAGAAGAATCATGAAAATAGGTTTACAATCGGCGAAGATATCGAGTAACAAACATAAAAAAACATACAGCCGAATTTAGAACCTCCTCCTTTTTGGAAGTCGTTTGAAAAGATACTCTAAATTGTGTCTTGATTTATTTAATCTTTTAAATAGCCTTTACTTAAGTAAAAAGTAAAAATAAATCACATTTACATGGATATTAAACCTAAGAAATTATTACAAAATGGGCTCCTTTTGCAATCAAATAGCAAAATCTCTTTTTTCGTAATAGTATGCACGAAATGCACCACTTTTCAAAACAATGGGCCAAATTAGCGTAGTACATTTCTTTTACAGCATAACCTGCCAAAGTTGCGCCATTAAAATTTGAATAGATTAAAACTAAAATGGACGAATCTTGAAAAAAATTGTGACCGTTTCGCAAAACAATATTTGGTATGCATTTGATAGCCTGATACTTCGGCAACATAAAACAGAAAGACAAAATCTCAAAATACCTATCTCGCTGTAGTATCTCAAAAAAGAACTGAAGGTAAAAATTTTATGAAATTTAAAAAAAAAACCGCGATATCTCGGAAACTGTTAGGGTTTCACATGAAATCAATTTTTAAATTATGAAAGTTCACGATCTGATCTTCCTCCAGTCTCAATATTGACCTATACTTACTAGACACCCTGTATATACAAGATGTGGGGTAGGTACACATGGATTGTAAAAGCTCCAGTTTTCAGATTTTTCCCTTTACTGCACGTCAATCCCTATTTTTTCAGGCAAAATTTCAAGTTTCTAGTCAATCGAAAAGTACCTCATAATTTTGATGATCAGTCAGTGAGTCAGTCAATTACAAAACTGCGAATTTTGAAATTATTTACATTAGCAAGTTATCAATATTACGTTTAAAAATTTTCAGTAGTACCTACCTGTTTCATATGTACCAATTTCAAAGCTTTGTATATGATAGAACGAAAGTATAAGGGTGTGAAAAATCGGCTCGTGCACGCTGGAATTTGGCCTGGCGCACTGCCGTGCAGTCAGATCCTTTTTATCTGACACCAGCAACAGCCTAACATGATGTAGTAAAATAATCTATAATGATCTGCTTATTTTCAACTTTTTTCATTATTTTAATTAATTACTAATGTAATAAAATACATGAAATCAATGTTTTTTGTTTGTTTGTATTTTATGTGCTGCCATACTAATCATCCGATTGCGTTGAAACTTCGAAATGTTGTTGCGCGAACGCCCAGGATGTAATTTGCTAAAAAAAAACCTTTGCGCACCATCGATATACATGCGGGCGAAGCCGAGGGCAAAAGCTAAATAATTATAATATAATAATTAATAAATTATGTAGTTTTGCCTTGCCTTTAGTTTCTATGCTTGTTATTTTAAATGTTCCTCTAACGAAAATTCAAGATTTCAGGGAATTATATACCTAAGTTCATATTGCTGTCAAAAATTATTTTTACCAACCTTTGTGCTAGCATTCCTGGTTGCTCGATATCAGTTTTACTTTCCATTTGCAAAGTCTTCTGTGCTAACAGGACAGAGCTTGTTACAAAAGTATGTAGGATTTCCTTATTCATAATATTGCTTTTAGAATAGTTGCTTATATCTTCTAGCTCTGATACACTATCACTTTCGAATTCACACCAAGGCTGTGAACAAATATTTTCTTGTCTATCTGGAGAAATGTGGCTAAAGTAATCGGCAACTGAAAGAGTATCTAGGACCCTAGCAGCAGTTTCAAGACTCCTAAATTCTGAGTTGTGCTCTTCTTCACGTTTTTTGTCATCATTCCTATATATTTGATTCAATAAGTTTGGAATACTCCACCACACACTGAATAATTCGGATGAGTAATAATTATCAAGACCATTGATTTGTCCACCCATAAAATATTTCCAAGCTTCGTGTTGTAACTCATTATCTGTTCTTTTAATTATTTTTTCGTCTATGCCTTCTTTTTCTGCCCAGGATAAGCCAGAACATTCATCTTCAATATTTATATCTGTGTTCTGAGAACTATTATCCTGAGTTGACTGTTTTGTTTCCGAAGATAAATAGAATTGCAAACTATTCATTGTTTTCCTTATATCTCCTTTAAAGTGATCCAAAAACTTAGCTCCTAGACCTGGCCAACACATGCTTCTATCAGCCAGACACAATATATCCAACCATGTCCCCAGCATTTTAGGCAACAAAGCATGCATGTTCAAAACTCGGCCACATTGTATAAACCTTTGAAGGTGAAGACATGACAGTGAAGAGGTGATTAAAATGACGGGACGTTTAGAGCTATGAACCAATTGCGCAACAGCTGATGAAAATCCATCATCTTGATCAAATACGATGTCCGCGTCGTCTATGAGTATAAGGGACATAGCTGTTCTTGCATTTTCTTGTGATGTATCCCCAGAAGAATTAACAACTTTACTTTTCTTTTCTAGGGTAAATTTGGACCTGTTTTCGTACACTTTCTTTGGCATTCTTTTGTTTTTGTATGTTTTAAATGGTTTATCTATTTCTTGTGATTTTTGAGAATTTTCTGCACTACCAGTTCCCCTATTCACTTTGTGTGATTGTGTGGCTTCTTGCAAATCTTGTAACATTATTTTTCCAGTTCTTTTACTACTAGCATTCACCTCAATTACTTTGATAGCTAATTCGGCCGCAACTGCATAAACAGTAGATGATTTTCCACAACCAACAGGACCAGATATTATAAGTAAGTTATCTGTAGTTTTCATACTATCCCTGCTATCAATATCAGAGTCATAACAGAAGTCAGAAGAATCTGAATCATTTGCAGCAGACTTTGGTGGTTTCATCTCATTTTCAGTCCAAGCTACCAACCACTTTTTAAGATCCTTTACAGCTTCAAAGTTTCCTATTAATTGGTTAGTTGACAACGCTTTATATTTATCTGTCCAAATCAAATTATCTGGGTTCTCATTAACAATATCAGACAAGCAATTGATAGCTTCTATACTGTTTTCAAGGTCAGGACATGAAGCATCTTTAAAATCACCTTTACATTTACCTTTCAGCAAACGGTAGGTTCGATAAACAGGGAATTTTGAATACGAATTTTTAATATTTAGTAATACTGTTTCAGCATTACCAGTACATATATTATTATAGATTTGTGTTTTGTTTTCAGAAAGAGTTATGAATTTGTTAAATGAAATCTTTTCACATGGAGTTTCATCTTCATTAGAGTTGTCTATTACCTGCCAATAACAAGGTAGAGGACTTAACGTTTCAACTATACTTGTTTCTTTTTGCTGGATGTGAACCACAACAGGGTGGGAATTAACAAAATCTGGAATGTTTTTTGAATGTTGGTTAATAATTCTTTTTAATTGTTCAGGAACACCGCTATAAAGAAATTTTTGTTTTGCTTCTATTTCTTCGGGAGTCAGTAGTGGTTTTGTATTGAATATTGGGGCCAATTTTGGTGGTTTTTTGTAAAGATTCTTTTCTTCTTTACCATTTGCATAATTCTTTTGATCTTCATTGAATGCATGAACTTGTTCCTTAAGTATATTGGGTCGTTTGTTTTTCCCTTCAAGGGGTTTTCGTTTTTTCAGAGTAAAGATATGTAGTTCTTCATCAGAACTAGACAATTGAATATCATCAATGTATTTTAAGGGCTTTTTTATACTTCTTTTTGATCTTCTGCCTACTCCATTTAATTCAGTTGAACAATTGTTTTGCTGCAATTCATTAACTTCAGTAGCTTCACACAAAATATCTTCAGAATTTGCTTTACGTTTGCGTTTTTTTCTTTCACTGTTTTTTGTTGGTGTAACAATTACTTCATTAGATATTTCTGTCTTCGGAATAACAGATTCACAAGATCTATTTTCATCATGGTCTTTCAAAATATCATCAGACTGTTTTTTGAGGCTCAACTTTTTTCTTAATTTATTCTTCTTTTTGTTTCTTGGTGATGCTTTGACTTTAGTATTGTCTTCACTGCAGATTTCATGAGAGTTATTTATATCAGTGCTTTGATTTTTATCAATTTTTTTAAAGTAACAAAGCATGTTTTCTTTTTTTCTTATAGAAGGTGATAATTTTTTCAAAAACTCCTTATCTTCTTTGGATTTTTGTTTTAATTTAACTTTAGAAAGGATGCAGTCATCATCACTTTTATCAGATATTATACTATCATCATTGAACAGGTCTATTAGTTGTACCTTGTGTTTGGTTGCTTCATCTTTTTTGGCAACTTCATTTTTACTTATTCTAATTTCTGCATTTAATTTTCTAGTTTTCTTCTTCATCATGTTTTTTAACCTTTCTGCCCTCTTTTCCATTTTGATTTTAATGCACTGTTCTTCATATTCTTCAACTTCCTTCTTTTTGAGAGACCCTTTTGATTCTGCCAACTTTTGAAGGACTAAATTTCTTTTGGCTTTAAGCTCTTTCTTTTCAAGCGCTTCTTGTTTTTCTGGAGCATCTGAAACCTTTTCTTTGCCAGGAGAGTTGCCACCAATGCTTTTATTCCTTGAATCCATCATAAGTTTGAAAGCATCAGTAGATCTTTTTTCTTGGATTAAAGCAGATGGTGGTGTAATAGTAGCCTCAGTTTTTACTAAAAAAGTTTTAGACTCCTGAGACATGACCTTGTGTTTTCTCTTGGCCATATTGAAGAGGTAATTTTTAGGTCTAAGTTCTATATCTTTGTCAGAACTTGCATGTAAAGTGTTTGGTGATTTAATTTTCAATACAGATAGAAAAGTATGGGAGACATCAACAACATCTTGATCCTCTTTACCATCTTTTCGTAATTTGTACTTCTTTAACTTTTTCTTCAGTTCCTTGTCACATTTAGATTTAAAGATATTTTTTGGTTTCAATATATGTCTCGGATAATGGTTGTTATTTAAGCAAGATTTATTATCATTTCTTAACTTTGCTTTATTGTCAATTTGGATAGCTGCAAACCAACTGGACATCACTTAACTGAAATTGAAAAGAATATATAATTTTAGACAAAACATTATTTTTATACCAATATATTGCTTCGCCAATTTCTGGAATTATCATCATCTCAGCCAGAAGATGTTCACAGTTGAACATTAGCCTCCCCCATAGACATCCACTCAGCATGATTTTGAGCCATTGGGACCTCTTGTAAATTTTTGGACAAGGTCTCTCAACCCATCATTAACTATGAGTAAAAAAAAACAGTAGTTGCTTACTGGGAACTTGAAGAAAACCTGTTATTTGTTTGCTTTTGTAAATTTTAGGTAATAAGAGAAAGTGACACTACCAGTTTATACCTACAGTTTAGCGGCTGAGAGAATGTGTTCCTGTCAGTTGGTCATGACTAGGGATGGGCAATAAATAACACATTAACTTTTTTCAACCGACCAAAGAATAAGTTACTTAAGTTCCAATACTTGTTTGTCTGTCTTTCAATTTATATAGTACCTAATTGGAATTATTACAATGTGAAACAATTTTCCAATCAAATAAAACTAGACAGAACATAATTCAATCAGGTAATTTTTTTGTCCAAAACACGAAAACCACCACTGATATTGGTTCTCTGGATACAATTTAAACTTTATTGTAAATATCAAGTCATTATGAAAAAAAAAACAAGTCATGTGTGCAATCAGATACCCCCGGCATAAGAAGGAAGTGCACTCAAGTCGGACACAAATTGGCAATGTCGGCACTAGATGTGTTAACTTTATTAGAACATTTATCAGGTGAGATGATGCCAAGGGCTTACCAATCGTGAATTTAAAAAAAATCTATTATTATTTAATTATTAGATTTATTAGAAAGAAAAACATAATTATTATTTAATAGTATCAGGGTTCGAAAGGATAATTATCATGATAATTATTGCAATAATAACAAATGAATAATTATCATCTGATAATAACCAAAGATTGCATTCGTGAAAGTGAATTGTATTCCAACATGTATTTCCGTACTTGCGTCTATCCGAACGCACAGTGTCAACGTGCCGCACCTTAGGGATCCCCCTTACAAAAAAAAATCAGTACGAATTACAGGATTATGCAAACTTATGTGAACTTGAGTGTCATTGGTTTTTTAAGTTAAATATTGTTTATTGAGTTGAATTTGAAAAATGCCTCATGAGAAAGATCTAATATGGTCATACTTTATTTGCATGAAGACAAAAAATACTGGGCTATGGGCTCGGTGCAAAAAATGTAGCAAAGAGATGCAAGGAATAATAAATAGAATGTATAAACTATTTTTTTTTTCTTATAATAGCCCAAATTATAATGCATTTGTTATAAAACAATATAACAAATGATTTTCTTACACTGGTGATAATTATTTTACATCATTATATTCTACATCAAGTCTTCGATTTTTAATTCACCAAAATCACAAAATGAGTACATGTATGAGGCTCCTAAACTATGACGTAACTCAGATGACTACCGTTCGTCATCCCTATTGCCTAGTATTTTTGGCACATCACTAGAAAGATAAAAAAATGAGCATAAACTTTGTAATATCACAGTAGGGATTTAATAAAATATTGTTTTCTTATTTATTTATTATTAAACTTAGTGCAAAATAATAACATACATACATACTTAGATCGTTTTTAATTATATTTTTTGTTGGTAGGGCTAATGAATGATATTTTTTTCATAACTTCTTTGTCACATAGAAGTTACATTGTTTATTGTATCACAACCTGACATGGGATGCATTCTCTCAGCGGTCTTACTTTAATTGTGAAAACAATATGATAACTACATAGACATAGGAACTTCTTGTACTATGTTGAAATAGGAACTTCAAAGGAACGGATCTATAATATCAGATTTTTCTATTCTACCTTTCAGGAATTTCTGCATATCAGTAAATGGTAGACTTAATAGTAATATGTAGGAATTCCTTGCCTACCTCTAACCCAAAGAGTAGTATAAACAGACCCATAACCTTTTTGAATTCACCAAAAAAATGAACCTCTCCCAAATCTATTTCTTAGGTAAAATGCTGGAAACCAATAGAAGAAAGAACAGTGCTAATAAAACATTGTTTTATAGCCAAATAATAACCAAGAATATTACATTTGAACCAGATATATAAAACCGTTCTTCAACGCTATATATTCTCACTATTAGATGACCTCTTACATCACTTGGACAATAGGAAATGGTACAAACTGTTATGAGATTGAATTCTGTCGTACCTACTATCAATCAATTAAAATATTTTTGAGAATTGCAATATAGAAAAATATAGAAAAGAAAAATTGGCGGCACTGTAAATTAGTAGTTCTAGTGACATTTATTATTTATTTCAGTAATGTTTTTTGTTTGACAACATATTTACGTCTCTAGGTACGAGCGTTTTTGAGACAGTCATCACGTTTTATAAAATTATTAATCACCTTATCTATTCTGATTTGTAATGCTGGTGTCGGTGCATCACAAATCATCTGTGGAGTTGTTGACAACATCTGCAGCGATCCCATCCAGCAAAACATGATGATTAATTGTTATCTTACTGATTGTAATTTGTAACCAGGCATATTTTTTTACAGAATAGTCCGATTTTGATAACTATTTTTTTATGTAGTAGACAAAAGTGCTTTAAAGAAGATGGCGCGTTATTTAGCACCCATTAGTTTATTTTGGCCACAAAAAATAAAAAAAACTTGAACATTAAATTAATCAAAGTGAGTTTTATGTGTGATCTGTGAATCAACATGTCATTGAGTAAGATACAGCCAAAAATTCAGAGATGAATGGCTTTCTGAGCCTTCTTTTCATTGTTGGATGATATAGCTCCTTTTGATAAAAAAAAATTCAGCTTTTTTTTTTTGTAATGGCTTAGCTCTTTTAGCATATAGGGACTTGGCAACATTGTCAGGTGGCTGTTCTTTCTTTGGTCCAAAAAGTATATAAATAACGACGACGACGTGCGTAGAGTTGAGATTTTCGGAAATATTGGACAAAAATGGCATCAAAGGCCTTGTCTAACCCGTTTATTCGCCATGCAGCGGTAACTACAAGTTTTTACGTATCAATAATAAGATTGCGCTTAGTTGTTTACCAAGTTTTCAGGCTAACCAGTGAACTGTCAAACCCTGTTATGTAAAAGGGTTTTTTCGTTTTCCGCAATATTTTCACAGGCAGGGAGTGCATAAAATTTCTATGTTGGTTTTCAGAAGAGAGGATACTCGCAGGTTGCACCATGCATCAAGGAAGCAAAGCTTCAGTGCAGTGTGATGCCCAACAAGATTGTCCTGGCAGCCTTGGACAATGGTTCTCCAGTCACAAGGGTCACAGTTGCATTCAAGTAAGCAGTCTGTAGTTACCAAGTAGAATATAATAGGGATCTCCTTGTTGAAAAAAGGCTCACAAAATCAGTTAAACAGATGGTGTATTACTGAATTTGATATCAATTTTTTGATTTTTTTCTTCAAATTAATGTTTAGAAATGAGTGGTGGCTACAGGAAAACCAACGCTAGGCTGGGGTACACATAACTGGGCTGCCATAGCGGCAGAGCCTTGCTTTGTGAGGCTCTTCAACAGTATAATCATCAAACCTAATGAATCTATTTTTGGATATAGTATGGCAGCCCAGTTATGTGCACCCCAACCCTTTGCTGCCTTCTAGCACGTTCCATTATAGGAGCTGCAACCCCTGATATGAAAGGCCCATAATTTAATTCAAATCAACCAGTTGTGATATAAATATACTTGAAACAGTTGCAGAACTTGCTTTTAAAAATTTATAGAGTATGAAATTGCTCTTACTTTGACTCAGTTTCATCACGGTTAAGGAAAATTGGTCTTCAATACTGAAATTTAACCTGGCGACAATGATGCCGGGTCATATTGACCTGAGCAATTTTCAATTGGGGAAATTTCGAAAAAAACATATTATAATCATTCATGGTTTTCTCGGTAGCTGGAGATAAGACCTCAATTCATATGATTTGTACCATAGTGTAGTGAGCAAGCGCTAGTGAAGATTGGTAAAATTCCTTTTCTTGAATAAAACTGCTACAGCTCCATACATTTTTAGTTCTAAAAGAGAAATTATTTTTGTTGCCCTTTTGAGGTTGTTGTATTAAAACCATATCATAATTTGATATCTAAATTAACTTAAACATCTTGGTACTACAATGACTTCGTGGTCATGCAATAGTTCTTACTTTGTATAAAATTTGTTATAATTCAGCAGATAACCAGATAATTAAAAAAAAAAACATTCAGGTCATATTGACCCCACATTATCATCCGCATTATTTTTTACACTTCATTGGTGCTGGGTTAAACACGGCAAGTAGGTGTTGAAATCAGTTGGATCATTGGACCTCTACCAGGAAAAAAAGGTTTTCCCTCCAATTCATTGCTCCCTCAATAAGGATAGTGTAACCATGCAAATGCTCACCATCAGCTCTCACTTGCTGAATGTAGTTAAAATTTTGGAGTGCAGCCACTTGAATGTAATTCTCAGTGAAATAAACGAGGGTGCGGACTATATTCCTGTAATTTATTTTCACAAAAACAGATAGAAAATTAGCACTGAGACAACGTAATTTCTCACAAAACAATATGACACCGACATGACAATATAGAAAAACAAAATAGTTATTGAATTTAAAAAACAAATAATTTATATATAAAACTAGGCAAAGAGTTCGTAACATCCTGCCCCTCGTGCAGCAATGCACCAACTCATGTAAACTACATAAAGCCAAAAAAGAGCGCCTCACGTGGCAAGCTTAACAAGTTTTTTGAGGGGCCGGCGCAACGTACCCCCGGCCGTTGCAACGTCTACCACCCTGTTTATGCCATCTTTTCCAGGGAACAACTTTAAGATTCGGCCACGTGGCCATGTTCCTCGTGGCAGCGATTCATCAACAATAATGACCACATCTCCTATCTGCAGGTCTTGCCCATGATCTCCTTTAACCTTGGTTCGTGTTTGCATCGTCGGCAGCACCTCGCGCACCCAGCGGTTCCAAAAGTGATCCGATAATTTTAAAGCTTTCTTCCATTCGGAGCGTCCTATTAGGTCACGGTCTTCCAATGTTGATGGGAGAGTCTGATTTGATTAAGATCCGACGAGAAAGTGGAACGGCGTCAAGGTTGTCGGGTCATCTGGGTCCGTGGACACGTGTGAGAGAGGGCGCGAGTTTACAATTGCCTCCGCTTCCGCTAGCAATGTCAAGAAAGTTTCTTCCTTGGGACATCTCTCATTGAGCGTTGCTTTCAGTGCTACTTTTACCGTCCTGACAAGACGCTCCCAGCATCCTCCGAAAGTAGGCGCCGCAGCAGGGATAAAACTCCAGTTAATGCCCTTTGCGGCTGTAAAATCTTGAACGTCATTTGTGTAGAATTCGCGTAGGATTCGGTTTGCGCCAACGAACGCGGTTCCATTATCCGAGTATATGGTCTTCGGAATCCCTCGTCTGGCAAAGAAGCGCCTTAGACCCATTATGGCGGAATCGGCGGATAGGCTATGTACCAGTTCTAGGTGGAGGGCTCTTATCGTCAGGCATGTAAAAAGGGCCACGTAGCGCTTTTCACGGCGGCGTCCAACGGTTATATTGACAGGACCAAAATAATCTACGCCAGTGTATGTAAACGCTCGCTGGTGATGAGCAAGTCTTGGTGGTGGAAGATCTCCAGTAGTGGGGTTTAGAGGTTGCGATTTTCGAATTCTGCAGAAGAGGCACTGGTTTGCGACAGATCTGATCGTATCGCGAAGTCTCAATAACCAGAATCTCTGCCTCATTTCGTTTATCACGGACTCGTGGTTCGCGTGACCCGCCATGCGATGGTAATGTTGCACCAATAACCGTGCGACTGGGTGGTGACCGTCAAGTAGGATCGGGAAACGTGAGTCGGGGTCGATGCCTTCTACGGCTTTAATCCTTCCAGCCAAGTGCAAAAGATTATCTTCTCCCAAAGAGGGCGATAGTTTGATGAGGCGGCTGCTTGAAGGAATTGGCTTCGAGTTGAGAACGCATTGAAATTCTTGAGAAAAGCTATCCAGTTGAATTTGCAGCAATATGTGCCTTTCAGCGGCTTTAATGAAATCGGCATTCAAGGGTATAAGAGTGGTGGACGTTGATGGAGAGTGGGAGTGAACGACCCCACTATTTGATTTGGAATTTCGAATAGAAGCCAAACTATTTCCGAAAATTGCCGCAGCTTGATGTACCCGAGCTGTGGCACGTAACAAACGTAACCAGTCACTGAAACGAGCTAAATTCGCTGTGACAGGAGTGGGTAAAGCTGATTTTACTGATGTCAGTCCCACCAGTTCGCTCGGCTGACACTTGAGCTCTTCGCGAACTGGTGCAACGCTAAGTGGCTCCGTGGGCCAGTCCTCCGGGGACTTTAAAAGAAACGATGGGCCGCTAAACCATCTATGAGTAGGGTCCAAATTGATTGGGCGCATTCTAGTCGCATCATCAGCCACATTTAAATCTGTCGAAACCCATTGCCAGTCTTTGACTGAGGAATTTTCTAAAATTTCGCCAAGCCGATGGGCAACGAAAGGCTTAAAGGCTCGCGCATCGCTGCGCAACCATTGGAGGACAGTCATCGAATCAGTCCAGAAGAATGTGCGAACTGACTTCTTTCGATGGCTGTCCTTAATGACAAGTGCCAAACGAGAAGCTATCAAAGCGGCTTGAAGTTCCAAGCGTGGTATCGACGTTGGTTTCAAAGGCGAAACTCTGGCCTTGCTTGCGATAAGAGTGAGCTTGATGCTGCCATCAGGGTACATCAAACGCCAATAGGCAACGCAGGCGTAAGCAAGCTCACTTGCATCTGCGAGAACGTGTAATTCTCTGTAGGAAGGCTCGTAGCCTTTTGCATTTGCATACCAACGCGGTATTTTAAGTGATGAAACTTTTTTCAGGTCTTGGAACCAATCAAACCACTTGGATGCTTCTGTTTGTGGGAGCTCTGTATCCCAGTCGATATTAGATCTCCAAGTTTGTTGGAACAATATTCGTCCCTTAATTACTATAGGTCCTAACAACCCTAGAGGGTCATACACGCGCATGACATGTGATAGCACCTTGCGTTTTGTCAGTGAATTAAAAATTGTTTTGCTAAAACCTGTTCGAAATCCTAAAACATCTGATATCGGATTCCATGCTACGCCTAAAGCTTGGATGCAATTGTTAGATTCACCAAGGTCGACTTCCAACGGCTGAACGGCCCTTAAATTCTCAGAGATAAGGTTGAGTGCCCCTGGTTCGTTAGAAATCCATCCTCGCATTTCGAAGCAGGCTGCGTTGTGCACAGTTATAATGTCTGCCGCTAACTGAGCTGCTTCGTCAACGCCATCTTGCGAGTCGATGTAGTCATCCATATAATGACTGAACAAAATGGCGTCTACGGCTTTCGGGTGTGTTTGTGCGTGCTCCTTAGCATTTTTATTTTTTATGAACTGCGCAATAAAGGGGCTACAGCAAGCACCAAAAATGACAGATGTCATTCTAAACTCCTTTATGGCCTGTGTTTTGTCAGATCTCCACAGAAACCGAAGAGCGTTCCTGTCCTGCTGTCTAACCCGGACCTGAGGAAACATCTCTTTGATATCTGCGGTCATTCCAATGCGACCCTCCCGGAAACGAAACAGTACCTTAAGCAACGGCTGGAGCAAGTCAGGTCCAGAAAGCAGTAACGAGTTCAGGCTCACCCCTTCATTCCTGGCTGCTGCGTCATGAACTACTCTAACCTTTTTTTTTTGGGGATGGTACACACCGAAATGTGGGAGGTAAAGACGTAAGCCGTCAGATTTCTTATTACGTAACCGTAAATTATCCGGTTTTTTACGCAATGTGTGTAATACGTATCTGGAGCACACTCTTCAGCGTAACCCTTCGTGATCATGTTATTTATGAATGCAGTGTATGCCCTAGCAAACTCTATCTCTTTAGACATACGTCGTTCTAAACTTAAAAAACGTGACCTGGCTTGTGGGTAGCTGTCTGGAACATGCTGTATGTCGTCGCGCCATGGCAGACCTACTTCAAACCGACCAGTGGGTAGTCGCCTGGAAGACGATTCCAAAATGTCAACTGCGCGCTGGTCTTGTTTGCTATGCAGTGTTTCAGTTGTGGTAATACCTATGGAGTCGAGTTTGTATTGCTCTTTTATCAATGTTTCTAAATTGTCATCATAGTTTGTATCCAAGTGTGTATGGTTAACGAAATCAATCAACTTCGTTTTGCTAGAAGCAACGCCGTATAAAGTCCAGCCCAGAGCTGTCAAGCAGGCGACGGGCTCGTTTCTTCTACCAATTCGAACCTCACGATTGATTGTCAAATGCCAATGTTCAGCTCCTAGGAGTATAGTTGGAGTGGCATCCTCGTATGTCAGAACGTCAACCAAGTCGGCCAAATGTGAAAAAGATTCGATCGTTTCACGTTTGACCGACTGTGGGCGCAAACACAAAGACTCCATGGATCGAGCATTTTTTACTAAGAAAGTTTCCTGAGTGTGCTTACCCTTAATGTGAAAATCGACATATGATATTGTGGTTCTTCGTTCGAGACCACCGATGCCATTTACCGTTATGGTCTGTTGTGGCCCGGTCGCCCCTATACGTGCGGCAATGCTGGAATCTATGATTGTCGCGGTGCTTCCGTCATCAAGAAGTCCGTACACGTTACAGGTTCCAGCAGGGCCCGAGACAGTAACCGGTATTATCTTCAAGTAAGCACGAGGACGAAGAGCTAAAATCGTGTTTGGTTTTTGTATGCCTGTAGAGGTTGTAGACACGATCACTTTTTCACCAGTTGATTCAGAAGCACTTAACGTAGGGTGTGTATTATTTTCAACAATCATTGAGTGTGTATTACTATCAGTCACTAGCTCATTAAGCGTATTTACGAGCGGCGGCGTAGGCTGACGGTGAAGAAGCGCGCTATGGCGTAAGGAGCAGCCATCGACGCCACACGGATTCACCTTGCATGTTTTCCACTGGTGTGAACTAGCCCTTAAGCACCTATAACAAATTTTTGCTTCACGCAACCACTGCCATCTATCATCGATAGACAAAGATTTAAATTGTGAACACTCCTTAATGTTATGATCTTTTTGGCAAAATAAACACTCTTGCTTTTTCGTAGAGATGGCTTTAGAAAGAGATTTTGATATTTTTGACTGCATAACAGCATTATGAATATTTTCACGTTTGACTGGTTTTTCAAAAGAAATGTTGTGTTGTAGTTGTGTCGCACTAAATTCCGGTGACAAACCGAATCGTATATGCTGATCTAACTCACGCCTTAAAAAGTCGGAAAGAATTTCTAATTTGGGGCGTCCTGTAGTATCCTGTGCCGCGAAATCTGTCCACCTAATTTTCATAGTAGGGTTGAGTTTTCCAAGAACAGCGTGAAATAACTCAGGCGAACACAAATATTCAAAATGGTTTAGCAACTTTATTGTAGATATCGAATTACGTACCCGATTGGATAGAACCCCGAGTTCTTTGAGGTCGATACCTAAACGTGGAAGGTTTTTTAATGATTGAACCTCCTTGTAAACGATGAGCTCCGGGCGCGCGAAGTTATCTTCCAGAGCGCGCATGACTTCTTCTGGGTTCTCCGTCGACATCAATAGTGCCGCCACGGCCTCGCGCGCGGGCCCGCGGAGCGCATTATCAAGTCGATTTATGTTATCTAGCGGAGAAAAACTAGCTTTAGTAACATTGTAGGTACGTTTGAATTGTAACCAATGTAACGTATTGCCGTTAAAAAAAGGTAATTCCATCTTCTTTACACCAGCGGCAGAGGCAAGAGCCTTCGCGGCTGCCGCGGTGTCGGCTACTGCTTGTAAAAGCGTGACAGGTTGGTCAAGCTCCGTAGAAATGAGCGGGGCCGTATAGCCGACCGCCTCGGATGCTTTATTGATATTTCGTATCTGTGATTGTCTAGGGAGAGGGTTAATAGGAAGTGCAGTTGCCCGCGTGGTCCTCGGTGGTGGTACCGAGCGACCGGGGGATGGGACAGTAAAGTCTTGATCACATCCTACTGCAATGACGTCTCTATCAACACAGTTGTCAAAATTGTGATTTTCTACCCATTTTTCTGTTCTACTTACGCTTACCCGTGTTGAACTGTGATGGCTCGCGCGGCTTTCCGCGCGACTACTTCCGGCGTCAGCATCGATCGCCGCCAACTCGGCTTGCAGTTCGCACTCGTCTACCTGCTGCTGTAACGCGGCGAGCTCCCGGTCGCGCGCGGCGAGCTCCCGTTCGCGTTCAAGGCGGCGACGTAGGACGTGCGCTTCCGCCGCTGCTTTTTGTGCTCTCACAGTTGCCGACGAACGTGATGAACAGCTTCGCGCAGCGTGTTCATCATGTACGCTTTGGGCCGGCAAACCGGAGCTTTGAGGCTGAGGAAGCACTGAGTCGCGGCCGGAATTGGCTGACATTATCTTACTTTTACTACGGGTGATCATGCGTAAACAAGAGGTAAAAGATGAAATGAAAGTTAGTAATTATATGATGAAAAATAGGCACTGAAAACTTACGAAGGACCAATGAAATAAACGAGGGTGCGGACTATATTCCTGTAATTTATTTTCACAAAAACAGATAGAAATTACGTTGTCTCAGTGCTAATTTTCTATCTGTTTTTGTGAAAATAAATTACAGGAATATAGTCCGCACCCTCGTTTATTTCACTCAGTTCCAGCTAACTTTTACATACTTATGTAGTATTTGCGGATAATTTTTATTCACAATTGTTAAGCCCTTGGCATTATCTCTTTATTCAGAACTAAATTTATTTCCAGGGCTGGCTCCCGTTTTGAACCACAAGCAGAGCTGGGTGTTTCCCACGCCCTGCGTTCAGCTGCTGGATTGACCACTGGCAATGCTAGTAGTTTCATTATCGCACGCAAACTAGCCCAAGTCGGTGCTAATTTTACTGCATCGGGTGACCGAGAATTCATATACTATACCCTTGAAGTGAGTACAACCAGTATTATTATGGACAACAAGAGCATAAAACAAGCCATTTTACCCGAGATGTGCATATAGCTACCCAAGCCGGTACGGCAAGAGTGAATAGTCATGACGAGGGTAAAATGGGTCTTGTGCTTGAGTTTCACACTCTGCTTTTCACTTCAATTGCAAAGAAATAAGTCATTATATTTACTACTGGTGACGTTTACTGGGTGATAAATACCACAGAGTTAGAGTTGATTATATAAGAAAATAACTTTGTATTTCTTAGTTTGACAATGCATTTGTGTTAAGGAGATCACTGTCCATAAATATAATGGTAAATTCAAGTTGTAATGTTCTCTTATTCCAAATGAGAGCTTGGCCTTACAAAGTATCAAAATTGGTAATAAAATCTTTTGTACCATCCGTCACTTGAAAAGCCATAGTAAATAAGCATTAAAATTCACTTTATTTGTCTGTAGTCGTCAAACGGCGCATGCGAACTGATTGTCCCTTGGTGTGCGTGTCTATTATCTATCGGATAGAAGTTACCTAGAATCCTGAGTTGTCAGGGGGTTTTGAGAAATAATAATCAAATTTAGGTACTCTGGGTCTATTTTTTACCCAGTAGCCAGTACCGTCAGGTTAATTCCAAGTTATAAATATTTGCGTTATTTGTTTTTACATAAATACACGCACGTATTAATCTTAAATTTCTATTTACATAGTAATACATATGTTGTAATTAAATTAAAATATAACCTAAATCCATAAAAACATATCTAATTGAAAGTGTATTGTGCATGTGGCTGTAAGGCCTTCTTAAAAGGAGAAATTATTTTATGCACAAGAGGATGAAAAACCATTTTATGCAGCCTTCTCTTGACATAAATAACAACTTTACCAGCATGAGAAGTGAAAAAATCATTATCGTAAATATGTCCGGGGTATGAGAAAGATATCGAAATTCAGATAATCTAAATCATTAAAGAATATTATACACTACAAGCACATGTAGCTAATAAAATGTAACATTATATTCTGTAGTCATACACAACATAGAAATTACTTTGTAACAAACGTTGTAGACCACCCAAGAGAACCTGTCAACTGCATTGGAATGCCTGAACAACGTCATCTCAAAGCAGGAGTTCAGGCCATGGGAGCTAGATGACAACGCTCCCCGCCTAAAATACGACATTCTAGCCCTGCCTCCTCAGGTATGTGTGATTGATAATTTACTCAACCCTGTTTCTGAAAACTTTTAATAGCAGCATATAGTTTTTGGGTATTAGCAGCATATGGTTTTTGTTTTTGTTTTTATTTATTTTAGGCTAAGTATTTTAGAGTTTGTTTAAAATGATATTACATATTGTATTAATGTTGCAAGGGTTGGCAAAACCAAAAAATATTTATCCCGTAGACTTTTTTGGGTTTTTAGATATAATTGGGTTTTTCAGATTTAGTTTAGATTTGCATTTTGCTACCAAATCTATTTTATGCTGAATAAAGTGGCAACACTATTTGATACGAATAATCCTGAAGAAGAGTTCTCTGAAAATCATTATTTTCAGTTGTCGGTCGGAGAAACTCTCCAAGGAACCCATATTCAATTTAAAAAAAAAATTGGACTCCATATGTTGACCATACATAGAAAATGTATTTTTGGTTTGTATATGCATCCCCTGAAGAATCCCTTTCTTGTATCAAATGAATAAAATAACACATGCTCATACCCCCACAAACACACACTTTTATTTTGTACATGACAATCAATAATCATCAAATCTCAATATTTTTTTAGAGTGATCCTACACAATGTTTTAATAAGTCGCAAAGCAAAAAAGCCTACAGGATAGATATGTTTTGGTTTTGCCAACCCTTGCAACATTAATACAATATTATGCAATATCATTTTCAAAAAAGACAGGTAAAAAAAATATTGTAATAAAAACTCCACTGCCTGTCATGTTCGCAGCCACGACACGCCACGCCACGTTATCGCGCATGCGCGTTTCACCTTTTCTGTCGAACATAGCCATTTGCCTATTTCCATCCTTGTCTTTTGTCTAATTACTGCAGGTAATTACATCTCCCGGATGGTATTTCTAGGCCATTTTGTATGAAACTGTGGGTCTACTTTTTTCACACTTATGTATGATCGAAGACTCTAGATTGCATTCCAAAAATGTAAAAAAATGGTGAATTAGCTAATTGATTTGTATAAAGAGGTCAAAAAGTTGTTCAGTATGATGAGTAGAAGAAGCTCCAGAATATATGTTTCTTTTTGGATTGTTTCCATTTGAACACCAACTTATTTATATTTTTTTATTTATAATTGGTAAGCCCTTGGCATCATTTTACATTGGTAAGTGACTTAACTTTATTGTTTGTTGTTTTTATAATGATTGCTGTTTTCCATTTGCGGGACATGTTATTGGATATAAAGTAGTTATTAAGCGACTTCCAAAAAGGAGTAGTTTCCCAATTCTTAACACGTTAAAAACCGACTTCCATCGCAACAAATTAGTACATTTTTGCATTATTATTTTTGATTTTTGTTAATTTTCTACTAAAGTACTACACCGATTTTGATAAAATTTATATGGGACCACACGGGAAGCACTAGCTTTCAAATTAAAAAAGAAGCATAAAAATCGGTTCACCCAGTCAAAAGTTCTGAGGTAACAAACATAAAAAAAAAAAAAACATACAGACGAATTGAGAACCTCCTCCTTTTTGGAAGTCGCTTGAAAAGGAGTAGTTTCCCAATTCTATTTTATGTTTTTATTTTTTGTAAATGTTACGCGACTTCTTCGCCAATGAAATTGTAAACTGATTTTAATTATTCTTTTTTTAGGGTCCCGTAGTCAACAGGGGACCCTTATAGTTTCGCCACGTCTGTCCGTCCGTTTGGCCGCGGCTTAGCCCAGAGACTATTAGTACTGGATAGCTGTAATTTGGCATGGTTATACATTAATCACGCCGAAAAAGTGGTAAAATAAAATTCCGCAAAAAAAAGTTTACGGTATTCCCTACATGTAACGAAGGGCTGAACTTCTTTTCGCTGTTGAATGGGGCTATCAAAACTACTTTTCAAAACCATTTTTCGATTCGGGAATCCGTTTACGAAATATTAAGCTTTAAAGTGCTAATTTTAGAGGAGTTCTATCAGTTAAACCATTATTTCAGGACATCTGAAAAAAAATGTGGATAGTAGGACATATAATCAATTTAAAAGGATAACTATCACGTCTAAGTATGCTTTTTTTAGGATTATTAGTCGACCAATTTAAGACGTGCAGTTGGATTTGTAAAAAGTTCATATATTTTGCATACAAAATATTCTTTTACCAACTGTAAAAATAATATTGTTTTTCAAAATATACGCTTGTTTTTTGAAAAGACTACGTAACCCTATTTTGCGCGAGTCCGACTCGCACTTGACCAGTTTTATTTAATAGGTTATGCCTTCAGGTTAGACCCTTATAAATTTTATCAAAAATGGTAGTCTATATCCCAAGAATTTATGTTACTTGTTATTCTTACATTTCTTGTTTGTGTACCTTTCGATTATAAATAGAACAAAATGATAAAAAAGATCGTAAATCCAGGTGCGTGCAATGGACCTGTTGCACCGCGCGGCGTACCGGCGTCAGCTCGGGAACTCCTTGTTCATCTCTCCGCGTCGCATTAGCAACATCTCCTCGGAGTCACTTCAGCACTACGCCTGCAACAACCTGCTGCCCACCCGCTGTGCCATCGCCGTCGTCGGGGACACTCAGGTACTTACTACTATTCACAACTAACATCATATCACCCGAAAGACGGGCACTGCTGGATATTGGTCAAAGACCTTTGTTGCGACCTCTCTAAGGCGTTCGACGTGGCTGACCATGCCGTTCTCGCAGAGAAACTGCATTACTACGGTATCGATGGCAGCGCGCATTCATTGTTTACTGATATTTTGCGCAACAGGTCCCAGATAGTTATGGGCGACGGTGGTAATGTGAAGTCAGACCCGCTTACTACATCAATGGGCGTTGCTCAGGGATCGTCTGTTTCTAATATCCTTTTCTCCATTCTTTTGAATGATTTGCCACAGTCAATCACTGTCGGCGAAGTCTATATGTATGCAGACGATGTTGCTTGCATTGTCTGTGCGCATAACTCAGACGAGCTTGAGCAGCGCCTCAACTAGGCTGCGAGTCAACTACACCGTTGGTTCTCGTACAACGGTCTCGCTCTGAATTTGAATAAGACACACTTTATGCATTTCTACCTTGGAGGAAGACCACCGAACAAATTGACAGTACTCGTGGGAGGAACCAAAATAGTACAGGTCGAAGTGACCACCATCTTGGGATTTGAGCTTGACCGAGGGCTGACGTGGGCATCTCACATAGATAAACTGTGTGGGAAACTCGGAAGTGCATGCTTCGCGTTGCGTCGGCTCACCAGGGTTGTCCCTAGGAAGGTGGCTCGCTCATGCTACTTCGCCACTGTCCACTCGCTGCTGCTCCAATACGGCGCAGAGCTGTGGGGGCGCGCCTCAGACTGGGAGCGCGCCTTTCGCATGCAAAAGAGAGCCGTGCGAGCAATCGTGCAAGTGCCGCAGGACACTCCCGCGAGGCCATATTTTATAGACCTTAGGATCCTTACCTTACCGTCGATGGTTATACTGCAGACAGCAGTGTACGTTTTCAGCCACCTTGATAAGTACAAACGACCCATTGATGTGCATTCGCGTAACCTCCGCAATTTGGGTAGACTACTGCCTGTGCCACGCCGGCTTGCTAAATCGGACAAGTTAGTACACGTCATGGGTCCAACTGTTTATAACAGGCTTCCCGAGCAGGTCACCACGGCTCCCTCCCTGAGTTGCTTTAAAAGCAGGCTCAACACTTGGCTGATCGAGCACGCGTTCTACAGTTATGAAGAATTTTTAAATACTAAATCTATTTAAATAATGTGATAATAATTTTATTATAATTTTATTGTTTTTTATTTACTCATTATTATTTTATAATAATTTGATATTTGAATTTTAGTTAAGTATAATTTATTTGACATGTAATATATTGACATATTATGAATAAATAACTATGAACTATGACCTTAGTCTTGAGACACTGCTGTATTTGGGACGTGAAGATATTGCGTAGCTTTCCGAACGCTGCCCAGCCGAATTGGATTCGTCGATTGATCTGTTTCTCGAACTTGGACCTATCCATCTGGTCTGTTTGTCCTAGGTATACATATTCGTCAACAACTTCGAGTGTAGTCTCCAACCTTCAGAGGAGTGGGTGAACCACTGACCTTTAAAATTTTCGTCTTGTACATGTTCATTTTAAGACCTACATGTTGAGAGGATCTATTGAGGCCATCGAGTATTGTGACTCAAACTTCCGTGGTCTCAGTTATGACCACGATATCGTCACCGAATCGAAGGTGGGTGATGTACTCGCCATTATGCCGAGTCCACCCCACCCAATCCAGAAGCACACCCCGGACACTTCATACAAACGAGCGAGAAATGATATATTATACATATAAACAACTGACGTGTCTATAGGCACGAATGCAGGTAGATTTTGGTAGTTAGATATTTACTGCATGTAACATTCAACGGTGGCTACTTGGTAGGTAGGCATTAGGTAAGTAACTTACTTGATAAAATTGTTCTTCAATCATATATCTACACAAGCGCTGGTCGTTGCTTTTGTCGGTAAAACAGTCAATCTCAATCTATTATTCTGTGATCACATTCTATAATATCACATCACTAGATATTTCTATACAACTCATATCTTATTTTCACAACATCTAATCAAATTAGTGTTTCAATTACGAGCAATCATTTTTAAATAAATAAAGTTAACAACGACGACGTGGGGTGAACGAACGAACCTACTAAACTGTAATACTGGGGTGAATACATACATTAACATTCGTTAAAAAAGGTTCTGACATTAATGTGAATTTCAATGACTTTAAGTTAGCTTCATCTTATTGCCGTGAAAAAAGTAGAGGTGGCACAGCGATATTGGTAAAGAAAGAGTTCGACGTGAAACCATTGAACTTTTTGTCCGAGATCGCCACACAAAATTATTTTGAATTCTGTGGTGTTGAGTTTATTGGAGTTGACCTTATTATTGTAGCTATATATCGAATACCAAAGCAAACTAAATTTCATGTTAGTATATTTATTAATAAACTAGATAAACTGTTGTATCGCCTAACAAATAAATATAAAAAGAAGAAAATTGTCGTTTGTGGAGATTGGAATATTGATCTTTTAAAAAACAACAACTTCTCTAAAGATCTTACTAGCATCCTTGAAAACTATAATTTTAGGACTCATATAAGATCAGCTACTAGGCGAAAAGCATGTATCGATCAAATTGCCAGCAATATAAAACAGGCAGAATCAGAGATTCACTACTTGGGTCTGTCCGATCATGAAACTGCTCAGACTTTAAGTTTGAATATCAATAAACACAAGGCATTTACAACTTGGTTTGAAAGCCGACGGGACTACAGTGGTGATAATATTCGTAAATTTAAAGAATGTATGAAAGCTATGTCATTTTGCGAGGTACTGAACAGTGATAACCTATCAGAAGCATTTGTTAATTTTCATGATCTCATCTGTCTTTTCTATAACCTATGCTTTCCAGTAATAAAAATAAAAATTAACAATCGCAGAAAGAATATTAAATGGTTATCAACTGGAATAAAAAAATCTTGCCTAGTAAAACGCAAATTGTATATGACTTACAGATCCGTTGGAGCCAATAAAGACATACATAAAAATAAATTCAAACGTTACAGTGACATTCTTAAAAAATGTATTCAAAAATCGCAAAAAATATTTAATAACAAATACATTAAATCAAACAAGAACAAATGTAAAGCTACTTGGGATGTAATTACTTCAACTGTAAATAGGAATATATATAACACTGACATTAATTCTATTCAATACAATAACATGACATATACTAACCCTCAGGACATTTGTAATATTCTCAATGATTATTTTATAAATTTGACTAATAAACAAAATTCGAATCCTACTTGTGACAATTTGATAAGTAATAACCCTTCCACTATTTTTCTACGACCTATTGACGAAAAAGAAACATTAAAATTAATTATGTCCATGAACAACACCAAGACGAGTGGTTACGATGAAATATCAACAAGTATCCTCAAATCAAGCGCTGCCTTCATATGTCATCCACTTACTCATATAATAAATTTATCATTTAGTCAGGGAATTTTTCCCGAACAACTGAAAATATCTGTTATAAAGCCCCTTTTCAAGAATGGCGATAGGTCTAGTCCAAATAATTACAGGCCAATAACCATTGTTCCTATTATTTCAAAGATAATAGAGAAAGCCATGTATTTCCGGTTGGATGCTTTTTTAAGCAAGCACAATGTATTGAATTCTGACCAGTACGGTTTCCGAAAGGGCTCTTCGACAGAACTAGCTTGTTTTAATCTGATTAAATTAATTTCTGAATCTTTAAATGCTAAGATCCCAATAATGGCAATGTTCCTTGATATGAGCAAAGCATTCGACTTTGTTCAACATGACCAGCTACTTTCTAAGCTAGAGTCCTATGGTATAAGAGGCAGATGTTACGACTGGTTTAAAAGTTATTTGTCAAATAGAAGACAATGTACAGAAATTTCTAAAGTAACTAAAATAAGTGGGATTTTGACAAAGCAAAAGTACACATCTAACTTTCGTATAAATAATTCGGGAATTCCGCAAGGTAGTAATCTAGGGCCCTTACTGTTTCTTTTATACATTAACGACCTCCCAAAAGCAATGTCTCAAAAATGTATACTTTTCGCAGACGATACAACTTTAATTATTAAATGCAAAGATAAAGAAACGTATCAATCTGATGTGGCTAGAGCTTTGGCAGACGCTGTCAAATGGTTGGACAACAATAACCTTAACATTAATATAAATAAAACTAAGATATTACAATTTCACTCATATCAAACAAAACTCCTTTTTCTGGACATAAATTATAATAATAGTAAAATTGACGTAACTAATGGACTTAAATTTTTAGGCATACATGTTGACAATCATTTGAACTGGAAGGACCATATTGACTCAATTTGCAAAAGACTGAATCGGTTTGTATTCGCGTTAAGAAGACTAAGGCAAACAGTCTCTATAGAAGCCGCTTTGACAGCCTACCATGGCCATGTATCGTCAGTCCTCAATTATGGTCTCTTACTATGGGGTAATTCTGTAGATGTCGATAGAACATTTAGATTGCAAAAAAAGTGTGTACGTGCTATTAATAATGCGTGGTTTATGGAGAGTTGTAAACCCCTATTTAAAAAACTAAATATTTTACCGTTGCCGTGCATGTATATAAGAAAGGTTTGTCTGTTTACAGAATCTCACCCAGAGTATTTTCAATATCTTAGAGACGTTAGATTTCGTGTACCAAGGGCTCAATATACACATTGGTTACAGCAACCTCCCTGTAAAACTAAAATATATAAACAAAATATTTATAATATGTGTATTGAAATATTTAATAAGCTTCCAGATGACATAAAACAATTACGAGGAATTAGACTTAAGAAAAAATTAACAGAATGGCTAATGCAACACTGCTTCTATAGTATTAGTGAATATATGAACTTTAATAATAAAACTAATTTATCTTTATAATTTTATTAGCGTAGGTATAATATTTTAACCTGTAAAAATTTGCATGCCATCTTTATGACGGCTGAATACATTTTCCATTCTAACATTAAGATCTTCACATGTATGTATTCTGGCAAATAAACATTTCTTTCTTTCTTTCTTTCTTTCTTTCTTTCAATAAGAGCACCACCACGCTTCTGTGCCATGCCTTAGGTGTTTGTCCCACGAGTATAACAGAATTGAATAACTACTACATACAATAATCTTATACTGTTTTAAGGGGGTGCGAAGAATCCCCGGCATATGCCAGGCTACCAAACCCAACGACCTTTGGCCCTGGCAACTTACAACACGCGTACACTGCGGACTTACGAGAAACTTACAGAACTTGAAGAAGTATTGAGCAGGTTACGGTGGGATATCGTAGGTTTATGTGAAGTCCGAAGAGAGGGAGAGGACACCATGATCCTTAAATCCGGAAACCTGCTCTATTTCCGGGAGGGCGACCAACAGTCCCAGGGTGGTGTCGGGGTTCTCGTCCACAAGTCCCTGATTAACAATGTGGTCCAAATCGTGAGCGTTCCGACAAGGGTAGCATACCTTATACTCAGAATCACCAAACGGTATTCGATGAAGGTCATACAGGTATACGCGCCGACTACGGAACACTCCGACGACGAGGTAGAGACTATGTATGAGGACATCTCTACAGCCTTACATAGCACCAGGACCCATTATACCGTTGTTATGGGGGACTTTAACGCGAAACTGGGCAAACGAAGCGATGGTGAGCTGAGAGTGGGGCAATTTGGATATGGAGTAAGAAATGCACGTGGCCAGATGCTGGCCGACTTTATGGAAAAGGAGAGCTTCTTTATGATGAACTCCTTCTTCAGAAAGTCAAAACAGCGGAAGTGGACATGGTTGCATCCCAATGGCGTAACAAAAAACGAGATAGACTTCATCTTGTCGACAAGGAGGCAAATATTCAATGATGTCTCCGTGATCAATTCAGTCAAAACAGGAAGCGATCACCGGATGGTCAGAGGCACATTGAATCTAAAGACCAAGCTAGAAAGATGTCGACTGATGAAGTCTACGCTCCGACCTTCGCCCATCCAGCTCCAAAACCCCGAGAGCTTGCAGCTCGAGTTGCACAATCGTTTCGAATGCCTAGGAGACTGCGAGAATGTGGACGATTATAATGACAGGTTCGTGGAAATTGTTCAAACGGTCGGGTCTAAGATTTTTAAAACTCGCCGTTCAAACAGAACCAAAAAACCTCAGACTTCACCAGCAACCTCATGGAAGAAAGACGCAGATTGGTTTTGCAGTCCTCTGAAGACGCTACTCAGTATCGGCAACTAAACAGGCAGATCTCTAAGTCCCTAACATGCGATTTACGCCAATATAATACAAATTGTATTAAAGAGGTGATTGAGCACAACAAAGGCTCAAAAGTGTTCGCGAGAGATCTGTATGTTGGACAAAGCCAACTGACCAAGCTGAAGACTGAGGATGGCAGGACCATATCGTCTAAGACTGAGTTGCTGGAAGAAGTTGAGAAGTTCTATGGACAATTGTACAAGACCACACGTTTGCCTGTCAGCGATCTGGCTGAAGATCCAAAAGCCAGACTAACCCGACACTATACCGAAGATATCCCGGACGTCAGCCTGTACGAGATTAGAATGGCTCTCAAACAGCTCAAGAACAACAAGGCACCGGGTGATGATGGAATTACGGCTGAACTTCTGAAAGCAGGTGGATCACCGGTACTAAAAGCTCTTCAGAAGTTATTTAATTCCGTTATACTCGAGGGACAAACGCCTAAGGCATGGCACAGAAGTGTGGTCGTGCTTTTCTTCAAAAAGGGTGACAACACCCTACTGAAGAACTACAGACCCATCTCACTTCTGAGCCATGTCTACAAGCCGTTTTCGAGAGTCATTACGAATCGTCTCGCACGCAGGTTTAACGACTTCCAGCCTCCCGAACAAGCCGGTTTCCGAAAAGGCTTTAGTACCATAGACCACATACATAAGCTGCGGCAGATTATACAGAAAACCGAAGAGTACAATCAGCCAATATGCTTGGCGTTTGTGGACTATGAGAAGGCCTTTGATTCAATCGAAACCTGGGCTGTGCTACAGTCTCTCCAGCGGTGCCAAATTGACCATCGATACATCGAGGTGTTGAAGTGTCTGTATGAAAACGCCACCATGTCGGTTCGCCTCCAGGACCAGAACTCGAAACCTATCCATTTGCAGCGAGGGGTGAGACTGGGAGACGTTATATCTCCGAAACTGTTCACCGCCGCCCTGGAAGATGTTTTTAAGCTTCTGGATTGGGGTGGACTCGGCATCAATATCAACGGCGAGTACATATCCCACCTCCGATTCGCTGACGATATCGTGGTCATGGCTGAAATGGAAGACCTAAGCACAATGCTCGATGGCCTTAATAACGTCTCTCAACAAGTGGGTCTTAAAATGAACATAGACAAGACGAAAATAATGTTAAATGTCCTTGTCGCACCCACCCCTCTAAAGGTTGGAGACTCTACACTGGAACTTGTTGACGAATATGTATACCTGGGACAAACAGTCCAGCTAAGTAGGTCCAACTTCAAGAAAGAGATCAATTTAAGAATGCAACTCGACTGGGCAGCGTTCGGGAAGCTTCGAAATACCTTCACGGCCCAAATACCGCAGTGTCTCAAGACTAAGGTCTTTGACCAGTGTGTGTTGCCAGTGATGACTTACGGATCTGAGACATGGTCGCTTACTATGGGCCTCATAAGAAGGCTCAAGGTCACCCAAAGGGAAATGGAGCGTGCTATGCTCGGAGTTTCTCTGCGTGATCGAATCAGAAACGAGGAGATCCGCAGGAGAACTAAAGTAACCGACATAGCTCACAGAATCGCTAAACTGAAGTGGCAGTGGGCAGGGCACATAGCTCGTAAAACAGATGGCCGATGGGGCAGTAAAGTTCTCGAGTGGCTACCGCGCACCGGAAAACGTAGCGTAGGCAGACCTCCCACGCGGTGGACCGATGACCTGGTGAAGATCGCGGGAAGCCGATGGATGCGGGCAGCGCAGGACCGGTCGTCGTGGAAATCCTTGGGGGAGGCCTTTGTCCAGCAGTGGACGATTTGTGGCTGATATGATGATTATACTGTTTTAAAGGTGGGAAAGGCAAGATTAGGGTGGCTTAACCCTCCTTTACTTTTTGATTTAGACAAATACGTGGTAAGGACCAACCTTTTTACTCGACTGCGCCAGAAGGAGGGTTATATTTTTGAGTAAGTATATGTTTGTACGAGAATGTTTTTTTAGCTTCGCCGTGTTTGTCTAATCAATTTAAAAGGAAAACTATCACAGCTAAGTAGGCTTTCTTAGTTTAGGCGTAATAGTCATGGATTTGTGAAAAATTCATAGATTTCTATAAAAAATATTCTATTAACAACTGCAAATATAATTTTGTATTTTAAAATACATATATATTTATTTTTTGATAAGACTACGAAACTCTACTTTGCGCGAGTCCTACTCGCACTTGCCCGGCTTTTTTATTTCTTATATGTAGTTATCTTTTTTTTATGTTGTAATGCAATAATAGTATATTATGCAACTAGTGAATAAAGGATGGATTTAAAGCGAGGGCCATATATGAATCACGACCGTAGGGAGGGATTCATGCTGATTGAATCACGAGCGTAGCAAGTGATTCAAGTATTAGAACCCTGAGCGACACGAGTGATTCATGGCCCTCGATATAAATCCGTTTTATTCAAGAGTTGCATACTATGCTTTATACCATGACTCCGAGAAAAAAAACATTTAAGCAGAAATAGATATTTAATGAAGAAAAAAGGAATGTTAAGTTTATTAAAATTGGAACAATTACTAAAATAAAGACTAACTTTCTTTCTTTTCGTACAACTTATAGTATTAAAAATAGCGCCAATTTACTAATGAAATGACAGCAAGGAAAACAAAACAGTTTTTATTCTAATACTAAACTCCTTTCCTAAAATATCGAACAATCAAATCTGGAGTTGTTTGCACAAGGAGTTTATGTCAAATATTCTTTGGATTAGGAGTTTGTATCGAGTATTTTTTGCGCAAGGAGGTTGCATAGCTGAGATAGAGGTCGAATATTGGTGTGTTCTAAATTCATACACCAAAATAGTGATTAAAAGAGCTTTTTATTCACTGTTTTCAGTGAATAAAATAAGCTTTTTAGAGGAGTAATGGTATAAACACAGATTTGAATAGAAGGATCCGCCCGTCTCCATATTTGACTCAGATTTTCTTGATACAAGCAAAAAGTAGCGCCATCTAACATAACTCGTACGAACTAGCGCGGGCGAGAGTTGACGTCAGTGCCGCGTTAAAAGAACCTTGGTAGGATTGTCGCTTTAAAATTCGTTTATTTAATTTGTTTTCAAGAAAAAATACAATGTAAGGTTACTTAACGATGATACAACATCCCATGTTTCTTTTTCGCCTTTCTTTCATTATTTTTACAGCCTCTAACAACACAATAAGGCATTTTTATAGGGAATATCTTTCCACCGCACTGTACAATTTCCCGCAGACGACTGTGTCGCGAGTGTGCGAAACTTTCGATTTTCGCACCAATCCGCTGGGACCATTAGTCGCGCGCGTTGGCCGGGTCCTTACGCCAGTAATATATAAGTCACTGGGTATAAAGAATATTGTATTGTATTTATTTGTTTGGCTGGCACGCTCTGTAGCCTAAACGGCTTGATGGATTTTAGAGTGCGAAGTGTCGTTAGATTGGTCTTGATCCCGTAGGTGACTAGGATACACTTTTACCTGACTGGCCAAAAAAGAAGGATTAAGTTTCTATTGCAATTGGGTTTTTAGTTTTTGATTTATTCATGTAATTATTTTAACTTAGCTTCGTGGAAACTTGTAAATTTGTTGTAAGGGGTCGCGATCAGATAAATATTACATGCGTTTTCCTAAATCTATTGAAACTACTCTACTCCGCTGTCTGCTCAATACTTGCTTACTCGTCATCTGATTTACTGACAAACTGTCAAAAACGACATTTTGTTCTTAAAATGTTTGAAATATTAAACTATGACGTCATAATTTGTCATCGCTGTTGACGTACCTACTAATTTTGATAAATTAAAAATAAGAAATGTCCACAGAAAACCAAATGCGTACGTTTTTTCTGAAATTGCAAAAGTGTACTTCATGACAAAATTTATTTTTGATGCTGTCAAGTACGCAATTGGGTATGCTAAAAAAAATGTATTTTTTTTAATTTTTTTTCTGATGGTTTAGACCATTTTGAAAAACTAATTTGAATATTTCATTTTTTAAGCCTCTAGATATTTTTAAATATTTTTTTAAATTTTGAAACCTTGATGACGTCATCGGTTCACATTACTATGAAACGAACAGCCCTATTTCTATGACGATGAAATGAATAGGCCTTGACGTCAACTGTCAAGTCACTCAAGTCAATCATTCCCAAAGGTTTTTTGGCGGGATTTGTGGTAGACGCATTCGTAGTTTTATTTTGTTGTTTTTTCATTGCACCGGCACTAGCATTACAAATCCAACAGCTAAGGAAGCCTAAATACGTCAGACCTGGCTGTATGGTCTTAGTAACCTTTGCCTTTTCCGAAACGAAACTATCACAAAGCCAACAACGAAACGTCAAAGTCAAAATTTACTTGTCATCAAACATCATAATCTATGTATGGACAAGGCCTTCAGAGTTTAAATGTTTTTTAGAACCACAATAAAAATTGGACCTCTAATGAATATCTTACCCATTTAAGTATTTAATTTGAATGACGTTCTAATAATATTTGATTGTTTCAAACGTAGTTTTTGGTGGATGATAAATAAATAGTGCCTTTTTCAGTGCTCGACGAAAGCTCGTCCTCAAATGCAAGGTCCGTAATTGATATGACAAGTAAGAGTGCACGTTCCGTTCAGTGGTGAAATAAGGTTTTATTGTAAACTCGTGACGTCATAGGGGTCAAATGAAGGTTATTGTCCTTTTCCGATTTTTTTACGCAATCTTTTACTTTTTCGAGTGGAAAATGAAAAAATATGGCTTTAAATAAAAATATCTCGAAATGGTTTTTTTATTTTCATGGCTTATAAAAAATTTAGCATACCCAATTCGAAAAATAATTGGGCCTAGTACCGGCACATTTTTCAGACCAGCGTTTCTTCCAAATGCTTTCTAGTTGACACGTAAAAAAAACAGACTAGTTCAAGTCGAGACTCCAAGAGTCCAAGTCATGGGGTTTATTAAATCAAGTACATAAGATTTTTGATTTCGGAGTTCGTTCAGATGTAGGTCCAATTCTACTTTAGAATTAATGTGTAGTTGTTTTAAAAATTTCTTTTTTTTTTCAGGAAAAAGCCATTCTTGTAGCACAAGCCCTGCAGCTGTCAACTAACAATGACTACCCACTGGAACAATCCAAATACTACAGTGGTGAAGCCAGGTATAGACCTTTGTTACTTGGCGATCTTAACTACTCATCAGCCTGTATGTGTAGAACAGCAGAACTTGTTTGACTTATTAGTTTGGCTAAATTAGACTGTCTTTTAACATGAGCATCGGTGGCGTAACGGTTACGGCCGCTACCTCCTTCCGAGGTTCGAATCCTGCCACGTACCAATGTGTTTTCGAATTTCGATTTCATATGTACGTTTATCCGACGCTTTTACGGTGAAAGAAAACATCGTGAGGAAACCTGCACACGCCTGCGAAAAAACTTGAAGGTTGTGTGTGAAGTCGACCAACCACTGAGCCCACGTGGGCGACTAAGGCCCGATCGCCCTTATTCATGGTTGGCTAGAACCCCTGGTTGGGGACGTATATTAGCTGATATGATGAATTATAACCGAAACAAATAATTTCATGTGAGACTGTGCCCAAACCAGGAAAACCTGTGTTTTAAGTCACCAGGACCGTCGTTTAAAGGTGTCACAGACTAGAGGCAGCCTAGGGCTGATCATGCTTCGCCATGCACATGCCTCGACCCCAGCGTTGCCTGGTCGCGTTGCCAGCCCCGAGTACGTTCGGATCACTTACGGCTAGCGCCGAGTGCTCGTGGCTCGTGGCGAGACTGCTCACCTCGAGGCTACGTCTGGTCTGTTCGCACCTTTACATAGTGAAAATGTGGCACAAAGTCAAAAGAACACAAACTTGCCCAGGTATTTGTGAGGTATGAAAGTTTTAAACATAAAACTAACACAATAAGTACACCATACTATATATATAAGGTGTAACAAGATTAGCTATAACTATTTTAACTGGTGCTTCTACCCATTAAACTGAACAACTTTCCCCATGGAACCCATAGTCAAATCGAAAAAAAAATGGCTCTCCCATACTAACTCGATCAGTTGATCAGCCAACTTAGTATGGGAAGTTCAAAATTTTTTTTGAGATTTGACTAAGGGTTTCATGGAGAAAGTTGTTCAGTTTCATGGGTAGAAGCACCAGTTAAAATAGTTACAGCTAATTTTGTTAGACCTTTATATATGGCGAGAACAGGAAGGGATGGCGGCTACTTTACCAAGTGTAGCTCAGTTAATAAACTATTGACATGTTATAGGAAAGAGATGGGCGGAGACCTGGCGCACATTGCGCTCGCGGTGGAGGGCGCGCCCGCCGGCTCCAAGGAGGCCCTTGCCTTCGCCGTTGCTGCCAAAGGTAATGCTCCTTTTGACACACCGAATTATACTGTTGGTTGGACCCACTCGTCAGGACACGACAGACTTTGAGAAGTGCAGGCGCTTGAAAGTAAATGTTTTTCTTTTTAGCTAAAGATGTTTGAATGTGGGTTAGAGTGTCGGAAAAAAATATGTTTCTGTGTTCACACGACACACTTGGAATCCCACCTGTCCTTGCAATAAGAATTTAGTGTTAATTTGTTGACCCGATAAAATCCGAGGTGATTTTTTAATGGCGGATAACAACATACGTTTAATTCGGATGAAATGTGACAGCTTTTGTTCTATAACATCTGTGTAGATACCAAAACTTTTAGGTTTTATTTAAAAAGAGATACTTGCAACAAGTCATTTAAAATGAATCAAACGTGGATGTGTTCTTATCCGCCATCAAAAGATCACCTTGTAGAAGATTGGCATCAATCAAGAGTTTTTAATAATATTAACCACCTCTATTAGCGCAATGGTTAGTCCATTCGCTTCATACTTAGAGGTTGCGGGTTCTACAGGTGATCGGTAATTCGACGTAATCCTTTTGAGGGGGTTAAAGTACATCTAATTTGCACCAAAAAAATTTGTATTAACGGGGGGTCGGAAGTCAGCGGTTTTAGAGTTAAAGCCCATTTAATTTTAAAATTTTGTATGAAAAACGCATTTGTTTAAATGTTTTGTGGTTTAAAAAGTTATACTTCAGTTGATGTACTAAATACGATAAAACTTCCTCGTTATATCAACAAAGTAAAAAAGTTTTAAAAATACAAAATAGTTGCAACAAAAAACAATAATTGTTGTCAAAAGGGTGCCTCAAATCCCATACTAATTATCTAACAATTTACAAGTTTTGAAAAAAATCAATTATTAAAATTTTTGGAGCAAATTAAAGTTAGTCAATGATGCAAGAGGGTCAGAGACGTCTGTTAATGCAAAAAAACATGATAAATCTAGGAATAAAAAAAAATGTTTATTAAAAATTTGTACGAGACCTAAGAGACTTGACAAAAAATATTGTTTTTTGTTACAAAAATTCGTATTTTTATAACTTTTTACTTTGTTGGAAAGCTGATGTCCGACCCCAGTTGTTTTTTTTTTAATTATTCAGCAACTTAAATTGTAACTTTACAGTTTAAAATACCATAGCATTACAAAGAAACTAAATGGTTACTAACAAAATTCAACACGTACATTAAGAACACGGCTTCATTCATTCAATTACATCAATCACTCTCTTACACTCTTTCACTATACAGGTGTGACAAAATTGGGCAGGAGCCGTTAACTGGGGGTTCTACTCATCATACTGAACAACTTTCCCCAAAAAACCCAGTCAATTCTGAAAAAAATAATTGCCCCTCCATACGAAAATACACAAAATTGGTCGATCAGCTCATCAATTTGTATGTAAAGTTCACAATTTTTCTTGCGATTTTAGCAAAGTCATAGAACAAAAGTTGTTCAGTGTGATAAGTAGAAGCCTGGGGCTACACCAATTTTGTTACACCCTGTATATTCAATCCCATTCGCAAACACATCGCAGTGCGGCGCGGCGGCAAGCATGGAGGTGAGTGTGGCGAGCGTGCGCGGCACCGGCGAGTACCGGTACTGGCCGGTGCGAAGATGACTTAAGCTATTGCATAGCTTTTATCGCGGGCTTTGAGCGCGGCGACCGAAACGAAAATAAAACCGAACACCCCACGCTCGACTGAGTTCTAAAAAACTTTCAGGGCCATCTATTAGCGATTTGCGGTACTAAAAGGACTTAGTCAATTTTACTGGTGTAACTTTCTTAGTGTTAATTAATTACATAAACATCCCGCGCCCCAAGGACTATATGGTACTGGTAAATACTGCATACATAAAAAATAAATAAATAATTATAATTGCATAAGTTGATAAAAAATGCTATGCAATAGCTTTACCGCGGCAGTCCCCGAGTGGCACACGTTTTTTTTTTGTTACAAATTAGATGTAGTTTATCTTCTTAAAATGATCACGTCGAATTACCAATCAACCTGTATTTCCGGCAGTCTTATTTGTAAGTGTTTTGGGGTATGGTATTTTTTAAGCGGCCACTATCTTATTTAAGTCTTCCCGCAAAACATCAATATTAACTGCATTGATGTGTTCCGGCTTGAAGATTGCCAGTTTCCCATTCCGCTGGGAAATAATCTTGGCAAGCAGGTACTTACCATCTGGTGAGATGATGCCAAGGGCTCATCACCTGTGGATAAAAAAATAATGAAATTATTCGCAAACAGCACTTGGCAATGGGCCGGTGACCAAATGGGGCAACGACAACTCTAGCCTGGCGAAGAAGATCGGCAACATCGGCCCCTTCGCCGCGGCCGGCTTCAGCGCGGCCTACATCGACACCGGCCTCTTCGGCGCCGTGCTCTCCGTGCCCAAGGACGAAGCTTGCGTTGTAAGTTATCTATATTTTAGATTGTTGATCAAAATTTATGTGTGAGTGTAAGACGAAATTAAAATGGGCAAAGTACGCGTCACTTTGGAGATTAATATTTCGTAAACGCTATTTCATTTTCAACGATGCCCTACTCGACTTAACAATGCCCGGTACAAAAAAAATCATACGCCCTTTACATGTAGGAAGCAACCCATTTTTTTAAATGACGTCATTTTGCGTTATGAGTTGTGTTTACTTATGGGTGCCAAATTTTATTACTGTAGGTCTAATAGTGCCAGAGAAAATTAACTGTGACAAAGGGACGGACATGACGAAATTATAATGGGTTTCGGTTTTTGCCATTTTACCTACTGAACGCTAATATCTGCATAAATTGCCTTTTAAAAATGAAAAAAATATTTCACGTTTGTTTTTTTTTCGCATACTAAAGTAATATCTTAAATCGACCGACCCCACATTGCACGTATTCGTTAGAAGGCAAACTTCCCACCGGCCTTATCGGGCAGTGCTAAAGCGTAGCGATTACATTCTTTTTGTTCCCAAGACATAGCTTGCGTTTTTCTCCGTTATCCACAGTTTCGATTTTTAATAGGCAAAAGTAATTTGGCCAAAGATATTTGCGAGTGTAAGAAAAAAAATTTTGAGATGGGCAAATTAGTGTCACCAAAATCATGTATTTAGTCATTTTTAGGTGGGTAGGCACTCGAACAAGATAACCAAAAAAGTGACAAAAATATGAATCTATAGATTGAATCTTAATTAAATGAGCACACAACATGAAAAAAAATATTTTAATAGACAACGTACACACCTAAGAAAACGGAACCGTCCAGAACACGTGTACAGTGAGAATAGTATGACGCACGCTGAAGCCGAAAACTCTGCGACTACTTGCTGTAATAGCAATGACGAATGCTAGTCATCTGAGTTACTTTTTATCATCTGTCAAAAACGACATTTTGTTCTAAAAATATTAGAAATACCTAGGCGTCACGTCATAGTTTAGCAGCGTCATATATGTACTCATTTTGTGATTTTGGTGAATAAAAAATTGAAGACTTTATGGAAAACAAAACGAGTAAGGTTTTACGAAATTTAAGTATGAGTACAATTTAATGATCAAGAGTTCGTAATTTGTTTCTGATGCTGTCGTCATCCCTATTATAATGTATTGTATTTTAGGTCGGATTTTAAAACTTTTTGAGTAAGGTAAGTTAGAAAGAACCACTGCTTGTTTACCTACAAAAATAAATCACCTGCATGCATGAGTTTTCCCCAGATCTCTCGGGAACTATGTCAAGATATGTTAATTAGTAATTCATGTAATTTTCTGTGCTAAAAATCACAACAATTCATTGTTCCATTGCAATTTTAAAGAGTATTTTTTCAGTTCCCTCAGGGACTGCATCAGCCTATGCTATTTTCACGGGGTAAAAAGTAGCCTATGTCCTTCCTCGTGGCACATGCTACCTGCATGCAAATTTCATCAAGATTGGTCAAGGCGTTAAAGCGTGAAGAGGTAACACACAAGCAAACAAACACATTTTCACATTTATAATATTATAGCATGGATGCTTCCAGGTGGTCTCATATTATATAAATTTTATCAAAATGGGCTAAGGTGGTTCATTTTTGTCAAATTTTTCAAGGATTTTTGTGAATTATACTGGGTGTTTTTTTAACACCGAACAAGCCGTTAAGGGTGGGCTCTACTCATGAAACTAAACAACTTTCCCCAAGAAACCCATACTAAATTCGCATTTTTATAAGACTTCATAGAAATCGATCATTCCGATTAGCCAACTTTGTAATGGTGAATCAACTTTTTTTTTGCTATTTCAGTATGGGTTTCTTGGGGAAAGTTGTTCAGTTTCAAGAGTAGAGCCCACCCTTAACATCTTGCTCGGTGTTAAAAAACATCCTGTATGACTCCATGTTTATTTTTTTAACAAAAACCAGCCGCTGGATGCGGGCAGCGCAGAACCGGTCGTCGTGGAAATCCTTGGGGGAGGCTTATGTCCAGCAGTGGATGTCCTTCGGATGATATGATGATGATAATGATTACTGTAGTGGCAATGCAGAAGATTATTAGATCTGTTTTGACATGCACCTTATTTTCTCAAACCCGTAAACCTAGGTTATTTATTTAATTGTTATTTATGCCCAGGCTGTGAAAGCGGTGGCTAGTCTCCTGAGAAGTCCCAAGATGTCTGACGACACCATCAAGGCAGCCAAGAACCAGCTCCTAACCCAGATCCTGAGCGAGGCTGACCAGGGCACTAACCTGTCCGATTCGCTGGCTGCACAGGCCCTGCCCAAGCAGCAAATGGACGTGCTATAATGGTCGAGAGCACGTTCTTGTTTTCGCTTTAAGTTCTATAAAAGTTCTTAAAACAGTCGAGTAAAAGTGCTGTAAACGTTTACTCGACGCGAAAAAGGCGCAAATTATTCAGACTAAAGTCCTATTAAAGTGGAATAAGCGCTGAGTAAGCAGCAAAAAGATGCTGTAAGATTTGAGTAAAAGTGGTAGAAAACACTAAGAGTGTTTTAAGAGTAACCAAAATGCGTATATAGGATATTTAGTTCAATAAACGCAATTGATTTGCTATTATACAGATAAAGTGTGCTATAATAGCAGCCGAATTGCTTTTATTCGCCTTTTTAGTTCTATAACAGCGAATAGAATGCTTTTACTCGACTAATAAGTGCTGTAAACGATCTTAGGGAGGCTTTTATACCACTAAGTTAATGAAAATATTCAACTCAACGAGTGCGAAGAGCTTGTGTGCTAATTATTTGTAAAACAAGTAAACTATATTTTAAAGGCAATATTACCATATTATTAATAATATTAAGTAATTATCAAGTTTTTGAGCAATCAATGTGTTTATTTCTACTGTTCGTGTAGCTACTCCAAAACATCATGCGCAACAAGCTTTATTGATAAACCCAAAGGCATTTTTACATAAACATTCATGCGCTGCCTATTTTCTTAAATTTGACGACTAAGTTATAAAATTAAATATATTTTAAATAATTATCTTTAATGCTATGTCCATATTGATAATTTAGTTGCAGTTACAGCTAACTTATTCCATTAAAAGTCGAGTAAAAGTGCTGGTCACCACATTTATAGCACAAGGTGTCGCCATGATAATAGGATTTAGGGTTCGCTTGGTACGAGACCAAAAAACCAATTTAATTAATTATGATTATTTTTCTTTAAAGGAACATCTTATTTCATAAAACAATGCCAGACTTCTTGGATGTTGATACCTTTCTTAACAAAGATGATTTAAAACAACTTGACCAATTCAGATGGCCTTGGAAGGAAACGCATTTTATATTATCAGATAAATGTAACGGATGTGGCCTTAGGACAAACGATAACTCAAACCGAAGAAGGTTTCACTTTGTTTTACCTGACATTAAAATAAAACATTTACTAAATACCGGTTTCTTTTGGTGTCGAGGTTGTGCTTACTTTGCTGTTTATGATCATTTTACGAATGATGAGTGTTATTATTGTAACTAAATATTTTTACAACCCTAAGGTGAGTGAAGTACGAACTTTACTCAGGGCGTTCGCAATGTCACGCGTGATCATGGTGGCCAGCTCGGCTCATGTCATGCTGTTTTCGAAGAGGAATTCGGGCTTTGAGTAGAGGTCAAGTTACGCTGGAAACTGGACTTTCATTTTGGCTATAGCAGTCGGGTTCTTTTTATAGTGGTTCTATTTTATTTAGATAGATAGACACAACTACAACACTACGAGATGTGTTAATAGATTATACCTCGTCTGGGAGCACTTTTATACTCGGGAAAGTCCCTAAAACTTGTCTGCAGTTGCCCTTCTCGCTCGCATGCTCAAATTGTCGACGGGGAAGTCCCAAACCTCGAAATAAGAAAAACAATTTTGAACTTAAATTGTATGTCTATAAAGTTGTTTCTTTGAGGAATCGTAAAAAATAAGTGGTCGGTTAATTTTGCTTAGTAATGCAGAGAATAGTAAACCGTAATAGTTTACAGTAAGGCTGGAATTGAAAAAATACAGCTCTTTTAGTAATGACATTTTGTTAATACTATGTCTTCACAAGTAGTTATCTACAAGCCAGTTTTATTCATTTCAGTTGTGAAGTGAGCCATCATGACGTGGGTTGCGAAATTCGTTTTGTTTATTTTGAATATTGTGATGTGCGTGTAATTTTTATAGCTAACAGAGTTAATTATTGTGTTACTTGAGTCTACGGAACCACTTAAAATACTCGGACTCGCGCTTGGAAATTCACTAGCGTTACTTGCAGAAATTAAGTTTTGCTGAATCAGTTTTGCAGAGCATTTCATCTGCTCCAACGTTTTTTTAACTTTTTTACGAAAATGGCCGCTTCTTTTCAATTTCTTCCATTTGTTTTTATCCATTTTGATAGCAAAATACTCGCGAAAACGTCTTCAAGGTATCGATCAACAAAATGGACGGACTTGTGCTGTTACTGTTTCCCAGAACTCTACAATACTACTTTAAACTGAGTAAATATCGTATAAAAGCTCTTAATTACACTACAGCTCCTATACAAACGTTTTTAATTCTATTATACGAGTTAGTCTATAAGCGTGCAGTAACAGCAGCAATGTTGCCATAAGCAATTAGATTGCGTTTATAGAGCTTTTATAGAAACATAAAAGAGAGCTGAGTAACGGCTGTATAAAAGCACCCAATTCAGCGAATCAGCTATTCTACAGCTATTATACGACTGTTATAGATCAAAAGATCGAATAACGAGTATTTTAGCCACTTTAATTCAGCATCTGCTAAAAGGTGGAGTAAAAGTGCTAAAACATAGTGCTGTAAACGTTTATTCGACGTCCTTAAAGCACACATTAGCAATATTGCCAAATAGTCGAGATAACCGCTATTATACGATAAATGGGTGTTTTAAGAACAGTTACTCGGCTCTTATACGATTAAAGGCTGAGTAAACAAATTCTTATTCGACTATTTTGCTGCTTGGGTGTACACGGGCTCGGCTAAGACCCCAGCTGATCTGGCGAGGGACATTGTTAACTTACACAACAATGATGTCAATGCAGTAAGTACAATTAACATTTTTTTTTTCGAAAGGACAAGCTTGTTGGCCGTGGCTCTTTACAACTTCACCAGACAGGGGCGAGTGCGGAGGGCACTCAACCTATGCAAAGCAAAAAGATGCAACTGCTTGTCGTTTGCTTGGACTGGGGTGGATCGGAGAGAATACAGTTAACATGTTGCATGTTTCTTTTTTTTATTTTAGACCGGAGATGTTTTGATAAAACGACGATTGGTACAACAAGTTCTACTTTGTTCCATAGGGAGCATTTGTTTCTCTCTTCTGAAGTGGCCCGCGTTTGAGCTGGAGTTTAAGCTATCTCTTTTCTGATGGGTCGTGCTTCTTTTTTCTCATACGTTGTGATGAACAATTGTATGTGTCATTAGGGGCCAAAAATTGGATTCTCGGGCGACATTTTGAATTCCTCGCTAAGCTCAGGATTCAAACTAACGCCCTCGGAACAAAACATAACTTTGTCCTCTTGTTACACAAATAACTGTTATTCAATTATAATAAAAGAAGTAATGGTAAATGGTTTTCAATTTTGTTCTTTTGCAGGCGTTGACCAAAGCTGCAGGCCAAAGAATATCCATGGGCGCCGTAGGAAACTTGACACAGGTTCCTTATGTAGATGAACTTTAATTTATTAGAATATTGTACTATGTATAAAATTTACCATAACAATGGCAAAGAAAATTACTGTAGTTGTAATTCAGCCATAATTTATTGTTTATCATAAATAAATCATTTCGTTACAATATTTCAAAGTTTTGAAACTTTTTCTCTATGTCCTTCGTTCAGCATTCATCATCATTATGTCAGCCGAAAAACGTCCACTATTGGACAAAGGCCACCCTAAGGAGTTCCATCAAGACCGGTCCTGCGCTGCCTGCATCCAACGGCTTCCCGCGACTTGTCGTCAATCTACTCAGTCATTCTGCATTATTTTGGATAAAATATGGATAAACATGGTAATGTTCTCCGTGACGCAGTAGTTAGTCCACTCGTTTCAAGTCAGGAGATCGCGGTGTCAATTCCTAGCGGGGTCTAACTTTGTAAGACTCGGTTTGATTGGTAGTTGGCGTTTTCTAAGCCCTCGTAGCTAGCTACTACCATCTTGAAGTGCTCTGGTATGACGATAAGATAGCCAATTCCCTATTGCGTTGGGGAATATTGGGAAGGTGCAAGAAGTTTATAGGTAAATCTGGAGGCCACACTCTAAATACCTAATTGAAGCAAAGAAATATGACCTTGAAGTTTCTCGTTACCGCTCCGTCTCTTTCTAATTAGGAGGTGTGAACAAGACGTTTATAGTTAAATAAAGCTGTTGCTCACACCCGCTAATTGAAAAGTGACGGAGCGGTAACGAGACATTTTAAGGTGGTTCGATTATCATACAAAAAACAATTGCAATAATCTGGTTCAGGATACAGAATAAAGCGTAAATTATGTGTGCTACAAACTTTTTTCAAGTATTTGTTTGCGTAAAATTAATAAAAAAACATACTTTCATTTAAAATTATGGAATAAACAACGCTCAATTTTCATTTAATTTACGAATGTGTGCGAGACAAAATGTCGTGTAAATACACAAGATGCGCGACGTTGCCGCTCCATGCAACCGACCGACGCGCGTGCATGTTGCAAGCCTGAGTTAGGAAAACAAAATTTCCTGTATTTGGGTCCCTCCCAATAAATACCAAACCAAAAAAAATACAGTCGACGGGACAGAATATGAATAAAATATATAACGGAGTAGATTTTCCAATTGAAAGGGAAAAAATTGGTCAGAGGGACTTGCACACTGACGCTTCCGCACTCAACCTCCTAGGTACTAAAACACCTTTGGGTATGAAACCCTACCAACATCAACAAGTACAACAATCGGATTAAATGACAAATTTAGCTCTGTTACAAAAAATGTGCTACCCATACATTGATAATATACATCACAGTCAATGGCGTAGTTGACTACATTAAAATAATTTGTGGAATTCTGGTTCACTAAATTTCCTTTCTACTTATTCAAAACACTTTAATTTTACCGCCGCCCTGGAAGATGTTTTTAAGCTTCTGGACTGGGGTGGACTCGGCATCAATATCAACGGCGAGTACATAAATCGTGGTTATGGCTGAGACTATGGAAGACCTAAGCACAATGCTCGATGGCCTCAGTAACGTCTCTCAACAAGTGGGTCTTAAAATGAACATGGACAAGACGAAAATAATGTTAAATGCATATCTCTGGTTAAATGTCCGTTTCGCACCCACCCCTCTAAAGGTTGGAGACCCTACACTGGACCTTGTTGACGAATATGTATACCTGGGACAAACAGTCCAGCTAGGTAGGTCCAACTTCAAGAAAGAGATCCATTGAAGAATCCAACTCGACTGGGCAGCGTTCGGGAAGCTTCGAAATATCTTCACGGCCCAAATACCGCAGTGTCTCAAGACTTAAGGTCTTTGACCAGTGTGTGTTGCCAGTGATGACTTACGGAACTGAGACATGGTTGCTTACTATGGGCCTTATAAGAAGGCTCAAGGTCACCCAAAGGGCAATGGAGCATGCTATGCTCGGAGTTTTTCTGCGTGATCGAATTAGAAACGAGGAGATCCGCAGGAGAACTAAAGTAACCGACATAGCTCACAGAATCGCTAAACTGAAGTGGCAGTGGGCAGGGCGCATAGCTCATAGAACAGATGGCCGATGGCGCACCGGAAAACGTAGCGTAGGTAGGCCTCCCACGCGGTGGACTGACGACATGGTGAAGATCGCTGGAAGCCGATGGATGCGGGCAGCGCAAGACCGGTTGTCGTGGAAATCCTTGGGGGACGCCTTTGTCCAGCAGTGGACGATTTTCGGCTGATATGATGATGATGATGATTTTTTTTTGTTTTCTATCACACTTTTAATTTTTGAATAATATAAACAAAATTTGTACTATAAAGAATGCTGAAAAACTGATGGACATACCCTGCTATTCCAAATATTTTTTGAATGAAAGTTCATTTTGGACGGATAAAAAAGGAACTCAAATGACTATCAGTCAGCTACACTATTCTTTTGATTTTTCCACTGCAAATGTTAGTTTGTGACTGCAAAAAATATTATTTATGTGATATAACTACAAGCTTAATAATAATTTTCAGATTATTTTTTTACTTGTGCTTTGAGACCCTGCTTCTTGCCAAATTTCATGATTCTAGGTCAATGGGACCCATACAGGTTTCTTTTGAGAGTGACAAAATATGAGTTTGTTTCCCGTAATCCTACTGCGTAATCCTACTGCGTAATCCTACTGCGTAATCCTACTACTAGTAGTGCCAAAGGTAATTTGTCTCTCCCGTGACACTAACAACTGGGACACAAAGTAAATAGTATCTCATCTGTGCCTGCATGGCGTGGCTGGGTGGCGAATCTGAGTTGAGCGAGTGATAATGGGGAGGTTGGGTCTGATGATGATACTGACAAAGAGCCTCGCAAAACAAGGCTCCCCCTTGGGTGAAGGTGTTGAAAGGAGTTTACACACGATGTTACACGAGACAAATGGCAGCTAACTTTTTGGAAATTGTGAAAAGAAAAATATAAGACAGATGTTGTTTTATGGATCTTAGGTCAAGCTGTCACATAATAAAAAGTGAAAAACATATTTAACAATTATAACTGTTTATTTACTTAATAAGAGAAGGATCTGTTGTTATCTGCAGTACTAGTGGTGCCACGGGAGAGAAAAATTACCTGGTACTACTAGAAGAAAAGAGAAAGCGTGGCCTTCCTAAACAATCCTGGCGGTACTCAGTGGTAGCAGATATGTAGGCAATCGGGTTGTCATGGCCCGAAATAAAGTGCATAGCCTAAGACAGAATGCAATGGTGGTGCACTGTGGACGCCCTCTGCTTCATCTAGCTAGGGGATTGACAATAAGTCAAGTTAGTTACTACTAAAAGTGCCAAGCAGTAGGACTATGCAGCATAAATGGGTCTAGTTTTTCATTGTCTTGACTCAGAAACTTTTTTTTACTACACCTAGGGACCATACAACATAGTATTAGACATTAATTTCAACTTGATACCTCCATGCTTTCCTGAGAAAAAGGGTCTCGACAGACAAACAACAAAGTGATCCTATAAGTTAAGGGTTTCTTTTTCTGTACAGTATCCTATAAATTGTTAAACCACCCTGATTAAAGTTTTTAGCTTTCTCCATATTATTTCAAGAAACACGAACATATTTTTTTAATGAAGTAGGTAGTAATTAGGGATGCCTCGCTACGACTTTTTGCCGATACGATACCGATACTTTTATAAAAATATCGGCGATACTGATACCGATACGCTTATTGAATTCAAAAAGGAAGGTAGAATAAATAAAACACAATTTATTAATAGTTTTAGTAATCAAAATTAACATTTATAAGATTTTTATTTAAAAAATAAAGCACTCTTTAGTTTTGCGGGCAAAGGCGATTTCGCAAGTCTGTTTGAACAAGACCTGCGGTGGAAAATAGTCTCTCAAATGCGACAGATGCCTCGTTTGCAACGAAATAGATGGGACAACACGCACATTTACATAACATTTTTAAAGCGCGAAATTTGAAAAGTATCGTTGAATCTGCCATAAAAATATCGCCAATACCGATATATCGGCAAACCCGAAGAATCGCAGATATATCGGTATCGGATGCATCCCTAGTAGTAATATCTAAAAGAATGAACCATTTAGTTTTTTTTATTATTTTGAAGTATATTTCTCACAAAATCGCCTACTTATACTGCTAGAATTTAAGCAAATACTGACAATATTTACAGGGAGAAAATTCCATTTTAGTTTTTGCTTCAACCTAGCCAAAGGGAAAAATGCCTTTGCATTCTTGGATCTCATCCAGGATTGTGTTAAAAGAAGCCACTTCAATTCTACAATGTTTTATTGCACTTCTGCTTCTGTAAGTAACATATTTGGTATTCCTTTTGATATTGGAAACTGTCTTCCTGTTTCTGGGCATGTGAGATGTCCTTCCTCTACTTCCACTTCTAGCAAGACCTTGTGAGCTATTTTGAGGAACTCTTCGTCCTCCTCATATTTTGGCTCAATAGTTCTTGGTAGCCCCTCGCTGTGTCCAATGCTGTTGGCTGCTCCCCATAGTACCACCCAGTCCAGCTTAGGGATGACCCGAGTGATAAATTCTGGATTGAAGTCCACTTGTATGACCTTCACATTTGTGGCGTTGATGGCGAGTGGATAACCAGTTGTGACTCCTTTTAAACACTTTGATGTGAGCATATTGTGAGTAATAAGCTTCATTTTTTAGGTTATTTTGAAGTGAAATGAAAGGACTCTTCTTTTTCTTGTGCGAGATAGATGAGCCAAAGTCTGATCTTTTTCAACGTTTGGCTTATACTATAAGCAGTAAAAAAAAATTGAAAAAGAAAACAAAAACTATTAGTTTATTTCTCGTAGAATTTGTACAAACTGGATTTTTTCTGACATTATTGTATGTGAGAAGTTGGTTGGTTAGAATATATTAACGTCTCTGGGTACAAGCCCTTTTGAGATAGTCTTCATATTTCGTCTTCATTTCTTTTTTTATTTGAAGTGCTAGTAGTAGCAATACAAATCTTCTCTGGAGTTCTTGACAGTATTTGCAGCAGCCTCATTCTGAGTTGGAACACCCGGTCACAGTCTATAAAACTTCACCCAGTGCAAGTCGTCTTCACGTCCCATCCTTCTTCATTTTGCTTACGTGCACCAGACGATTTTCTTCAAAACACACAACTTCTTGAAACAAAACTCTAGCAGAAAACAATAAAATAAAACTACGAATGCATTTACCACAAATCCCGCCAAAAAGCTCCACGACCGTTTCGTTTTCAGATTTTTTCTTTGCCGATTTATTTCCGAGTAGCCTAAATTGCGACAAATTGCCTACGTTGGCAACACTGAATTTGACAAACAAAACCACGAACAAAACGCACCGAATCGATTACAGTGGGTTCATATAATAGTCGACAAGATAATGCACGACCTAATAATAATCAACATGATAAAACCAAAGATGACTTATTATCACTAGGGTAAAATTGCGAAATTCGACCATCCATCCCTCCCCCCCCCCCCACGCCAAAATCAACGTCGCCTGTGGGGTGCCGATCAATGTTAGTAATCATGTATCGTTGATTGTCACCGCGAGCTGTGTAATATGATTGATAAGTACAAAATATTAAGAAAAAGCTAGAGGTCAACAAAATAGTTTATATTCATGGTTTTCTTCCTACGAAGCCGGGAACAAAATGACAGGCGTAGGTTTTCTAGGCAAATATTATGAGAGGTAGTGTAGCAAAAATGAATTTAATTGTTTAAAAATACCTGCTATGGTTTCGCTACATAGTACGCCGAATTTAGATTTTGGGCCCAAAAGCGGATATATAAAAAAATATATTTGTGGGGTAAATCGGAAATATATTTTAAAATAAAGAAATGGTAAAAAGGGCTATAAAAGGTGATGGTCGTGCTTAACAGATCTAAGATAAAACATACAGCATAAAAATTTATTTGAAGTAAAATTGTTAGGCTAAATAGGAACAAATTCAAAATTGACTAAATATAGATTTTGTCGTGGCCCGAATAAATAACGATCGTCGCTATAATCCGGATAAAATCGCCTACTAAATACAGATCACATCTTTAAAATTACCAGCTTTCGACGGAATTACCCTCGAGGCAGTTTACACCCTACTAAAAACTTGTGGTTGAAAAGTAGCCTCGGGGCACCCTCAACAGTACCTTATTTAATTTAAAAGGGTCTTGTAATCACTGGCAAATAAGTGGCCGAATACTTGAAACGTAACTCCATGCTGTGGTAACATCGGTCGGCGAAGGTACTGGCGATACGAACGTGCGGATAATAAAATGGGTATCACTTCCCTTAAGGCGACTGGGACAGGATGGTGTCTGGCAGCGCACGGAGGTCCAAAAAGGAAAGCCGTCTGCTCAGCTGCGGTGTTCAACGACCGGTCTACAACCGGCGGCTAGGTGGCAATAGCCCTAGCAGCGGTGAAAACCGGTGCTAGATGCCCTATAAAATAATAATTTTGTTCACAATAAAGCCGTACCAACCTGCCGGAAAGAGAGGTCGGCCCTTCCGGCAGCTAAAACTGGTCTTTCCAGGAGGCTCCTCAGACTTGGGAGAGCTCAGCTCCGCAAGGTAACAGCCACTATCACTAGACATGACTATTTTAATAAACACCTGTCGCAACACTTCTGCGAAATGTTAATACTGTACATACATAACAACAGTAAGAACTATGGTAAGTCTAGTATGATAGTCTATGAATATCTAGTCTAACTTTGGTCAGCAAAGAGTAAAGTGGCCAGTGAGTTTTGGATTATGAACAGTGTAAGTAGTGCATAGTTTGGCGCTAAAACTGTACGAGTATATTGGACTGGGTCACAGCGCGAGGCGAGGACCTAACTAAAGCTAAGTGTCATAGGTTTATAATGATAGAGTTAAAAGTACTAGTAGTAGAGACTTGGTGACCGCCCTAATAAGAAGTTTAGTTGGCAACTTCTAAAGGTTGGGGTTCTGGCTCACACCAGAGAGCCTGACAGCAATGCGCTGTACGTTGATGGTGAAAATATACCACCATCATAGGCGATGGTTCTATGCTGCACGCATGGAACACGCCCGGGGGAAAAGGGGCGAGCTCAGGCTTGTATCGACACATGCGAGCGAGCGCGTTGTAGTACGAAAGGTGCTACCTCGTGTGCAACAAAGCACTAAACCCCACTGAAATGTACACAAACATACTACATTATTTTAAGATTTTGTACCATCAAGAGTTTACAAACAAACGTACTAAATAAAATGCATTGCCGAGGGTCACATAAAATATAATTATATAAAGTTCTCTCTACTTCTCTGGATAGACTTATGGCACTTAGACAGAAAGAGTAATTCTGTGTTTAACTCAACAGGTTGTGACGGTAGATAGTTGAGATGACCATAGCGGCCAAGATAGTCCCGGAACACTGGAACGCAGAGCTGGACACAGATGATGGGCAAACACCACAGCAATAAGGTATGAGTCACAGCCACTATATCATGCACATACTTTACAAACAATTGCGAACCCAATGCATCATTCTTCACATAGTTTTCGCCATATATAAAACCCCCCAATGGATATGGCGACAACATCTATTCGCTCTAGGTATCAGCGAACCCCCTATGCAGAGCGTGTATGGAGGCTGAGGAGACTGCTGCCCGAATTCTGCTGGATTGCGGAGGGCTGGCACAGTACAGGCACAGTATATATATTAGTACTAAGTACAGGGTCGTGCACTCAGTGACCCGAGGTCACTCCAGGAAGTCGTTGGCAACCTACGGGGGCTACTGGGCTTCTTGGAGGAGCTGGGCTGGCAGCAGGGTTCCCAACCGTCCGGTTTTCGACCAGACTGTTGGGTTTTAACTTTCCCTGCCAAGCGTGTGGGCGAGTCTGCCGTTCGCGCATCGGGTTGCTAAGCCACCAAAAGCATTGCCTCTAGTCCAGGACACTGTAGTGAATCGTCTGTAATAGACGTAGAGGCCAGTGATGATGATGTTGTTAAGATTAATGTGTATGCCTACCCTTATTCTTGTCTATGCATGTGTTAATCTATAGTCTTTGGAAAAGATGGCTACTGTGCGTTGCGTTGCATTTATGTTAAAGTTATAAATATTAAATAAAAGGTTTCCCACTGCATACACTCGCTTATAATTTAACAGGTTATGGGCCATATAAAAGGAAAAAGCGAGTACAGAGGAAGTTTGTGTGCAAGGACAAGAAAATAGAGAAAGTGAAAAGTAGCGAAAATGGCGTCTACATCGGCATCTACAAATAATTTTCCACAATTAACGGACAAGACCAATTTTTCTAACTGGAAGTACAGACTAAAGATAATATTGGAGGAAAAAGGAATAAATTTGGATGAAAAAGAATATGATACGAAAAATGACGCAAAAACAAAGTCAATTATTGTGCAATGTTTGCCGGATAAGTACCTTGAAATAGTAAAAAAATCATCAACTGCATTGGAAATGGTAAAATGTCTAGAGAATATCTTTGAGAGAAAATCAGTGTTCAACCGCTTATTCCTAAAAAGAAAGCTTTTGCAACTGAAGAAAACGGAAGAAACCATGCAAAATCATTTTTTCCAATTCGACCAAATTATGGCAGAATTAGAAGCTTCTGGAGCTGGACTTGAAGAGGCAGACAAGGTGGTTCATCTGCTGCTCACCTTACCTAAAGAATATGAAACAATCATAACCACACTAGAAACAATGAGCGTAGAGAAAGATCTAACTATTGAATTTGTAAAGTCAAGACTACTAGATGCTGAGCTAAAATTAAGTCAAGCTGAAATGAGTGAAGAAGGAAACGCATTCTTATCATGTTATAAATGCAAAAAGCAAGGTCACAAAGCGTACCAGTGTCCAGAGAACGAAAAAAGGTCAAGCCAACGAGGTAGATTCAATTACAATTGGAGACAGAGAGGAAACTTTGGAAGACAGAGAGGAAACTTTAGGAGACAAAGAGTGGCAAACAATGCAGAAACAGAAAACGGAGAAGAAAATCTAAATTTTTCAGCATTTATAGAGGAAGAAATATATTATACATCAAAAGAGAATGAAATGCAATTTATAATAGACTCCGGAGCGACTGAAAATTTAATTCAAGAGGAATACAAATATATGATGAAAAATGTAGTAAACATTCCTGAAATGAAGATAAGAGTAGCGAATGGACAATATCTAACATGCAAGCAAAAAGGACAAATAACTGTCTATTATGAAAATTGTAAAATAAACATTCAAGCATTAATAGTTTCAGGATTATGCAATAATTTGCTCTCCGTTAATCAGCTGATGCAAAAAGGCTTTACAGTAATATTTAAAACAGGAAACTTAAAAATACATGGCTTTGGAAAAACTCTATATGGTCAACGGAAAGGAAAACTATATGTGTTAAATTTGAAAATTTTTGAAAATGAAAGCTACTACACAGCTGAGGAAAATGCAGACCTATGGCATCATAGATTAGGCCATTTAAATAGAAAGTATATGAAAATAATGTATCTGCCAGTAAGTAATAAACCCTGTGAAGCATGCATTAAAGCAAAATCAACAAGACTACCATTTAAAACTGTTGGAAAACCCAAGTCATATAAAATAGGAGACCTGATTCATAGCGATGTAGCAGGACCCACTAATGTGCCTACAAAAGAAGGACATAAATATTTTCAAACTGTAGTGGATGATTATTCACATTTCACCTGTGTGTATCTGTTGCAACACAAAAGTGAAGCTGCAAAGAATTTAGTTGAGTACATCAGAAGTATAGAGACAGAAAAAGAAGTAAGAGTGAAGGCAATTAGATGTGACAATGTTGGAGAGTACTCAGCAAATTGGTTTAAAGAATTTTGTAAGCAAAAAGGAATAAAAATACAGTACACACAACCATACAGTCCCCAGCAGAATGGCACTGCTGAAAGGTTAAATAGAACTTTGTATGATAAAGGAAGAACTATGCTGAATGAATCAGGATTACCGAAACACCTGTGGGGAGAAGCCATTAAATGCTCTGCTTATTTACTGAATAGATCACCATCAAGTGCGATAAATTATGACATACCAGTAAACAGATTCATGAAGCCAATGGCCTTACACAAACTAAGAATATTTGGATGTAAAGGCTGGATGGTGAAGATACCTAAGGAAAATAAAATGGAAAATAGAGCAAAAGAAGTAAGAATGTTAGGCTATGGACTGAATGGATATCGACTATGGGACCCCGAAACAGATACTATTGTGGTATCGAGGGATGTAAGATTTAATGAACAAGACATAAAGTACAAGGAAAAAGAAGAAAATACAATGCAAGGGATATATAAAAATATGGAATGGACAGAGGAAAATAAAAATAACTACCAAGAGGAAATTCTACCAATAAAAAGTGTCAGGGAAAATGAGATAAAATCTACAAATAGTACAAAAAATAAAGAAGAAATAGAAAGAAAATTTGCTGATGAGAAGCAAAAGGAATGTATAAAAGAAAAAGAAATAACAATGTCAAGAAGTGGTAGAGAAGTAAATGTGCCAAGCCACTATGATGACTATCAGTTGTATGAAGCATATTGTTTACTAGGAGAAAGTAAAGATCCAAAAACATATGAGGAAGCAATAGAGAAAGGAGAAGAATGGCAGGAGGCTATTAAGAAAGAAATAAAAGCATTGACTGATCTGAAAGTATGGAAAGAAAATGAACTACCAGCTGGACAGAAACCTATAGATACAAAGTGGATATTTAAAACAAAATCGGACGGTACGAGAAAAGCTAGATTAGTAGCTCGGGGCTTTCAACAAGAAACATACGACAATGTATATTCACCTGTAGCAAAAATTTCAACTGTAAGAATGGGATTGTCACAAGCGTTAAATCATGAATGGGAAATAAGACAATTAGACATCCCGTCAGCTTTCTTAAATGGAAACTTAGAAACTGAAGTCTACATCAAAGTACCAAAAGGTGTAAATATAACAGATAGTAAGAAAGTATTAAAACTCAATAAGGCATTATATGGGCTGAAAGAATCTCCACGATGTTGGAACGAGAGAATGAATAAGTTCTGTGAAACAATAAAAATGAAACGTTCACAGCATGATGTGTGCCTGTACACAGGAGAAGGAATTTGGCTAATACTATTTGTCGATGACATTCTATTGTTTGGAAAATCAAGAAGAGTACAAGAGATAGTGCAAAATTTGGAACAAGAATTTAATGCCAAAGATCTGGGAAATATATCTACATTTTTGGGAATACAAATAAAAAAAAAATACAAATACAATACAGATATCACAAACAAAATTTATTGATCAATTATTACAAAAATTTAAAATGGATGAATGTAAACAAACAGCAACCCCGATGCAAACTGGATATACCTGTGAAGAAAAAGAAATAATTAGAGAAGTACCATACCGAGAATTAATAGGAAGTTTGACTTACCTCTCAACCATCTCGAGACCTGATATTTGTTATGCGACTTCTTACCTGAGCAGATTCCTTGATAAGCCAACCGAAGAACTGTGGAAAGCTGGAAAGAGAATCCTCCGCTACCTAAAAGGGACGAGGGATATGAAACTTACCTATATGAGGAGTGAAGACCCAAACCCTTCTATTACAGCTTTCTCAGATGCTGACTGGGCTGGTGATCAGAGAGACCGTAAAAGTACCAGTGGTATGGTGGTGTACCATGGGCAAAATCTTGTGTCTTGGGCGTCAAAGAAACAGCAAGTCGTCGCCTTGTCTACTGCCGAGGCTGAGTCATCACATCAGCCGAAGGAAGTCCACTGCTGGACATAGGCCTCCCCCAAGGATCTCCACGACGACCGGTTCTGCGCTGCCCGCATCCAGCGGCTTCCCGCGACCTTCACCAGGTCATCGGTCCACCGAGTGGGAGGCCTGCCTACACTACGCTTTCCGGTGCGTGGTCGCCACTCGAGAACTTTACTGCCCCAACGGCCATCTGTTCTACGAGCAATGTGCCCCGCCCACTGCCACTTAAGTTTAGCAATTCTGAGAGCTATGTCGGTTACTTTGGTTCTCTTACGGATCTCCTCGTTTCTGATTCGATCACGCAGAGAAACTCCGAGCATAGCACGCTCCATTGCCCTTTGGGTGACCTTGAGCCTTCTTATGAGGCCCATAGTAAGCGACAGCCGAGGCTGAGTACATCGCTGCATCTTTGTGTACAGCTGAGATTATTTTCATGAAAGGACTAGCTGAACAGTTTCAACAAAAGTGTAGTGCCGCATTATTGGTGGACAATCAAAGTGCTCTGAAAATGATTAGGAACTATGAAAACACCAAACACTCAAAGCATATTGACATAAAACTGCATTTTGTGAAAGACATTGTTGCTAAGAAAATTGTGTTGATTGATTACGTGAGAAGTGATGAAAATATCGCGGACATTCTAACAAAACCACTGTGCAGTGTTCAATTTGTGAATTTAAGGTCCAAATTGTTTATTTCTTAATAGTACATACTTATTTTGTTAATTTCTTAATATTTGTCGTGAGCTCAACTAACCTAAAATGTTTGTGTACATCTGCATTCTTTGACATTTGAGCTGATTTATGTGTTACCAGTACGTGTTTTTTTTTTTTTTTTTTTTTTTTTGTTAAGATTAATGTGTATGCCTACCCTTATTCTTGTCTATGCATGTGTTAATCTATAGTCTTTGGTAAAGATGGCTACTGTGCGTTGCGTTGCATTTATGTTAGAGTTATAAATATTAAATAAAAGGTTTCCCACTGCATACACTCGCTTATAATTTAATAGGTTATGGGCCATATAAAAGGAAAAAGCGAGTACAGAGGAAGTTTGTGTGCAAGGACAAGAAAATAGAGAAAGTGAAAAGTAGCGAAAATGGCGTCTACATCGGCATCTACAAATAATTTTCCACAATTAACGGACAAGACCAATTTTTCTAACTGGAAGTACAGACTAAAGATAATATTGGAGGAAAAAGGAATAAATGTGGATTCAAAAGAATATGATACGAAAAATGACGCAAAAACAAAGTCAATTATTGTGCAATGTTTGCCGGATAAGTACCTTGAAATAGTAAAAAAATCATCAACTGCATTGGACATGTTAAAATGTCTAGAGAATATCTTTGAGAGAAAATCAGTGTTCAACCGCTTATTCCTAAAAAGAAAGCTTTTGCAACTGAAGAAAACGGAAGAAACCATGCAAAATCATTTTTTCCAATTCGACCAAATTATGGCAGAATTAGAAGCTTCTGGAGCTGGACTTGAAGAGGCAGACAAGGTGGTTCATCTGCTGCTTACCTTACCTAAAGAATATGAAACAATCATAACCACACTAGAAACAATGAGCGTAGAGAAAGATCTAACTATTGAATTTGTAAAGTCAAGACTACTAGATGCTGAGCTAAAATTAAGTCAAGCTGAAATGAGTGAAGAAAGAAACGCATTCTTATCATGTTATAAATGCAAAAAGCAAGGTCACAAAGCGTACCAATGTCCAGAGAACGAAAAAAGGTCAAGCCAACGAGGTAGATTCAATTACAATTGGAGACAGAGAGGAAACTTTGGAAGACAGAGAGGAAACTTTAGGAGACAAAGAGTGGCAAACAATGCAGAAACAGAAAATGGAGAAGAAAATCTAAATTTTTCAGCATTTATAGAGGAAGAAATATATTATACATCAAAAGAGAATGAAATGCAATTTATAATAGACTCCGGAGCGACTGAAAATTTAATTCAAGAGGAATACAAATATATGATGAAAAATGTAGTCAACATTCCTGAAATGAAGATAAGAGTAGCGAATGGACAATATCTAACATGCAAGCAAAAAGGACAAATAACTGTCTATTATGAAAATTGTAAAATAAACATTCAAGCATTAATAGTTTCAGGATTATGCAATAATTTGCTCTCCGTTAATCAGCTTATGCAAAAAGGCTTTACAGTAATATTTAAAACAGGAAACTTAAAAATACATGGCTTTGGAAAAACTCTATATGGTCAACGGAATGGAAAACTATATGTGTTAAATTTGAAAATATATGAAAATGAAAGCTACTACACAGCTGAGGAAAATGCAGACCTATGGCATCATAGATTAGGCCATTTAAATAGAAAGTATATGAAAATAATGTATCTGCCAGTAAGTAATAGACCATGTGAAGCATGTATTAAAGCAAAATCAACAAGACTACCATTTAAAACTGTTGGAAAACCCAAGTCATATAAAATAGGAGACCTGATTCATAGCGATGTAGCAGGACCCACTAATGTGCCTACAAAAGAAGGACATAAATATTTTCAAACTGTAGTGGATGATTATTCACATTTCACCTGTGTGTATCTGTTGCAACACAAAAGTGAAGCTGCAAAGAATTTAGTTGAGTACATCAGAAGTATAGAGACAGAAAAAGAAGTAAGAGTGAAGGCAATTAGATGTGACAATGGTGGAGAGTACTCAGCAAATTGGTTTAAAGAATTTTGTAAGCAAAAAGGAATAAAAATACAGTACACACAACCATACAGTCCCCAGCAGAATGGCACTGCTGAAAGGTTAAATAGAACTTTGTATGATAAAGGAAGAACTATGCTGAATGAATCAGGATTACCGAAACACCTGTGGGGAGAAGCCATTAAATGCTCTGCTTATTTACTGAATAGATCACCATCAAGTGCGATAAATTATGACATACCAGTAAACAGATTCATGAAGCCAATGGACTTACACAAACTAAGAATATTTGGATGTAAAGGCTGGATGGTGAAGATACCTAAGGAAAATAAAATGGAAAATAGAGCAAAAGAAGTAAGAATGTTAGGCTATGGACTGAATGGATATCGACTATGGGACCCCGAAACAGATACTATTGTGGTATCGAGGGATGTAAGATTTAATGAACAAGACATAAAGTACAATGAAAAAGAAGAAAATACAATGCAAGGGATATATAAAAATATGGAATGGACAGAGGAAAATAAAAATAACTACCAAGAGGAAATTCTACCAATAAAAAGTGTCAGGGAAAATGAGATAAAATCTACAAATAGTACGAAAAATAAAGAAGAAATAGAAAGAAAATTTGCTGATGAGAAGCAAAAGGAATGTATAAAAGAAAAAGAAATAATTAGAGAAGTACCATACCGAGAATTAATAGGGAGTTTGACTTACCTCTCAACCATCTCGAGACCTGATATTTGTTATGCGACTTCTTACCTGAGCAGATTCCTTGATAAGCCAACCGAAGAACTGTGGAAAGCTGGAAAGAGAATCCTCCGCTACCTAAAAGGGACGAGGGATATGAAACTTACCTATATGAGGAGTGAAGACCCAAACCCTTCTATTACAGCTTTCTCAGATGCTGACTGGGCTGGTGATCAGAGAGACCGTAAAAGTACCAGTGGTATGGTGGTGTACCATGGGCAAAATCTTGTGTCTTGGGCGTCAAAGAAACAGCAAGTCGTCGCCTTGTCTACTGCCGAGGCTGAGTATATCGCTGCATCTTTGTGTACAGCTGAGATTATTTTCATGAAAGGACTAGCTGAACAGTTTCAAGAAAAGTGTAGTGCCGCATTATTGGTGGACAATCAAAGTGCTCTGAAAATGATTAGGAACTATGAAAACACCAAACACTCAAAGCATATTGACATAAAACTGCATTTTGTGAAAGACATTGTTGCTAAGAAAATTGTGTTGATTGATTACGTGAGAAGTGATGAAAATATCGCGGACATTCTAACAAAACCACTGTGCAGTGTTCAATTTGTGAATTTAAGGTCCAAATTGTTTATTTCTTAATAGTACATACTTATTTTGTTAATTTCTTAATATTTGTCGTGAGCTCAACTAACCTAAAATGTTTGTGTACATCTGCATTCTTTGACATTTGAGCTGATTTATGTGTTACCAGTACGTGTTTTTTTTTTTTTTTTTGTTAAGATTAATGTGTATGCCTACCCTTATTCTTGTCTATGCATGTGTTAATCTATAGTCTTTGGTAAAGATGGCTACTGTGCGTTGCGTTGCATTTATGTTCGAGTTATAAATATTAAATAAAAGGTTTCCCACTGCATACACTCGCTTATAATTCAACAGATGTTGGGTTTTAAAACGAATTGTTGGGATCAGGTCGCTAACTTCCGACCGGATGCAATTTGTCCGGTCAAATAAAATTGTGAACGCGACGTTGCTAATTCCGCAAGTTTATAGATGACGCATATAATGTGTATGATCGATTATTACTTGTATATTTGACGAAGTGGTTTGATTTTAACGACACTTCTTTTTATAAACTGCGTACTCCATTTAATTTGAACAAAGAGCTGGAATTCACTGACGTAGTCATGGTTGTGGAGAAGCTAGGTATACTATTCTTAGAAAGTTTGCTGAATACAGTAGTTCAGGAGCTAAAAAACAACCAAAAAAATAGTAGAACCTGGACCTGGACCAAGTACTAGAAATAGCACGGACCAATGGAGTCGGGAAACAAATCCAAAGAGAGCTGATTTGTTGCGGCTTGAATTTTTCAAAAAAACTAAAGCTTTGAATCTATAAAGAATAGTACAGACAATATTTGCATTTTCATCTTCAAATGCGTTTGTAGAACGCATATTTAGCGTCATGAAAAATATTTGGCAGGACGAAAGAAATAGTCTGAAAGTCGAAATGGTGAAGGAGGAATTGATGGTGATGTTCAACAATAATATACAACCTGTTCTGAGTTTGAAGAATTTTTAAGAACAGACGCAGGAAAATTACTTGTCAAAAATGTTAAAAGCTAGAGCAAGTACAATCTTAAGAAAAAATAATTTTCCTACACCTATATTTAGTTTTTACCTACCTCTTAAGTTAATACATCTGTATTTTTCTAAATAAAACTCTTTCATTGATACATAACGTGTTTTTTTCGGTTTTGACCAAGTATGACCAGTTTAAATTTGTTGTCCGGTTAAGGCGGCTGGAAAAGTTGGCAGCCCTGGCTGGCAGTGATGCCAGCTTGCAGCCAATCACGCAAAATGGGCACAGCGGTTGCCTGGCTGCGGAAATCAGCCCGCCCCTAACTAACTAACTAAGCCGTACCAATCATGTAACAGAACCGGAATTACAGTACTCACCTCTGGCAAATATCGAGGGCACTGCTCAGAAATTTACATTTAAATTTTCCCTTAAATTAAATAACATTTTAAAATATAATTTACCAAAAATACAAAAACCATAAAAATAAACCACAAACCATCACTTTTTTCTCCTTTATATCAAAATATTTCAGAAGCCGCTTTTCACTTTAATTTATTTTTGCTACAGTAGATATTGTTTTAAAGTAAATAAGTACAAAGTTTCATAGAAAGAACGACTTGCAAGACGCCAGGGAGGCAAGGAATCGAGATGCTTCTACCTCTGACTCACTGGACCCACTGACGGCAATGGTGTTTTATCTGGGAATACAAGTATTGTAGGAATTATATCATAGAACAAAGTAAAGTTGTCCCAATCATGAAAAACCAGATAAGTACGTCTTGTTTTTTTGGTCTTTACTTTTTTAAATGGTTTGTTTATATTTTGTATTTTCTTGATAAAGACAAGTTATCTACGAGTACGTATAGGTACTGACGTTAGTAGGTTACATTAGCTAACATTATTTTCCAACTACGGACATGGTATTTTGATGAAAGCTTCAGGTATTTCAGATTATACAGGATGTATCAGGATGTAACAAAATTGGTGTCTACTCATCATACTGAACAACTTTTGTTGTACGACTTTGTTGAAAACGTAAAAAAAATGTTTACTCTTCATACTAATCGATCAGCTGTTCGACCGATTTTGTGAATTTTAGTATGGAGTTTATATTTTCTTTTGAGAATTGACTATGGGTTCCTTGGAGAAAGCTGTTCAGTATGACAAGTAGAACTCCAAGTTAACAGGACCTACACCAATTTTGTTACACCCTGTATACCTACCTATAGGTAATTTAGTTGATAACATTAGCATGTAAGAATGGTGTGTTCGTACTCTTCGACAGCAAAAGGAGATATGGCCAGGCGAGGTGGTATGCCTGGGGTCTGGCCGTGGACCAACTGTGGATAGTTGGCAGTTGTGTATATGATTAGTAGCAAGGAAATGTTGATAGCGCGTTGTAAATGTTTGTACTCTCGGTGCTTGCATTAAGGTTCAGTTTAGTTGTACATAGTCTTCCTATGATTGTTATATCTGTCGAGGTGTGGATGTAAACTCCATATAGCTTGACGGATAGTTTGTCTTGATGCACTTTCATTTCCAAGTACTTCCTTATTATCTCTAAATATATATAACTCAAAGGTGACTGACTGACTGACATAGTGATCTATCAACGCATAACCCAAACCACTGGATGGATCGGGCTGAAATTTGGCATGCAGGTAGATGTTATGACGTAGGCATCCGCTAAAAAGGATTTTGGGAAATTCCCACGGGAACCGCAAAAATCAGGATCTGCACGAGCGAAGCTGCGGGCATCCACTAGTTAATACTATATTTCAGTTAGTATCTTCTCATGTTTATTATAGTCTATGTTTCAGATGAACATTTTTAGCCTTCTTAGGTACTCTTTGCTTCACATCGATTTAGATATACCCCCCTGTAATTACCAACAACATGCACGAGTTACGTATTATCTGTCTCTGTTGTTTTTAAGTAAACAACTTATATCGAACATGATTCTAATATAAAATATTAAACGTGTATGTTTAAATATATCTCAATCAGAAAAACAAACTCGATCGCATTTGAATTTCGCGCCGTGATCTACTAGACTTACATTATCAGGCTGAGTATTCTTGGCTGGTTATTATTGTGTCGGCCATTATCTACATGGACTCATAATGTCCGACACGGGAAGATACGCTCTGATAATACAATACAATGAACTCTTTCTAATGGTAGAGGAATTCCCGTCGCTGATTGGTCTATTATTCTTATAGTGTTTGTGGTTATTTAATTTCAGAGCCTCGCTCAATACCTGTACCAAAGATTACCTGTTAGATGTATAATACAATTCCATTTACACATTCATTCGAATGCGGAGGCGAGTTCATACTAGTTATACGTCTACACTATCGTTTGCTATCATCAATTCTGACCGACTATCTTCCGTTTCCCCCCTTACTATCATATCTTGGTACTTTTATAACGTGGTTTTTCTTTCGTACCTAACTTTCAGATCCACTATCCAGCTTTGCGTGAGGCTCTTCGACAGTTTTATAATGAAATCGAACAAACCTATTATCACTCGCTCATTTTAGCAATTGACTACTGGTAGTAAGGTGGGAACTGGATTCCAAAACATTATCCTTACCTCTACCAAAGATTACCTATGATCACGTATAACATCATTAGACTAAAATATGTGGAGGTAGAAGAACAATCCTTGACAAATTATAATTTAAAGAGGAATTTGATTTGTATGCGGTGGGCAGCTTTTTATATTCAATCTATGTTTGAAATCTATGGGCTTTGCGTTCCATACTGGTAATTATCTGCACGGACAGATATTGCATGACTCAATATCACCCGGCCCGTGAATCTTAAAAAAAATCATGTTAATGTACTTGAATTCTCACGTCGGGCATTCCCTGACCGGCCATTGTCGTGTTGAATGATATCGTGTCGTGCATTATTGTCTCCCCGTGTGTACAGTACCAAAGACTATAAACTAACTTCAAAGATGACTTAGTTGGCGTAAGAAATCGTTCGGACAGTTGTTGGGCCACTGACCTCCAGTGTGTTGGACTGCTTGGGAACACGTTTGGTTGTATTTTGTGTGAAAATCCGTTTGAGCCCTGTATTGCCAACCTACAAATACTTCCAGTTTGAGGTTATGGTTAAACTACCAGCTGTGAAGAAACGATAATGCGAAGTGATTAAATTCTCTTGAATCTCCAGTATTACAATAGATTTTTATTCCTTTACAAAATTCTTAGTAATTTTTAGTCTAATCTAAATTGTTCAAAATTCAGAACCGTAATTACTACAATGTCCAATTTACGTGATAGTTTATCTGAACGCAATATTGACGTTAGTAGGCCATCCACCTCACAGGCACCTGCATCGCAGCCTTTTCGATCGAAAAGTTCACTTATCAATAAAACAAAAGAAGCAAAAGTGATAATTCCTTCGAAAAAATCACCGAAACACTCGTCAATGTCGAGGCAGAAGCAGCTGGATGATTCCAAAATTATGCCTCGGACGTTCACCAACGCATCGATCAATGATCTACATGTGCAGACCCAAAATTTGAGTTTAGATAATGAGATTGACGAAGTGGATCAAGGTGACGTTCCAGTTATACGTAAAGGGAAGAATGCTCGGAAAAAAGAGAAACAGAAACAATTGCATTTGAAGATGCCTGTTACAGCGAACTCCACACCACAACACACACAGTCAGCTGGCGCGGAGCTGCCTGCTGGGTACGCGATGCAACATCAAATTGCATCAGTACAAGAATTCTTCATCACACAAATTGGCCCTTTATATGCACACACCAATACCAGATATTTGGAAAATCTTTCCCATCATCCTCAGTATCAGTACATGCAGTCAATCCAGTTGCAGAACAGACAGCATTTCACGACTACTCCCCCGAACACGCCAATTGTGCAAATGTTTCAAAGGCCTAATTCTGCAAACGTTCCAAATTCTCCAGTGTTGCAATCTGCACCTACTACACCAAGGTTTTTACAGAATATGATGCAACATCCTTTATTATGTAAGTCAATTTCTGTAGACAACCAGACACATTTTGGCCCTTCCAATGCAGTACAAACATTGTTTACTGGAGCTTCATCTGCTCCAGTAGTTCTACCCAAGGGCAAGAAAAGCCCTAAAAAAAGAAAAAAAAATCGAAAGAAAGAAGAAAATAGTGATGATAAAAAATTTGAATCATACCTTTCTCTGGAAGATGTTGAGAAAGGTCTACAAGACAATACTCTGATTGAAGGAGTTCTTAGAATAAACCCTAAACAGTTCCAGCATTCTTACGTATCCAGCACTGACCGCATGGAGCAAGATGTCCTTTTAGATGGTGTCAGAAATCGTAACCGAGCTTTAGAAGGAGACATTGTAGTTGTGCAACTCTTGAGCGATAGTGAAATTGAAGACAGTGGTAACAATAAGACAGAAGAGAACAACTCAGCTGAAAATAAATCTGAAGAAAACAAGCAGAAGAAAGGAAAAGTAGTGTACATCAAGGAATTTGTACACACAAGGACATGTATTGGCACACTGAAGCTTATGCCAGACAGTAACAGACAAAAGGCCTTATTTGTGCCTCGCGATAACCGTGTTCCAAGACTTAATATTCCATTCACCAGTTGGCCTGACAATTTTTATCAAGATGTAAAGAGTTATGAAAATACATTATTTTTAGCAAAAATAATTGAATGGTCGGACACCAGGTTTGCTCTTGGTAAAATTTTATGTAATATAGGACAGTCTGGAGACATGATCTCAGAGACTAAAGCTATTTTAGCACAAACAGATTTGGATGTCACTCCATATGGCCAAGAATTCAGGAATTTATACCCTCGCCTTGATTATGTGATACCAGAAGAAGAAATAAAGTTGCGAGAAGATTGTCGCAAACTGTGTCTATTCAGCATCGACCCCTCCAATTGCCGTGATATTGATGATGCTGTATCTTGCAGGGAACTGGAGAATGGAAATTATGAAATTGGAGTTCACATATCAGATGTTGCACATTTTTTAACTGAAAACACTCCATTAGATGAAAAGGTAGCTGACAAAGCAACAACTATCTATATGGTGGAAAGAGCTTATCACATGTTGCCAGATGAACTTTGTATGTTGTGCTCCCTTTTCCCAGGGGTTGACAAACTTGCCTTCTCAGTATTTTGGGAAATAACTCCAGATGCTGTGGTGTTAAGCCACAGATTTTCCAAAACTGTTATACATTCCTGTTGCCAATTAGCTTATGACCATGCACAAGACATACTTGAGGACAAGGAAGATGCTGATTTGAACTTTCCAGAAACTTACAATGGATTTAAATATGATGATATTCATAAATCAATTAAAATTCTAGGTCAAATTGCAGCTAAATTCAGAAGAAATAGATTTGAAGGTGGTGCACTTCGGATAGATCAACCTAAAGTATCGTTTCGTTTAAATCCAACAAGCGGTTTACCTGAATCATTTTGGATATATGACAGTAAACAAAGTCATCAACTAATTGAAGAGTTTATGTTACTTGCGAATATGACTGTAGCTGGTAGGATTCATGATGATCATCCCAAGTTAGCATTTCTGAGGTGCCACCCACCACCTAGTGGTTTTATGCTTAAACAGCTTGCCAAGGCTTTGAAACCTATGGGTATTGATCTTGATATCTCCTCTGCTGGAGATTTACATCGCTCCTTGCTGCCTCATGTGGGTCCTGACAGTACTGACCGAGGCAAGGCCATGGTCTTAAACATGTTGTGTGCAAAACCAATGACAAGAGCTAAATATTTTTGTGCTGATGGATGTGATGATGATGATTTTCATCATTATGCACTAAATGTTCCTCTTTACACACATTTCACCAGTCCCATTAGGCGTTATGCAGATATCATGGTTCACAGGTGTGAAAATATTTTATCACAATTTATATTAATTTTTAGGATGAACTGCAGATGAATAATGTGTAATTTTTTCAGATTACTGGCAGCTAGCTTGAAGTACCGAGAAAGGCCCAATTGGGAAGTGGACAAAGTTCGCATGATAGCTGCACAGTGTAACAAACAGAAGTACAATGCTAAGAAAGCTGGGGAAATGTCGACTGAGCTCTATACTCTGAAGTACATTGAAATGCATTCTCCACTCATCACAGAAGCTGTTGTGGTTGAAGTGAGAGAAAAGTACATTGATGTCATAATAGTGGCTATGGGATTGAATAGAAGAATTTTCTTTAATAATGTGAGTTAGCTTATAATAATCAACTCATTTATTAAAGTAACAAGACTAGTTCATAACAATATGATTAAAAGTTAAAACTATGTTAGTGCCTCCTTACCTTTAGAACCTTATAATAGAAGTGTAATAACTACACAATATAAGCATGTAATTGACTTGACTGACTCTGTGGCTCAGTGGTTAGTGCCCTTGACTACTGATCCGAGAGTCGTGGGTTCGATCCCCACCCAGGGCAAGCACTTGTGTGATGAGCAGATTTGTTTGCTCTGTGTCTGGGTGAAATTATATCTATATATGTATGTATTTAAACGTATATAAGTATGTATATCAGTCTCTGGTAACCCATAACACAGGGAATCCTACTTTGGGGCCAGATGACCATGTGTGAGTTGTCCCAGAATATTTATTTATTTATTTAATTCAATATGTGAAACCCTGCTACAAGCTGAAGTGGAGAGCCTGCAGCAGCGATTCACATATGAGCAGTCGAGTGGGCTGATGGTGATGTTTAGAATGAGACTGCAGCTGACCCGCACGCGGCGCACCAGTGACGCGCATCTCTTCCACATTGTAGTGAACAAGCAGTCAACACATTCTTCAGTGAACATTCCTGATGCGCTACTGAAACGAGGCAGCCCTAAAAGCACCCGGAATGTGTTGTTATATTGGAGAGAGAAAGTTAATTCATATAACAGATGGCTGTTGGGGCAGTAAAGTTTTCGAGTGGCGACCGCGCACTGAAATACGTAGCGCAAGTAAACAAGCGACCTGGTGAAGTTTGCAGAAAGTCGCTGGATGCTGGAAGCACAGGGCCGGTCGTTGTACAAATTCTTTGGGGAGGCTTATGTCCAGTAAACAGTGGGCAACTTTCGGCGGATATGATGATGAACCACTTATAAAAAACATTGCAAATCTTAAGATTATAATCTTAAATTTTCTTTCAGGATTTTCCGGGAGAGTACAGATGTATTAAGAATACTGCTGGAACAAAACTATCCAAAATGGAATTGACATGGCGTGCGACAAAGGACCTGCCAGAAGCTAAACAAATCATAGAGGTATTTTCAATTTTACAAGTTGAAATGCATCGAGGGGATGATATGGTTAAAGTGGAGACAAAACTTGTCAGACCTACAGGAACAGTTGAGACTTCACAAACAGTATCAACTACATGTTCAGTTTGACCAGATACATTATTTGCTATTATTGAAGATCCACTGTAAAAAAATTTGAAAATATTTTACCCAAACCTAAAATTTTCTGGAATGCGATTTTGTATTATGATTCCAGTTCCTACATTTAAACCCGACCCCAGTTAACCGAGAGAGACCTGTGCCCCATTGACATTTTATGGTTTCCTAAAACCTAGATATAAAATTGAACCAAATTGTTTATTTCTTGCTCCTTAATGCATACATTACATGTAGTGTTTGTTTGTCAACAACTAGGTCGTTGTATACATACACTCGGTACTTTTATGTGATGTTTAATCAGAAAATACTGAGTTTTGTTGGTTTTGTGAATTTTCATTGCTAACTATTCCTTAATGCAGATTTAAAAAAAAGTAATATATTTGGCCTAATTATAATTACGTATAAAAGTTATTAGGTAATGTTTAAAATGGCAAACTTGCAACATAAAATAGAGCAAGAAGCTGTAAGTCAAATAGATAGTAACTATTATGTTTACCTACAGGTGACTTTATTTGCTGATTAGCAGCAAATGGGTAGCTAATAATGAAACTGAACAACTTTCCCCAGGGAACCTATACAGTGGAGCAAAAAAGTTCATAATAGTTATAAACTCCATACATAGCTGACTGATCGATTACATGATTTTTTTTTTCTCCAATTGTATATATTTACAGAATTTCCTTAGGAAAATTGATCAGTTTCCTGCATGATTTGCATGAGTGAAATCTCCGGTTTTCCGCTTTTCCGCAATAAATATTATGTGTATAAAATGTAGGTATGATTTAGTTGAAAAAAATCTTGGTATGGATTATACCACTGAAACTGACTTTTTATTTACAAATATTATTATGAATTTTTTCTAGGAATACCTACAAATGTAATGTATGAAATTACCTTCGTTGATGTAATATAAAGGATCACCTTAAATATTTTTTTTAGTATCTACATAATATTATGTGTAATTATTTTTTAATAAACCTACAGCTGTGTGTGGTGTGACTGTCCACTTTTTGGACTTAGTACAAGTAGCTGTTTAATTTAGTTTAAGGTAAACGCTCAATAAGCATGCTAATGATGAGTAATAAAATAAAATGTATTAGATGGATGAATTGCTTAGTTTTTATTTTTACACGACTGCCCAATTACCCATAAAAACGAGTGTACTGTTTTCAGTCTAATGTATCTATGTATTTTTTTTATTCCACAATATCTTTGATGGCTTTTAGAGTGCGTGGTGTCGTTAGACTCGTCTTGATCCCGTGAGTGTCATAGAATACGTTTTACCCGACTTCCCAAACTAAAGGGGTAATGTTTTTATGCAGTCGTGAAAGTTTTTAGGGTTCCATAGTAAAAGAGTGTCAACGCGACTAAGTAAAGTTCGTTTGCTGGATTAGCTGCAGCTTTTACGGCTAGCGACTAACGCTGTCAAAGAGGCTGCCTTGTGTTCAATCGCGCTACCCGCCGCGCCGCCGCCGTCGTCGCGATTGAACTTAGCGCGGCTCCTATGTCGGAGTGTTTCACTGTCGTCGCTGCCGGCTCGCGGCATTCATCAAAGATGCATTTAAATGAGCGAACGAACTATAATAAAAATAAATATGTAAATCCATACAGTCGCTAGTCGTCCAACGACGGACACGTCTAGACAGGGCAATCGTGTGGGAACACACAGGTTCCATAGTCATTGTTGTTTAGAAATTTGGGAAACCGTTCAATTTTTAAAATATTTTTAATCTACGATTGGTAAGCCCTTGGCATCTCACCTGATGGTAAGTGACGAAGATGCCGACGATGGAAGCGGGCGTACCAAAATTCCCAAACCGTGAATTGGCTATCTTAATTTCAAACCGGCAAGAATTTAACAAGATGGTGGTAGTTAGTTCCACCAACCAAACCGAGTCTTACAAAGTTGGACTCCGCCGGGAATCGAACCCACGACCTCCTGATGTGAAGCTAATGGACTAACCATTACGCCACCGCCGTTAAAAGGCGTTCAATGGTACACTTGCAGCTATCAGTTACTAGTGACGTTGGCTTTGACGCAACCATCAAAGGCGTTTGACCAATGTAACACGTCACTCAATAAGTCTGTCGGATAACTTTTTTCTGGAAAAAAAAAAAAGACGTGTGGCACTCGGGGACTGCCGCGGTAAAGCTATTGTATAGCATTTTTTATCAACTTATGCAATTATATTTTTTATATAAGCCGTATTTAACAGTACCATATAGTCCACTAAGAAAGTTAAGAAAGTTAAATCATCATCGCCAACGTCATCGTCCACCATCGCGACCACCATCGCGCCCGCCATCGCGACCGTCATCGCGACCGCCACCGCGACCGCCATCGCGACCACAATCACGAACAACATCGCGACCACAATCATGACCACCATCGCGACCACCATCGCGCCCGCCATCGCGACCACAATCACGAACAACATCGAGACCACCATCGCGACCACCATCGCAACCACCATCGCGACCACCATCACGACCACCATCACGACCACCATCGCAACCACCATCGCGACCACCATCACGACCACCATCGCGACCACAATCACGACCACCATCGCAACCATCATCGCGACCGCCATCGCGACCACCATCACGACCACCATCGCGACCACAATCACGACCACCATCGCAACCACTATAGCGAGCGCCATCGCGACTACCATCATAACCACCATCGCGACCACAATCGCGACCACCATCGCGACCACCATCGCAACCACCATCGCGACCACCATCACGACCACCATCGCGACCACCATCGCGACCACAATCACGACCACCATCGCGACCACCATCGCGACCATCATCACGACCACCATCGCGACCACAATCACGACCACCATCGCGACCACCATCGCAACCACCATCGCAACCGCCATCGCGACCACCATCGCGACCACCATCGCGACCGCCATCGCGACCACCATCACGACCACCATCGCGACCACAATCACGACCACCATCGCAACCACCATCGCGACCGCCATCGCGACCACCATCACGACCACCATCGCGACCACAATCACGACCACCATCGCGACCACCATCGAACCGCCATCGCGACCACCATCACGACCACAATCACGACCACCATCGCGACCACCATCGCGACCACCATCGCAACCACCATCGCGACCGCCATCGCGACCACAATCACGAACAACATCGCGACCACAATCACGACCACCATCGCGACCACCATCGCAACCACCATCGCGACCACCATCGCGACCACCATCACGACCACCATCGCGACCACCATCACGACCACCATCGCGACCACCATCGCGACCACAATCACGACCACCATCGCGACCACCATCGCAACCACCATCGCGACCGCCATCGCGACCACCATCACGACCACCATCGCGACCACAATCACGACCACCATCGCGACCACCATCGCGACCACCATCGCAACCGCCATCGCGACCACCATCACGACCACAATCACGACCACCATCGCGACCACCATCGCGACCACCATCGCAACCACCATCGCGACCGCCATCGCGACCACAATCACGAACAACATCGCGACCACAATCACGACCACCATCGCGACCACCATCGCAACCACCATCACGACCACCATCGCGACCACCATCACGACCACCATCGCGACCACCATCGCGACCACCATCACGACCACCATCACCACCATCATCACCATCATCATGATGGATATGCACGGCCTTCAAGCCACACCTCCGTCAGGCGTCCGTTACTTGCTCAAGGCCACGCGTTATATGCCTACCGCTAAGCGTATCGGAGACGATACAACGGACAGTAGGTTGACGCACGCCCGCCTGAGTGCTCGCACGTCACATTTACCGCTCTGACTATCGAAATGCCGAAACCACGCAATTATTGTAAAGTGGATGGGTGTCACAGTCAAAAGACAAATGAAAATTTGACTTTTTTTTCATTGCCGAGAGACGAACAAAGGAACCTAAGTTAATAGTATTTTAAATCTTTTGTTTTTTTCGAATTCCCTTTTCTCATTCCTTTACAAATTATCATCATTTATTTCTTAAATTTAGAACAATGGTGGGTAGGTACCTACTATATTATTCGTTAAAAATTAAGGATTTCAGGTATTATTTATGTGTTTTTTTTTATATAATTAACAGTTACCTACTTAATATCAGAACATAGTAGGTACCTAGCGTAGTCGTCGTGATTTAGGTAGGTATGTCATAGAACAGAAGTACTAATGCGCCGGCCACTCGGTAGCCCGGCCGGGGGCACTTCTATAGCTGTAAATTAAAACCAAAATCCAAGGTTTAACTGGCGAAGTACCATTACGTCATCGAAATAACTCCATCAAGCCCCCCCCCCCCCCCGCGCGCCGCCGACTTGTATTACCAGGACGAATGTAAACGAAAAAATCTCAAGAACTTAGCACAGATTACTAAATAGTTACTTCGTAGTAGATAGTAACAGAAAAACTATTTTCGTTACGTTTTTACCTAGCTTTCACTTAAAATAACAATAATTCAAGCTCACAATGAGGCCCTCTTGGGGAATGTTTTTGTATGAATAGTAGGTATGAAATTCTCCGTCAACTCAAGTAAAAAGCCAACTTTGATTGATTTTTCTTCGCTTTGCTCCTGTTTCCCTTTTGATTATTTGTTAAAATTATTTACGAGGTTTCGAATATTTTCGACATTCAAATTTATTAATCGGGAATTCAGGGAAGGGAAAAAATGCATCTATCATTTTATTAAACAAACATATTTGATCGACAAATATAAAATAATTGATTTTCTACAACATTTGTTTCATTACCAAAATCATCATAGGTACAACCCTAGCACATTCGCTCGATGACGCGCTCGCACGTGGGTCACGCGGCGGGCAAAACAATCTGAACTCTCTGTATGCGTAGTTATGGCACATTTCTTCTCGCTGCAAACAGCTGGTATTATTATTAAGATTTTGTAGGCTAATATAGCGTAGGTATTTAAGCTTTTGTATGGGAGTGATGTATCTGTTACGAAGTAACTATTAAGTAATCTGTGCCTCCGTGCCCGTCGGAGTGGGAAGCGTGAGGATTTTTGTCGTTACGGAATTTCTGGATTCGGTGCCCGCGCTCAAGGCCCGCGATAGAATCTATCTATGCAATAGCTAAAAACATTTTTTTAAAATTCTGACCTTAAAACGTCGCCTGAAAAAATTACAATAAATTCATTTGCAACAAAAAATATTTTTTCATGTGTTATGTGAACATGGATCCACAACTAGGTGTACACCACAGAATAGAATTTGCTAATTTTTTTTCTTAACTGTGGTATACACCAATCGGCAATCTGCTCAGTGGACAGCAGCCGGTGATAGCCGACCAAAGCTGGGAGGACCAAGGCTGGGAAAGTATGGCATCCGTGTTTTGCGATTCGCATGGAATTATTTACATAGACTACCTATCTACGAAAAGGAAAAAAGATCAACAGCGATTATAATATAGGTAACATTACGGACGCGTTTAAAACAAGAAATGGCAAAAAATAGACCTCTTATGCAGAAGAAAAAGCTCCTTTTTCATCAGTACAATACACCTTGCCACAAGTTCGTAGCCACAATGGCCAAATTAGAAGAGTTAGTTACGTTTTGAACTGCTGCCTCATCCCCCATACTCGCTAGATCTAGCACCTAACGACTTCTATCTCTTTGCAAACCTCAAAAACCAGCTAACTGGAAATAAATTTGCCTCTGACGAGGAAGTTATAGCTGAAACTCAAGCGTAATTTGAAGGGTTGGACAAATCCTTTTATGAGGAAGGCATAGAAATGTTAGAAAAACGATGGATTGCCTGTATAGCTCTAGAAGGAGATTTAAGTCGAGGAATAAAAAAGATTTTGCTACTTTAAAAAATATTTTTTTATTGGATATCCTACGGACTTATTGAGTGACGTAATAGGCATGTATTCTAACGCTGTAGTCAAAAATATGCTATATACAGGGTCTTCGGCAGATGGTTGAAAATACGAAAATGGTGGGGTCGCCTCCCACCTATTTTGAGAATTAAAAAAAATCTAGGACTTGTAATTTTTTTTACAGGATTTTTTTCCTTTTTTTAGAAATTTTGCCATTTTTATACCTTTGAACACATGTAACTTTTTGTTTTTTAAAGCTAGCTCCAAAATTTTTTTTTTAATAGACTTTTATAAGATTGTCGGCTCTAAAAAAAATTATGTTTGTTTCAAGTTATTGCTAAAAACAAAAATGTGGGCCCCCGAACTTAAAAAAAAAGTTGAACAAAAATTTAAAACTCAACTTTGCGATGCATTTAAAAAAAAAATAATGGGGCTGGAAGGCTTCTGATTTTTTTAAAACATCTCTAAAGCTTAGGCTTTTGAATGGTATGTAATTTGTTTCGGTGTCTTTTTTGTAACAGGAATTGTTAATTTTTTTTACTCCATTGGACCATGTTGACGAAATTCCACTAGTTACATGTTTTGTGAAATGTATCAAATGCAAAGTTGAAAATAATGTAAATACTTATTGTTGGGACGGTTACAAAGAGCAGGTACGTTTTTTTTTACATTCTTGCACACACATAATGGCTATCTTTTGTCATTTATTGGCATATTGGAGTTAGCACTTCCATATGCCAATAAAATGTCCGCATATTCCGCATTGGTAAATTGAGCCATTTTAAACCACAACAAAGTCTTAACAACACAGCAAAGTGAAATTAACGAAAACAAAAAAAAAACGTTAACGTTATTAACGTTTGTGATTTTGTTAAGTTTTTTTGTTGTTTGTCACTTTTTGTTATTATCAGACGTTTTGTTAAGACTTTGTTGTGGTTTAAAATGGCTCAATTTACCAATGCGGAATATGCGGACATTTTATTGGCATATGGAAGTGCTAACTCCAATATGCCAATAAATGACAAAAGATAGCCATTATGTGTGTGCAAGAATGTAAAAAAACGTACCTGCTCTTTGTAACCGTCCCAACAGTAAGTATTTACATTATTTTCAACTTTGCATTTGATACATTTCACAAAACATGTAACTAGTGGAATTTCGTCAACATGGTCCAATTGAGTAAAAAAAATTAACAACTCCGGTTACAAAAAAGATACCGAAACAAATTACATACCATTCAAAGGCCTAAGCTTTAGAGATGTTTTAAAAAATCAGAAGCCTTCCAGCCCCATTATTTTTTTTTAAATGCATCGCAGTTGAGTTTTAAATTTTTGTTCAACTTTTTTTTTAAGTTCGGGGGCCCACATTTTTGTTTTTAGCAATAACTTGAAACAAACATAATTTTTTTAAGAGCCGACAATCTTATAAAAGTCTATTAAAAAAAAGATTTTGGAGCTAGCTTTAAAAAACAAAAAGTTACATGTGTTCAAAGGTATAAAAATGGCAAAATTTCTAAAAAAAGGAAAAAAAAACCTGTAAAAAAAATTACAAGTCCTAGATTTTTTTTAATTCTCAAAATAGGTGGGAGGCGACCCCACCTATCCCCCATTTTCGTATTTTCAACCATCTGCCGAAGACCCTGTATAAGGGGAGGTAGATAGGTTACATGCGTCTAAAAAGTGAAGCAAAAAAAAGATGCCAATTGGCATCTCTTTTCTTAGTAACATTTAGTGCAATAGAAGGGAACTACCTTAATATAACGTAATATAACATTGTGTGTGTAAATGGCTTCGATTTTCAAATGTTGTTTGTTAGTGCATAACCCATCTAACATGCGTCTAAAAAGTGAAGCAAAAAAAAGATGCCAATTGGCATCTCTTTTCTTAGTAACATTTAGTGCAATAGAAGGGAACTACCTTAATATAACGTAATATAACATTGTGTGTGTAAATGGCTTCGATTTTCAAATGTTGTTTGTTAGTGCATAACCCATCTATGGTAACAAATCTCTGGCTGTAGTGATAAAAATATCAATAAATAAAAACCGGCCGTAGTCTTTTCAATCAATAAATGGGTCGATCAGCTTTTATTAACATCACCGATTGCTTTGACGGTGAAGGAAAACATCGTGAGGAAACCTGCACATCTTATTCCAGATGCGTATGAAGGTCATGTTGCACACGTCCGTAGGTCTAAACTCTAAATCTAAATGCCCTACACGTGATCGGGTTAGAGAAAATTCAACGGTTTGGCCATTGGGTTGATGCTAAGTGCAACACCAGGCAACCGCCGTCTACTATTCCTTGTATAGTACGGCTACCTGTGCCACACGATAAGCAAAAGATCAATTTTTATTTGTCACTCAATAAATTATCTTACATTGTAAAATATTATTTATATTTTATGTTTCGATATCAAGCAGAGCACTTCTTCATTCCATGTACAATTTTAAGCGAAAATATGTAAACCGTTATGAAAAATGAGTCCCATGGACAACAACTTTTTTATTTATTTAATGGAGTAAGCTTTGATGAAAGTTCAAATCGCTCTCTCCATATTATTGAAAATATGAAACACTAAAGCTTGCGATTTTTTAACAACATTTTTTTTTGGATTTAATAGATATTTTATTATAAAGAGTCTTAAAACTCAGAGAAAATTGAATTTAATCCACAATAAAGATAATTAATTGTAAAAACTACTAGATTTGAATTTTTATTGTAATAATGTTTTACCATTTAAGTTATTTAAAACATACTTCTTTAATATTTCTAAACAAAACAATGCTTTCATAACTCTAAAATATAGGGGGACAATGCGGTAGTCTAATAGAGAAAATTGATGTTTCAGAGACATAGCAGACCTATGAAATTTAATTTTCAATAAGATTTTAAAATGAAATATTTAAAAGACCATATTTTGTTAAAAAAATATATTTAATGAAACTGATATTCAAAATAATAATTATTATACCTAATAAATTAAATTAATCATCTCTGTTGACCAAGTAACCAGTTGTCTGATAGACATTTTTGAGTTTTAAGCTTTTTTTGTTAAACTACAGTCATTTCATCTTATCAACTTTGCAATGTGAACCGAAGATAAAAGAATTCTATTACACTAAAATTCTGAAAAATCAATTAACCTCCGTTTTTTTGCGGTGGTTTAGCGGACACACAAAAAGCCACCCACTCTCTTAACTGAATGACGCCGCGAATACCGGGAAAACAAAGCGTCAGTTGAATGGGTTTCGCGCCACAAGCAATCATCTCGTTGTCTGAATATTTATAGCGTTATCTATGTTATTAAGTTTGAATTTCTAAATTTTTGTCTAAGTGACTTATGCTTTGTGATATTAATAGGGACAGGAATAACAAGTAAAATACTTTATACAATCACACAAAAAAATCAAGTGTCTGAAACTAGATATTTACTACTATAAATTTATCTTTTAAAAACTAGCGGTTTCCTGTGGCTTCCCCCGCGTGGACAACGTTTCTATGACTTTTCAAGGGTGCGCAGTGCGCGAGCGTGGAAACAAATAGCCTATGTGTCAATCCAAGTCCTAATCTGTCTAGCTACCAAATTTCAGCCAGATCTGAAAGAGTAACAAACATACATCCATACATTCTTACTAACTTTAGACTTATAAAAAATAAACGAATAGAAATACCTATTCATTTTATTTATTAATAAAAAAACATTTAAAAATACTATTACTGATGCATCAGACCTTATGCGACAGTCAGCAACTAAGAAGTATGTAGGTATTGTATATATTTTGCATAAAAAAACAACTTATTTCTTGCAACAAATTATGTGAGACTAGACGATTGGATTGGATACGTTCCTAGGCACCGCCTCGTACCATGTCCGATTTTTTTCTGATAGAAACTAGATAAGTACTCTTTAAGATAGTATTTGTTATTGCACAAAATTCAGGATTTAAATAGTTATTTATGATACAAGGGTGGTAAAAAGGTCAATAATAAACGAGTGACATTTGTGATCCCGGGCCGCAGGCGAGGGTTTACCATCGTCACGAGTTTGTTATTTTCTTTTAAACCCATGTATCAAACAACATTTTTGAATACAGTTGTCAGAAAACAGGTAAAATAAAAAAACTACCGTGACAGAAAAATAAAATACATGGGTACGTACTTACATATCTATCAAGGTTTCGGCAACCAAAGTTCATTTTACGCGACTTTTGGCACATTTTAAATGTGCGGGGAGTAACCTCAGATTGTTTTTTCTTATACATATACCTAAGTATATTTTTTATTACACTTAATATATCAACAATTCATAATTTTATTCGTTTTTACAACTAAAACATCTCAATTCAGTTTTACGAAAATTGCGCCATATTTTAGCTAGCACACGTACTTACGTATGCGTAAGTTTTTTTAAAATATTATCTTAAATAGACTACAATGAGGCTTGGCATAATATTTTAAGCATTAAAGCGCTGTGTTCATGTTTATTCTCTTTTCTTTACAAAGAAAGATATAACCCAAAGCGAATCTAATGAGCTTGCGTTATGTACTAACCTCACGGAGGAACGACCTATCTCTTTTAATTCTCCCATTAAAAGTCTTACAGAAGATTCTGTATCTTTGGTTATTATATTTTTTCTTTGCTAGAAATGTCTTGTTCCTCCGAGCTAGAAATTAAAAATTAGTGGTAAAGTAAAAGCACGTGAGCGGTAAAATAAATTTTGCGCACAGTTGACTGGCATTTATAGGACCACTTTTCGAGTAACTGTATTGAAAAAGATACTGATAGTTGAATAAAAAAGTTGCAAACTAATTTTGATAATGATGTTCGTCAATATTTTCCTTTTTTCTATTAAACTATACATTAAATGTCTCAAAAATGAATTCGCCATACCCAATTTACCAGATAATGACACCACACTCGGGGCACAGTACAATAAAGAGTATTCTCAGGGTGTTGTTAGGTAAATGGAAGCTGATATGTTTTTTTTAATCTAAAGCGCTGCGGCGTGTAACTTTAAATCCCCCCCTCTCCCTTACCCCTCAGAGTGTGGCGGATGGCTACTGAGCTAAATTAACTTAGCTTTACTTAAATTACATCAGCTGTGCCAAGTGAATTCACCCGATCCCAAAACTCTACTTTATATATGACATTACTTCCCGTACTAAAATGCTGTCAATAACTTCAAAAAACATTTATATAATGCATCGGCACTAGGTGGGCCCTAGCATTGCAAATCAAAAAACAAATGAAGAGTAATTAAATGAAGACTGTCTCAAAAGGGCTTTCGTACCCAGAGACGTTAATATATTCTTGAATAAATTATAACTGTGTTTGTCAGTCAGACATAGTGCTGCCACCTTAGCGCTTTCGTAGCTAGATCTAGCGCTTTTTTGGTGTACTGAACTCCCATTTTTACTTAAAAACTCCTTGCGCCCAATATGGCGTGTTTCAATAAGTTCTCGTTTCGTGCTTTTGTCACAGTTACATTTTCACATTTTCTTTCTGTGGCAACACTAGTCATTTTTTTATTTTTTAGTTTTTTGGGCTTAAATGACAACGAAAAACGAATGAGTTCTTCATTCATCAGAACCAGGGCCGTCGGGAATGCAAGCTAAAATTGCTTCTATGGCGGTAATAGACGATGACTGTGCTTTCTCTAAAGACTACAATGAATCATGATCATTCACTAAATAACTGTGTAAGAATCAAAGTTGCATAGATAAATATTTAAAAAAAACATCCGTTTATTTTATTTTGAAAGTTAATTTTAAGACTTGAAAATTTGGCGCGATAACCAGCGCTTTTTTATATTTTGGTCATCTAGCAGAATTTAGCGCTTGTTTAGAGCTAATATAGCACTCAACGATCGAACAGATGTGGCAGCCCTGAGTCAGACAGACAGATGTGAGACAGATAAAGATAAAGAGAGCCACAGACTACGTAAGGTTCTGACAAAGTATATATATTAGTACTGACGGTTCTGACTTCTGACGAAAATGTAGCCCATCATCATCCCTGATTTGCCATCAGGATCAGAATTTCCGTTAGAGTACTCTGTGATCAGAATTTAGATAGACAAACATGAAACATCGTCAATCGTGGTAAACATCTAATTTCCGAAAAACCGGCCATCTGCTATTCTGCTGCTGAAGTGTCACTCCCATGACTAACATGACATTGGCAATTTAAGAGAGAGAAGCCAAAAATGAAAGGATAGGGAGTTTTTTGGCGGGATTTGTGGTAGACGCATTCGTAGTTTTATTTTGTTGTTTTTTCATTGTTTTCTGCTAGGATTTTGTTTAAAAAGCGGTGCATTTTGGAGAAAATCGTCTAGTGCACGTGAGCAATGTGGAGAACAAGAAAATAAAACGAAGGAGGACTTGAGAACCCAACTTGCTCTAGGTGCAGTTTTATAGACGCCTTACAGCGACTGGGTGTTCCACCTCAGAATGTAGCTGCTGCTGTCAAGAACTTCAGAGAAGATTTGTAATGCACCGGCACTAGCATTACAAATCCAAAAGCTAAGGAAGCAAATACGTCAGACCTAGCTGTATGGTCTTAGTAACCTTTGCCTTTTCCGCGCTTTTTGTTAGCCGGAGAGAAGAAACCAAAAAAAAAATAAATGAAAGGATAGATACCTACGGACGGAGACATAATTTTATTTATAATCAGTGTTGCCAACTTAGCTCTTTTAGAGCTAAATCTAGCTCTGTATAATGTTTGTCAGCTTTAAATAATTGTATTTAGCTCTACAGCTCTTTTATTTTTAAATTTCAGCTCTTTTTTATGATTGTAAAATTATTTGTTGTTTTGATCAATTGTTTACGTAAATTCATAAACCCATTCGTTAATTGAACGCAGTCATACAATTCCCGACTCCAGAGTTGTCATAGTCTAACAGGAACCATTCGCTCTGACAATAGGGTAGCCTATTATAAATCTCTAGTTGCTGTTAGAGCGTAGGTAAGGAACGCGCTTCTCATGTTATCACATCTTGCATTTGATGTATGCGCGTCTTCTTCCTGTCTCCTTCTTCTTCTTTTATCTGCAGGTTATATCTGCGTGAATAAGGATTAAACATAGCCACGGTTTGACTTGTGTCCGAAAAATATATGTAGTACACCGATTTGTTCTTTCGTGATGGTTAACGTTCGACGGCAATTAAGATTCATGCAAGTAAAAACAAAAAAATTAAGTACGTGATTAAGTTTTTCTACAATAATAATTAAAATTTGAATTCCTTAATCTTTCTTTTATTTTAGCTCTTTTTTTTCAAAAAATTTAGCTATATTTTAGCTCCTTTTCGAAGCTGATCTAGCTCTCTATAAAAAATTGAGTTGGCAACACTGTTTATAATAATGGAAGTTGGATGGAACTCATTCGTTCGTAGGAATTCTTAGTTACCGGTTACGAAGTAAGTAACTGTGCTCGTAGTATGAATACAACATCTAAGGAGACGGAATTTTATTTGTAATGGAAGTTGGATGGATGGAACTCATTTGTTCGTAGGAACTCCTAAGTAGTATGAATACAACGGAAAATGGAGCTTACAAAAGCTGCACAAGATTTCTTTAAAAGTGAAACATACCATGATTTGCCGTCACTCCTGAACTGTGTAAACTCCTTGCTTTCGTTCAATTTGGATGAAGAAACTTCTCTAACTTCAGACCTAATAGATAAAGATTTTTTCCATGAGATTAAAGAAGTTAAATCGCGTGGAGTGCCCATTTTCTTTGGGAGAACAATGAAAGATCTGAAATGTATTGTTATGGACAGTAATCGGGTGAGAGAACATGAGATTTTCATACAATATAAATGTCCAAAGAAATTGGCTATAACAAATTTAAAATTGCCATATTCCACTGTTCAAGATAAACATTATGAATCAATAGAAGAAATAATACTTACTGTAAAAGAGCATGTCGATAGTTTGGAACATTATTTTACCGAGTTAGAGCGCATTGACAGATTTTGCACCATTATGGAACCTGTGAATCCAACTTTCAAAGAAGATTACCGAAGAATTATGCTAGGTAGCAGGAATCTTTTCATCATATCAGCCGAAGGCCGTCCACTGCTGGACATAGGCCTCCCCCATCTCCACGATGACTGGTTCTGCGCTTCCCGCGACCTTCACCAGTTCATCGGTCCACCGAGTGGGATGCCTTCCTACACTTTTATCAAACAAAAATTCAATAGATATCACATAAGAAATATAATAAATGGCTTTGTAAATCTTTTTTCAGATGCTCGAATATGGCTACATGTTGAGGTGACTCCAGATGGACTCGCTACCAATGTCCACCTTATAGGTCAGTCAGAAGAGTGGCAGGACAGGTTGCAAGCTGGCCTTTTAAAATGGGACCACGACCAGGATATTGTTGAGAATATTATGACTATGTTTGGTAGGTACTTTTGTATTTCATGTCATTAAAAACCGATTAACATCCCAACTGTTGGGGCACAGGTCTATTCCCAAAGGGGATGGTTAGGCCATAATCCGTACACAAGGGCCAAGTCTGGGTTGGTGAAGCTTGTAGGGCTAGTGGCAATAAACCCCACTGTCAGAAGTTTTTTTAAGTCGTAAGGCATCTGACATAACAACAAATGTATTTCCTGCAGCTAATGCTGAGAAAAGTCCATTTTGACATCGCACTACGCCGATTCCGTTGTTCTTATTTGTTTTTTGTGTTTACTTTTTTTGTTTTTTTCTGTTTCTATGTGTTTTACTTCTTTTTTATGTTGTGTAATCAGTGTGTGTGTTTGTGTCAAATAATAATCTGTCTATTGTCTATTGTCAAAATGCCATCTAGTTATAGAAACTGCTACCAATGGCTTGATGTGCCTTGAGGAGCACAGAAACTTGTATTGTGAAGCACAGAAACAGTCAAGAAAAATGCCACTATTAGTTCAAACTATCCAGGTTATGACCGTGTTCCAGCTCAGTTAACATGCATCAGGGATAACTACTTAGTGATACACCCAAACATGCAAGTCACTCTAAAGCTACAACTGCATTTCATATCATCATCATATCAGCCGACAGATAACCATTGCTGGACATAGGGGCCTCCCCCAAGGACTTCCATGACGACCAGTTCTGCTCTGCCTGCATCCAGCGGCTTCCCGCGACCTTCACAAGGTCATCAATCCAGCGAGTGGGAGGCCTACCTATGCTACGTTTTCCGGTGCGCGGTCGCCACTCGAGCACTTTACTGCCCTAACGGCCATCTGTTCTACGACCTATGTGCTCGCCCACTGCCACTTAAGTTTAGCAATTCTGAGAGCTATGTCGGTTTCTTTGGTTCTCCTTGTTTCTGATTCGATCAAGCATTTCATATAAACTATTGTAACCAATTTAAAACTTGACTGTATCCTTTGTCACTCAGGGGATCAATATGAATTTTTAAGACACCTCGCATTCCAAAATCCACCAAGCTGTTGAGGGTGCAGTCTTGGCCAAAGAAACACGGTTATTTATTTTATTTACACACACCAGAAAAACAGGGTTGTTTTATCTTTATTATTAATTTCAGATATAGTGGACTTTCCCGTTGCTGACAATAGGTCATCCCTGATTGGTATGTCAACAGAAAACAAGTTGCAAATTGAGGTGCCTCAGTGCAGTATATGCCTGTGTTCAGAGCTGCCTGGTGTGGGTGTGCCTCAACCACTCTGTCAGAACTCCACTTGTGGGGTCTTCTTTCATAGATGCTGTTTATACCAGGTAAAAAAACACGAAAACCAAACCACTTTTGTCCCTACTAGTAGGGATGAAAATCATTGTCTAGCAATTTTCATCTTTTTTTCTGAGTAGTAAAGTTTTATCTTTACCATTATTAAAAGATAGTTAAATCCTTACTATATAGTGTAAACTCTGTAAAACGTCACTCAATGTAATGATTCACTCTTTGAAACGTCAAAATTTTCTAGCTCTTGTTGGTTTACTTTGACGCTAATTTCTCTCTGTATAACGAAAACTTTCAATAACGTCACAAAATGAAAATGAAAAATGTTTATTTCAGTAACAAAATACAAAATATCTACAGACATAGATGGGACCCCCTTTTAAGTATAAGGATACTTGTGCCAGGAGGTCCCGCTCTTCTATAGTAATTAGTTTCATAACTTGAAATAAACAATATAAATTAGTAAGTTGCCAAATAAATTTAACATTTTAACACCTTAATACAAAAATGATGTATATGCGTGCATGTGTGTGTGAGTGTGTATGCGCCAAATGCCTGGTCCCTTGAGTGACGCTATATAGAGTTTACACTAGGTATTATAAATGTGTTAAAAAAGCGTCGGTGGCTCAACCGGTAACGACTCGGTCCATCTAACCAGAGGTACCGGGTTCAAATCTGGACGGCCAATGTACCAATGAGTTTTTCAAAAACTTACGTACATATAATTACCGATTGCTTTAACGGTGAAGGAAAACATCGTGAGGAAACCTGCACACGCCTGCGAAGAAACTCGAAGGTTGTGTGTGAAGTCAATCAACCCGCACTGGGCCCGCGTGGTCGACTAAGGCCTTATCGCCCTGATTCAGGGTAGGCTCGAGCCCCTCGGTGGGGACGTATATGAGCTGTAATGATGATTATAAATGTGAAAATGTGTGTTTGTTACCAACACCTCAACCAATCTTGACGAACTTTGGCATGAAGGCAGCCTATGTCACGGGGAAGGACATAGGCTACCTTTTATCTCGTGAAAATAGCATAGTAGGATGCAGTTCCTGAGGTAACTAAAAAAACGGGCTAAGTGCGAGTCAGAAACAACGCACATAGGGTTCCGTACCATCATACTAGATGGCGCTAGTTTCATGTTTCATAAACCATCATACTAGATGGCGCTAGTTTCTTCACCTTTAAAAAAAACACGTTTTTTGTAAGTATTTATTATAGCGGCAACAGAAATACATCATCTGTGAAAATTTCAGCTGTCTAGCTATCACAGTTCATGAAATACAGCCTTGTGACACGGACGGACCGCAAAGGCTTAGTAACAGCAGTAATAGGGTCCCGTTTTTACCCCGTGGGTATGGAACCCTAAAAATACCTTTCTTGGTTGATTTTTTTAACATCGCAATGGAGCAATTCTTTGATGTGATTTTTTGCTCAGAGATGGTTGAGGGGGTGGGAAATCACATTGAATATTAATTAGTATACCTGTGGCCATTCCCGAGGGATCTAGGGAAAACTCATTTCCAAGCTCGCGCACGTCGACGACGTCGCAACGGAGCAACAGATTGAAGTGTTTTTTTTTGCATACATCCTTACTAATATTATAAATGTGAAATTATGTTTGTTTATTTGTTACCTTTTCACACTTCAACACTTCAACCAATCTTGACTAAATTTGGCATACAGGTAGCCTGTGTCACGGGGAAGGACATAGGCTACCTTTTATCTCGAGAAAAAAGCATAGTGGGATGCAGTTCCTAAGGGAACTAAAAAAATACCTATCTTGGTTGATTTTTTTAACTTTGCAATGGAACAACGGTTTGTTGTGATGTTTTGCTTAGAGATAATTGAGGTGGTGGGAAATGGCATACACTACTAATTAGTATAGGTACCTATGGACGTGATCTTTTTGTTGCATAGAAATATCATAAACTGCTGATCAGAATAGCGAGATATAGTATCCGAGGAATCTGGAGTAAACTACTGCCTACGCTCGCGAGCCGCTTGCGGCGCGCGCACCACTCATCTTCAAAGACAGTTATAAAAACGATGTCCACGCAAGTGAAGCCGCGGACAAAAGCTAGTTAAAAATATGTCAGATAACTTAAATCCATAGTGCTATTATAAAAGGTTCATCCACTGAACTGTGGCGCGCAACCTTTATGGTGCCAAAAACTTTTTATGACGCCAATCGATCCTGAACTGAAAACTTTTATAGAACTAACTAAGTTTAAAGTACTGGAAATGTCAGAAATTACAAAAAACTTCCCATACATTTTGTAGGAAAAAAACATTAAAACCTAATTTTCTTATCCAACGATGCCAATAAGTCCTATCTGTGATAAGGAAAAAAAGACTATGGAACGGAGATACGTTATTATAATATATTACAATAAAATCAGCTATCGCAAATTATTTCACAGTGTGTGGGAAATGTGTTTGCGATTTCTGGGTTTTCCTGTACTATAATCTCAGTTGGGCTCATTATGTCTTGATCCTTATCATTAACAGGACCGATTGGCATTATTAGAAAAGAACATTAGATTTTTATTTTTGTTCCTACAAAATCTACCTGTAATGTATGTAAATATGGCAAAAGCTTTTTGCAATTTCTGACATTTCTAGTACCTTAACCTTAGTTGGCACCATAGAGGCATTTGATCCTATTATTAGGATAAAAACAGTTCCAGTTCCTATGAACAGGATTGGAAAAAAAGGAAATTAGGATTTTAGGTGAACGAGGGTCTTACTAGACACAAAGTCGCAAGTGCGTAGTTCAAACAGATTTCAAGTTAGAGGAAAGTCGAAAGTGGGCCGAAATTATTGTTAATTTGGTACAAATATAACCCACGGCCGGTATTGAACTTTTACTTTACGAACGTGACTGACACACTGCCGTGTGTCTAGATTACTAAAATAAAGCAAACTTACGGAACAGTTGAAACTGATGATGATACAACAAACATAACTCGTATATTCCTTTCTTCTGACTTTATTTAACTTACGATCCCATTGAGTAATGAGTATAGACAGTAAATCGAGATTGGTAATGTGTGTGGTGTAGGCTTAGTAAAGGGTGCCCGTTTACATCCTTTTGGCACACCCCGGACACTTCATACAACGGGCGAGAAATGAGATTTCTAAAAACAAATGACGGAGCAAAAGAAATCACGGACAAATCCTTTACAAGCCGCTATATTGTAATACCACAGTACGAGTATAATAAAGAGTGCTAGCGTAGTAATACTGTGCCTTTACGTTCGATAACTTTACGTCCGTATGGTTCCCGGCTAAGAATAGGACCATCCCATCTCTTCCAATGGGTGTCGTAAGAGGCGACTAAGGGACTTAAAACCGGAGGATGGGCAGCAGCGTCTTTCCGTGCATTGCAACACACCTGCAATCAAACTGCGATCGCCAACCCGCCTGCCAAGCGTGGCGATTACGGCAAAACCCCCCAATGAATCTCACACCCAGAAAACGGCCCCTAGTCCCCGGCAGCTCCGCTATTCCTGGCTCCGGTAGCAGTCATGGTAACGGCGGGGTAGGGGGTGCGAAGAATCCCCGGCAGATGCCAGGCTACCAAACCCAACGACCTTTGGCCCTGGCAACCTACAACACGCGCACACTGCGGACTGACGAGAAACTTGCAGAACTCGAAGAAGTATTGAGCAGGTTACGGTGGGATATCGTAGGTTTATGTGAAGTCCGAAGAGAGGGAGAGGACACCATGATCCTTAAATCCGGAAACCTGCTCTATTTCCGGGAGGGCGACCAACAGTCCCAGGGTGGTGTCGGGTTTCTCGTCCACAAGTCCCTCATTAACAATGTGGTCCAAATCGTGAGCGTTTCGACAAGGGTAGCATACCTTATACTCAGAATCACCAAACGGTATTCGATGAAGGTCATACAGGTATACGCGCCGACTACGGAACACTCCGACGACGAGGTAGAGAGTATGTACGAGGACATCTCTGCAGCCTTACATAGCACCAGGACCCATTATACCGTTGTTATGGGGGACTTTAACGCGAAACTGGGCAAACGAAGCGATGGTGAGCTGAGAGTGGGGCAATTTGGATATGGAGTAAGAAATGCACGTGGCCAGATGCTGGCCGACTTTATGGAGAAGGAGAGCCTCTTTATGATGAACTCCTTCTTTAAAAAGTCAAAACAGCGGAAGTGGACATGGTTGCATCCCAATGGCGTAACAAAAAACGAGATAGACTTCATCTTGTCGACAAGGAGGCAAATATTCAATGATGTCTCCGTGATCAATTCAGTCAAAACAGGAAGTGATCACCGGATGGTCAGAGGCACATTGAATCTAAATACCAAGCTAGAAAGATGTCGACTGATGAAGTCTACGCTCCGACCAGCGCCCATCCAGCTCCAAAACCCCGAGAGCTTTCAGCTCGAGCTGCACAATCGTTTCGAATGCCTAGAAGACTGCGAGAATGTGGACGATTATAATGACAGGTTCGTGGAAATTGTTCAAACGGTCGGGTCTAAGTTTTTTAAAACTCGCCGTTCAAACAGAACCAAAAAAATCTCCGACTTCACCAGCAACCTCATGGAACAAAGACGCAGACTGGTTTTGCAGTCCTCTGAAGACGCTACTCAGTATCGGCAACTAAACAGGCAGATCTCTAAGTCCCTAACTCGCGATTTACGCCAATATAATACAAATTGTATTAAAGAGGCGATTGAGCACAATAAAGGCTCAAAAGTGTTCGCGAGAGATCTGTCTGTTGGACAAAGCCAACTGACCAAGCTGAAGACTGAGGACGGCAGGACCATATCGTCTAAGACTGAGTTGCTGGAAGAAGTTGAGAAGTTCTATGGACAATTGTACACGACCACACGTTTGCCTGTCAGTGATCTGGCTGAAGACCCAAGAGCCAGACTAACCCGACACTATACCGAAGATATCCCGGACGTCAGCCTGTACGAGATTAGAATGGCTCTCAAACAGCTCAAGAACAACAAGGCACCGGGTGATGATGGAATTACGGCTGAACTTCTGAAAGCAGGTGGATCACCGGTACTAAAAGCTCTTAAGAAGTTATTTAATTCCGTTATACTCGAGGGACAAACGCCTAAGGCATGGCACAGAAGTGTGGTCGTGCTTTTCTTAAAAAAGGGCGACAACACCCTGCTGAAGAACTACAGACCCATCTCACTTCTGAGCCATGTCTACAAGCTGTTTTCGAGAGTCATTACGAATCGTCTCGCACGCAGGTTTGACGACTTCCAGCCTCCCGAACAAGCCGGTTTCCGAAAAGGCTTTAGTACCATAGACCACATACATACGCTGCGGCAGATTATACAGAAGACCGAAGAGTACAATCAGCCACTATGCTTGGCGTTTGTGGACTATGAGAAGGCCTTTGATTCAGTCGAAACCTGGGCTGTGCTACAGTCTCTCCAGCGGTGCCAAATTGACCATCGATACATCGAGGTGTTGAAGTGTCTGTATGAAAACGCCACCATGTCGGTTCGCCTCCAAGACCAGAACTCGAAACCTATCCAGTTGCAGCGAGGGGTGAGACAGGGAGACGTTATATCTCCGAAACTGTTCACCGCCGCCCTGGAAGATGTTTTTAAGCTTCTGGACTGGGGTGGACTCGGCATCAATATCAACGGCGAGTACATATCCCACCTCCGATTCGCTGATGATATCGTGGTCATGGCTGAGACTATGGAAGACCTAAGCACAATGCTCGATGGCCTCAGTAAGGTCTCTCAACAAGTGGGTCTTAAAATGAACATGGACAAGACGAAAATAATGTTAAATGTCCGTGTCGCACCCACTCCTCTAAAGGTTGGAGACTCTACACTGGAAGTTGTTGACGAATATGTATACCTGGGACAAACAGTCCAGTTAGGTAGTTCCAACTTCAAGAAAGAGATCAATCGACGAATCCAACTCGGCTGGGCAGCGTTCGGGAAGCTTCGCAATATCTTCACGTCCCAAATACCGCAGTGTCTCAAGACTAAGGTCTTTGACCAGTGTGTGTTGCCAGTGATGACTTATGGAACTGAGACATGGTCGCTTACTATGGGCCTCATAAGAAGGCTCAAGGTCACCCAAAGGGCAATGGAGCGTGCTATGCTCGGAGTTTCTCTGCGTGATCGAATCAGAAACGAGGAGATCCGCAGGAGAACTAAAGTAACCGACATAGCTCACAGAATCGCTAAACTGAAGTGGCAGTGGGCAGGGCACATAGCTCGTAGAACAGATGGCCGATGGGGCAGTAAAGTTCTCGAGTGGCGACCGCGCACCGGAAAACGTAGCGTAGGCAGGCCTCCCACGCGGTGGACCGATGACCTGGTGAAGGTCGCGGGAAGCCGATGGATGCGGGCAGCGCAGGACCGGTCGTCGTGGAAATCCTTGGGGGAGGCCTTTGTCCAGCAGTGGACGATTTGTGGCTGATATGATGACGTTCGATAACCAAACGAGCACCAATATGTATCAATCTGGGTGACGCGGGGTGAGGTCTAGTGATCTAGAGCGGCAGGGAGTGTCAATATACTGTATGTTATTACTAATATATATACTTTGCTTTTGGTAGGGAACGCTAAGTCAGGCCGCATACCAGGCATACACTTGTATCACGATAATTGTGGCGCCACATTCGAAACGCGACACATTTAACGCCCCCGTATATCTGTTCGCGAGCACGCACACGAAGGACACATTTGTAGCGGGTGCACTATGTGGCGAGACGCTTGCCGCGCATTCTGCATTGCTGCGAATTCAAGATCGAACACGTTCGTTTTTTGTAGCGCAACAACTGTGGCGACGACGTAAATGTACGATGCGTGTAGCATGTGGCGCTGGCGTGCGGACTCACTAAACAGACACGATGCTAAAATATATATTTTTTTCAGTGGCTCGTGGCGTGCGCCGGCGGCAGAGTGCCGTCCTTCGGAGTAGCGACCGGTAGTTGTCCTTCCTGCTTCCACCAAATTGCTTGCAGTGAAAAGGATTACTAAATTATCGTTCTTCACATAATTTAATTACAAAGCATTATTTAATCTTACACAGATTGTATAATGTTACATACCTATATTTTATTACACAGGTGTTAAAAAACTGAACGTACCTGGAGGAAAAGTACCCTAAATAAGTATTAAAGATATAAAATTACATTACTTTATTTACTTCGCTGGCTCAGTGACTCAAAACGGATGACTAGAATTACCCCACTCTTTTAGGTTCCGCACTGTCTCTTGCCAATCGGCTAACTAGAGTTCGTGCAAGTCTTTCAGCACTTCATCCCACCGGGTCTTCCTACGTCCACAATCCTTCTCCATTCTTTCCACGTGGCCAAGCCAGCGAAGTCTGTAGGACTGAACTTCACCGATTATATTCGTCTTGGTCATCAGGTTTTCAATTTCTGCGTTCTTCGTCATTTGCAAACTTCGATCTCCTCTTTGGACGGATATAATAATTTTTCCTTAGGGTCCAGACACACGGGCTGCAAGCCAGCAGCAAATTCGCAGTTGGGCCACCTGCATCGAAACTGCCTACCGACGCGGAGTTCACTTGCAGCCGGTGTGCAGTCCTATCAACTGCACACTGACACGATAGCTGTGCAGTTGAGATGCAGCCCTAATGCAGTTGAACCGACTGCAATAGAACTGCACAGCTTCCATGGAATCCCCTAAAAAAGCTGTGTCTTTTGTAATTGAAGCGTGATAGATTTGGGTTTGGCACCTAGGTACTTATTTAAATACGATTGCTTTCATGATGAAATCGATGTATGTTATGTACGTACTTTTATCCATGAAAGTTTTATCGATAAAGTACGTATATAACATACCTATCTACATACTTTTTTATAATATTAGTAAGGATAAGGATGCTGTATTCATCCCTATTGGCAGACTTTCTGTGAATGAAATCATTGATTTAAATTTGTATTGTAACCACAGTATAATAAAGAGTACTAGCTTTAACCTTGTTTTGTTTGTATGTATACGTCAGCCCTGGCGCTACCGCGAGTTGTAGGTAGTTATAATCCAGTACATACATGAGGGGCCTCTCTGATCTACTTTGTGGCGGAGATTCTATGAAAGCTGCGCAGTTCTGTTGCAGTCGGTTCAACTGAATTAGGGCTGCATCACAACTGCGCAGCTAGCGTGCGGTCAGTGTGCAGTTGATAGGACTGCACGCCGGCTATAACTGCGCTCCGCTTTCGGTAGGCAGTTTCAATGCAGTTGACCCAACTGCAACTGAACTGCATCCAAACTGCGAATTTGCAGCTGGCTTGCACTTGGAATGCAGTCTATGTATCTGGACCCTTAGATCTTTGTTTCGGCCACTAAGATCTTCCTTTATTGTAAGTGTCCAAACTTCGCACTCTATGTCTGTCAGATATACACATGTGAGTAGCCTGCTACTCTTGCACACATTCCTTTATTTTAATAAAGTAATAAGTAAAATTGCATTCAAATATTTTTGAAAAAAATGGGCACAGTATTACTATATAGCGGCTTACAGTAGTGCAACGGAAGGGTACTTGCGAGGCAGCGGGCGGCGGGGTAGCAGTACTAGCCTTTACAGGCTAGTACTGCTAGTACCTACGCCGCCGTGGCGGCATCGTGCGACATCAAAGGCGTTGCGCTACCGTAAGCCATATCGTATTACTGTGAAATGGGTAACCAGCTAAATGAAAAAGATAATAAAATGTAATATAGGTATTTTTTTCAAGGAGGAATTGTTTAATTTTTATTAAAAGTAATCTGCATTCAAAGAATTTTTGGAAACTCACATACCTTGGCCGGGAATCGAACCAGAAAAATGTATAAAAAAAACACATTTTATGAAATCAATCGAAACTTTGTCACAATTTTTAGCATTTATTATTTTTCACATTTTACCGGTTCTTGGCCGGGAATCGAACCAGAAAAATGTATAAAAAAAACACATTTTATGAAATCAATCGAAACTTTGTCACAATTTTTAGCATTTATTATTTTTCACATTTTACCGGTTCGAATCCTATGTAAATTATAAGAGTGAATAAATCTTTAAATGCAGTTTTACTTATTTCTAAAAAAAGACATTTTGAAAAAAAATCTCTTAACTTCCCATTTGCCGGTTTGATTTACGGGCCAAAGCATGTTTTTAAATTCTTTGATTTTTTTAATTTACAATTGGTAAGCCCTTGACATCATCTCACCTGATGTAAGTGACGATGATTCCGAAGATGGAGGCGGGACCAAGATTCCCCAACGCAATGGAGAACTGGCTATTTTATCTTCATGCCGGAACACATCAATGTTGTTAACACTTGAGTTTCTTATTTACAACCACTTCCAAAAAGGAGGAGGTTGTCAATACGACTGTACGTTTTTTTTTGTGTGTATTACGCGATATCTTCGCAGATTGTAAAACGATTTTCATGATTATTTTTTATTCCATATCTATATTTCTAAAAATCGTTGTAGTATTTAAAAAAAAATAAAAAAATAACGAAAACAAAAAATAATAATGCAAAATTGTAGTTGTTGTAAAACGATTTTCATGATTATTTTTTATTCCACATCTATATTTCTAAAAATCGTTGTATTTAAAAAAAAATAAAAAAATAACGAAAACAAAAAATAATAATGCAAAATTGTAGTTGTTGCCATGGAAGTTGATTTTAATATAGTCACAGAATTACAATATGGCCTACCGCAATACTGTTATTTATAATACTTGTATTTCCAATTTTTTTAAATTAAAAATATGAGTGCGTTTGACTGCAACTCACCCGATGGTAAGTGATGACCGATGATGATGCAGTCTAGGATGGTACACGCGAACTCAAATAATGCCTATTCACTCTTGCCTTGAAGATCTCCAAATTATAGGAATTGGGAAACTGACGCAGGCAAGGAGTTCCACTCCTTCGCTGTACACATAATAAATAAGGGCCTTATCACACTAACGAGTTGCGAGCGAGTGGAAACAGGGGCGAGTGCGCAGCGAGCTCGCTGCAAGTTCACAACGTGTGCGTGGCGAACACGCCGCGGGTGCGCAGCGAGCTCGCGGCGAACAGCGCCGTCGACGCCATTTTGTACACTCGTTCCCTCCTGGCACTGAATGTACAAAACGCGGATCCATCGCCGCGAACTCGCTGCCTACCACGTTGCTAGCTCGCTGCGCAATCGCCCCGCTTTCCACTCGTTCGCAACTCGCTAGTGTGATAAGGCCCTAAGGAAGCGTAACGCTTCGTGCGAAGGTGGAACATCAACAAAAAAGGGGGTGCAACCCCTCCCTGCTTCTCGTTGACCGACGGTGGAACGGAGCCGGGAGAATGAGGTCGTGGTGATGGTATGAGGTGATGAATTATTTAAGATAAAGAAACGTTTGATGCTTATCTTCAACATTTAGTATGTATACTGAATAACTTTTATTGCAACAACACGAATTGTTTTGTATATGTAAACCAGAGTAAGATACTGTCTTGAGTTCTTGAGTGAGGGGGACAGTTGTGTGTATAGCTGAACATAATATTCTGTGTTCTGAACAATTTCCACCATCATGTTGTTTACCTCTATGTCTAGCTACGTCTTCGTCATTATATCAGCTCATATACGTCCCCACCGAGGGGCTCGAGCCTACCCTGAATAAGGGCGATCGGGCCTTAGTCGACCACGCGGGCCCAGTGCGGGTTGGTCGACTTCACACACAACCATCGAGTTTCTTCGCAGGCGTGTGCAGGTTTCCTCACAATGTTTTCCTTCACCGTAAGTGTCGGATAAACGTACATATGAAATCGAAATTCGAAAACACATGGTACGTGGCAGGATTCAAACCACGACCTCCCGGACAGGAGGTAGCGGCCCTTGCCATTACGCCACCGACGCTCTCAGTCTTCGTAAAAACAAGTGATACATATAGTTATAATAATATTCCACTTATTCTTTAAAGTACTCCATTTATCAGTTAGTTTTATAAATTATTTTATGCATACCTTAGGAAAGAACTTTAAAAAAAAATAAAAAAATATGTTTTTAGTTTTAATGTTATTAAAAATTACGTAGACATAATATTTTATGGTTACATAGAATAATCCAGTATAAACAATGTCGAGAACGAATGCTTGCACCAGCTTTTGAAGTTTTGTGATTGCCGACAAAACATTTTCCTTATACAATATCAGCATATTTGTCAAATTTGCTGAGATTATGTTCTGCATTTTATGAGAGAAGTAAAAGCAGCAAATGCGCATTACATAAAAGAGTTCATCAAAAATAACCGCAAATTTTCAGATGATAAAGGAAATGAAACAGTTACTGGCGAGGAGATAAACCTGTATTACAATGTAATTGTTCGTCAAGTTGATTGTATTAATATTTTACAGGAGACCGTTTCATTTCGATTGTCACGTGAAAAGGATTGTGTTGGCTATGTTATGAGTAAATTCATCACGAGGGTACGGAGTCGAAAACCCGCGGCGCATGCGAGAGGCTGGTGCTGGAGCCTGGTGCCTCTCCGCTCTGCGGGCCCGTCTCGCGGCTGACGTTCTGCAAGATAAAAGGAAACATTCATTAAATTTTTATACAAGCTCCTCTAAAATAGGTGAAAGAAATTAACACGGACTTCTACTACTTAATAACTTTTCCCAAGTAACCTGGTATATGCCTGGTATAACTGACCAGCAATGGTCAATATGGAAGTCTCTCAACAGACTCCACACCTGAGTAGGCCGCTGCAGATTCTACTTGTGCAGTTGGGGGTACAGGGACCCTGATCATGAGCAGTGCGACTGTGGCGAGACCCTCCAGATCATGGAACACCTGCTGGAATTTCTGCACACTGGACGACCTTAACACAGCGTCACCGGAAGCCTTAAGATTGGTTGCATATCTGACCACCAAAGTGTAGAACCATGACTCGATAGAAGTAGACCGCCTTCATGGCGTAATGGTTAGTCCATAAGCTTCAAATAAGAAGGCCGCGGGTTTGGTTCCCGGTGGAGTCTACCTTTGTAAGACTCGGTTTGGTTGGTAGAAGGGCATTTTCTAAAACCACCTGGCTGTTAGCACCATCTTATCTAAGTCTTACCGGCAAACATCAATGTTAACAGCATTAATATTGAAGGCTTAAAGATAATTAGCCAGCCCCATTGCATTGGGGAATCTTCGGCTTTATCGTCACTTACCATTAGGTGACATGATGCAAAGGCTTATCAAATAGAGAAAAAAAAAGATGTCACCTAGTTATGTGCAGTTTTATACACTACTTTATCTAATCTCATACATTGGGATTGAATTAACTAAACAACAAAGATCAAAGTTAAAAGAGTAAGAAAAGTCTGAATTTCGTGGTTTTTTTTCTTCGTTATCCTTTACAATATAAAAAAGAAAAAAGTAAAATAAGTGTAACTAGATTGATTATAATAGTAGGTGATCTTTTGTGTGTATGTGTGTGTGTGACTGTGACTGTGTGTGTGTGACTGTGTGTGTGTGTGTGTGTGAGTGTATGTCAGATGTGTGAACTTGTGTTTGAGTAAAAATTTATCAATATAAAATGCCATCATTCAATACTTTTTCTGTAGAATTGTAAGTTAATTTCAACAACCACTGTTGAATCTTTTTTCTGCTCTGTTTTCTTGTGAGAGGCAATATTTTTAAGTAATTTTCAACCTTACTGTACATGAATGGTCCCGTAAAAGCGAAGGCTCTTTTTGCAAATTGTGTTTTTACTTTTGGTATTGTCCATTTCCTCCTTCTAGCACAGCGTGTTTCGGCTTGGGTTTCTATAGCTGTCTTATGGAATTTAAGTATTGCGGCTTCTATTGCAAGCTGTCTTACAGTCATAAATTGAGTTTCCTGGTACAATTGTTAGGTTAGGGAAAACGATAGGGTTTACCGAAGGCTACTTTTAGTACAGCACGCTGTGCCCTTTCCAGTTTTATGATGGTTGTCTTGCAAGCTGCTCCCCAAGTTGTTGCACAATAGGAAAGGTTGGATTGACACAATGCCTGGTACACAAGTTTTAGGGTGTGGGCCTGTGCTGAGGAACATAGTCGCTTAAATATGTACAAACATTTTCTAATCCGACCAGATAGGACTTCTATGTGCTTAGACCATGTAAGATGCTCGTCTATAGAAACTCCCAAGTATTTAATATGCTTGACCTGTTGTAGGACTTGTAGGGATGTGCAGTGGGTACATGTTGATTTGCTGTTTTGACAAAGGTGTAGTTTAATATTTAATTTGGTTTTAGGTGCAGTTCGGTTATTGCACATATACAAAGGAAAAATTCAAAAACTGCCAAATGTGAGTCGTACTGCGCACCAATGGTTCCGTATCACCAGTACTCATCAAAATATATAGACCACTTCCAAGTGACTTAGACACTTGAATTTGGCATCGGGGTAGTTATTGGACGTCTAAAAGGGAAAATTCTAAAAATGGCCAAGTGTGAGTCGTACTCGCGCACTGAGGGCTCCGTATCACCATTACTCAGCCAAATATATAGACCACTTCCAGGTAACTTATAAACTTTAAATTTGGCATCGAGGAGGTTATTGGACATTTAAAAAGGAAAAATCTAAATTGGCCAAGTGTGAGTTGTACTCGCGCACTGAGGACTCCGTATCAACATTACTCAGCCAAATATACATATAGACCACTTCCAGGTAACTTATAAACTTTAAATTTGGCATCGAGGAGGTTATTGGACATTTAAAAAGGAAAAATCTAAAAATGGCCAAGTGTGAGTTGTACTCGCGCACTGAGGACTCCGTATCAACATTACTCAGCCAAATATATAGACCACTTCCAGGTAACTTATAAACTTGAAATTTGGCATCGAGGTTGGTTATTGGACGTATAAAAAGAAAAAAATCAAAAAACGGCCAAGTGGGAGTCGTACTCGCGCACTAAGGGTTCCGTATCACCTCTACACAGCAAAATATGTAGACCACTTCCTTACAGGTAACTTAGAAACTTGAAATTAGGCATCGAGGAAGTTTATTGGACGTATACAAAGGATAAATTCGAAAAACGGCCAAGCGTGAGTCGTACTCGTGTACTAAGGCTTCCGTAACACACCACTACTCAGCAAAATATATAGACCACTACCACGTAACTAACTTCAAATTTGCCATCAAGATAAGTTGTAAAGTGTATACAAAGAAAGAAAATCGAAAAACTGGCCAAGTGCGAATCGGACTTGCGAAATTAGGGTTCTTAACCACTACTATTTATCAAAATTATAGACTATTTCCAGGTGACTTAGAAACTGGTTTGGCATGTAGGTAGGTGTATAGGCGTATACAAAGGAAAAAGAAAAACCGGCCAATTGCAAGTCAGGCTCATGAAATTTGGATTCCGTACCACCACTTCTCATTGGAATAATTATATAGTGGTCTTCCAGGTGATTTTTTAATTTGAGAAAAATTCCAAAAAACTGTCTAAGCTGTCTAAGCAAAGCTTACTTTTTATAAGTAAACATCAATATTGAATAAAATTGGATAGTGAAAACTTGCCAACTTACACCATGTAGTAACAGAACAAAACTTTTTTTTTCAAGCAACTGAAAGCAGTTGTACATTCTCTATTATTTGGAGAAGTCTAAAATAAATATTTATCAAATATTGTTAAGATACAGGCCTAACCTAGTGTGGGGTCAATGTTAATATGGTATCAGCTGTACTTGGTTTTTGACATGTTTTAGATTAATAAATTCCGCCAAGTCAAGCAAAAAAGCAACACGGCCGTACCATCCTTTTCTGGGAGTAATTAAGGCCATTTTCAACCCCCCTGTAACTTCGTTGTGGATAAAACTACAAGCCTGAATATTCAGTCACCAAGCAGGCATTGTATAAACAGTATATTTCAAATATCATTCAATTTGAACCAGTAGTTTAAGAATTATAACTAGTCAAAGTTTCTTAATTTTGTAACTCACTCACCGACTGACAGATTATCAAAACTCTAAGGCACTTCTAGCAGACATAGAAGCTTCAAATATAGAATACAATTAGTGTTTAGTGTATAAATCAAGGAAAACTCAAATATTTTGCAATTTCGGTCCAGTTTTATAGATACACCAACTGCATAAATAACTTTGTAATCCGATATAAATGTATAGGATTACAAAGTTACATTTGCAGTGGAAAGGAAAAAGTAGGACTATCTACAAAAAGAAATGAGTAGCCATTAAAAACATAACTTGTAAAAAAACCCAACTCAGTTCTTCTACTGTAAAAAGTTGTGAGATTCATGTAATACCAAGTTGGTTAATTTATTCAGTCCCTTCTTAAGGGACCTTCTGTCTTAAGTTATTAGATAATTACATTAGCTAACCTAACAACATCTTATAGTGACCATATCAATATTAAAAATCTTAAAAAAATAGTTGCAAGACTTGTTTTTTTTACAAGTAACTTTTTTGATGGCTTCTTAATATCTGTACAGAATTTAAGCATAACAAAACAGTAAGAGTACAAACTACAAACTATCTTACCTTCACATGAATTTGATTCTTGAGCATTGCAGCACGCAAGATGAGCATCGAAGTTCTCCGCTGGTACTCCTTGCCCATAGCCAAACTCTTTTCAAAAGTAGTGCTTCTTTGATCCACATCCTTGGCATATAGTATCTTGTTGTGAGAGTCAATGCGTGCCTGGATCTGCCCATCAAGTATTAATTGCATCAACTCATCTTCCAGTGCATTTACAGTTCTGTTGAAGGCTGCAGCCATCAGGCGCATGTCGGCTGATAGGTAAGGACTGAAGTATTGGATCAGTGCTCTGTTGCGGATTTGCATATACAGTGAATTTAAGTGTGGTGCTAAATACATATCAAGGAGCAGATTGTCCTTTATCTCGTCCAATAACCTTAGGCAGGATGCATACTTAGATTCATAGAATTTGAAAATTATATCTCGCAACTGTGGCTCTAGTTCTAGAAATAATTTAAAAGAACTGCTAACTATAACCTGCTTCTGAAGTTCAGACCGGTCGAATGTAGCGAGCGCACACAGTCCTCCATACACTGCCACATTATTGCTGCTTAGCAGTTCAGGGTAGTCACAGTGATCAAGGCTGGCAGCTAAGAAGTGCTTAGCGGCAGACTTATACTTCTTTGTAGCTAACTCTGCTAAGCCAGCAGCACACTTTAAACGAGTCAACACAAATTGGTTGGAATCCTTGCTTGGAACTTCATTGAAGTCTGGTGTACCTTCAGCCTTGGACACATAGTTCAGAACATGGGCCCAATTTTGTAAGTAAACTGACACTTTAACTACATTGAGGCACATCATTATAATGTGTTTACCACTAGTGCAGTAATCTCTGGCTCTCGAATAACACTTTAGGGCACTGGTGAGGTCCCCACAGTCTAGGTAATGATCACCTAGATCATCATGACCTCTTCGGATGCTTTCTTTAATTGAATTAGTTTTATAGTTCTTCAGGTCTGTGTCTAGCTTTTCAAGCTTTATTGCTGCTTTTTTCGTTTTTGATTCCACCCACATATTATCAAGGACAGGTATATCCTGTGAACCCATCTGTACTGCGACATCTGGCAACCCAGATGTAGCCAGTGCTTCAGCAAGTTTCTTGTGGAGAGTTTGATAGAGACTTACATTGTAGGTAGTCATAACATATGAAATTGCCATTTTGAGAGCTTCCAGCCTGAGTGAGGGACAATGGTCAGCAACAAACATCAGTCTGTACAACTTGGCGAACCCAGTGTACGACGCAGCGTACGTCTCTAGGTCAAGAGTGGGGTTCTCGACCACGAAGCACTCTGTTTCATTGTTCTCGTTGTCTTCTAGTGGGACATCCACCTGCATAGGCTCCGCGGCATTCTGCAAAACGGCTCAATATTAAAATGACGAAAAACATCTTTGGAATTACTTAGCATATAGTAAAAAACAATCGCTTACCATTTCGTACATTTTGAAAGATATTTTGGGCTTATAGAAACGAAAAATACGCGAACACTATTGTCAACGCAGAAAACCAACCTAAAACACAACAGATTTTGTTAGACTGGAAGGTTATTACGGCGCTTGTATGTTATTTTATTATATAGTATTTAGATTTAGCACACTTTTGCACTGATTATTTAAATGATTACGAGAGTAATAATTACTATCAAAATACCTTTAACATTACGATTCTATTCAATCTTGGCAGCGGCATTTTTCTTTTGAATGACAATCAGTTTAATGTTGCCTTACGGAAAAAATAAATACAAATGTAACCACAGATCACAAAAAATATCTACTGGAACTGAAAGAGCGATCCGGATCCGGCCGATTCCGGCCCGCCGGCAGCAATGATGACCTATTAATACTAGCCCCGGCAAAGATCTACAGGGTGACTGGTAAGTAGTGCAAATCCTTTTAAGGGGATAAACTACATCTAATTTAGAACAAAAAAAGTCGGTCGGAAATCAACGGTTTATGAGTTAAAGCCCATTTAATTTTTCAATTTTATATGTAAAACACATTTGTTTAAATGTTTTGTGATTTTCAAAAAAATATATCTAAAATATAGTTGACTCACAAAGTACGAAAAAACTTCCTTAATTTATCATATTTCCATTAAAATAAAAAAAGTTTAAAAATACCGTACTAGCAGTAGGCTTGGTTCTTCTGTGGAGTTCTAGGTTATGTGAGATCTTTATGGCTGCATCATTATCAACCTTTAGTTTGGGTACTTGGATGTTTTACCAAAGAGTCTTTTGATCCAGACAATCTCTCTAGCTGCTTCACTGGCAGACCAGTTCGGCTCTGGTACGGGATATGGCAACACTTGTTTGTCGTCCACTCGCCCAAGATATTGCTTCTATAGAGCATAAGCATAAAATACCTAACGTTGAGCGTCCGGTGCTTCGATCTCCACCATGATCCGAATCACTGCAACAATCCAGAATTCCAGCATTTCCTTATTTTTAAATAATCCCGTAGTCTGAATGTCCCTTTATGTATCTTAGGATACGATTCAGCTTCTGGATGCCTTCCTTAGAAGTATTATCAAGAGAACGGGATACTACGCTTACAGCATATGCTAAATCAGGTCTGGTTCCAACAGTCAAGTAAGCAAGTGCACCCACAGCTTCTCTATACGGAAATGTAGTAGAGTCTACCTCCTCTTTATCCAGATCTAGCAATCCTTATTTCTGTACAGGAGTTGTGACAGACAAAAATCAGGATGGTGCCACTAACTAATACCTGCCACACCATGGAGTAATCCGTGAGGACAGTACCACTACTAAATAACGTGTTGTCTTCGACGCTTCAGCCGTCACTTCATCTGGCGAGTCGTTTAACAGCATACTAATGGTGGGACCTGTCGTTCAGGATGATCTTTTTTTCATTTTTAAGGTTTAGGCAACATAAGTATGTGGTATCCGGTGACGTAGAGAAGATGTACAGAGCCATTTTAGTAGAGTCGTCTCAGCGGCATTTGCATCAAATCATCTTCAGGTTTAGTAAGACAGAACCACTAAAACATACACACTAAATACGCTGACATATGGTACTTCATCGGCGCTATATTTAGCTACAAAATGTCTAGTTTCTCTAGCAGATTAGTGCGGCAATGCACTAGCTAAAAAGCCATACGTAAGGAATTTTATGTGTACGGTTCCCTGAGCGGAGGAGAGTCAATCGAAACAGTGGTAGAGCTCTGTAAAAATGTCATAGACATCTTAGCTTCAGCCAAATTTAACTTACGTTAATGGCATTCAAACAACACAGAAATATTAAATTTAGTTACAGACAACTTAAATCATGATATCAAGGAGAAAACATTGAACCTCATCGACCCGTTTCCATCTAAATCTAATTTTCATATTAGGTTTGCATTGGGACTCCATCTCAGATCAGTTATTGTTTTCCATTCAGCTGGATACCAATAAAAAGAAAATGACAAAACGTGTTATTTTGTCTCTTATCAGCCAGTTCTTCGACCCTCTTGGACTCCTTGGTCTTTGCATAGTTGAGGCTAAAATAATGATGCAGAAACTTTGGACAGACAACTGTAGTTGGGACGATAAGGTCCCTTACGATACAAAAATGGAGTTCCTTAACTTCATTCAGTCATTGCAGTCACTCAATGACTTACGAATTCCTCTTTTTTTTTAATTAAAAATTTGAGTGCGTTTGACTGCAACTCACCTGATGGTAAGTGATGATGCAGTCGAGGATGGTACACGCAAACTCAAATAATGCCTCGTTGGATTTGTGGTGGAATTCAGGCCAAGTATGAGATCCATACATTCACAGACGCCTCCGAACATGCATACGGAGCTTGCGCATATGTTAGAATAGTTAGCAACAAAGATAAAATAGTTGTGTGTCTACTTACTTCTTAAAATAAGGTAGCATCTATTAAACCGACCACAATCCCCAGGTTGGAGCTCTGTGGGGCTCTGCTAGGCACAAGACTCTGCAAGAAAGTGTTAAAAACATTACTTTTGGACGGATTCCATGATCGTCTGGGGCTGGTAGGCTGCGTGCCCAAGCCGACTTAAAAGTTTTGTTCGTAACAGGGTGGGTGAGATACAAGATAGTACTGCTGGTAACAAATGGAGCTACATTCGGTCTAAAGATAACTCTTCTGACTTGGTTTCTCGCGGAGTGAGAGCTGATTGCATCAGAGCTTCCGCCTTGTGGTGGTATGGACCTACTTTTCTACATAAAAAATAAAATTCAGTTTCCTAAAGTTCCTAAGTCACATACAGAACCACTGTCAGAGACTTCTCTACACACTGAAGAACACAATAAAGAGACAGAAATAACATTACACATACAGGATAAAACGGACAATATAAATACAAAATCTAGTTACACAAAGCTTATAAGAGTTATTGCCTACATAAAAAGACTTATGTACACTTGCAGAAATAAAAATAAATTAACAAATAACAATTTATCAATGTGTGATACGATATGATGTGGTACGTGGCAGGATCGAACCACGACCTCCCGGACAGGAGTTAGGGGCCCTTGCCATTACGCCACCGACGCTCTCAATTGATAAATTATTATTACCAATGTGTTTTCGAATGTCGATTTCATATGTACGTTTAACCGACGCTCTTATACGGTAAAGGAAAACGTTGTGAGGAAACCTGCATATACGCTGCTGCATATATAGGTTGTGTGTGAAGTCGACCAAACTGCACTGGGCCCGTGTGGTCGACTAAGGCCCAATCGCCCTAATTCCGGGTAGGCTCGAGCCCCTCGGTGGGGACGTATATGAGCTGATGTGATGAATTTATCAATTAGAAATCAGAGCAGCTTATTTTGCGCACAGTACAGCAGGAAATGTTCCCTGATGAGTATGCAGCACTCAAAGTAGACCATTCACTAGGTAAAAAAAACGACTCAATTTAACCTATTGTCTCCTTTTACAGACTCAAATGAAATAATCAGAGTCGGTGGGCGTCTCAGTAACTCAAACTACAGTTATGATATCAAAAACCCTATACTCTTAAATAGAAAACACCACTTAACACAGATCATATTTGCAAAGCATCACAAAAGCTTACTACATGCAGGCCCTCAGCTACTCTAAGCGCTCATTAGGCAGACGTATTGGCCTCTGGGCGGGAGGAACCTTGATGATAGGACTCACCTAGAGTTCCCTTTTTTACATACAGGGGTAGATTATGCTGGGCCAGTGGTGATTGTTGATCGTAAGGGTAGAGGAAGCAAGCGCGCGAAATCTTATATCTGCATTTTTGTGTGTTTCGCAGTGAAGGCCCTGCACCTCGAGCTCGTCACGGACCTGACTAGGAAGGCTTTCTTACCCGCCTTCTATCGGGTTATCGCGCACCGCGGTAAACCTTAAACCGCACACGCCGACATCTCACAGAGCTTATAATGAAATAACCGAGTTTTTCGGAGATTATTCAGACGACATACCGACAGACATCTCCAACCAGGGCATAGAATTTAAATATATTCCCCCCTATACTCCTTATTTCGGAGGACTTTAAGAATCAGCTGTTAAATCAGTTAAACATCACCTGAGGCGCATACTGTCACTTTCTCATCTAACATATGAAGAGATGTCATCTTGCTTGATTGGAATTAAATCCTATTTAAATTAAAGTGAGAGGACTTTCTAATCGGACGCTCACTGTTGTCAGTTTCTCATCCTACTCTCTTCGACGACAAAATTAACTGAATTCAACTATTCAAGAGGATTGAGAAACTGAAGCAGCATATTTGGCAAAGATTTTCACAAGAGACGTACTCTTTGCTTCAGCAGAAAACCAAGTGGAGCTCATCGGGTGATGACTTGAAACTAGGAGCTCTTGTCCTAGTCAGAGACAAGAACTAACCACCGCTTCTGTGGCTTTTAGGCAGAGTGGTGCGACTCTACACAGGGCCAGACAAGATCAGCCGCGTTGCTGACATTCAGACAAATAAGGAGTCATTCAGAGGGTCTACAACAACATCTGCCCTCTTCCTGTATACTGTTGAAAACCTGCAGCCTTCAACCCCCGGGAGCATGTTGCGACTAGCACCGTTGCTGTCCCACCACCTAACAGCGGCGACCTGGTGGGGAGCGCTGGCCGGCGCGGACCGCGCCCAAACCACTAACTCGCTACATATCGGAGCCTATAGGCAACATTCCTTTTCTTTTATATTATGTAAAAGCATTATATTGGTTACAAATTATTCAAAATTATTTTAATTGCATATCCATTGCACCTTTTAAATTGTGCACTAATATGTTTCTGCTTAAAGTTTAAATACTTTCAGCGATTAAGGGTTGACTGGAAGAGATCGCTGTTTGGGATAAGTCGCCTTTGTGCATACTTCTATTATGTATCTGTAATTGTATATTTTGTTGTACATTAAAGGATAGAGGATATTATAAAATAATAGATTATGTAAATGACAAAGATATGTTGATTCTATAACAAATACCATTACCTGAGACTGTAATCTGAATCATGGCATTATGTTATAGACAATAAGTACATTTTTTTAACTATTTAAAAGTGTGTGTAAGCACCTATATAAAATAAATTATTTTGATTGATTGATGTTGAAGTTCAATCCAAAACCAAGGGTCCGCTGATGCCATGCTACAGATCACAGCTGCCAATAGCAAAAGTTAATATTGAAGATCTTATGAAACATGGTAGAGATAAAGTCATACCTGCTGCATTCCATCAAGAGTTCTCCAATATCCCAAAGGCGGCTAATGCTACTACAGATTGCTTACCTGAATTTAATATTGAAGACGAAGTAGTTTGAGAGGTCGAAGTATTGTCTCTTAGAATCTTATTTAAAGTTCTTTTTTTGTTAATGCTCACAAGATTTTAAGTAGGTTTCTTTTCATTTAACTGTTATTTAATATTCAGTTATTCGCAACGAGATTTTAAAAAGGTACCTATTTATTCAATTGTCATTTAATATTCAGTTGTGATTGACTAAAAATATTAGTGGTTTTAATGATGTGTGTTCACACATATTGATTATGATTAATCACACTGAATAATTAAACTTGTGATCTCATTATTCTAAATATTCTTATTAATATTGTGCCACTAATACAGGACGTAAAAAGTGCGTTTATCCTATAAGGGGTGTATTCAGACTATGAAACTGAACAACTTTTCCCAGACAAAACCGCAAAGTTCCTTACAGTTTTAATATAGGAGGTCAAAATGTTTTTTCCGTTTTTGCTCTCTAGTTTCTTGGGAAAAGTTGTAATACGCCCTTTATAGGATTAACGCACTTTTTATACCTTGTATAAGAGTTATATTACGAAATGTATGCCGAAGTGTTAATTCAATAAAAAGTTTAATTGATAATTATATTATGCAACTACTGAATGAAACTAAATACAGTTTAAAGTGCATTTTTATTGTTATTCCTAAAAAATAGTAATCCAACTTTTTGAAACACACATTACTTATGTTAAATTCACTGTAACATTTTTACTTATAAATAAAGTTTAAGCAGTTTTGCGTTAATTTCCTAGCCTTTTTTATCTTGGTTGTTATTTTTACTCTGATAGTAGTTCTATGATTTATTATTTACTACACTTTTACCGTACTGTTCTTGATCAACGCTCGTCGCTTAGTTTATTTTTACTCTGATGTTAATGCGATGATTTTTTTCTTTACTACACATCTACGGTACTGTTCTTGGCCAACGCTCGTCGGTAAGTAAATTTTTCCTGTTCCTATTTCCAGGTAAAATTTTACTAAGCCATACTAACTTTTGAACTATTATTGTGTTTTAAAAACTGAATATTCTATAATATAGATGACAAAATAAAGCTCATAAGACTTCAAGAATTACGCCTGTAGGATGATCACAAGAATTTTTATGTTTTTTTATTTTTTTTTATTAAAAATTTGAGTGCGTTTGACTGCAACTCACCTGATGGTAAGTGATGATGCAGTCGAGGATGGTACACGCTAACTCAAATAATGCCTATTCACTCTTGCCTTGAAGATCCCCAAATTATAGGAATCGGGAAACACTAACGCTGGCAAGGAGTTCCACTCCTGCGCTGTACGCATAATAAATGAAGAAGCGTAACGATTCGTGCGAAAAGGTGGAACATCAACAACAAAGGGGTGCAACCCCTCCCTGCGTCTCGTTGACCGACGGTGGAATGGAACATTTTTTATGTTAGAGTGAGTGCCCCCCCCACCCTCCGGATCCCACCAGCTAAATCGTTATTTCAGGAAATCTGAAAACAATTGTAAATAGTAGGACATATAATTATTAAATCTGTAACTTTTATAATAATTTAATATAATCAGTTTAAAAGACAGCTATCACGTCTAAGTAGGCATCCTTAGTTTAGGAGAACAACTTAAGGTGTGCAGTTGGATTTGTAAAAAGTTTATAGATTTTTCATACAAATATTCTATTACCACCAACTGCAAACATATTTTTTAAAACATACGTTTATTTTTTGAAAATACGACGGAACCCTACTTTGCGCGAGTCCGATTCGCACTTAGCCGGATTTAAAAAAAATTCTAAAGGTGGCGGCGCGGTGATTAAAAATTCTAACGGTGGCGGCGCGGTGATTAAAAACCAAGTGCGAGTTAGACTCGCGCATAATAGGGTTCCGTAGTCTTATAAAAAAATAGATGTTTATTTTAAAAAGCAAATTATATTTGCAGGTGGTAATAGAACATTTTGTATGTAAAATCTATGAACTTTTTACAAATACAACTGCACATCTTAAGTTGATCAACTATTACAAACTAAGAAAGCCAACTTAACAACAATAGTTTTTTTTTTTTTTTATTAAAAATTTGAGTGCGTTTGACTGCAACACACCTGATGGTAAGTGATGATGCAGTCAAGGAAATTCCAAATAAAATAAAATAAAAATAAAATTCCTTTTAAATTGATTATATTATGTCCTACTATTTACAATTTTGTTCAAATGTCCTGAAATAGCGGTTTAGCATGTAGGGGAGGGGAGGAGGGGGGGGGGGGGACAATGACGACGACACTTGACTCTTATAAAAAAATAGTACTTAAAAGTTTAATATTTCGTAAACCGATCCCTGAATAAAAAAAGGTTTTATTTTGTCGCTGCGTCAACGAAAAAAAAACCTCTTTACATGTAGGGGAGGTACCGTAAAAAAATGTTTTTCAAGATTTTATTATACTAGTTTGTTGGCGTGATTAACATGTATGGCAAATTACTGCTTCCAAGTACTTATAGTCTCTGAGCTAAGCCGTAGACAGATGGAAAACAGACGGACAGACATGGCGAAACTATAAGGGTTTCTTGTTGACTTTGGAACCCTGAAAAAGGAAATCGGCGCGGCGGCGAAGCAAAAGTATGAATCATGGTTTTGAATATCGAGTGTATTTAACTTATATTATTGTTTTAATTTCCTTGCTTTGTCTGAGTAAAGCACTATAACATACAGGCCTCAGCCGGTACGGCAATTGCTGTATTCGTAGTACCTATATTAAAGGCCTCAACTCGATTCGGCCTTTAAACTCTATTCTTCTTGCAATCGCTTACTGTTCTGGCAAAGTATATTTAGTACTAACATACACACAGTATGGACACTCCCTGCCGATCTCTAGATTCCGACCTCACCCCCTCGTCACCCAGATTGATACAGATTGGTTATTTTGTTTGCTCCGTCATTTGTTTTTAGAAGTGTTGTATCACGACCGTTGTATGCAGTGTCCGGGGTGTGGTTCCGGCCTCTGCAGGAATGTACTATTAACATTAAGTAAATAAGTCACAGTCTAGCTTAGTGGAGAGCGGAAATTTTCGCATTTGTCTTGTGCGGGGCTCCCGACCTCAAACTGCCTCTTATAAGATTTGACTGAGTGTTGTTTTCTGCTTTTCGAGCCTTGAAGGCATTCCTAGGTCTGCCAGTGTGCCGCCCTCACAGCTGCGCCACCTGATGACCTGCCCCTTACCACCTGCATGCTACACCACAGTCACTGGGCAGCAAAACCCAAATAGCATGTCTGTGAGGAACTGTTTGAGATGCCTCACTCACATCAGCTCATATATACGTCCCCACCGAGGGACTCGAGCCTACCCTGAAAGAGGGCGATCGGGCCTTAGTCGAACACACGGGCCCAGTGCGGGTTGGTCAACTTCACACACAACCTTCGAGTTTCTTCGCAGATGTGTGCATGTTTCCTCACGATGTTTTCCTTCATCGTAAGAGCGTCGGATAAACGTACATATGAGATCACAATTCGAAACACATTGGTACGTGGCAGGACTCGAACCACGACCTCCCGGATATGAGGTAGCGGCCCTTGCCGCTGCGCCACCGACGCTCTCTACTGCTTGAGATGCCTACAGCGCACTATTTTGTTATTACCGCACCGCTCGACCGGAGTTGTTCTCGAATCGCTCGCTTTCTGAGATGTTTTCTACCAAGAACTCTCTTCTGTCTGCCTGAACTGTCTTCCAAAACCCTCCAAGAATTTTTGTAGGAGTTTTTAATAGGAAGGGATTAAAACTATTTTGAGGAATCGGCAAAGCACTCATAAATTCGTATAACTCTCTAGCGTTTTAGTGTTAGTTAAATCTACAAATACCTACTTAAAGGTAAGTAGGTGGCGGTTACAGATGGAAAAAAAATTATAGCCAGACCTTCATGTGGCTTGTGAGTTATAATTGACCTCTGTTTTTCTCTTCTTTAGGAGGGCTAGAGCATGGATAGCTTTTCGTACGAAAGCATGTTCCATAACATTTAGAGCGCATGCGTTCATTTTGTTTCGATCTGCTTAGTCTAGTGGTATCGTAAGGTTGAATATCTTACATTTGTCAATGTTAACACGGTTTATAAACACTGTTGGCGATATTTACAAACTGTTTGGTGACTACCCAAGGAGGTATCATTCCACCATGGAGAGACAGAGCTGATCAACAGCTGTAACATTTGTGGATATTCCATTTCAATGCTGAATATATTATTTCTTCTGTTATTATTAGGACGTGTAGTGGCAAAAAATGTTTTAGGAAGAGTTATTAAATATTTTTACGATGAAAATGGTAACGTCTCTATCACGCACAAACCGAGGAATGCCGTGCCACGTGATTCAGGCGAGGAAATTGTATTCGTAAATTTAAAAACATCAATTGGTAAGAGTTTTTTAATACTAATCTAACACCTACATAATTCTAATTTAATCCAAAAAACTGGTCATGTGCTTGACAGACCACGCATAGTGTAGGTTTCCGCAGACATAACTTCATAATATCTTGCTTGCATACCTGCGGTTTATCGCAGGATACCTATTTGAAATATTTGCACCAATAGAAATAAATAAATTACTCATTCTTATGGATTTAATCGAAATTATTGAGGATTTTGCGCATATTGAGGGCAACAACTGTTGTTTAACCACATACACAGATTAGTTCAATTCAATTCAATATATTTATTCAAAATAGGTGCAAATTACACTCTTAGAACATGAAAACAATAGGACACGAAAAGTTATACATAAAAATCATTGAATGCATTTAACAAGAGTAGGCCAGTTCACACGGACAGCACCCGGTCACGAGTATACCGCGAGAGTCAGCCATCGCTCCCATCAACCATATTAGAGGGAAAGGAACGACCTGGCTCCCGTTATAAAACGTACTTACAAAATTCCACTAACTTTTATTGAATAATCTTATCTATATACTCAGTGTGTATCGGATAGGGTTACCGATATTTTAAGGGCACGTAGTACTTCATCGACTAAAACCCCCCTGTATTAGGGGGTCGCACCCTTCTATTCTCTAAATACGCGACCCTCGCGGTTTGTTAGTTACTTGGAAATGGTCAGACGGGCCACCCAACAGGTTGACACAACACAACAGTGACAGCTATACAACGTGTCTGCACAATGGATGCAGTCACTTTGAATGATTGTTTTAAGTAGGTTGGGTAGTGTAGGGTAGTGTAGGGTAGGGTAGTGTAGGGTAGAGTAGGGTAGTGTAGTGTAGTGTGGGGTGGAACAAAGTTTGCCGGGACAGTTAGTAAATATATAAATAGTTAAATAAATAAATTGTGAATAATAAAAAAATAATAATTTAGTGTCGTTTTGTAGCTCAGCTTAAAGAAGAAAAAACAACACGTTAACGACCTCGTTTTTGCAGTAAGTAGTTTTATTAAAAAAAAAATTACATATTTTTCCATTTTTTTTAACTTTTTTGTTTTTTTCCTCAAACGTTTTGGTTAATTTTATATGTGGATCACCAGAGAAATTAAATAACCTTTCAAATGAGACTGTTTTGAAGTCTGTATTGCTGCTAATTGTACCGAAACTAAATAAAATTGATTTAAAATACCCATAGTTACGGTATTGCTACATAATACGTAAAATTTAGTGGAACTAGGCCTAAACGTAGTTTAAGAAAAAATATATTTTGGGATAAAAAGGAATATATTTTCAAATGAAAATAGGTAAAATAGACCTAAAAATGTGATGGTCGTTTGGTAGAAAAATAAAGGACTTGACATACAACATAAATTTTCGTCTGAAGTCAATTTTAAAATTAAATACCTAGGGAACAGATTTAAGTCTACCTGAATATAAATTTTCTTGAATACCTGATAAACAACGATCGTCGCTTTTCCTAGAATCTAATAATTGAAGAAAAAAAATATTTTTCATAAACAGCAAAAAAAAAACAGTAGAAATGGGGGCCATTTAGAGGGGAGAAGGATGCGACCCCCTAACGGGGGGTTTTTAGTTGATGAAGTGTGGTGTATTTATTGCATGCCCTTAAAATAATTAATCGGTAACCCTATCCGATACACACTGTATACTATTAAAAAAAAGGGCCACCAAAGTTTTTACGCGATTGATTTTACACATGTTTATTGTGAAATAATTGGACACGTTTTCACAGTAGCCATTTATATACCAAAAACTTACTACAACATAGATTCTTATGCTTATTAAACTTATCCAAAATGACCCTCGTGATTTTGAATACAAACCTTCAACCTGCGCGGTCAGTCGTTTATAGCAGCATGAATGAGGTACATATCAATGTCGGCGGCTGCTTTGATCAAGGATGCCTTAATTGACTCCAAATATAAGGATGAAACTATGAGCAGGCCTCTTCCTCCTAGTGCTGCCTTATTTTATAATCCAACGGATTAAAGTCTAGACTGGCGAAGGGCCAGTCAGTTTTGTGTGCTTATGAGCTGGCGCAGAATCTTGCTGGAATACCCAGGGTCTGTTTTTAAACATGGTTTAAAAAAGAGGTTCCACAAGGTTTGTGAGGATTGTATTTTTATATACTCGTACAACTGCATTTTTTACGCCTTTCTCACAGAAATAGACGAGGGAAAATAGCCTCGCTGGACACGCCGAATGCGGCTGCTCGCTTCTTCACTGTTGTGGGCTTCATGTTCGTGTTCTTCATTTTGTTTATAATAATAATAATAATAATAATAATATTATTGTAGCTCTCCTCCACGGTAAACTTTTTTCATCCGAAATCATTTTCAATCAGTGCTGTCATTATTTTAGATCCCTGGCCACAAATGATTTGAAGATCACAATATTCTGCTGATCCTCGGGAACTCACTACAAGAGAGCGCAAGTAAATTAGTATTTTTTTTATACAAAAAAATCATGCTCTTTGTTTTGAGGAGTCTACCGAGTTCCCGAGGACCACCAGAATATTTTGATCTTTGACTCATTTGTATTCAGGTATCTAACCTAATGACTGTACTTTGTAGTGACCTACCTTATTTGTATACAGAGAAAAACTAAGTTGGCCCTTATTTTGTTTTGAGTGGTTTAAATAAAAGTGGATGTGTGTATATTATGTTCCCCATGGACTCCAAAAAGGATGGAGCGAATTTGATTACACTTACAGGGAATCTTCAGATTCAGATTAGCCCAGCGGGTGTTCCTGTGAAAAAAAGCCCAGGCAACTTATAAGGTTTTTTTTTTATATTGCAATGCAATTTTTATGTACTCTAAAATTGATGACGTGTTCAAGAATATTACATATTTCTCTATTTCAAATAGTTTCTGATTTTTCATACAGACCCATGTTTATGTCGCATCTTATATATATTATGGTGGGTTGCGGCCTTAAAGACTTGAATTTTCATGTTCAACATGGTTCAATGGAATTCACACAAGAAAACGTTTACCTTTTTGTAACTTAAATGTCCAAGGACGACAATCCTAGTATGTCAGGACTGGTCTTATGTATGACTGACTTTTTTGAGATCCTTCAATTTTATGGGCATTCTGCTATCACAGGTCATACACTTCTAATCTATGAGTTTCCGTCACTTTAGCCAAGCAGATGATATTCGTTGCTGTGGGTTGCTATCCAGAATAATTAAATTATAAATTAATTTAAGACAAAGTCCACCCACATAAACAAAAAGCCTTTAAAACACAATATAGCTGAAGCAGCTATTGTCAGCCAGTGTCTAAACATTTTAGACACTACAGCTCTTCGATACAAGCCCGCCAGAAGCGTGTTCAGGGACCGCTGGACGGAGGACATAAATGTCGCTATCCGGTGTCTCACGATAGCATTAAAAGAGTTAACGCGTGCCTCTAAGAACTTCTTTGAGGCACTGCACCTTGTACTGCGTCCAAAGCTGGTAGATATACATTGACTGGCAAGATTTTAAAGTTTCCATATTTGTAAAATTTCTTTGCTAGCATAATGCCAACTATGAATAATATACTCGTTCATCACACTGCCCAGGGACTTGTACTCCTGACACTGTTGGATTAACTGCCCATCCACAATGATCAGATTAGTAAGGGGGCTCGTAATTGTACCGAGTTTTTTAAATTAAAAAATTGAGAGCGTTTGACTAAATCTCACCTGATGGTAAGTGACGATATAGTCGCGGATGGTGCACGCCAACTCAAATATTGCGTATTCACTCTCTCCTTGAAAATCCATAAATTGTAACTTCTTCCTGCGTCTCGGTGGAATGGAACTGGGGGAATGAGCTCGTGTAGTTCTTGCGCACACTCTCCGAAATGAATTCGATAGAATACCAAAAGACAGGTAACTTTGCGGCGATGCTCAAGGCTGAGCATTAATGATATAAGGTTTTATACTGTCCTTAAATAAGAGTAGCACGGGAATAACTGGTGAGCAGCACACGCTGCTTAACTGACCCCGAGGATTGAACGCATGGTTTTTCATGGGATTTTCAAAGTAATCCCAGATGAACTAGCCTGGGCATGACGATCCTGCTGCAGCATGTAGGCCACCAAGTTAGACCCTAAAACAAGACGAAGATCAGACCTCCATCTCGGCAAAACTACAAATAACCCCAGGAAAAACCAGACAAAAAGACACATACCCCAAGATGGTGAAGAAGGCACTTTTGGTGTTGACTAACATCGAACCGGTTTACAAATTGAAAAAAATCACAATTAAATTTAGGAGAGATAATCCGGAAACAATTAAAATAAAATAAATAAAGGTTTTTAAACAGAAAACTAAGACACCTTTCAAACCCACATGTGATGACAAAGTCACATCCAAAAACAAAATCTATCAGTTCGGCGAATATAAAGGATTTTTTTTAACAAAAAACTCGAAGACCAAGAAATCACACTAAAGGCGAAAGATTGTGAGTGTGTATGTTTGTTACTTCTTCACGCAAAAACTACTGAACGGATCTGGCTGAAATTTGGTAGGTAGACAGATAAGGATCTGAATTAACACATAGCCTACCTCTTTGTCAAGCTCGCGAGCCGCTTGCGGCTCGCGCACTGCGCACCCTTGAAAAGTCATAGAAACGTTGTCCACGCGGGTAAAGCCGCGGGAAACAGCTAGTACTTAATACAGCCCAAAAAAGATTATATTGTAGCCAAAGCGCTACAGAAGTCATTGTACCAATAACGTAATGTGGGAATTTACTCCTAATTGCCCACTTACGTTATTCGATAAGATAAAGTCCTGATTCATTTGCTTATGCCTCGCCCAATATTTTAAACAAAATGTTGGTGTAAATCATGTGTTTACTTTCCAAAATCACAGCTCACATGTAGTTTGAGCGTATTAGTGGGACGCAAGACTCTATTTTTAGATGGCATTCGCGATCACTGTAGTGCATGTGTAGTGTGACTGATGCGCGTGGTGGTTACTAAATCTAAAATAGTGCAAAACATTGTTTTATGTTTAGTGAACGATATTTTAAATACAGCTGTCATGTGGTTAGTGCATTAAGTAGTTAACGTGTAAGAATATCGCAGTATACAAGTATTTTGTTTATTTAGGTACTTATGAGGCGGGAATATCAAACGATATGCTTACAGTTTAGTTAAGATAAAAAAGCACTTTAATATATGTTTTTTATGTTAATTTTACTTTAATCCTATGAATTTTATCTTTATTTTAATTTTATCAGATGAATTTGATTTGTGCGTAAAAGTTAATAAACATGGTATCATAGATGCTGTATTGATAAGTGATTGGTATAAATGTGTTGTAGGTGGTTAAGTGGGTCACTAGATAGTTGGGCTGGCGTGATGATGATGAAGGCAGTCGTGCTTCTGACGCTGACGATTTTGTTGCACTGCCAAGGTGCGGTGGTGGTGTCGAGCGAGCTGGTGAACGACCGGCCGATTATCGGCGTTCTGTCTCAAGAACAGTCCCAATACCTGCACACCAAATACCCGGAGGAGAATTACACGAGCTACATCGCTGCTTCATACGTGAAGGATGTCGAAGCCTCTGGAGCTAGGGTTGTTCCTATTATGTAAGTACTGTAATAATTTTTATGTTATTATAATTCTTTCTTTTATAATTTATCACATCAGCTCATATGTACGTCCCCATCAAGGGGCTCGAGCCTACCCTGAAACGAACACGCGGGCGCAGTGCGGGTTGGTCAACTTCACACACAACCTTCGAGTTTCTTCACAGATGTGTGTAGGTTTCCTCACTCCTTTCTTTCATACTGTAGCTACTTATATAAAGTTTTAACTACTACGAGTTCGATAAAATAATCAGAACTTTGATTTCCAAACAGCCTCTTAAAAACTTACATAAGGGCATAAGACCACAAATGACAATATTCAATTAAAATTATTGAAAGACTGTGTAAAGCTATCACCATGAAAAAAAATATAACATACTTAAAGTAATAAAAAATGATTTAATTGAACACAATTTTAAAAATATTACCACTTTTAATGTAAAAAAATACACTGTAGACCCTGTTTTTGGCATTAATTGAAAAATTTCTCGAAAACAAATAGTTAGTATTGAATGAAATTAACACACAAAAATCGGTGACTTTAAGGCCTTTCATTTGAATTGAACACATTTTTTTAAACTTATTTGGAAGTGATTAAAAGTAATAAAAACACGTAAAAATCGAGAATTGGGCGCTCGGTTTCAACGTAACAGCCGCGTTGAAGCCCTCATTGATTTGTACTTAAAATGGATAGACTTACGTTCGATATTATTGAAACACGTATCAACCTCCTCGGATTGAGTGATTTTAGTGCCTTAATTTACTTAAGTAATAAACTTTCTTTTCAGGATTGGTAAAGATCGTTCGTATTATGAAGATATTATGGCGAAAATTAATGGGTGAGTGATTCCCTGGGTTGCGTAGGTACCTACATAATTTTTACTTGCCGTTAGTCATACATAACTTAACCGCTTTCGTGGCGTAATGGTTAAGTCCATTATCTTCACATTAGGAGGTCGCGGGTTCGATTCCCAGCGGAATTTAACTTAGTACGACTTGTTTTTGTTGGTGGAAGAGCATTTTCCAAGCCCACCTGGCTCTAATCTAAGTCTTGCCGCCAAGCATCAATGCTAACAGCATTGATGTGTCCCGGCTTGAAGGTAAGATAGTCAATTCCCCATCGCGTTGGGGAATTTTGGTAAGCCCGCTTCCATCTTCGGATGTTCCATCTTCATTGACTTCAAATGGTTCCGTACCTAGTAAGACTAGCATTTAGCCGGTTTAGGGTTCCATACTCAACAAGGAACCCTTTGTCTGTACGTCCGTCTAGCCGCGGCTTAGCTCAGAGACTGTTAGTACTGGAAAGCGTAATTTAGCATGGGTATACATATTAATCTCGCCGAGAAAGTGCTAAAATAAATGCTTAAAAAATCTGTGGACGTACCCTATCATGTAATTTCATCAAAATCGGCCTAGTAGTTTTTGCGTGATGCGCGAACATACAGACAGAAAGACAGACAAAAACTCCAAAAGTTGTTGTTTTGGCCTCTATATCGTTAGTAATGTCCACCACAGTTATTATTTTCCAAAAATATTTTATGTACAGCAACGGCCCCGTTACAGTTTTATTATGTGTATAGATTAAATCGTATATGTATAAACCAGTCTCTGGTACCCATAGTACAAAAAATCCTTGTTTTGGGCCAGATGACAGTGAGAGTGTGATTTGTCGCGAAATATATATATATATATATATATATATATATATTCTGTACTTGTATTTTGTAATTTTTGTAATTGTACAATAAAGCATATTTGATTGATTGATTGATTGAACTATATCAGGCTACTCTGATTAGCACCATTCAACCAATTCTATACAAAAACTAGTTTAATCTCAAACATCTCTGTACAAAAAATCATAACAGTCCATGGTTCCGTTGCGATGGTAAAGAAATGAACCAAAAAAGAGTATTTTTTCAGTTCCCTCAGGAACTTCATCGGACTATGCTATTTTCACGGGTAACACAGGCTACCTGCATATCAAATTTAATCAAGATTGGTCAAGGTACTGAAGCGTGAAAAGGTAACAAACAAACAAATACATTTTCACGGATTATTGTTTCTATAACTAGCTGTTGCCTGCGACCTCGTTCACGTGAATAACTGAATATGACAAATTATGAAAATGACGAAAGAACCACATGAAAATGAATCATTTGTGATATACTAAATAAAAAAACTTAAGTGGCAGTGGGCGGGGCACATTGCTCTTAGATCAGATGGCCGTTGGGGCAGTAAATTTCTCAAGTTTAGACCACGCACCGGAAAGCGTAGTGTAGGCATGCCTCCCACTCGGTGGACCGATGACCTGGTGAAGGTCGCGGAAAGCCGCTGGATGCGGGCAGCGCAGAACCGGTCGTCGTGGAGATCCTTGGGGGAGGCCTATGTCCAGCAGTGGACGTTCTTCGGCTGATATGATGAAATAAAAAAAATAGGTGTTGATAGTAATTTCGAAACAGACGCTCACAAGAAACTTCACGAGATTGAACTGGAACGGAAAGTTGTGCGAGATGAGAGGGATGCGTAATTGCGTACTATAGAAAAACTGACTCACCAGCGACACACATAACCCGTCAGAATTTCTACCTTCAGCCGAAGTACGATACACAGTTTTGGAGGGGTTAAATTTCGCAAAGGCATAATTGTTAAAAAAAAACTCAGAAATTCTATGAGGTAAACCGTGGTACTGCCCTGGTCAGTGATGCTATGAATGGATGTATACCTTCTTCTCTACATAATCTCCCTCTCCCACCCCCCTTGATCTCTCTGACAATGCGATCCTTTAGAGCCGTCGCCTGCCCGTTTTTAGGGGTTAGTTTTGCCCGCTTACACACGATATATTATGGGAACTGGCTATCTTATCTTCAAGCCGAAACACATCAATGCTGTTAGCATTGATGTTTGGCGGCAAGACAGATAAAATGGTGGTAGCTAGCCAGGTGGGCTTAGAAGATGCCCTTTCACCAACCAAACCGAGTTTTACTAAGTTAGACTCGGCTGGGACTCGAACCTACGAGCTCCTGATGTGAAGCTAATGGCCTTTACCATTACGCTACGGAGGTGGTCTGAAAACTCTTGAGTGTGAGGATTGCCACCAAGTTGGATCCGAATCCGTGGAAATCCTTGGGGGAGGCCTATGTCCAGCAGTGGACGATTTCCGGCTGATATGATGATGATGATGGATCCGAATATTTTGCGTAAGGCGAAATTTCAGTACCTACTCGTACTCCCGGCTATATACAGAGTTCTTGACGCAGGCATAGTAATACAATATAGTGGCTAACAGTAGTGCAACAAATTTACTTACGCAGAGCAACGGAAGGGTACTTGCGGGGCAGCGGGCGGCGGGGCACGGCCTGGCAAACTCCGCGAGTTTGCAGGGCTGGCTACAGGCTAGTAATGCTAGTACCTACGCCGTGGCGGCATCGTGCGACATCAAAGGCGTTGCGCTACTGTAAGCCGTATCGTAATTCTGTGACGCAGGCGTTCACCTCATGGACAATGGTGCCCCGCATCACCACCAGCAACGTTTAGCAAAAATAATAGCGGAAGCGAACTGTGATATCACTCATTGCACTATTCTCCTCAAGATGTCCTGGAGCATTTCTGTTCATAGATTCTACAGCTTTGTTGTAGGCTATATGGTATCGTAGTAGTTACTCCACTCGCTTCACATCAGTTTTCCTACTGCGTTGGGGAATCTTGGTAAGCCTGCTTCCATATTCGGCGTCATCGTCACTTAGCATCAGGTGAAATGATGCCAAGGAGGATAAAAAAGGGAGATGCGATAAAGGCACACTGTTCTACTATGTTTCCGTGAAACGTCTGTAAATTTAAAGCAACATAAAGTAATGCTTACTAATATTCCTTACTAATATAAATGTGAAAATGTGTTTGTTTGTTACCTTTTCACGCTTCAACACTTAATGAAATTTGGCACGCAGGTAGCCTGTATCACTGGAAAGGACATGAGCTACTTTTTATTTTTTTAAATAGTATAGTCCGATGCAGTTCTTGAGGGAACTGAAAAACCTCAATTTTTTCAGTTAATATCTTTAACATTGCAACGGAACAATGGATTGTTGTGATTTTTCGCACAGAAATGGTTGAGGAGGTGGGAAATGACATAATTTATTAATTAGAATATCCTGACATAGTTCCGATGGATCTGGGGAACCCGATAGATCTGCCGGCGGGCGTCGCAACGTGGCAACGAATTGAAGTGATTTTTTATATAGAATTGGTTGAGAGGGGTGGGAAATGACGTAGACTGCTGATCAGAATAGCTCGATATACTTACTGAGGGATCTGAAGAAAAGTCATGTCCACGCTCGCGAGCCGCTTGCGGCTTGCGCACCACTCACCCTCAAAGACAGTCATAAAAACGATGTCCACATGGGTGAAGCCTAAGTAAGTAAATAAGTACGAAGAATAGAGCTTTATAGAAGCACCGTAGTGACATTGACGTAGTTTGGGCTCCATTCGTTCGGTCTCGATGCGTTCTCTGCTAAGAGAGTTGTGTCTTATAACTTGCATAACTTGTTGATATCTGTTGTCTACTTGTTGATATCTCTAATCGCGACCACGGCTATCGAAGCATAGTCGAAACGTTGAGGTAAAAACAACATCAATACCTGCTCATATGTTAAATGAAATCACGTCAAGTCCCGCTTTCAAATTGTCATTATGAATAATCGTGAAAGTTTAAAGTGTTATATTGTTGATATCTTTTTAGGAAGCAAAAAATTTTGAATCCGTATTCATTCATTGGAGAACACTAAATCTGTTTAGTTATACAAAAGAGATGTTGCTGGTTTATGGGGGGGGGGGGGGAGGAGAGAGGGGGTTAAGTTCTCGTTGATGTCTTAAAAAGGAAATAATTTTCGAGTGACGCCCAATGTCAGAAGTTGTGGTCGCAGCTCAGTCCGACTTCTAAACTTCGGAGAGTGTGGAGGGTGATATTTTTTTAATACGTGTAAGAGTCGACGTCTAGTTACAATAAACCACTGAAATAGAATAACTTTGTGCTGTACTACAGGTTTTGTCGCTGATTTTCTCAGCCAAATGTATATAATTAGATATACGATGTTACTAATTTGCATAATTTGAATTTAAGAAATGTAAATAAAATAGATATAGCCTTTTCGAGACTGAGTAAGGTTAAGAAGTCATTTGTGGGGCAGTGTATAAGATTCTACAATAAAATTCCAGAAAATGTAACTATGTAGTTTGTCAGAGAATAAATTCAAGACTCATGTCAAAAAAGTTTTGTGCTCTAGAGGATATTATAAAATAATAGATTATGTAAATGACAAAGATATATATGTTGATTCTATATCAAATACCATTACCTGAGACTGTAATCTGAATCATGACATTATTTGTAATATACAGTATTTCTTTTTGTTTTGACTATTTAAAAGTATGTGTAAACACCTATTTGAAATAAATCGTTTTGATTGATTGATTGATTGATACTTAATAGGATTTCGTCAAAATCCGTTAATTGGTTTTTGCGTGATGCGCGTTCACACAAGGACAAACAGAAAAGTGCTAGTAGATTTTTTTAAACTATTCTAACATGTTCAGTAATATTTTAAGTCGCGCTAGTAGTTTTTTTTTCTGAATATATTAATTGTGCAGTTTTTTTTGCGTTTATAATTTATTTAAATATATCAACTTCAACTTCCAGAGTCCTCATCCCAGGTGGCGCCACCTACTTCAACCAATCAGATGGATACGCGGACGCAGGCCAGCACATATACGAGATAGCCCAGGAATTGAATGACGCTGGAGACTACTTCCCGATCTTCGGCACCTGTCTTGGGTTTGAGCTGCTGATCATTCTGGCCTCGGGCAGAGGACCCAAAGAGAATAGGGTCACTTGCTACTCGTACTCGTCAGCACCGCTCAACTTTACTAGTGGTTAGTGTTAGTTATTTTTTTCCCCAAAATACAAATACTTTAATTTAAACAGAAGACTACTTGTCGATCATCGGAACTTGTCTTGGGTTCGAGCTGCTGATCATTCTGGCCTCGGGTAGAGGACCCAAAGGGAATCTGTTCACTCGCTACTGGTATTCGTTAACACCGCTCAACTTTACTGGCGGTTAGTGGTAGTTCATTTTATTCCCAAAATACAAATACTTTAATTTAAACTGAAGACTACTTCCCGATCTTCGGCACTTGTCTTAGGTTCGAGCTGCTGATCATTCTCTCCTCGTGTAGAAGACTTAAAGAGATTAGGGTCACTTGCTACTCGTACTTGTCAACACCGCTCAACTTTACTGGTGGTGAGTGGTAGTTCATTTTATTCCCAAAATACAAATACTTTAACTTAAACTGAAGACTACTTCCCGATCTTCGGAACTTGTCTTGGGTTCGAGTAGTTGATCATTCTGGCCTCGGGTAGAGGACCCAAAGAGAATAGGATCACTTGCTACTCGTACTCGTAAACACCGCTCAACTTTAATAACGGTGAGTGGTAGTTCATTATATCCCTGAAATCATCATAGACGAAAGACGTCCACTGCTGGACAAAGGCCTCCCCCAAGGATATCCACGACAACCGATCCTGCGCTGTCCGCATTCAGCGGCTCCCCACGATCTTCACCAGGTCGTCGGTCTACCGTGTAGGAGGCCTGCCTACGCTACGTTTTCCGGTACGTGGTCGCCACTTGAGAACTTTACTGCCCTATGTGCCCACTGCCACTTCAGTTTAGCGATTCTGTGAGCTATGTCAGTTAGTTTGGTTCAGGACGGCCAATGTACCAATGAGTACTTTGAAACTTACGTATATGTAATGTATATGTAGTATATGTACTCACCGATTGCTTTAACGGTGAAGGAAAACATCGTGAGGAAACCTGCACACACCTGCGAAGAAACTCGAAGGTTGTGCGTGAAGTCGACCAACCCGCACTGGGCCCGCGTGGTCGACTAAGGCCCGATCGCCTTAATTCAGGGTAGGCTCGAGCCCCTCGGTGGGGACGTATATGAGCTGATATGATGATGATGAGACAGATGGATGGACGTACTTTTGGATTAGTCAGGATAATTTATTACTGCTCCGTTACACCTACCTCGTTTTCACAAAATGAGTACGCAAATTAGGCTAGCATTTGTTTATAGGTTGGATGGAATTGAAGAATTTTAACCGCTTCCGTGGCGTAATGATTAGTACATTCGCTTCACACCAGGAGGTCGCGGGTACGATTCCCGGTGGAGTCAACTGGTAACACTCGGTTGGTTGGTGGTAGGGCATTTTCTAAGCTCGCCTGGCTAGCTACCACCATCTTATATAAGTCTTGCCGCCAAACATTAGTGTTAACAACATTGATGTGTTCCGGCTTGAAGATAAGATAGTCAGTTCTCCATTGTGTTGGGGAATCTTGGTAAGCCCGCTTCCATCTTCGGCATCAGCGTCATTTACCATCAGGTAAGATGATGCCAAGGGCTTACCAATTATGAAAAAAAAGTAGAACCCTGTATGGAATAAGTCTGCCTTTGGACATGTGATTTTGTTGTGATTAAAGAGTTTCTTTATAAATTTTCCCACTGCTGGGGCACGAGTTTCCTTCAAAGTGTGGAAGGGTAGGCCATACTCCCCACAAGAGGGCCAAGTCCGGGTTGGTGGAGGTTGTAGGGCTAGCGGTGAACCCCACTGTCAGAAGTTTCATAAGCTACCTATAAGGCATATGACACGGCTTGACGACTGCCATCTAGTGGCAGCAAGCGGCACCATCAGCGAAGCACGGAAACGGTCGAGACAAATGGCGCTAACAGTCAAACTCCAGCCTGAAATCGAGCTCGAGTCAAGAGCGTCAGTGGCGTAATAGCTAGGGCCGCCGCCTCCTGTCCGGGAGGTCGTGGTTCGAACCTGCCACGTACCAATGTGATTTCGAATTTAGATTTCATATGTACGTTTATCCGATGCTTTTACGGTGAAGGGAAACATCGTGAGGAAACCTGCACACGCCTGCGAAAAAACTCGAAGGTTGCGTGTGAAGTCAACCAACCCTCACTGGGCCCGCGTGTTCGACTAAGGCCCGATCGCCCTAACTCAGGGTAGGCTCGAGCCCCTCGGTGGGGACGTTTATATATGAGATTATATGAACAGTCAAACTCATCCAGGTAATTACCGTGCTTCAGGACAAATTAAAGGGTTTACAAACAAACAAACATGTAGGTAGGTTATTTTGAGTTTTTACTGGTCAACTTCTAAATTGTTAAGTTCTATGAAGTTCTGTTTCTGTCTAATACCATCATCATATCAGCCGAAAAAACTTCCACTGGTGGACAAAGGCCTCCCCCAAAGGATTTCTACGACGACCGGTCTTGCGCTGCCCGCATCCATCGGCTTCCCGCGATCTTCACCAGGTCGTCGGTCCACCGCGTGGGAACCAACTACGTAGTAAACTGATCACCTAGAAAAGTATTTGATTAATATTGCGCTCGCTAGCGTGAGAGCGTAAGTATGGGAATATTTTGACCGACCGAGTGCGAAGAAAGATAAGAAAAAAAAGAAATGATGTGCATTCGGCAAAAAAAAAAACAGTATTAGGTACATAATATAAATAAACTATAGCTAAATATTAAGAATCAAAACGAAAATGAAATTTTTTGCCGAAAAGGTCCAAAACTCAGCATGATGATATTATTTTATTACTAAAACCATAGCGCTGATATTCTGTCCGGACCCAAAGGAGGAGAGAAAAAGGAAAAGGGCTGGGGCTACGAACAAAGCGGACTCACTAATCACATCACTAATCGAAGCGTGAGCGAAGCGTCTCTGTTTCAGCTTGGGCAAAAATTCTTTCTTATATCTTTGAAGCCGGCGCCTCCTTTACGCGTCGCATTTCTCAACCGATTCTCGTGATATTTTGTGAGCAGATTCGATAATTATATAGAGTTTTTGGAAATTTTAAAAACGACTCCCATGGGTGTGTTCGGCCATTTCAAAAAACTTGCGAGGTCTACAGCTCACAGAACCACTAGTTAAAAAAAATTCAAATGATAAGCCCTTGTCATCATCTCACCTGATGGTAAGTGACGATGATGCCGAAGATGCAAGCGGAGCTTCGCTTTGTGGCACAAACTAGCACTCATGTTACAATGGCTCCCATTATTTGGCAGTGGCATAAATAACTATTGTCGTACTCGTAGCAAACGACTACTACGCCTGTCCGTAGCCAATTAATTGCTACGACAACGCTGTTGCTGTTGTATTTTGTAGTATTTTTTTAATTCACTATTGGTAAGCCCTAATAAATTCATAATTAAGTTTATCTTACATGTTTTCAACTTAACAAGGCACGTTAAGCCTTTGCGTTGGTGCTGGTTGCTACCACTAGATGGCAGTCGTCAAGCTATGTTAAGCCTTATAGGCGGCTTGAAACCTTCCGATAGTAGGTCTTCCTTCAACCTCCACAAATCCGTCTTTGTAGCGTAACGGTTAAGCACATCATATCAGCAGGTCGCGGGTTCGATTTCCGCCGGAGTATAACTTTGTAAGACTCGGTATGGTTGGTGGAAGGGCATTTTTCGAAACCCGCCTAGCTAGCTACCACCATCTTATCTATGTCTTGCCGCCAAACATCAATGTTAACACTATTGATGTGTTGCGGCTTGTAGATAAAATAGTAAATTTCCCATTGCGTTGGGGAATCTTGGTGAGCCCGCTTCCGTCTTCGGCATTATCGTCACTTACCACCAGGTGAGATGATACCAAGTAGGGCTTATCAATTGTGGATAGAAAAATTCTGACTAGGCCCCCCATGAGTAAGGTATTGCCTAAACATAACACTGGTCTACAGTGGTTTTGTTGCCCTATATATAGGATCGATTTTGGATATATTTATGCTCACAATTCATGAATATGTCAATGATTTTATAAGATTCGCTCTGGTTTTTTTGCGGGTAATCATGACTGGGAAAATAAATTTTATTACTAACAAGCCAATAATTGATCATAAAAACAAGAGCACATTCAATACTTTCATGAATAAATTTGTAATCTGGGCACTTGAAAACATCAACATTTGCTAGGATATCCAGGGCAACAATTTTTTTTTTGTAGAGCTGTAATCTTTCCGAGTTTTGGAAGAGACTCGTGCCCCAGCAGTGGGGACTATTATAATAGGTTGTTATACTTACAAGTTTAATTATTATCAATTATCTTGATCAAATTTATAATACATGTTATTTGAATTCCAGATTTTCGGGACAGCAAGATGTTCAAGGATGCGCCTGGAGATATAATAGACTTGTTGGCCAATGAAGACGTCACCGTAAACGCTCATCAGTTCTGTATACTTGATGAAGTAAGTTTACACATCACTTATAAAACACTTTAAACTTTCACGATTATTCATAACGACAAATTGAAAGCGGGACTTGACGTGATTTTATAAAATACCTGCTGTCCCGGCGAACTACGTATCGACCGCCTTACATTACATTACACTGCCCTACCCTACCCTACACTATACTACACTACCCTACCCTACACTACACTACCCTACCCTACACTACTCTACCCTACACGACACTACCCTACCCTACACTACTCTACACTACCCTACACTACACTACCCTAACCTACCCTACCCTACACTACCCTACCCTACACTACCCTACCCTACACTACCCTACCCTACCCTACATACACTACCCTACACTACCCTACACTACCCTACACTACCCTACACTACACTACCCTACCCTACCCTACACTACCCTACCCTACACTACCCTACCCTACCCTACACTACCCTACCCTACCCTACCCTACCCTACCCTACCCTACCCTACACTACCCTACCCTACACTACTCTACACTACACTGCCCTACCGTACTCTACCCTACCCTACCCTACATAAGAACCTTCTCCTGACAATAACGAACTCGACAAAAAAAGAATTAACCAAATCGGTCCAGCCGTTCTCTAGTTATGCGCTTACCAACACATTTTGCGATTCATTTTTATATATAAGAAGATAGGAGCAGGTAATGATGTTGTAATTTCAATCGTGATCAAGGAAACAAGTTATCCTTGTCATAGAATCCGGTGTTAGATAGATAGATAGATAAATCATTTATTCATTGACAGTTTAAACATTTGACACAAAGAACAAGATTATAATAAAAGACGTAATAAAGCAAAATTAAAAAACTAAGTTAAACACAAACAGGACGAACGATAAGTACTGCCAATGAAACGGCGCTGACTCAGCATAATGTTGTGGATTGTGTCCACAACGCTGATATTCTGTCAGTACCGGTGGTTGCGTCGTGCGCACCTCGAACGACTATTTCAACACACCTTGAATCCTATACGAGTTACCTATATGTCTAAAACTAAGGGAATAGGCAGTTACATACAGTTTGTCTTTATACCTACATGTGCATTATACATTTTAAATACCCATACTTAAAGCCTAATGAAATTATCATCTTCTTTCTTTTAAACATGGCTATGTGATTAAGAACTCGAGTAAACCACTCCCGACTGCATCAAAGTACAACTTATGTAGTAGACCAATGTACAATGCAAAACATAAACTTTGTGGAAATAATATTATTTAAAGTATATTATTATGATGGATGCCCGTCTTTCGCGAAACCAAATAAAATAAAAGTAGGTATCTAAATACATTGCAAGTATGACGGGTAGATATTGCACATAAATTAGACAGAAATAATAAAAGCAATAATTGAATAATAATTGAATTATGAATATTATTATGATGATAGTAATAACGTAGTAGGTAAGTTAATTCTGAAGTAAGATTATTTATCAGTATAAGATTATAAGGATAACTATAGCATATTATCAGTGAAGCTATCGTTAGTTGGATAAGTGTAGACAAGTAAACTGCGAACAAACACCCGAGCGGCCTGTGGATTGTGTCAGTGTGGTGTGTTGTGACCCTAACTTATTAAGTGAAATGTGTGGTGATCCTAACCCTTCACAAAATGAAGTTAGGGTAGATGGAGGTGTTCCTGCGATTCGCCGGCGGCGATGACACCGCGGCTTCAGTCTACTCGCGACCACGGCTATCGAAGCATAGTCAAAATGTTGAGGTAAAAACAACATCAATACTTGCATATATATTTTATAAAATCACGTCAATTCCCGCTTTCAATTTGTCACTTATATACTACTCAAAACACAATAAGGGCCCCACCCAAGTTTTCTCTGAACATTTTCATACAGAAAGGTAGCCCAAACAACCACGAAATTTTTATATTGAAGAAAAGTTTTTTAATCGCCTCCGTTGTGTAATGGTTAGTCCATTCGCTTCACACCAGGTGGTCGCGGGTTCGTTTCCCTGCAGGGTCAACTTGTAAGACTCGGTTTGGTTGGTGGTAGGGCATTTTCTAAGCCCGCCTGGCTAGCTACTACCATCTTATCTAAGTATTGCCGCCAAACATCAGTGTTAACAACATTGATGTGTTCCGGCTTGAATATGAGATAGTCAGATCACCATTGCGTTGGGGAATCTTGGTAATCCTGCTTCCATCTTTGGCATCATCGTCACTTACCATCAGGTGAGATGATACCAATTGAGAATAAAAAAAAGGGAAACTTCGATGTGCAGTCATTAGGTTAGATCGCTGGCTGCAAATGTGTCGAAGAGCACAACATTCTGCAGACCCTCAGAAGCTCAGTGGACTGCTCAGTTGAGACAAAGTATGTACAGTCGTGGTCAACTAATTAGGGACAGTTAAAACACGAAGAAATATTAATTATTCAAGTCCTTTTATTATCACCTATATTCGATATTATTGTCTGTTACTTTGTAAACATATTAATTGATAGTATTTTAGTGTTTAGAATAAAATAAAAATAAATAAATACATATTCTACTCGTATGCAACCTAATCAAAACACATCAACCAATAAATATGGTAAAAAATATCTGGCCACCTAATTATGGACATTTAGTTTTTGCCTTCTAAATTCAAAAAATTAAAATGTTATAGCTTTTCTTTTGCGCGTTTTTAATTATGGCGCCAATTTGAAAAGCGACTGTGTGTGTAAACTTATTAAATAATTAAAAATGTGGGTAGAAAGAAGAGTTGTGACGCAACAATGCGAAAAGTAATTATAAATTTTTACCAGTGAGGGTGGCCGTACAAGAAAATAGCAGTCAGATATTTTAAATGCACGACGATGACGTTTTCAGAACCTGAGATCTCACAATCTGACAAGGGACTGGCGCGTCACTTCTCACACGAACGATGACTACGGGGTGGAGTTCATAGCCAGTGTCGAGCACACCAGGTGATATATTTGATTATAATTATAAAGCGTCGGTGGCGCAACGGCAAGGGTTGCTATCTCCCGTCCGGGAGGTCGTGGTTCGAGCCTTCCCATGTACCAATGTGTTTTCGAATTTCGATCTCATATGTACGTTTTTTCGACGTTCTTACGGTGAAGGAAAACATCGTGAGGAAACCTGCACACATCTGCGAAGAAACTCGAAGGTTGTGTGTGAAGTCGACCAACCCGCACTGGGCCCGCGTGGTCGACTAAGGCCCGATCGCCCTAATTCAGGGTAGGCTCGAGCCTCTCCGTTGGGACGTATATGAGCTGATATGATGATGATGATAATTATTATTGTTATAAGAAGCGGTGGTAGCTCAGTGCGATTTGCGTAGTTGGGTTGATCACGCAGGTTAACTGACCTGAAGGAAGGTCATTATACCTAGATGGGTTTGACTGTTAGTGGCATTTTTCTCGACAGTTTTCGTGCTTCGAAAGGCACCCTAAGCCGTGTCAAAAGCCTTATTAGCGGCTTGAAAAACTTCTGACAGTGGGGTTAGTCATTAACCCTAGAACCTCCACCAACCCGGACTTGGCCTCTGTGTATGGCACAACCTTCCCGAGCTTGTGAAGACACCCGCAGTTGGGACGTTATTATTTTATTATTTATTTTTATTAATCGAAAAAAAATTGAGTACACAGGTAAACATTGGACTAACAAAACTGAATGGTCTGTTTGTCTGTAGGATCGACAGTCTCACAATTATACATTTTGATCACAGATAGGACGTAACTGTAGTAACTAGATTCTAAGTGAATAGGTACATAGGCAAGAGCCTAGTTCCTACTCAGTTATTAAACGAATAACTTGTCGCACGACTTCTTGTTAGTAGGTGGGTAGGTAGGGAGTGGGTTCTTTTAAAACGCGTGCTTCCATATGAGATTGATTTAATTTGTGAAATAAAGACACGAAAAGGGTCTTTACTATAGCAGCAGATTAGTAAATTAATTATTTAGTATATCGAGATGAAATGTTGATGATAGAATTTTTGTTTTTTTGAATGAAATTGTCAGATGGCGTCAACGTATGCGCGGAAAAGAAATAAATGGAATGAAAAGAAGGTCTAATAAAAAAGAACGCTTATCAGCGTGCCGCCTTGATGCCAAGGCCTTACCAATTGTGAATAAAAAAAAAAGACGAATTGTCATAGGTAAAATAAATACCAATTTTAAATTTCTGCCTTTATCTTATGCAAATGTTTGAATTCTACAGATACCCATTCTACGGTGTCCAGTTTCATCCAGAAAAAAGTTCTTTTGAATGGAAGCTATCCAAAAACTTTCCTCACTCAATGGAAGCAATAAAAGCCAACCGCTACTTTATGGATTTCTTCGTGCGGGAATGCAGGAAGAATCAGCACTTTTTCTCGAGCGCCGCGGAAGAGAACCAGTACCTCATATATAACTACGAGCCTTTCTTCACTGGGACGTTGGGCAGTGCCTACCATCAGTGCTATCTGTTTGAGCCACGTGGCAATGTGTCTTGCTGAGAATGTGACACTTCTTAGGATTAGTACACTAAGTTTAAGTCTCAATAAATATTTTATGCTTGTTAATAATTAGAAGCTTTTTAATGGTTTGATGTCGGTTAAGAGGACTGTAAACCTACGACGAAAATTTGACTTTTCATACAAATGACGATAGTGTTTTTCACCTCTTAAAAGTTATCCGATTTTGATCAATTTTTGATAGGTTATCAGTCAGAACAAATGATAGGTTTACCTATAGGTTTCGTTTTTCAAATTACTAATTGAAAAAAAAACCCGGTAAAATGCGAGTCAGAACCACGCACAAAGGGTTCCGTACCATAATACTAGATGGCACTAGATTCTTCATGTTTAAAAAAAGCACGTTTTTTTGTATGGAGACTTTGAATTTTAGAATTTTTAGTATTTGTTGTTATAGCGGCAACAGAAATACATCATCTGTGAAAATTTCAACTGTCTAGCTATCACGGTTCATGAAATACAACCTGGTGACAGACGGACAGACAGACAGACAGACGGATGGATAGCAGAGTCTTAGTAATAGGGTCTCACTTTTACCCTTTGGGTACGGAACCCTAAAAACAGTGGCCGAAATTAGTTTTATATGAAAATACTGTACGACAAAATAATAAAATTGAACTTATTAATTGTAATATAACATTTTAAATTTTCACGATTATTCATAATGTCAAATTGAATGCGGGACTTGACGTGATTTTATATAACACTACTGTCCCGGCGAACTTCGTACCGCCTTATTTCACACTACAATGCAATACACTACACTACACTGCACTGTACTGCACTGCACTCTACTGCACTCCACTGCACTCCACTTCACTCCACTGCACTCCACTTCACTGCACTCCACTGCACTCCACTGAACTCCACTGCATTACACTGCACTCCACTGCACTCCACTGCACTCCACTGCACTCCACTGCACTCTACTACACTCCACTTTACTTCACTGCACTCCACTGCACTCCACTGCACTCTACTGAACTTCACTGCACTCCACTGCACTCCACTGCACTACACTGCACTCCACTGCACTCCACTGCACTCCACTGCACTACTCTGCACTACACTGCACTAAACTGCACTATTCTACACTACATTGCACTGTTCTACACTACATTACACTACACTTCAATACACTACACACTATACACTACACCCTACACCCTTCAACCTACACCCTACACTGCACTGTACTGCACTGCACTCTACTGCACTCCACTGCACTCCACTTCACTCCACTGCACTCCACTTCACTTCACTGCACTCCACTGCACTCCACTGAACTCCACTGCACTCCACTGCACTCCACTGCACTCCACTGAACTCTACTGCACTCCACTTTACTTCACTGCACTCCACTGCACTCCACTGCACTCCACTGCACTCCACTGAACTTCACTGCACTCCACTGCACTACACTGCACTCCACTGCACTCCACTGCACTCCACTGCACTACTCTGCACTACACTGCACTAAACTGCACTATTCTACACTACATTGCACTGTTCTACACTACATTACACTACACTTCAATACACTACACACTATACACTACACCCTACACCCTTCAACCTACACCCTACCCCCCTTCACACTACACACTTCACACTACACTACTTTTTGTTGATAATGCAGGAATTTTTGAGGTAATTTTTTCACACCTTGGGTTACAGTTTTAGAAACGATCCCTATTTGAAAATATAATAATGCCTTTAGCAACCGCGGATAGTGTAGCTTCCCAACAGTACAAGAATTTTTCAAATCGGTCATGAAGTTTCGGAACCTGCTCAATGCAAACAAACAAATCCATCCTCTTTATAATATTATTATTACTACGCTACGGCTGCATTGCTTGGGGCCACACTGGTCATTGCGCGGCGGCGGTGTTTGTTTTCATAAATTCTTATTATCTTCTGAATGGAATGTCCGATTTAAGTAATTAAAAAGGTTATCTATAGGTATCGAAACATTTTTGATTATGAAATGATTTATTTGGATAAGGGTTAACACTAGGGTATGGTTACCATTGTCTGATTTTGGTCAGTTTTTTTATTAACTTTTAAAATGTAAAAAGTGGTTATAGTGAATTAACTACAATATGATATTTAATATTCCATTCTCAAGAACAAAGCATGCTGACCAATCGATCATGGTTAGATGTCTTTCAGAATACAATATGTATTTCTCAAGTATTGACATATTTTACGAAAAGCGCAACCAATTCAGGAAATCAGTTTTTGACTTTATTAAATCCAAATAATTAAAATAAACATACATTCACACACGCATACACACCCTCATACACTCTCACACACTCACTAACACTAACAAACAACACATCTGATGTAGTCGATTGCACGCGGATAGATAGATTAGAATACTTGAAATTTATTGGCATATGCATTTTCTAAAGTTTGATTACTGTAGATTTAAAGCTGTAATTTCAATAAATATATATAAAATATACAGTATTACGAAGTTTTTTGTAGGTATTGATATGTTCTCTAATATTGTAGAACATTTAGTTGTTCTATCATCAATAGTTTCCATAGCGTATGCGATGAAAGAATTTTTTATACAAATTTTTTACACCTTGGTTCACGTTAATGCAGTTTTATCAAGGATCCCTTATTTTTCCTAGTAATAAATATAGCCTATGTTACTCAACGATAATGTAGCATTCTAATGGTGAAAGAATTTTTTTAAATCGGTTCAGTGGTTTTTGAGTTTATCAATGACAAACATACACACACACACACAAAAATACAAATCTTTCCTCTTTTATAATATTAGTGTAGATATGAGCAGGTATTAATTAAACGTATAGCTTTTGTTCTGAGTAACAACTTACCAAAAATTGGCCAAAATCGTATAATTTTAACGAGGTAAAATCGCTATCGCCGTTTGTATAAAAAGTCGCAGGTTGCATTCTGCAACTCGTCTAGGAGACAGGAAAACTCCAAAATGAAAACCGGCGTGAGATCTCCGTTTGGCCAAGTAGGCATAGTAGAAGTAAATAAGTAGGGTTCAATCGGATAATGCGGCAGTCTTCTACAGCCGACCTGGCTCCGCAAGTTTCGACTTGTCGACATACTCATATCTTGTCACTTTGACGACGAGTACAGAAGTGCGAAAACAAAATATGCCGCCTGCCGACAAACTGATGCATGGTGCATTTTCGACTACAAATATCACGAGTTAAAGGTGAACGCACATCTGGCCGTATCGCACGCACCGTAGTCGCTGCATTCGAATTCGTTATATGAAGTTGTATGCAACTTTGCACATCTAGCCGCGCCGCAGTCGCCTAAGTACCAGTAGCGGCCGAACTCCTCAAGCCGCAGCTGATGACGTCACTAGCATTGACGTGAATGTTAGAAATTCAATGCGGTGCCGAGAGACTGACTGAGACAACTGCAGTGACTGCGGCGCTGAGACTTAAAAATGCGATAACTGCGGCGACTGAGGCGCGTGCGGTGCGGCCAGATGTGCGATCACCTTAATACAACTAAAACAAGCGACGTCGGGGAAATCCCCGTTCCGTTATTTATGACAGGGTTTAAATTTTAAAATTTTTAGATTTTTGTGGAAATTTGCAACATTGTCAGTGACTTCAATGGGAGCTGGAGGCTCTTTATATCCACGGGGCCCAGGCCCGCAGCCAAAAAAGCCGTAACAGAGATCCCTCCCCTGGCCGAGAGGGTGACGAAGGTCCTTGGCAGCATTGCGTTTCCTTGTGGCCTAGAAGGCGTAGTGTCTGTGGAAAAGACAATACTTCCGCTACACTGACTATAATGCGGTGATGTGGTTTGTTTGTAGAGATAGAGTATGGCTTTTAATGATTTGTTTGTAGAGTCATTTAGTTAGGCACTATACAGGGTGTAAGAAAAAGGTCACGGACCCGTTAACTAGGGGACTTATAATATTGAACAACTTTCCCCAAGGAAAACATAGTCAATTCTTAAAAAAAAAATCGGACCATCCATGCGAGTACACTAATAACTTTAGAAAAACCTAAAATCTTGAAAATTCTAATTATTCCCAGCGAAACCTTTCATTGTATGTATACCCATATCAAGGAGTTACTTAAAAAATAACTGATCCGCCTTCTTTGAGAAATCGCCATATTGGATTTAGAATGACGTCACTTATCTAACCATGCATTGTTCTCCAAACTAAACGTGTGTACAAAATTTTAGATCAATCGGGAACTGTGACGTGGTTCTCATTTAGCTTTCGATATTTGTCCCAAACTAACAGACAGACTATTTAACTAACACGACAAGCTATAAAGTTTGTAAAAAGCAGAAAATTGGTCTTTCAGCTGATCGATTTGTAAAAAGAGCTAAAACATTTTTTTGCGATTTCAGCAAAGTCGTAGAACAAATGATGTTCAGTATGATGAGTAGAAGCCCCAGTTTACGGGACCTACACAAATTTTGTTACACCCTGTATAAAGTTACTGTTAATGTAGTAAATATAAGAAAAGATGGGCGTCAAAATGTACGCGAGGAAAAGGCGACTACGATAATATTTGTGACCGTTTGTCTAAAGTTAATTGGTCAGCGATTTTATACGAAGGTTCCGTGGATGAAGCTGTGAAGGAATTTTACTGTATCATTAACCATTTAAAAGAAGAATTCATACTTACTAAATCAATGCACAATAGTCGATATCCCCCCTGTTATACCACTGCTCTTATAAAACTTATTAAAGAAAAATATTACAAGTTCTTTTAAAAAATCAAGGTTTATGGCAACAAGTGCGATGAGAATACATTCCGTCTTTTGTGTGACAGAGTTAAACTAGTCGAAGTAAAATGTTACTATACCTATATTGACCAGATTGAGAATGCTATTACTGAGAATATAAAAGTATTCTGGTCTTTCATGAAAAATAAACGCAGAAGTGGTTCTTAGCCAGCAAGAATGACTTATATGGGTCAGACTGAAAGCACCGGCGTACTGGTGAGTGAGCTTTTTTGTCATATTTCCACTCTACCTTTCTGAAGACAAGTTCTATCCTTAGCTCGGACCATTGTCCTTCTGGCCTTAGTGACACTCACAGCAACACCACAACAATTAATGTTAACGTCGATAATGTCTGTAAGTTATTAAAATCCTTGGATCTTAGTAAAGCTGCAGGGCCTGACTCGCTTCCTGCCTCCTTTATTGTTAATAAAATTGCGCCCATGAGCTTGCAATTCGTGTCTCGATTTTGTTCGAACATCCTCTTAATGATGGTATCATGCCATCTCTCAAGAAATCGGCGTTCATAACGCCTATTTATAAAAAGGCCCCAAATCTAATGACGAAAACTATCGACCTATCTCCAAATTATGTATATGAGCAAAAGTTTTAGAGCGTTTAGTTTATAATCAACTTTATGAATGCTTAAAGTGTAATTTTAGTCCTCAGCCGCACGGTTTTCTTCGAGGTAGGTCCACCGTTTCTAACTTAATAATATTCAATGAATTTCGTACTGCAAACATGGAGGATGGTAATTAGATAGACGTAGTAATTTATACCGATTACAGCAAGACCTTTGACAGAATAGACCAACAAATCTTATTAGCCAAACTGCACTCTCAAGGCGTTCGAGGTGACTTTTACACATGGTTCTCTTCTTACGTTCAAAACAGAAGTCAAGCAGTGGTACTCAACGGATATAGTCCATCTTGGGTTAGGGTTCCCTCAGGGGTGCCTCAAGGTTCCTTGATTGGGCCATTATTATTCGTTATATTTATAAACGATATTGGCACCTGTTTCGAAAATTGTAATTATCTACTTTTTGCAGATGATATGAAGATCTTTAATGTAGTGAATAGTACTTATGACGCACTTGCTCTACAAAGTGATCTGCAACGGCTTGATAACTACTGTTTGGATAGTAAACTTGATCTTAATGTCTCCAAATGCTTCTATATTAATTTTACTCGTAAGCATACTGTGTGTCAATATACATACAAAATAAGGCATGAATATTTAGGTAATAAAAATCTAGTAGAGATCTTGGTGTAATTCATGTTAATAAGTTATTATTCGATCAACGTAGCCAACAAAGCGTATTAAGCACTCGGATTCATAATCCGTTCGGCCAAATAATTTAAACATATGAAAACCTTAAAAATAATATATTGTGCCTATGTTCGAAGCCATCTAGAATATGCTTCCCAAGTCTGGAACCCATGTTATGAGCTTTACTCTAACAATTGAAAAAAATCAAAGAAAGTTTACACGTTTCTTAGGTTTTAAATTTAAACTCGGTTATCTTAAGTATGAGGATCGTTGCGAGAAGCTACATTTTCTTCCACTTCATTAACGTAGAAAGATTGCAGATGTTGCCTCTCTGTCTAAAATAGCCCAGAATAAAGTTGACTGTCCGGAACTTCTAAGCAAAATTAAACTTAAAATACCATCACGTAACTCCTGTAGCAATGCATTACTTCACATCCCTTTCATCCATACTAACTATAGGCGAAACAGTTACATTCCTAGAATATGTAGACTAATTAATCAACTTAACAAAGACCACCGTTTCGACATATTTTGTAACAGAACTGGTAACATTAAAAGTATGTTGTCTAGGTATCCCTTTACGTAGAAGTCATCTCTGCGATTCTTTTCTTATTAATATTTTACTTTCTTATTTTTTCAATATTTTTTTTCACTTATGAATTTTGTTTCCTTTTTGTATTTGTGAAATATTACCTTGATTTTTATAATATGTACGGTTAATGCCTTTAGGTAATTTTAATTGTTACTTTCTTTTATTATGTGGAAGCTTGTAATTAGCTTGTAGTAACTATTTCTATTTACCAGTTTGTAAATAAGGCTGTAAGCTCCCCAAATGAAATAGGTAAAATAAAATGAAACAGAAATAGAAATAAATACCTAAAAAATTGATAAATAAAATAATTGTTCTAAAATGTGAACAGGCGCTACTGATTGCTGAACAAATGTCCAACGGGGCGTTTTTCAGTTGGTCGTCCCCTGCAAGTCATCTTCCATCCTCTCTATATGGCCAAGCCAGCCAAGATGAGCTGACTTTACTTCGTCCAAAATATTGGGCTCGGATACAATTTTCAATTTCATGGTTCTTTAGAAGCCTCCAGCTCCCATTCTACCCTCTGATTAGTCCTAGAATTAATTAACAAACAAAATCACCCCGTAAGAATTTAATATGTAGTGAAAAAATTAAAAAAACGAATCATTTAATGAAAAAATGTTCTTAGCAAATTCTCAGTAATTTTGAAACACTTAATCAACGATACCACACACTTGTATAAAAAAAGCAGACAAGAGCGAGTCGGACTTGCCCACCGAGGGTTCCGTACATATTATAAATCATAACAGTGCAACCTGGTAGGTATTTCATTCTTCGTCATAAATCAAAAACTATAATCATGAAAAAGTGTATTTTAGCTTGTGTTACTGAAGCCCTTTCATACGATACCCCAAATGATAAGTTTACTCAATTCAAAATTTGGACCGCCGCCGTTCCTTGCATAATTAATTCCGTAATTCATAATTCATAATAATTTATTTGCCTTAAACATGGTATATAAAGATCTTAAAATATGTATATAGAACTCATGTTTAGCTAGTATTTAAAATAGCATGCAAAATTTTTTAATCTTAGTCACAAACATACAAAAAATGTCAATCTTCAACTAAAGTAATCTACAAATTTAAAAAGTCTTCAATATTATAACAGTCTGTGTCATTTAGCCACTTATGTAATTTGATATTGAATTGTTTATTGTTTAGATCCTTAATTTCATGCGGTATTTTGTTATATATACATGCGAATACACATCGTCAGGCAACTTTTATCATATACAAATGACCTGGGAATTTCTTGAAACACTAGCTTTTCTAGGTCCCTGCGGGATCTGATACTTCCATCACATGCTCTTTTAAATAGTCCGCTATTTGTCCGCACAAATATACAAATTTCATAAATGTAGAGCAAGGGTAGCAAGGGTACTTTAAATAAAGACCATATTTTTATGATTTAATTACAAATGTATAGTTTTTAAGACGATTTAACTTGCCAAATTTCATAGTTCTAGGTCAACGTAAAATACTATATAAATTATGATATCCTTGAGAGTGTTGAAATATACGTTTTTTGTGGAATAAACGGCCGTATCTTTTTTTTACGCTAACTTAGAAGTATGATTTTTCTTACAGAATCAAGGCACTGTAGGCTGAAATATATGGTATTAATTTTAACTCGACACCTCTACGCGTTCCCGAGATAAAGGGTCTTGACAGACAGACAACCGGACAGACAGACAGACAACAAAGTGGTCCTATAAGGGTTCCGTTTTTTACTTTTGAGGTACGGAAACCTAAAAAGCATCCAAGTAGGGATGTTAAGAAGGTACCCTAAAAACGATTGGCGTTACATTTTTGTGCTTGTGCTTTATCACCATCATATCAGACGAAAGACCTTCACTGCTGGACAAAGGCCTCCCCTAAATATTTCCACGACGACCGGTCCTGAGCTGCCCGCATCCAGCGGCTTCCTGCGACCTTCACCAGGTCGTCGGTCCACAGCGTGGGAGACCTGCCTACGCTACGTCTTCCTTGTGCTTTATAGCTGTAATAATCTTTGAGCAAAACGGCTGTGATATAACGACGGACACACAGATAGACTGCTTGTACAAAACAAAAAAAAATAGTACACCTAGAAAAAAATCGGTGCGCAAAATTTCATCAAAATCGGCTTAACAGTTTCTCTGCAAATCGAGAATCGAGAACACACACACACACACACATATTTTTTTCAGAACACTTTTTTGGTGAAATATCGTAGTGCCTATTTTTTTTTAATCATAACCTATGACTTCTATAAATATGACACGTGCGTTGTGTTAGCTAAAAGCTACATATTTAATAAAAGTGCTGTAGTTGTAGGTGCTAAAATTTTTAATTACTCAACAATGTCAATATCAAGTCATTAGATGCTAATAAATAAAAAAAACCACTAAAAGATTGACTGAAAGACGAGGTATTTTATACTTTAGAAGAATATTTTTCGAATTTATTTCTACTTGCTTTTTATATTTTAATTTTTGATTATAATGATGACTATATTTTAAATGTTAAAACATGACAATTGTATGCCCGAAATGGGTAAACTGATGATACTAATTAATTTTAACAACTACGAGTATAATACTCAGTTTTGACAATTAATATTATCTTATCTATTTGCTCCTTCTTCGCCCACGTAGGTTATTTAACTTGTTTGGTCATTGACCGTACTTACCTAATGTTTAAGATATATCTTCATTAAACTACGTTGTAACTATTGTATTTTTTTGTTGACTGTATGTTGTTTGTTTGCGTTATTTTAGTCACAGGTAATTTATTAGAGTCCATCTGATTAATTAAATTGATTATATGACCATTAGGCCATTGGCTATTTGATGAACTATTCTTTCTTGTAAAAGAAATAAAAAGAAATATACTTGCATTAACTAACGAGTTGGCGCCCTACTTTACTTGCTACTAAACGTAATAGTCACAAAAGTGAAAATGTATAAACCACAAAGTATTCAAAAATTTCACAAGGATTTAACAAAGCCTGCAACAAGAAAAATACCAAAAAGTTTATTTGCATTTTTCTTCATCTTACAATTTTGTTTCGGTTTCGATTTTGGATTCACTAAAGCTTTAAAACCACATCTGAGGAATTTAAGTAATTGTATTACTTTTTTAGTAGGGATAGGTATTTCCATTATATTGACGGCTCCGTACCAACCGAACATGGCCACTTTGGAAGTGTACTGGGTCACAACGCGTTTGATGCACTATATTGTCTATTTTATTGTACTTCATTACTTCACCCGGTACACAATGTACGACTTTATAAAAGAAATGAACAAAATTGGCAAAACAGAGACAGCTACAAACCAAGAAAATTTTGGAGTGTTTGCGCTATTGTACACGTTCGTAATACATTTCATTAAAGTTGCAATATATTTTGGATATTGTTTAAAAGAGACTTGTGATTATTATATTCCTATTTATGTGTACGATATTCCATCGCATGCGACGGACATTGTACCAACGGTTATAACTTTAATATATACGTACGTCTATTTTTCTCTTAAACAATTAACGCAAGAGTCATCGGAAGCCTATATAGATATTGACACAATGCAAAGAAAATATATGAGCATTACGGATTGTTATGACAAGATCAAAACGATACATGATCATTTAGTAAGTTTTTTTTTTACTTTTTACAGCTGTACCGCTTAAATTATCATAGATAGGTACTCACTAAAACTTTCGTTTTTTTAGTTCATTACGATGCTGCTGTTTGAGTTGCCACATCTGATTGGGATGATGTGGTTCATGCTTCATTACATTAAGGAGGGGGTAAGGAAGGAAACATATTTTATTTATTAAAAGCTTTTATTTATCTTGTAATGTTTGTATGTATGTATGTTTGTTGCGTGCGATCTATTTAATTCTATTGTGGCCAAGGTCTTTTCTTCTTTCCATTAGGCACAGAATCAGGTTTCAAAAAAATAAATGAAAATCAAATTCAATGATAATTTATTTGCATCAAACATGGTAGTAGGATGGTTAATATAATTTTATAGAGCAATCATGTTTCGCTTGTGCAAGGCATGCAAATGTTTTTTTGATGTGTAACATCTTTGCTCTCGCTTTCCTGCAATTTGTGGGAGTGATTTAGTGAAATGGGACGGAAATGTGTAACATGGGACGGAAATGTGTAACAGGAAGTCGCGAAAGCGCGGAATTCTACTTTACGAGAGTCCGACTCGCACTTGGTCGGTTTTTTTCGTTACTGTCAGATCCGCCACCCAGGTACAATATCGTCATCAAATCTAACTAACCTAAAGTATTTTGTCACATGTTACACATCATATTATGCGAGTACTGTAGGTCTCGCTCGAATTTTTTTCATTTTTTATTATTCATAATTGGTAAGCCCTTGGCATCATCTCATCATCATCTCTCATGTTTAACATAGATTAAAATTATAATTATAATGTCACGTAAATCTTTAAAAACTTTAAATGTTAACAAGTATGGTTTTGTCAGAGAGATATTCAACGACACTATAATATTTTTTTTCACTAAGCCATTTAAACAATTTTGTCTTAAAGGTTTAAGATTCAATGCACTCAAATGCCTTTAAAGCCCACTAATGAGAGACACAAAAGTTAATTGTACACCGTATGTTACATCTGTCTTACTGTGGTGCCAGTGCCTCCGTGTGTGCGATTTCTAATAAATGGTTTAAATTAAATTTGTTAAATGATTTATAGAAATGTTTTTTTTTAACTCTGAAATATTCATTTGCCTGGCGGTTTATCCAAATGCGCAAAAAGGAGAATAACGTTTTAACTGGTGAACGTATGTATGTATGTCTGTTTCTTTGACTTACGTGGTAGCCTGTATAGCCTACTCGTAAACGGCTTGATGTATTTTGGAGAGGGAAGTGTCGTTAGATTCGTTTTAAACCCGTGAGTGACATATAATTTTCTCCCGACTGTCCAAAAAAGGTTATGTTTTTATGCTGTTAAGTGTTGAATTTTTAATTAAATTAAATTAGGTTATTTAAGAAATAAGTAGTTAGAAATGCTTATATTTCCTAATGTTTTAGATGGGTTGGTTCAAATATACGTTAGAGATCATCTACTGTTGCCACATTATTGTCCAGTTGAGTGTGTCGGCAGTGGTGGCTGAAATGATAAACATCCAGTACGAGGCACTCAGGCTTACCTTGCACAAGATGTGGATATCCACAAAAGGCAAGTAAAAAAAATAGTAGATTTAGGAGTTTCAAGTAATATTGAATATCTTTTGTTGAAGGAAAACTTCGTGAAGAAACCTGCAAACTGGAAGGTGTGTGTGAAGTTGACCAACCCGCACTTGGTCCGCGTGGTCAATTAAGGTCCGATTGCCCCAATTCAGGGTATAGTATGCTCGAGCCCCTCGGTGAAGACATACATGAGCCGATCTGATGAAGCTATATCGAAAGCACATTTTTAAGTATTATGTAAATAATTTTAAGGATTTTTTTGGGTCGGGATTGTTGGTTCAGCAGTGGACGTCTTTCAGCTGATATGATAATGAACTAATAGGGGTGAAGACAGTATCAGAAATAAATTTTGAACTCTTGGTCACTAAATTGCCCAGGAGGGCAAACGAGTAAGGTTTTCCGAAGTTTAAGTAGGAACTTAAACTTCGGAAAACCTTACTCGTTTTATTTTCCATCTAGTCTTCGATTTTTAATTTACCAAACTCACAAAATGAGTACATAAACTATGACGTCACGCCTAGGCATTTCAAACATTTTTAGAACAAAATTTCGTTTTTGACAGATGATAAAAAGTAAACCAGATGACTAGCATTCGTCATCCCTATTGTGTTTCTCGATTTTATTTTAGAAACAAAAAAAAACATGTTAATTTCGTTTTGAACTGACTTCTATACTAATTCTGTCACTTGATTAAGAATTTAAAGTCGCCTATCCAAATGTATCCAATCTATACTAATATTATAAAGAGGTTAAGTATGTATGTTTGCATTTAGTGGGTAATCTCCGGAACTGCTCATCCGATTTGAGAAATTCTTTTTAACCGACTTCAAAAAAAGGCGTTCGACGTTTGTGAATCGATTTAGATGATTCTTTTTTTGTTAGAAAGAAGATATCCCAAGGGTGGTACCATGATAAGGAAACCAGGAACTGATGATGGCATCCCAGAGAAATCGAGGGGAATCTTAGTTTCCTGTTTGAAGTTGTTTTTTTTGGTCAAAATTATACTAATATGTAGAATGGCCCTTCAAGATACTATAGGTTAATAAATATACTACGCATTCTCGATATGCACGCACCACCGATTTCCACACTGGCAACTGTTCATATAATGTGGGTTTACCTCGAAGACTTCTATACAAAATATAGAAGTCTTTGGTTTATCCTAATTCCTGACTCTGGAACGCTTGCGACTTTTGTTGACGACCGCAGTGATCGGGTGCCTTGGGATAGACTTTTTTTTGCACAATTGGTAAGCCCAAGACTATTTCAGCTACACTCATATAGCCAAGGTAGCCTCACTGGAGAACGCTCTGCTTGTGTAGACAGAGGTTTGGGTTCAGATCTTGGTTGATGGCAATGTTTTTTTAACGGGGGGCTTATGCTACAACTGAAGAGCCCGCTGGAGTTCATAAATCTCATACAAACGTAGTCTTTGATTCATTTGTTATCCAAACAAACGATTTTGAAATAGTTTTATATCGATTATCGGATGACATATCTGTGTCGGTATTGCATTACTTTTTTTAAAAACGAAACAGGTATCCATTATTAGCCAATAAGCTTGTTTTCAAGGCAAACAAACGGAAAACAATATTATTGGTTAGTAATGGAATCTATTTCGTTTTTTTAAAAAGTAATGCGATACCGACACAGATATACATTATCCAATAATCGATATAAAATAATTTCAAAATCGGTAGTTTAACCAAACAAATGAATCAGACTACGTTTGTATGGGATTTATGAACTCCAGCGGGCTCATAAGGGTTTTTCAAAAGGGACCGACTATATTTGGATTAAAAAAAAAACAATGATTGTCAACAATTTTCATTTTTTAGAGGCTTATACTCTATGGCATTATGTACCGAACAATTTTAATGACCACCTCGGCTTCGCATGGTAGCGTGAATAAGAGAGGTATAATTTTCCATAACTTTTTGACATAATGGCTCCTCTATTTCATTGATGACGCGTGTTACTCTTTAGGTCTTGGACAGTTCTTGACTTGTTCGCATACACCATTGATTTCACATAACCCCACGAAAACAATTAATGGGCGTTAAATAACATGATCTTCGAGGCCATGTCTTGTCCCCGAATCTTGAGATACAAAAATCGTTTGAATTTATCTTTCAATAAATTGACTGTTTTTCTGGCGGAATGACACTTTGATAATACACATTTAATCATTTCAACGCGTTGTTTAACCGTATAGCGACTCAGCGATTCATCATCATATCAGCCGAGGGACGTCCACAGCTGGACATAAGCCTCCCTCAAGGATTTCCACGACGACCGGTTCTGCGCTACTCGCATCCAGCGGCTTCCGCGACTCAGCGAATTCTAAACATTTATTGACTCATTTGTCGAAAATTCGCGTTAATAGACAATATAACATGGCTGCCATCGGCTGTCAAAGATACCTTGTCTCTATTGAAAAACCCTTTCATCATCATCATCATAGCTGGACAAAGGCCTCTCCTAAGGATTTCCACAACGACCGATCCTCTCGGTCTTATCCAGTGGCTTCCCGCGACCCTCACTAGGTCGTTCGCCTGCCTATGCTACGTCTTCCGGTGTGCGGTCGCCACTCGAGAACTTTACTGCCTCAAGGCCATCTGTTCTACGAGCTATGTGCCCTGCCCACTGCCAGTTAAGTTTAAAAACCCTTACCAGTTTTAAAGTGAAACTTTCATTACATCGTCTCAAACTTTTGCGTCTGTGTGTTGCATATCGCGTGACGGTTGCTTTCGTCTGACGGTATGATGATCGTTTCGTCCTCTGTATAGTTTCACTTTTACCGTGGTTTCATAAAACCACACACTTACTTTTTTAATTATATTTTCAGATGAAGTTAAAGTCACAGCACTGAGACACCTGCTGCGCTATATGAAGGTGCAGACGGTGCATCACAAGGCTTGGCGGATGATACCCACCGACGTGCGACTGTTAGTCTCCCTGTTCAGTTTGTGCGCCACCTACATCATCGTGGTGGTGCAGTTCACGCATCTGTTTGAGTAAAAAACAAATTCTACAGGTGTCCCGCAGTAACAGAGTGTCCCGCAATAACAGAGTGTGTGCACTTGTGGAAGACGGTGCATCATAAGGCTTGGCGGATGATACCCGCCGACGTGCGACTGTTAGTCTCCCTGTTCAGTTTGTGCGCCACCTACATCATCGTGGTGGTGCAGTTCACGCATCTGTTTGAGTAAAAAACAAATTCTACACGATGTTTAATAAGTGAAACTTTTATTACATCGTCTCAAGCTTTTTCGTCTGTGTGTTGCTTGACGGCAACGTCTCAAGCTTTTTCGTCTGTGTATTGCGTGACGGCAAAGAGATTATTACATCGTCTCAAGCTTTTTCGTCAGAGCAGCCATGATCGTTTCGTCCTCTGTACCGTAGCTCCAAGACGAGAGCAGCCATGATCGTTTCGTTCTCTGTACCGTAGCTCCAAGAGGAGTGTTACTTTTATTACATGATCGTTTCGTCCTCTGTACCGTAGCTTCAAGACGAGAGCAGCCATGATCGTTTCGTGCTCTGTAAATGTCTATAATGTGAAAAAAAGTTTCACTTTTACCATGGTTTCATAAAACCACACACTCTTTTTTTGCGACAAGGGCTTTCTTGGGGAAAGTTGTTCAGTTTCATGGATATAAGCCCAGTAGAGAGCGTCGGTGGTGTAACGGCTGGGAGGTCGTGGTTCGAATCCTGCCACGTGCCAATGTGTTTTCGAGTTTCGTTGTCATATGTATGACGACGCACACGCCTGGGAAGAAATTCGATGGTTGTGTGTGAAGACGACCAACCCGCACTGGGCTCGCGTGATCGATTAATATCTGATCGCCCTAATTCAGGGTAGGCTCAAGCCCCTCGGTGGGCAAGTAATGAGCTGATATGATGAAGTCAAGTTTTAAGAATATCATTATCTTTGAACCTGTGCATTTAGACTATAAATAAAAACATGTTCTGTAATAGGTACAATTACATGTGAAAAATGTTTCTTAACTAAAGATAATCAGTTTAAATAACTTTATTTATTTATAGTTTATTGTACTTAGGAAAAATAAACTACACATTTTACAAAGTAAGGTCACACAAAGGGTACAGCTTATTTCTAAAGAAGTTTATTCCAGTAGACCCGGGTTATGTTAACCCATAATTACTCGCGCGGGGTCCGCTTGGACCCCAGCGTCAATTCAAATGTCTGCTATTGCTAGGAATTTGACATAGAAATTTGAATAGCCTCTTGAAACAGTCACTGCTACATAACTCAGTTGCGGGTATGACACGGTATTGTGATGTAGTGTCTGTATAGCGTGTTTGGGTCCGCAAGGACCCCGCGCGAGTATTAACGTGACTTTTTTCTGAAGTAAGATTTTTATTTTCTTGTTTTATACAAAGCAATGGTGGACCAAAATATAACCAGAAGAGTATTCCTCAAGCTTTTAGCCGTAGATTTAGTAAAACCACATCAAGCTGCTCGAGCAAATATACCATCTTTGCTTAGACCATTACAAAAACACTTGAGAGAAATTGAGGAACATGACGATCCTGACCCATCTTCTCTATCCACTTCGTCGACTTCTAAAGGCCGTTATGTCATCTGCCCGAGGTCTAAGGATAAAAAAATAAGGTCCCGATGTACCAATGTGTTAAATTTGTCTGCAAGGATTTGAGTATGATATGTGTAAATTGCCTAAAAAACCGTTCTTAAATTGTATCGTATAATCATCATATTAAACTATTATTTTTTGTTATCTTCAGACTAAAATTTTTATTTTTGAGTTGATTTCTAAAGAACTTCAATAAAAACATCTGAATTTCTACTTGAAGAAGTTTTATTTCAGATTTGAAAATGGGGTCCGAACGGACCCTATACGAGTATTTCTGTAAGATTTTGGGCACGAGTAATTAAGGTTTAATCGTTGTCTACAAGTTTATGCAATGTTATAAAATTCGTGGTTTCAAAGAGCTCTCTTTGTTAGAAGATTCTTAGAATCCGTTGTTTATCTACTTACATAATAATAATTACGTACCAATCGGAAAGTTAAGTTAATGTTTGTATTAGTCATACTTTATGTGACGAAAACATCAGGTACGAATCTTGTTTGTGCGAAAATGCTGTGTGTGACCCATAAGTAATTAGTTGAAAATTTTAATAAAAACGTTGATATGTAAAAACGTTAGAATCGTGTCAATCTAAAAGGGACACTAAATTAAAAATGTATTTTTTTTACTAAGGTACTACTGACGGCAAATAAGAGCCACCCTTATTAAAACCCAATTATTTTGCGCAAGAATAAAATGTAATAAATAATAAACGGTTAGGTTACATCCATACATTAAAAACTTTACAGTAACTACATTTTGAAGGAAAAACATTAAATGCACATTGTTTTTCAACGGCCGGAGGGGTTTTTCATAATAAAATAGTTTTATAAGCAAAATGCTTAATCTACAGATAAGATGCAAAATGCTTATAAAAATATTTACAGTTTTTTTAAAAATCCACTATTGATAAGTATTTGGTAACATCCCACCTGATGGTAAGTGACGATGATGCTGAAGTAGGAAGCGGGCTTACCAAGATTCCTCAACGCAATGGGGATCTGGTTATCTAATCTTCAAGCCGGAACACATCAATGCTGTTAACACTGATTTTTGGCGGTAAGATTTAGATAATATGGTGGCAGCTGGTCAGGCGGGCTATGAAAATGCCCTACCATCAACCCAATCGAGTCTTACAAAGTTGAAGCCCGCCGGGAATCGAACCCGCGACTTTCTGGTGTGAAGCGAATGGACTAACCATTACGCCACGGAGGCGGTTAATGTTTGTTTAAGAAAAACCCTAAATACATACATATACATACAAAACTCGAAATCATACATACAAAAACCGGCCAAGTGCGTGTCGGGCCACGCGCAATAAAGGGTTTCGTAGTTGCCATTATCGCGTCCATATCTAATTTTCGAATTTCCATATACAGCGGTTTAGTTGTTAGGGGGTGGAAAAACTCGACGCCAACAAAATTTAGAATTTTCAAGCCTATTTTTTTACGGAACCCTAAATTATAAAATGGTCTTAGACGACTCACAACAATTTTTTAAGCTCGGTTTGACGAAAAAAAAACATCCCCACTTGTACCCTTAAAAAGTTTTTTTTCTAAAATTACTAATAGTCTTGGAGCTAGGCCGTGGACAGACAGACGTAGACGGAGAGACAGACATGACGAAACCAGGCCTCCGTCACTCCATGTACTTGCGCGCTATAATTACCTACCGCCCGGCCCAGCGTTCTCGGGCCGTTTGCGGACCCAATTCAGTGCGGTTTTCACAAACGAAGCGCACGCACGTAGTTCAATTTAAATCGTTTCGTTCGTTCGTACGCGTACCTACGATGCCGTCTGGTGCCTTATGTGCTGTAGATGGGTGCAAATAAAGCAAAAGAAGAGATAAACACCTAACATTTTTCCATTTACCTGTCAATGAAGAAAGGTAAGTGATAAACTATTACTATTTATTGTCGTTTTAAAATTATTTTTAATACTAGGTATACTAAGCATTAGCTAGTACTCTTTATTACACTGTGGCATTAGCTTGCCTTTCAAACACATTTTTACATTTTTTTGTTACATAGAAACGTCATACTTATCTTAAACACTATTTTAACAACGTTTAAAAAGCTATTTTTATTAAAATATAATTGTGATAATATGTGAGTCGCAGGCGCGGCGACCTGTCTCAACTTGTCGTGCTGTTAGCGCACACAAACACTTGTGACATAACTATTTAGTAATCTGTGCTTGTGATTCGGTTTTATGCGATTTATAACCGAGAATTTAGAAAGGGTAAGAAATTAATAAAAAATTATATCAAAATAAAACACATGTAACTCTTAAAGATTTTTTTCATTTTACTTACACACTGACCTCTAAAATTATGTGTTATCTAGATGTATTGCACAATCAGCACCTTTTTAAAAAAAATATATGTTTTACTAGCTGTTGCCCGCGGCTTCGCCCACGTGGGGGTATGAAAAATAGATAAGAACCTATTCTCAGACCTACCCGATATGCACACAAAATTTCATAAAAATCGGTCGAGCCGTTTCGGAGAAGTATGGTTACTAACACTGTGACACGAGAATTATATACATATATATACTAGCTGTCCCGGCGAACTACGTACCGCCTTACATTACACTACACTACCCTACCCTACACTACCCTAACCTACCCTACACTACCCTCCCCTACCCTACACTACACTACACTACCCTACCCTACCCTACACTACCCTACCCTACCCTACACTACACTACACTACCCTACCCTATCCTACCCTACCCTACATAAGAACCTTCTCCTGACAATAACGAACTCGACAAAAAAAGAATTAGCCAAATCGGTCCAGCCGTTCTCAAGTTATGCGCTTACCAACACGTTTTGCGATTCATTTTTATATATTAGATATATAGATAGATAAATGATACAATTTTAAACTACCACCTATAAGTCAAAACATATTCACAGTTCTCAATAACATAGACACAAAAAGTTATGTTAATTTAATTTTATCGAAGAGGCAGCCCTGCGATTGCTGTGGGATCGCGTGGTGTGAAGCAAGCTGACGCGATGGAGTAGGCTATTATAGCAGTAGGTATTGGAAATTTACTACTGAGTGAAGTATCTGTTACGTAGTAACTAATTAGTAATCTGTGACGAAACTATAAGGGTTCCTTGTTGTACTACGACCAAATCTTAAAACGAGTATAACAATCGGATTGAAGAACAAATTAAGTTTTGTAGTTGAAATAATGTTCTCCCATACATTGATTTACGTCACGGCCAACACTGCAAACGTAAGTTTGTAAATACATTTTTTTTAATATGATATAAATACCAATTTACACTTTTCGGATATTTTCCTTTACTAGTTTGACCAACTCCAAAATATACAAATATGTCCAGCTGTGGACGTCCTTCGGCTGATATGATGATGATGATAATGATTTAAAGAAAATCATCATAGACCTATTTAAACTGTTCTTGATTCGGATTCAGTAGAATCTAATTAGCATTATAGTAATATCAGAAACTGTGCTTGTTCCAAGTTAAGGCTTTAGGGATCGTAACTTTTGTAACAAGAGTGATCTGGAGGGTATTTAAAATAAAGTCAGTCAGTCAGTTCCTAAGCCGTGGTTTCATTGCACTCCATGATGGAAACCCCTTCTTAGTAAGAACGAACCGGTGCGCGTGGTAATGTGGTTAGCGGACATCAGTTTCCCTTTTGTTTTTTTTATATGCTGGAGATATTCTTAATTTACTTGCTACGTGTGTGTTGTTTAGAGTGGCTCTTATTTGCCGCAGGTACCTTACCTAAAAACTGTGTGAAATATGTAAATAGCCTAGCATAGTAGGCTAAACAATAAATACTGGACCGTGTCCTTTACATCATCTGTCTATACAAGGCGCTTGTACGAACCAAAATAGACACAGCCTCAGCTATCTGGAATCCTCACGAGGATGTGTATATTTTACAACTCGGGAAAATCAAGTAAGCCTTCACGAAGTTTCTCCTCGGAGTGCTAAGTGCTAAGCTTTAGAAAAGCGAAGAAACTGCGAACTTATGACGGGCGCCTGCCAAATAATGAGGTTTGAAATGCAGTGCCCTCAGCTGACGATGGTCTTGCGACTATTCACATCACACCGGACAAGCGCATGGCACCGGAAAACGTAGTGTAGGCAGGCCTCCCACGCGGTGGACTGACAACCTGGTGAAGATCACGGGAAGCCGATAAATGCGGGCAGCGCAGGACCGGTCGTCGTGGAAATCCTTGGGGGAGGCATTTGTCCAGCATTGGACGTCTCTCGGCTAATATAATGATGGGAGGTAATGATCTCTTTGGTACCGACTCTTTTAATGTTTACGGATGTAAAGAGCGATGTTTATGTTACGTGGACAACGGTCCAGCAGTGGACGATTTTCGGCTGATATGATGATGATGATGATGATGAAGCGCGTGGCCCTTCGCAGGCTGCGATTGCTCGAGCACTCCACATGCTCGAGGCGGCGCTGCAATCCGACATGTTTGCTGACCCCTGCAGCTTATTCCAAGAGTGTTTGAGATTCTGTAAGAGAGATGGAAGATGAGTTCTGTTGGTGTGTGAGCTATGTAAAAATGAATTTATAGAATGGCACGGCGGTGTTTGTATTGCTTGTTATTTTATGATAATTTTAATTTTAATTTGTCATGTACGTAATTTTGATAACACTGTGCAAAAATGTTAACTGTTATGAAGTGTTATGAAATAAACAAAACTAAAAATACATTTTGTACTTACAATTTTATTTTCTGCCTATTATGTTATCTTTTTTGTACACAATAAACTGTTAAATTAAAAATGAAAGGTGAAATTGAATGATTTTCAGACAGCTTCGCTTTCCATTTCAATCTGATGAAAAGAATAAAAAAAGTATTTCGTTCTTAATTATTTGTCCAGCTAGTGTTCCTGCAAATAAATGAGTTCTTGTAATTTAATAAATAAATAAATAAACATCGGCTTCCCGCGACCTTCACCAGGTCATCGGTCCACCGCGTGGGAGGCCTGCCTACGCTACGTTTTCCGGTGCGCGGTCGCCACGCGAGAACTTTACTGCCCCATCGGCCATCTGTTCTACGAGCTATGTGTCCTGCCCACTGCCACTTCAGTTTAGCGATTCTGTGAGCTATGTCGGTTACTTTAGTTCTCCTGCGGATCTCCTAGTTTCTGATTCGATCACGCAGAGAAACTCCGAGCATAGCACGCTCCAGGACAGCGCAGGACCGGTCGTCGTGGAAATCCTCGGGGGAGGCCTTTGTCCAGCAGTGGACGATTTGTGGCTGATATGATGATGATGAAATAAACATGCACACTGTTTTGACAATATTGTGATACTAAATAAAACAGGACAGTCATAGCAAAATTCTACAACATTATTAAATCATTTTTATAAACTTATTGTACAATTTATTCTGGTGACAAAATTAAATTGGCCTCGTATCTTTTATCGTTCTTAATTAATTAACCACCACTGTATATATATTTGCACGGTAAATGACACGGTAAAATATGGGAAAAAATAATATTCAAGATAAGTATGCTTTGTAGAAATACCATCAGGTGAGATGAGGCCAAAGGCTTACCAATTGTAAATAAAAAAAAATGTATCGAGAAATACCTTTAAAGATCAAATATCCGAGTACCTTCTTGGGCACAAGCTCACCTAATGCTTACTTAATTATTATTAGGAGTACAAGCTTTATGTTAACTAGGCATCTTAGTTAGTTTGGGACAAATCTTGGAAGCTTAACTAGAACCATTTCCCGATTTCCGATTGAGCTGAAATTATAGTCTGGTTGACAATGCATGTTAAGTGACGCCATTCTAAATCTAATATGGTGGACTCCCATTTTTTAAAATTTAAACTTCACTTATATATGTCTTGAAATTTTGCAATCAATATTTCACTCCCTTCCTCTGAAGCTATTGGGCTGAAATTTGACATACACGTTAATTCTGGATGCATGTTAAGCTAAGTGACGTCATTTTCCATTGAATATGGTGGAATCCCAAAGAAGGCGGAACAGTTATTTTTTATGCACCTTTATGATATGGGTATCAAATGAAAGGCTGAGAAGAATGCTGAGAAGAATACTAAAAATATTAATTCTTTTCAAATTGAAGCTTGTACCTAAAGGTTTTTCGAAAACTAGTTTTATTCATTTGATGTGTGAAAAAATCAAGTACTACTTATTTTTTTATCCACAATTGGTAAGCCCTTGGCTTATTTACATAATGAAAGGAAATAAAATTTACCCAATCTTAAAAGAAGTTTGTTGACACTGGATTGAGTAAGATGTAGGTACTCGTAGCTGGTAAGTTTTTTATTTGTGACTTGTAAATTGTGAATTTTTTTTCTTTTAATAATATGTGTAGACATGTAAACCTGCACACATCTGCGAAGAAACTCAAAGGTTGTGTGTGAAGTTGACCAACCCGTCTGGGCCTGCGTAGTCGACTAAGGCCCTATCGCCCAAATACAGGGTAGGCTCGAGCCCCTCAGTGGGAACGTATGTGAGTGAGTAGGCAAGTACTGAGAGACAGTTTCACCGCTACAAAAATATAACGACTTTTTAGAAAGCAACTAAACCTAAGGTAGTTGCTGACGCAGCGCTAACGCTTAGCTAGCGGAGGCAGTTCCTAACCTCACCAGTCTCTATGCATACGGGCAGCAGGACATACACGCGATAACTTAAAACGCAGATCCATCTATATTGCATTTCATTTTCTCATAAATTAGTAACACCATAGAGACCACTAAAGTAACTTAAATCCCTCCCTGTACCCTGTATGTGGCGGCCACAAATAGCCGCGGGCTGTGTTTGAGACTTTGAGTACAAGGGGTTATTAAGGGCACAGCGGAAGCACCCATTCATATTATACTGTGTATTTTACGCTATTATATAATTCGTATTTTCATTGTAGACACACTGCTGCAGCCAGAAAACATTTCTCGGCTATTGCACTGCGATATTTTGAACTTTTACCACAAGTGTTAAAGAATCTAATATTTAGTTTTCGTGATGTTAATGGTTTGATAAGACCTCATTGTATTAAAATCCTAATTTCAAAAATTAAAAAATATCTCTTAAACTAAACTTCTTACAGTAATAAGCAATTTAATGACATTTATAATAGTTTGATCTAGGTTATTGTTACTAATGCCCAAAGTTTATTTTACTTTGGTTTAGTTTCTAGATTGGCTTTCTGTATCTGCTTTATTATTTTTTACCATAACTTTTACTGGATTGCAGCACTGACCGTTCTCCCTAGCTAATTGAAATGTTAACTATTGTAAATGTTCTGTAGTGTACCTAACACAGGCTTTGGTATTTTCAAGCGACTTCCAAAAAGGAGGAAGTTCTCAATTCGACTGTATATTTTTTTAATGTGTGTTACCTCATAACTTTGGACTGGCTGAACTGATTTTTATGATTCTTTTTTATTTGAAAGCTAGTGCTTTCCGTGTGGTCCCATATAAATTTTATCTAAATCTATAATAGGTAGACAGTTGAAATTTTCACAGAGTGTTTTTTCGATTGCCGCCTTTACTTTTCTATTTTCTTTTGTTGCTGTAACAACCAATAATAAAAATTATAAAACGTGAAAATTTAGTTAGTATTCATGAATTTTTTGTTGCATTTAATTTAACAAAAATTTGCCAAGTTTGGCTCTGTTTATAGTTATTTACGATACAAGGGTGGTAAAAGAGTGAGTAAAAGTAACAAACGAGTGACATTTGAAAGCCTGAGCCGCAGGCAAGGGTTTATCATCGTCATGAGTTTGCCATTTACCTTTTACACCCATGTATCATACGATGTTTTTCAATACAGATGTGAGAAAACAGGTAAAATAAAGAGGATCGTAATAAAAAAAAATACCTATCAAAGTTTCGGCAGCAAAAGTTCATTTTACGCGCATTGTTGCTCATTTTAAATATCCGGGGGAGTAAACTCACTTTGTTTTTCGTATACAAGTACATATTAGTATATTTTTATCACACTATCCATTATTTTTTTGTATTCACAACTAAAACAACTCAATTCAGTTTTACGAAAATTGCGCCTTATTTTAACTAGGCACACATACGAATGCGTAAGTTTTTAAAATCCTTATCCTAACTAATATTATAAATGTAAAAATGAGTTTGTTTGTTTGTAACCTTTTCACGCCTCAACACCTTGATTAATCTGGATGAAATTTGACATGCAGATAGCCTGTGTCACAGCAAAGGACTCGTGTAAATAGCATAGTTCGATGCAGTTTCTGAGGGATAATTGGATAATTTCTTTAACATCGCAACGGAACAATGAATTGTTGTGATTTTTTGCACAGGGATGGTTGAGAGGGTGGAAAATGACATGATTTATTAATTAGCATATCCTTACATAGTTACCGAGGGATCTGGGGAAAACTTCTTTCCACGCTAGCGCACGTCGACGTCACAAGAGAGCAACGGATTGAAATGATTTTTGGTATAGAATTGGATGAGGGGGTGGGAAGTGACTTAGACTGCTAATTAGTATAGCCCGGTCTGGGATAGGGATTTGGAGAAAACTCATGTCCACGCTTGCGAGCCGCTTGTGGCTCGCGCACCACTCACCCTCAAAGACAGTCATAAAAACGATACACACGCGGGCGAAGCCACGGGCAAAAGCTAGTACAATGATATATAATGTTACTATTTTTTCATCTCACTGAGCTAGTATTTCCAAAAATATATTACATTAAGGCTTGGAATAATATTGTAAGCTATATCACCTTATTGGAAAAGATGACCTATTTCTTGGTGTGTAAAGAGTATCTAACCAAGTAGCGTTACGTAACCTCTCGGAGCATTTGAAATTTACCTTTCAAAAGTCTGAAAGAAGATTTTATTTCTTTGGTTGTCACATATTAATATTTGCTTGAAATATATTGACCATCCAAGCCTGAAAAAAAAATGGCAAAGTAAAATCAATTTAGCGCACAGTAAACTGGCATATTATCAAGTACAAGCAACTGTATTGAAAAAGTTTTTAGTAAGAGTGGCTTACACAGGATGTAACAAAATTGGTGTAGGTCCCGTTAACTGGGGCTTCTACTCATCACACTGAACAACTTTACTTTTGTTCTATGACTATGCGGAAAACGTAAAATTTTTTTTTTACCTACTCTTACAAATCGAACAGCTGATCGACCGATTTTGTGCGTTTTGGTATGGAGGGTACAATTTTTTTTTAAGAATTGTCTTTTGTTGGAGAAAGTTGTTCAGTATGACGAGTTGAACCCCCAGTTAACGGGCCGTACACCAATTTTGTTACATCCTGTATATAAGAGTGGCAAAAACTGCCAAAGTAGTAGGTATGTAGATATACATATTTATTTATTATTGTCACAATAGGCAGGATTTGTAAACTTAAGTTGAGAAGTCCCTTGTAATCAAGTATAGCTACCTATCTACCATCGGTCTATTTTCCCGAATGGTCTACTTTCCCGATCGGTCTACTTTTCCGTTATGTCTACTTGTCAAACGGTATATTTTCCCGATTGGTCTACTTTTCCGTTACGTCTTTTTGTTCTACTTTACCGATCGGTCTACTTTACCGATCGGTCTACTTTTCCGTTACGTCTACTTGTCAAACGGTTTACTTTCCCGATCGGTCTACTTTTCCGTTAGATACGTCTACTTTTCCGCCCATAATGTAACTCCTTACTATCTTTTTAATGTCAAAATGTCACTGGCCACTTAGAAAAAGATTAGATTAATTTGAAATTGTTTTCCACCTTAGTGTCACCTACCACTAGCGAGCGCGTACACTTGTTGAATAAAGACAGGGCAGGCAATTTAGTTTTGTTTGAAATTTTAAGGCTGAGATAACTATAGTGGATCTTGGCCCTTTTTTAAAAAACATTGAAAAAAGGGTCAAGTTCCCTTTCCGAAAATTCCCCCTATGAAAGTACTGATATCTAATTTGCGGCCAAATGATTATTCTCGAAATACCCGATCCAACATTCATGAAAACTGTAAAGTGGGAAAAGATTACGTGTTTTTATAAGTATTTTAAAGGTGTTTTGATTTAGCTCTATAGTAATACATACAAACGTGAAACTTGATGCTATTTTATGTAATTGTTCTGAAGTAAAATAAAAAAAAAAACAATTAAAACCGGCCAAGTATGAGTCATACTCGTGCTAAGGAGTCTGAACTATTTAATAAAAAAACATTTTTCGGTCGTGTTAATGTCATTTGTTTGTTACGTGAATTTGTATCATTGTCGTAGTTTAGTGGAGAGGTGTGGTGGTGCGGGACCCCCGGAGCACGAGTCCGACTCGCACCTGGCTGGCTTTTTACATTCTACACTTTGATAAAATGAAAAAAAAAAAATATTTTTAATTTGCCTTAGTATTTAAAAATGTAATGTAAGGAGTTTTTTGGCGGGATTTGTGGTAGACTCATTCGTAGTTTTATTTTGTTGTTTTTTCATTGTTTTCTTCTAGGATTTTGTTTAAAAAGTGGTGCATTTTGGAGAAAATCGTCTAGTGCACGTGAGCAATGTAGAGAACAAGAAAATAAAACGAAGGAGGACGTGAGAACCCAAATTGCTCTAGGTGCAGTTTTATAGACGCCTTACAGCAACTGGGTGTTCCACTTCAGAATGTAGCTGCTGCAAATGCTGTCAAGAACTTCAGAGAAGATTTGTAATGCACCGGCACTAGCATTACAAATCCAAAAGCTAAGGAAGCTTAAATACGTCAGACCTGGCTGTATGGTCTTAGTAACCTTTGACTTTTCCGCGCTTTTTGTAAGCCGGAAAGAAGAAACCAAAAAAAATGTAATGTAATATGTGTAACATTTATAAATATTTGACGTGTAATAGTGCATTCAAAGCTAGCAATCGATTTTAGAGCGTCTTCTAGAAGTCCAGAGCCGTATTCCTGGTGACAAAAGATCTTTTTTGTATTTTGAAGTTGATCTGATGATGAACTGTCAGATAGAATCAAGGTCCTTGATCGTTTAATAAGTTAAGGTTACCAAGATATTCGATTCCCCTTGAGACCATTTCAACAAATACTTTTTATGACAAAAAAAAGACAAAAGCTAACCCGCGGACAGACGGTTAGACAAACAGACAGACATGGCCAAACTATAAAGGTTCCTTGTTGACTTCGGAACCATAAAAAAAGCTTCCTCCAAGGATTTCCACAACGACCGATCCTGTGCTGTCCGCATCTGTCTTTCCGCGACTTGCACAAGATCGTCGGTCCACTGAGTGGGATGCCTGCCACCAATCGAGAACTTTACTACCCCAACAGTAATCTGTTCTTTCCATGTTTATATATTTTACTAATTAGTATCTTAAATAATAATAACGTAAGTATCTCTAACGCAACGTGTGTTTAGCCAGTGATGACATAAGGAAATCAGACATAGTCGCTTACTATGGTCTGTGACAAAAATAATGGAAACTGGGGATAAAAACCCTTACGGAATTTGCCACATATGTTACGTAAGATTTAGAGGTTTGGGCCTAAATGGAGTTTTAAGAAAAAATATTATGGGGTAAATTAGAATATATGTATATTATGATTTTTCTAAAAAAAAGGAACAATATAAGTACTAGAAAATGTTATTTTATGGAATGCCGGTAGGCAACGATCGTCGCTCCCCAGTATTCGAATAAACCATAAATAAAATTATGAGAATTTCAATTAACCTTGGGTTGGTATTACACAGAAACACACAAAACACTAATTAATTTAAAATTAAATTACTAAAAGGTAGATTTTCGCCGTTAACAATTTACTAAAGTTCCACTTCCCTTTAAGCTGCCAGTAGGACGCGCAGTGCGGCAAAAATTGACAGCGCCAGCGAGAAATGCTGCGGCCCAGGACTGGCAATGATCGACGGCTTTTTCCTGAAGTGGACGCGCAGTGCGGCAAAAATTGACAGCGCCTGCGAGAAATGCTGCGGCCCAGGACTGGCAATGATCGACGGCTTTTTCATGAAGTACTTGGAAGCTCGGGAGCGGCAAACCCGAGCGTACGGAAAACCCTACAAAATAATAGTACATGAAGCTCGCACCAGCACCAACCAAAAACGCACCATGGTTTCCGAACATAAATTACTTACCTCCGATTAACAATTAGGAGGGCTTTGTAAAAATCCAATTATCTATATCTTTAAATTTTGATCATGGTTACAATCACTTATTTTCTTCTTGTCAAAAAGTAACAAATATTTTCAAATTAAATTTCCATAGATGAACAAAATCAAAAGAGAATTTAATTATGAAACGCAAGAAAGGAGATCGGCTTGAAGCGATACTTTGCGCTTCAGGTCACAGATGAGATATTAGCTACTTCGGAAATCGGAACAGATATTGCACTTCCTTATAAAACGAAAATACCTACGCATACTTCTTACCGTACACGGAAACGTGGGTATTAAGGCACTCGACTTAGCAGTTATAACTGCGTACACGAGCGGCGCGCGAATTGCGGCGGCGATGGTACGGCGTTCTAGCGCTGACGAGCGGAGCGCGGCCTGTAAGCCGCGCCCATTTGTAGGTACTTATCTCGCCTGCTCGGCCGAGTGACGAGGTCCTGCTATGGTCATCATAAGAAGGCTCAACGTCACCCAAGGGGTTATGAAGCTAGCTATGCTTGGTTGGAGAGTTCCGTAGGCGATAAAATCAGAAATGTGTAGATCTGTAGGAGAACCAAGGTAACCGACATAGCTCTTAGTAGAACAGACGGCCGTTGGGGGCAGTAAAGTTCTCGAGTAGCGACCATGCACTCGGAAGAAGTAGCGTGGGCAGGCCTCCCACTCAGTGGACCAACGACCTGGAGAAGGTCGCGGGAAGCCGCTGAATGCGAGCAGCGCAGGACCGGTCGTCGTGGAAATTCTTGGGGAAGGCATTTTTCCAGCATTGGACGTCTCTCGGCTAGTATAATGATGGGAGGTAATGACCTCTTTGGTACTGACTCTCTCAATGTTTACGGATGTAAAGAGCGAAGTTTATTATTTCTCCAGGGATTGCCGATCGTAGTAATAGAACAAACCAACTTTGCTTGCGAAAGTTAGTTTGCAATATCTGTTGATGGGATAAGTTTGTAATTCGATTATAAAATTGTATTTCGCTTTATCGATGTTTGTTAAGTTGTATTTGTATATTGCCATCAAACTGCAAAAGTTCGATAACCTCTCGTGTTACTTAGAGTACTTAGAACGCTGCTGTTCTCTCAGTTCTGCAATCTGATATTGTTTATTTATTATATACTAGCTTTTGCCCGCGGCTTCGCCCGCGTGGATATCGTTTTTATGACTGTCTTTAGGGTGAGTGGTGCGCGAGCCGCAAGCAGCTCGCAAGCGCGGATATGAGTTTTCCTAAGGGCCCTCAGGAACGATATCGGGCTATTCTGATTAGAAGTCTATATCACTTCCCACCCCCTCAACTGATTCTATACAAAAAACCACTTCAGTCCGTAGATCCGTTGCGACGCTGACGTGCGCGAGCGCGGAAGTGAGTTTTCCCCCGATCCCTCGGGAACCATGTCAGGATAGGTTAATTAGTAAATTATGTCATTTCCCACCCCCTTAGCCATCTTTGTGAAAAAAAGAGTATATTTTCAGTTCCACAAGGAACTGCATCGGACTATGCTATTTTCACGGAATAAAAAGTAGCCTATGTCCTTTCCAGTGACACAGGCTACCTGCATGCCAAATTTCATCAAGATTGGTTAAGGTATTGAAGCGTGAAAAGGTAACAAACAAACAAATAAACAAAAACATTTTCATATTTAAAATATTAGTAAGGATTTGTATATCATAATATATAAGCTTGTATTAAACTTTTGATGACAATTGTATTATTTTGTTGTTGTTCAGACTTCAGATAGTGGAAAATATTTGATAACAATAATATATGTTAGTAGCTGTTTCCCGCGGCTTCGCCTTCTCAGATCCCGTTTTTTGCCGTTCCCGTGGGAATTTCTCCAAATCCTTTCGAAGCGGGTGCCTACGTCATGATTGCTATCTGCATGCCAAATTTCAGGCCAATCCATCTGGTTTGAGCTGTGCGTTGACAGATCAGTCAGACAGTCACAGTTTCCTGTTATTTTATAAGTATACAGAGAAGATTTGCAACAAAAATACTGGTATTTTATTTTAATATTTACATATACATATTTCTGTTATTATTATTTAACAACCTCTGGTTATTCAGAAAACCCCAAGGGTGTATTACGAATAAGGTTTCCTAAAGGACCAGATTCTATTCGACGGTGTGGTGAATATATTCAAACTTTTCTTTTTTCCCCCTTTGGAAACGGAGGAGGATAAATGGGTTTATATGGCATACCTACCAATACAGCCGGCTGTATTGGTTATGTCGGACTCACAGCCTTGCGCCTATGTGCATACATACACATATCGCACCCTGATAATGATAGTGACACTATAAAAAAAACGTTTTTTTTTAGTAAAAAGACTTTAAAGTTTTTAAAAATGAGGTGACTGCAACTTCTTATAAAAATAAAATTTTTGAATGCGGTTTTCACAGAGAACGATGTATAAGCTTCTAAAATAAATGACAAATAGAATTCCATGCATTTTTTGTTGATAGGTGCTAAGTATTTTTGAAAATTTAGTTTAGTGTCACTGTTATTTTAACTTTTTCTTTTAACATTTATAGTGAGTTGAACGAAGGACGACACTATAGTATTTGAAAGTCAGTATACTTCATAATAAGTAATTAAAGTAAAGATTAATAAAGAACTGATTGATAGACATGTATCATTTATTAAACTTTTTAGACATTTTGCTTGCTGAGAACTCTAAAATATTTCTTAAAACTCCTCAAAAATGTAGCACTACTACAAATAAAAAAATCTTCTAACAGTATCTTATCTCAATTAGAATTATTAATACATCAGTCTATAATATTTATTTGTGGCTTGTACATTAAGTTTTAGACCTTTTCAACACAATTGAAAAATGTTAGGAGCTACAAAACATAAAATAAATCTTCAAAAAAACACAAACTAATATTTATCTCAGAACAAAGACCAATTAATTTGTATAAACCATCAAAAATATATGTTTTGTATTTTCCCTCAATATGAGCAGAAATTGCCTCCTTCAATTCTTCATGGGTATGATTTTTTTCCTCGTAATTTTTTGGTACTCTTTCACGCTTCAACCACTGAACGGATCGGGATAAAACTTGGCACACATAAAGTTAGGTTAGGTCCTAGAATAGGACATAGGCTACTTTTTACCCCGGGAAAACGTCTTTTTCCCACGGAAAAATTGAAAACAACGTTTCGGTAGCAACCCCGACTCCCCCCCGGAGGAGGGGGATGCGAAGAATCGCCAGCAGATGCTCGGCTACCACACTTAACGATCTTTGCCCAGGCAACTTAAAGTCAATTCACTCAGATAGTGTCATTCGTTTAAACAAAAGGCAAGAATTGAATTTACTTAATATACAATTTACAGATGACAGATACAAATCAAGTATGTGTCAGCATTTTTTGACGCCAAGGCGGCGTTATTTAACACGCGGCGGCACGCGCTGTGTCGGTGATTACAAAGGGCGAGCGACACTATCTAAGCGAACGGGCTTTAAAACAACACGCGTACACTGCGAACTGACGAGAAGCTAAGAGAACTCGAAGAAGGATTGAGCAGGTTACAGTGGGATATAGTAGGTTTATGTGAAGTCTGAAGAAAGCGGGAGGACGCATGATCCTTAAATCCAGGAACAACGTTTGGGTATTCTGAGATAAGGTACGCTAACCTTGTCGTAACACTCTCGATTTGTATCACGTTGTTTAGTAAGGGACCTGTGGATGAGAACCCCGACAACGCCTTGAGAGAGTTAATCGCTCTCCCGAAAATAAAGTAGTTTTCCAGATTTTAGAATCATGGTGTCCTCCTTCTCTTTTTGGACTTCCCACAATCCTACGATATCCTCAAAATTATTATATCAGCCGAAAAACGTTCACTGCTGGACAAAGGTTTTCCAAAACGACCGGTCCTGCGCAGCCCGCATCCTGCGGCTTCCTGCGATCTTTACCAGGTCGTCGGTCCACCGCGGGGGAGGCCTGCCAACGCTAAGTTTTTTTTTTTTTTTATTTACAATTGGTAAGCCCTTGGCATCATCTCACCTGATGGTAAGTGACGATGTTGCCGAAGATTTGCCACTCAAAAACTTTACTAACCCAATGGCAATCTGTTCTACGAGCTATGTGCCCTGCCCACTGCCACTTCAAATTAGTGATTTTGTGAGCTATGTCGGTTACTTTGGTTTTCCTACAAATCTTCTACTTTCTGTTTCGATCGCTTAGGGGAATTCCGAGCATAGCTCGCTCCATTGCCCTTTGGTGACGTTGAGCCTTCTTATAAGGCCCATAGTAAGCCACTATGTCCCAGTTCCATATGTCATCACTGGCAGCACACACTGGTCAGAGCTTAGTTTTGAGACACTGCGGTATTTGAGACATGAAGATCAAGCTTCCCAAACGCTGCCCAGCTGCCAAGCATCTCTTTCTCGAAGTTGGACCTACCTAATGTTTGCCCCAGGTATACATATTCGTCAACCACGTCTAGTGTAGAGTCTCCAACCTTTAAAGAGGTGGGTGCGACACGGACATTTAACATTATTTTCGTCTTGTCCATATTCATTTTAAGACCCACTTTTTGAGAGACTTTACTGAAGCCATCTAGCATTGTGGTTAGGTCTTCCATAGTCTCAGCCATTACCACAATATTGTCAGCGAATCGGAAGTGGGTTATGTACTCGCCGTTGATATTTATGCCGAGTCCCCCCCACTCCCGCTCCCAGACCAGATGCTAGAAAACATCTTCTAGGGCGGTAGTGAAAAGTTTCGGAGATATAACGTTTCCCTGTCTCACCCCTCGCTGCAACTAGACAGGTTTCGAGTACTGGTCCTGGAGGCGAACCGACATGGTAGCGTTTTTATACAGACACTTCAACACCTCGATGTATCGATAATCAGCCTAGGTTTCAACTGAATCAAAGGTTTTCTCATAGGCCACAAACGCCAAGCATAGTGGTCGATTGTACTCTTTAGTCTTCTGTATAATCTGCCGCAGCGTATGTATGTGGTCTATAGTACTACAGCCCTTTCGAAAACTGGCTTGTTTGGGAGGCTGGAAGTAGTCAAACCTGCGTGCGAGACGATTCATAATAACTCTGGAAAACAGCTTGTAGACATGGCTCAGAAGTGAGATGGGTCTGTAGTTCATCAGCAGGGTGTTGTCACCCATTTTTAAATAAAAGCACGACCACATTCTGTCCTTTGAGTATAACGGAATTAAATAACTTCTGAAGAGCTTTTAGTACCGGTGATCTACCTGTTTTCAGAAGTTCAGCCGTGATTACATCATACCCCGGTGCCTTGTTGTTCTTGTGCTGTTTGAGAGCCATTCTAATCTCGTACAGGCTGACGTCCGGGACATTTTCGATATAGTGTTTTTTGGGTTTAAGACTTCGCTGTGCGTCAGTCTGTCTGTCACCAGGCTGTATTTCATGAACTGTGGTAACTAGACAGTTGAAATTTTCACAGATGATGTATTTCTGTTGACGCTATAAAAAGAATGAGAGAACACGTGTTTTTTTTTAATGTGAAGAAACTAGCTACATCTATTATTTATTTATTTTATTTTAAATTTATTTTACAGACAACGTATGTTAGTAAACAAATAAGCTTAAACCTATGTTAGTAACTTATAATTAATGGAGATTTAGTCCGATTGATCAACGTCCACACAAGTGGACTGTCGAATCTATCGGCTAATGCCCGCAGGATTGTGTTGGGGCTGTCGCGCAACCTGCGAAGTAGCGAGGCAGATTTTTTGCGCCAGACGGCGTCGAACCCATCGGTGTGTGCTTCCGCGAACATCGACGAGGCGCTGCAGAAGCGCGGCAGCCGCAACAAAGCCCTAAACGAGTTATTAAACTGAATTCGCAGAGCATTGTAAGCCTTCTGGGTGTATCTGAACCACAGGGCCCCCGAGTACAGCGATGTGCAGTACGCTTTAAACAGCGTTATTTTGACTGCGGCTGTACATCGGGAGAACCTGCGGGCCAGCATGTTCGCCCGGACTGACAACGCCCTGCGTTCCCTTTCCAAATCTACATCGTCTCTCAAGTCGTCTGTTACCAAGTGTCCCAGATATTTAAATTGGTAAACCCTGTTAAGAGGGAGACCGTTAAGAAAGATAGGAGGAACGGTAGATGGGCACCTGGTACCAGCCTTGTAGACCATGTACTCGGACTTCTTAGAATTATACACAAGGCCATGTGAAGCCGCGTAAGACTCGCACACCGTGAGCAGCTCCCGGAGGGCACCGACCGAGGGAGCCAGCAGCACCATGTCGTCTGCGTAGCTAATGTTGTTGACACACACTCTGTCAATAACGCAGCCGACACGCATGCCGCTAAGCCGCTCGATCAGCGCATTCACGTACAAGCTGAAGAGCACGGGTGAACTCAAACCACCCTGTCTCACCCCGCATTCCAGCCTGGACGATTCCGACAGCTCCCCGGCCCACCGTACCCGATTTTCCTGATTGAGGTACCAGTACCTGAGCAAGGATACGAACCCTGGTGGCACCGTCGTCTCTTTCAATTTCTTCCAAAGTATGTCATACGTTACTAAGTCGAAGGCCTTGGACAAGTCAAAAAAAAAAAAAATTATGATGGTACGGAGCCATTTGTGTGCGGTTCTGACTCGCACTTGGCTGGTTTTCTAAAAATATACATTTATTTTTTGAAAATACTACGGAACTTTACTTTGGGCGAGTCAGACTCGCACTTGACCGGTTTGTCCCTTTTTACTTTTTTATGTTTTTGACATAGGTTTAACTATTCCGAATTTGATCCCGACTTCTGATTCTGACCCCTACAAGTAACTATTTAGTAATCTGTGCCCCTACCCATATAAACTGATTTTGTAGGTTTTCTACGTGTATTTATTCTTATAAATCAGTGTTGTTACCACAGATAAGAAAAAAAAATTCCGTTGTTACTGTGCTGTGGTGGTAAACATGTAAATTATGTATAATATTTAATCGGGCCCTGCCCCTACCTCCTAGACTTCGTAAGTTGTGGAAGCATCGGCACGAGTCAGAGGGGGGCGTCAAGCCTGCACAGCTATGAACCATCCAGGTGACTTCATAATAAAAAAAACATCAAAATCGGTCAAGCTGTTTATGAGGAGAAGAATACTGAAGACCCGGAGATTTCCGACCAATTTTAAAACGCGGATGGAGCCGCGGGGCACCTAATAGTTTACTTCTAAACTTACAAACACACTTATCCAATGGATGGAACCCGTCAAGAGATAAGTGGATTGAGGAAAATTTCCTCCTTACTAGTGAAACATTATTACCTATTTGTGGAGATTGTTTGTCGTCAGTGAGCCCTTGCACCTTTCTTGATCCTGCGACGTAGACAAGGGTACAAGTTAATTGTTTTTACCCTTCGGACGTATGTAAGATCATTGAACCGTTTTGTAGGTAATTACCGTCGTAGCTTGTAACTTCACCTGTGAACCCTACCTTCGCTTATATTAATGAAACTTAAAATTTATCAAAAAGTTATTTGACTACCTATGCTTGAAAGTACCAACCTCCAACAAATTTTTGGCAACATTTTTGCGATCAAAGCGTAGCTAATTTCACTTCACTTAATGACAGATGTATTTTTTTTGGTGAACGGAACGAGCCCTTTTTTGGAACACAAAGAAAACTCACTTTCATGAGTTATGGACAGAGGTAAGGCTGTACTTTTTAGTTAATATGATCAATTTACGTTCCTCTTTAAGGTATAGCGATTGTTTTGGTTACAAGTTATGTAGTTACAGTATAATCGAAATAAATAGCGCTTAGGGTACCGTTTCGGCCATGTTATTACCTATCTTCGCCTACCTCTAGGCTCAGACCAAATAAGAAGTCAAGACGAAGTCCCGCCGAACAACGCACTGAGGCCGGTAAAACTACGCCTTGCCGTGTACATACACAGTTACACGCACACACATATAAAGAAACTACGCCCTAAAAAAATGCCGAATTGTGTTGTTAAAGGTTGTAAAAACCAATCTTCAAGAAACAAAAATCAGGATGGAATCACATTTTATACGTAAGTAAACATAAAAATCCATATTTTTAGTAAATCAATTTAATAATTATTAGAACAGCTTGGAACACAAAACCTCCATAAGTGTTGCTACTAGTAAGCGTCACAATAGTCCCCGGATATTGGGTATGTTATTAATGTGACGCAAAACGTAATATAACACGTTCAATAACCTATTTCTATTTTTACTTACATAATACCTCTTAAAAGTAAGGTATTTAATTAAAAAAAGTCCTTACATAGAACGCTCTACTCAGATAATAGACCTAATTTTACAACCGACTTCCAAAAAGAGAAGGTTCTCAATATTGTATTTTTTTGTATGTTTGTTACGCGATATTTTCGATAGGATATGCTACCAGGTTGGTAACATATAAATGTTATCAAAATCGGTTTAGTACTTTGTACTACCAATTGTACTAAGTTGTTGGAATGGATGTCGGTTTTTTAACGTATTTAGCGTTTTCAATTATATACCTACATTTAACGAAAAAATATTTCCTAATAATAGATATAATACTATTTTCCAATAATTTCTTCTTCTTATTTTTGGTTTGTGACAACCCTTGGCGTGATTTCTGAATCTGTGAGAAAGTATAGAGACACCTTCAGATTGATGCCAAACTTCGCCTCCTAAGGGTGGTACCATGTTAAGGACACCCGGATATGATGAAGGCATTCCAGAGAAATCGAGAGGAACCTTAGTTTCCTGTCCGAAGTCGTTTTTTTTGTTTTAAATTACACAGAAATCATCTCTATGGCAATAGGTATTAAGTTAAATTTCACATATCACACTATTCAGTATTGTGCCAATCAAACCTCTATACACTTAGGATATCTAAGTATATCATTGTGAAACACTGGGCAGGCGAAGATAGGAAATAATGCCCAAACTTCGCCTGATACATTTGCATCAGTTTTACAGTATCTGTTATTAAGTATCGATGGTGTTTAGCTGTAAGCGCAGATAAAAAGAAGCGTTTTTGTTTTAGTGTGATCTAAAATACTTCACAATTGGAAAGCATGATAGAATGTGTCAAAAACGGGGCGAAGTTATGAGCCACAACGGCACTTAACCAGGGCTGGTAATAACCAAAGAAATTTTGCACCTTACTAGTCCATACTTAAATTTTACTAGCTGTTTCCCGCGGCTTCACCCTCATGGACAACTTTTCTATGACATTTCGAGGGCGCGCAATGCGAGCGTGGATAAAAGTAGCCTATGTGTTAATGGAGCAATGGAGCGTGCTATGCTCCGAGTTTATCTGCGTGATCGAATCAGAAACGAGGAGATCCGTAGGAGAACCAAAGTAACCGACAAAGCTCTCAGAATTGCTAACCTTAAGTGGCAGTGGGCGGGGCACATAGCTCGTAGAACGGATGGCCTTTGGGGCAGTAAAACTCTCGAGTGGCGACCGCGCACCGGAAAGCGTAGCATAGGCAGGCCTCGCACTCGGTGGACCGATGACCTATTGAAGGTCACGGGAAGCCGCTGGATGTGGGCAGCGCAGAACCGGTCGTCGTGGAAATCCTTGGGGGAGGCCTATGTCCATCAGTGGACGTCCTTCGGCTGATATGATGATGACGATGATGTCCAAATTTCAGCCAGATCCGTTCGGTAGTTTTTGCGTGAAAATGTAACAAACATACATCCATACATTCTTACCAACTTTCGCGTTTATAATATTAGTAGGATGAAAAAGAGGTAAAGTTTGTATGTCGGAAGTAATCTTCGAAGTATTTTACCTTTATATTTTTTTTACCCATAGTTAGAATTCTTAATATTTTCAGTTAGGTAATTTTCTGCATAAACAATATGTAAAATTTACTTAATGTATTTTGTAATTTCAGAAAAAAATAACTGATTTGGTTTTACATATCATTTTCAATTTTTTATTTATCAAAATACAAAACTAGTAGGTACGCCAATGGCAGTGAAAAATCATGACGCCATATTTCAATATTTCAAATATTTTAAGTCCAAAAAATAGTTTTTGACAGTTCATAAAAAGTAAGTCAGATGACTATAATAGGTACCTTAGGTACCTTCCTGAGGGAAACCCTTCGAGCACACATACAAAAACCTAGACCCACAGTCTCATACAAAATGTAAACCACATACTCGCTATATAGGATGAGGCTCGCGAGACTGTCAGTACCCTGCGCGTCGCCCTTGCCTAATAGCTCCTGAGCTTAGCCGCGGACAGACAGACATGGCAAAACTAGACCCACGGTTTCATACAAAATGTAAACCACATACTCGCTAAATAGGATGAGGCTCGCGATACTGTCAGTACCCTGCGCGTCACCGTTGCTTAGTAGCTCCTGAGCTAAGCCGCGGACAGACAGACAGACAGACATGGCAAAACTACAAGGGTTCTTGTTGACTTCGGAACCCTAAAAACTAGACCCACAGTTTCATACAAAACGTAAACCACATACTCGCTATATAAGGTCTAACAAAATTAGCTGAAACTATTTTAAGGGCAAGTTCAGTAAACGAAACTGAACAACTTTTTCTTCAGCGACCATACCGAATTCTAAAAAAAAATTGCCACATTCCATTATTGCCCACTATAATATTCTCGTGTTGTAAGTATTCCTTTCTTTTCGCTGGATTCGTGCCTTGCCGCAACGAAACTGCGCTGTGCCTGGCCGTTGACCTTTGGTAGTTCTCTCAATCAATTCTTATTTAAAAACGAATATTACCTATTTAAAACCTTATAGTTCCCCTTTTAGATGTAGGTAGTAAAATACAACCCAACAGGTATTTACACTTTTCGAAAAATAAGAAATTGAGCGGCTTCTTTGAAGTTGAGTCCATTGAACTATTTTGCTGCTCGCTCGTAGGTACATTTCGCCTACAAACAAGTGCGATGCGTGCGCGAAAAAAATATCTCAGTTACTCTCGCGCACTCATTGAGTTACGTTCTCAAAGCCTAACCTACAGATTGTGACCTAAGTGCCTAAGTTAAGTGTTTTATTGTGAAAATGCCATGTACAACAATATTTGGACATGGCGGTGTGATATGAAGTTTGTAACCACAACCTAATAGACACCAGGAACATGTTTCAAGATTTTCATAGCCGTAGACCCCATCTACATGCCATCTACACACAATACTATAGGTGCTTTGCAGCGATTCCGGGATTACGGTACTTTTACGAGTATGCCACGACCTGTAGATGCCGGTCAACCAAGAAAATCACCGGAGACATAAGAAGCAAGTAGGTAGGTAGTTCGCCTTAGCCTGTTTGCGGGCAAGTCACATTAAAGAAAAATCTATTTGTTTGGAAATGGCCAAACATGTAAACAAATCATTTTATCATTTTAGCTTAATCACTTACATTTGGACATCAAGGATTTTATTGACATAAATACTGTGTTTTAGTTCATTTAAGACTTGAAAACCAATTGAAACTAGTTTATTTTGAAGTTCATGTTTTGTTTACATGTCTGGCTATTTCCAAACAAATAGGGTTTAGATACCTACAACGCTGTGTCCGACGCGACGGAAGACACGGCTGGCTTGTACTATCATCTGTGTCTGTGGCGGAGCCCGGCGGAGGCCGGCGGAGGCGCGTCAGCGCGTGGACTGCTACGGTACGATGGCCAATGCCGGATTTATAAAGATTTCTTTTTTTTTTATTGTAGATTTTTTTTCTAAGATTTCAGTATGGTCGCTGAAGAAAAAGTTGTTCAGTTTCGTTTGCTGAACTTGCCCTTAAAATAGTTTCAGCTAATTTTGTTAGACCTTATATACGATAAGGCTCGCGAGACTGTCAGTACCCTGCGCGTCGCCCTTGCCTAATAGCTCCTGAGCTTAGCCGCGGACAGACACACAGACAGACAGACATGGCAAAACTATAAGGGTTCCTTGTTGGCTTCGGAACCCTAAAAACTAGACCCACAGTTTCATACAAAATGTAAACCACATACTCGCTATATAGGATGAGGCTTGCGAGACTGTCAGTACCCTGCGCATCACCGTTGCTTAGTAGCTCCTGAGCTAAGCCGCGGACAGACAGACAGACAGACAGACAGACAGACATGGCAAAACTACAAGGGTTCTTGTTGACTTCGGAACCCTAAAAACTAGACCCACAGTTTCATACAAAACGTAAACCACATACTCGCTATATAGGATGAGGCTTGCGAGACTGTCAGTACCCTGCGCGTCGCCCTTGCCTAATAGCTCCTGAGCTAAGCCGTGGACAGACAGACATACAGACAGACATGGCACAACTACAAGGGTTACTTGTTGACTTCGGAACCCTAAAAACTAGACCCACAGTTTCATACGAAATGTTTACCACATACTCGCTACATAGGATGAGGCTCGCGAGACTGTTAGTACCCTGCGCATCGCCTTTGCCTAGTAGCTCCTGAGCTAAGCCGCGGACAGACAGACAGACGGACGGACAGACAGACAAACATGGCAAAACTATAAGGGTTCCTTGTTGACTTCGGAACCCTAAAAACTAGACCCACAGTTTCATAAAAAATGTAAACCACATACTCGCTATATATGATGAGGCTCTCGAGACTGTCAGTATTCTGCGCGTCATGCCTACCTAGTAGCTCCTGAGCTAAGCCGCGGACAGACAGACAGACATGGCAAAACTATATAGGTTTCTTGTTGACATCGGATCCCTAAAATCTAGACCCACAGTTTCATACAAAACGTAAACCACATATTCGCTTTAAAGGATGAGGTTCTCGGGACTGTCAGTCAGTACCCTGCACGTCGCACTACGGGTAGCTCTTAGGATTATTTTCCTCGCAGGAGAAGCGATGTCTCGTTACATGTTACAGATGTAATATTCAAAGATATTACAGGTTACAGATGTAAAATCCAAAGATATTACATGTTACAGATGTATTAGATTGATAAATTACTCCTAAAGTAGGAAAATTGACACGACTAAAATTCGGATATTAAATTAATTATATCCTCTACTATTTGCAATACTTTTTAACCAACTTCCAAAAAGGAGGAGGTTCGCAATTCGATCTTATGTATTTTTTGTATGTTTGTTACGTGTGAACCGATATTCATGATTTTTAGAGTTACGTACCCAAAGTAAATACCAAAGTAATAACTGGACCCTCGACCAACCCGCACTGGGCCCGCGTGGTCGACTAAGGCCCGATCGCCCTAATCCAGGGTAAGCTCGAGCCCCTCGGTGGGGACGTATATGAGCTGATATGATGAACTGGACCCTATTACTAAAACTTCGCTGTCCGTCCGTCTGTCCATCTGTCACCAGGCTGTATTTCATGAACATCACATAGACAGTTGAAATTTTTACTTAGGATGAATTGCTGTTGCCGCTAAAACAACAATACAAAAAAAATAGAAAAAGTGAAATTCTTCATACAAAAAACGGGTTCATTTTTCAATTGTGAAGAAACTAACGCCATCTAGTATGATAGTACGGAGCTGAACAAACTAGCGCCATCTAGTATGATGGTACGGAACCCTATGTGTGCGGTTCTGACTCGCACTTGGCCGGTTCTTTGATTTGACGTTGCCAGGTTGGTCCCATATAAATTTTATCAAAATCAGTGTAGTACTTTTTTTAGAAAATCAACAAAAACAAAAATAATAATGCAAAGTTATACTAAGTTGTTGCGATGGAAGTCGGTTTATAACGTGTTCAGCGTTTCCAATAATTATCTGATTTCTTAAAATAGTGGTTTAACTGGTAGGGGTTGGGGCTATCTAACTTTAAAAAAAATCAACATATAAAAACTTAATAATTCTTTTCTTTAACGAATCATTTACCGAAAAAAATGTTCTCATACGCTGAACAGATTTAAAAGACATTTTCAACGATATTACATGATAGGTTTCGTGTATAAAAAAACAGACCAAGTGCGATTCAGAATCGTACACAAAGGGCTCCGTACCATTGTACTAGATGTCGCTAGTTTCTTTACGTTTCAAAAGAATCTCGTTGCTTGTATGGAAGCCCAATTATTTCAATTTTTATTATTAGTTGTCATAGCGGCTGTCCACCTATTACGGTTCTTAAAACACAGTCCGCTAACAGACAGACAGACGGAGAGACAGCGAAGGCTTAGTAATAGGGTCCTTTGTCACACTTTGGGTGTACGAAACCCTAAAAATCACCCCCACTTTATCCCACTTTGGCCCACTTTATACGGTGAAGGAAAACATCGTGAGGAAACCTGCACACGCCTGCGAAGAAACTCGAAGGTTGTGTGTGAAGTCGACCAACCCGCACTGGGCCCGCGTGGTCGACTAAGGCCTAATCGCCCTGATTCAGGGTAGGCTCAAGCCCCTCGGTGGGGACGTATATGAGCTGTAATGATGATTACCCTTTGTATATTAGAAATTTTATAACCAAACTAAATTTTAGCTTTATAGATAAAAATAATAGTCTTTGAGTAATATCGACGGTCAGACAGGCGGACAGACATGGCCACGGTGAATCGAATGCACCACATGGCGAACTATAAAGGTTTATGATTTGACTATGGAACCCTAAAACGACCTTCATTCGCGCAAGCAAAGGAATCGATACAAAAAAAAAACCGGCCAAGTGCGTATCGGGCCAAGCGCAATGTAGGGTTCTGAAGTTGCCAATATGCTTGTTATAATGATTTACTCATTTTGATATATTCTAAAACGCGCTAGCAACATTTTTGAGCAGGTTAGTGTATATACGATTTTTTTGATCGATGCTCGTCAACTAGAAAAGCCTTATTAGCGTTGATAGTTTTCCTTTTAAATTTATTATATAGACTACTTTCATGATTTTTTTCAAATTACCATATACAGCGGTTTAGTTGTTAGGGGTGGGGACACTCGCCTCCAACAAAATTTGGCACTTTCAAGCTTATTTTTTTTGAAAACGGAACCCTTAATTATAAAATGGTCTTAGAAGACTCACACTAACCAACGATACCCACATGACTGCGGTTGATGAGAAAAAAAAATCATCCCCACTTTACTTGGGGAGGTACCCTTAAAAAGTTCTTTTTCCAAAAAAAAATTACAGTTCTCTCCGCGTTATTATTATATATATCTTTGCCAAATTTCAGCTCTTAACTACTGATCCTTAACCGCCTCCGTAGCCAAGCGGCAAAGTTCACTGGCTTTACACAGGAGGTCGCGGGTTCGATTCCCGGCGGGGTCAATTGTAAGACTCGGTTTGGTTGGTGGAAGGGCATTTTCTAAGCCCACCTGGCTAGCTACCACCATCTTATCTAAGTCTTGCCGCCAAATATCAATGTTGATATCATTGGTGTGTTCCGGCATTAAGATAAGATAGCCAGTTCCCCATTGCGTTGCGGAATCTTGGTAAGCCCGCTTCCATCTTCGGCAACATCGTCACTTACCACCAGGTGAGATGATGCCAAGGGTTTACCAATTGTGAATAAAAAAAAATAGTCTAGGAGCTAAGCCGCGGACAGACAGACGGACAGACGGCCAGACAGACATGACGAAACTATAAGGGTTCCTTGTTGTACTACGGAACCCCAAAAATTGCAAAATCGTTTGTTATGTAAGGTATGGGAGAGTGTCAACGAACGGACGTCCTTGTATTTCTTCGTTGCCCCCGGGCCTGTTTGTTGAGCATCCATAGGACGTGACTTGAGTTTTAATGAGCGAAAAGACGGGATTTAAACCAAAGTATACTTAAACATTTAAGTTTCTCTTTTGTAACTCCGTCACCAGATGAACTCGCAACACCTAACTGTTACAGATGTAACATGCTTTTACGTTTTTAAGATAATAAACGCTAAACACGATAAAAAACTGACTTCCATCGCAACAACTTAGTACATTTTTGCATTATTATTTTTGGTTTTTGTTAATTTTCTAATAAAGTACCACACCAATTTTGATAAAATTTATATGGGACCACACGGGAAGCACTAGCTTTCAAATGAAAAAAGAATCATAAAAATCGGTTTACCCAGTCAAAAGTTCTGAGGTAACACACATAAAAAAAAACATACAGGCGAATTGATAACCTCCTCCTTTTTGTAAGTCGCTTGAAAATAAAGTCTTCATCATCATATCAGCCGAAGGACGTCCACTGCTGGACAAAGGCATCCCCAAAGTCTTACATCTAAATAAGCAATTATCTTCTACTAGCTTTTGCCTGCAGCTTCTCCCGCGTGGACATAGTTTCTAGGGATCTGGGGAAAACTCATTTCCAGGCTCGCGCACGTCGGCGTCGCAATAGAGAACCGGATTGACGTAATTTCTTACATTAAAATCTTATAGTAAAGGAGGTGAGAAGTGACACTGACGGCTAATCAGAATAGCCCGTTATAGTTCCCGAGGGATCTGGAGTAAACTCCTGTCTACGCAACCCTCACCCTCAAAAAAACCGGCCAAGTGCGAGTCAGAACCGCACACACAGGGTTTCGTACCATCATACTGGTTGGCGCTAGTTTCATGTTTCAAAAACCATCATACTAGATGGCGCTACTCTTCATGTTTAAAATAAAACACGTTTTTGTATGGAGTCCCCTTATTTTATCACTTTTTCTATTATTGACGTGTAACGTCTAATAAATCGATGGACGCCGCCTGCACGCACGAAAAAGGATTACTCATTGTCCCGTTACGCTCATTGTCCCGTTACGTTATGACGTTGTCACGTTAAACTATCGTCCGTAAACCGACTTTACTGACAAACATTTTTTTTTGTATTTGTTGTTATAGCGGCAATAGAAATATATAATCTGTGAAAATTGCAGCTGTCTAGCTAACACGGTTTATGAAATACAGCCTGGTGACAGACGAACGGACGGACAGCGGAGGCTTAGTAATAGCACAGAATTATAATAGGCAATATCGTAATACTGTGGTAATAGAGTCTCGTTTTTACCCATTGGGTACGCAACCCTAAAATCGATGAGTAAAAGCTACTTTATAATATTAGTAACGATTTTGTGCGTCTTTGCATGCTCCTGAGATAGGTAGATAAATAAAAGGTTCAGACAAATGAGGTTATTGAACCTTTAACTTTGAGTCCCATTAGTGCATACTAATATGTTATTTTACTAAGCACATTTTTAACCTTTATAACGAGTATGAAAGGCGGTTTGACGTTACACAGCAAAGAGGAGAAAGATTGATGAGCTTTAAAAGAGAAATAGCTTCTAAAAGACGGAGTATCTAGTCTATTTAATGGAGTTTGTACTAAACAAACTTTTTGTATGGTTAACAAAAGGGTTAGGGTCAAAGATTTGTAACAGGCCTCTGCTGACCTTTAAGAGAATGTTCTGATAAAAAAGTGCTCAGTCAATGGTACATAAAATAATCTCGTCAAGAGATCAATTACCCAAAGCTACTTGCTAGCAAAGTATATAATATACAGTGTGTCCGGGATTGAACTGGCGATATTCTATTAGCGATATTCAGGTGTCATTGTGTAGCTTATCTCAAAAACTGTCCATTTAAAGAAAACAAACATGCACCTAATCACCTTGTTTTCCTAAAAAGTAACAATGACTACTAAATTTACTGTTTTTTAATCATTTTCATGCATATCCATGATTTTTATTAAATTATGTTTAATATGTAAATCACTTTTGTTTTTATTTTTTGATGAAGGATATTGTAAACTATTGAATAACATCAATAACGAATGAAAACATGATTAAATTGAGATAAGTGACGGTTTTTGTGCGTACGTACATCGAAAAACTTGAAAAATTTAAAACGGTCGCCCCGGAGAGGAGGACCCCATGAAGTTGGTGTTTTTGGAGTGCTAATGGTTTATATTATACATTCCTAGAATATCGCTAGTTCGATCCCGGACACACTGTATATTAGTACTAACATACAGTATGGACACTCCCTGCCGCTGTCTAGATTGCGACCTCACTTCCTCGTCACCTAGATTGATACAGATTGGTTACAGTTTGGTTTTCGAACGTATAGGATTTCGCCGCCATTTTGTTTGTACTGTCATTCCTTTTTTGAAATGTAATTTCTGGCATGTTGTATGAAGTGTTCAGGGTGTGTTGCTATTGCTGAAAAGTGTTCTAAGATTTATTTTCATTGGCAAACTATTTGTAGCAAGGAGACCAAAATCATTGTGTAAATACGTAAATACGTTCCTTATGAGCTTTCAAATGACTCAATTTATTATAGCTTCAGTATCTATGTACATAAAAGTATCTTACTTAACTACAAAGGGAGGATAATAAGTGGACAAATATTTTCGTTTGTATATTGGCTATTGTAAAAGATCGATGTCATGAACTACAGGATGTTCATTTTTCACATGTTCATTTGTGCTGGGCAGTTTGGACCAAAGCCTTTGGCCGTTTGTTTTGGAAAGTCATTTAAAAAAAAATCTTCGACTGCAGTCCTATTTATATATTTTTTACATTGGAGAACAACACTTTCTCACGGGAGCGTCTTTGATAATATTGCAAATCTGTATGTGAGGTACTATTTTTAGAGTTTTTCTTTGTTTTTTATGACATATTATTACAAAAATTAATAAGTTGTATTGAAAATAACGCCATTTCGCAAAAAAAGTATACTTAAATCGTTCTTGTATGAACCTATAGGCATTGTTAAAGAAATTGAGATCTGACCAAAAATATTTTCATGAAAAATTTTGCCAAGACGAGACCATATGCCACGCACTGTCAAAAAGTTATACGATCTCATGTAGAGCCAAGCTTTTAACTCTACACGCCCTAATTCTACAGGCCCTAACTTCAAAAACTACACGATAATAAAAATGTGTGGCTTTGCCGATTCGTTACTACAAGAATTATTGTTTAACAGAAAATAATGAACAGTGAATAATTTTTTAACCTTACACCAAGTCACGTCTTTTGACTAAGGTGTAGAGTTTGTGTAGTTAGGGCTTGTAGAATTAGGGCGTGTAGAGTTAGAAACGTGGCTCTACATGAGATTTCGAAACTTTTTAAGGCGAGGCATTTGTAAAACAGTTATCTTTGTTTTTTTCTTTACGTGTAAAGAGTCAAGACAATAACCACACTTTCAATGTTTTACGTTGTTATTTCTCTTATATTACAGACGCCGGAATGGAATTCCACCTCTTGGCCGTTCGCATGATGAACGAAGAAGCAAAACGCTTCATGTGTAAAGGTGGAACATTGACGACAAAGCGGTGGAACCGCCCTCCGCACCTGGAGAGGGGAAATGAGGTAGTGAAGCTCCAGGATACACTCTCCGAAATGAATTCTGTAGAACACCGATAGACAGGCGACTTTGTGGAGATACTCGAGGCTTTGGAGCCTGTTTGATACAAGTTCCTCGTCGCCAATGATCAATTTTCGTCTTCTTTCATGAATAAAATCAAAACTATTTATATTAAAATTTAAACAAAAATATACTTAAGATCTTGATAACGAGCCCTTTCATTTGATATATGACACAATAAGGTTTCCAAAACTTTTTTTTAATTTCCTAATTTGTCCCCCGAAAATAACCCTAATTTAAAAAAAATATGTATTTACTTTGCTCACCTGTGTTTGGGTCATAGGATTACACTATCTTACCAAATTTCACCTGATTTGGTCCAGTAGATTCGGAGCAAATGGGCTTGGACAGACGGACGGACAGACAGACAGACGCACGAGTGATCCTATAAGGTTCCGTTTTTTTTTTTACGGAACCTAAAAACGACGAAGCGCTTCGAGAAAAGATAGTGGTGCTCTTGCGCTTCGCTTGGCTCGTCTTGGCGAGGCCACTGCCGTGCCCCCAGATATTTTTTTATATGAAAATATAGACTATTTTAAGAAACATTTTTTTTATCCTAGGTTATTTTATATGCTTTTTTAAATAATATAAAATTTATGACGTCACAGAAATAAAAAAACCAAATAGCCTTCTAATAGTAAATCTTGTGTATTTTATAGGGAATATGCATGTTTTTTTAATTTTTTTAATCGTTTCTACTAGGTATTACATTACCAAAAATTAATATAACACATCCAAAATATAAACTATTAAGCTAAAAAATATGTATTAAAATCACTATAATTTTCGGGCGACTTAAACACGGCCATTTTGGTGCGCTTATTTTGTGACGTCAGATTACACGAGTTCGATGTCAACGACGAAGTGTTTGGTTCACAAAGTTACTGAAAGTTAATAAAGTAATAAAATCAACTTATTACCACGGAAAAGCACAGAAAAGCTTATTATAAATTTTGTGTTTTTCCTATGTGCCAAAATAACATAAATACTGCACCTGACAAAGTATATTTCCTTTTGCCGTAATATGCACCTACATGGAAAAAGTGGTGCAAGGCGATGAAAAGAGACAATGTATCGTGTTTGAGCTATTTAAACTGTTATGAAGATCATTTTAACGTAAGAAAGGACATACAAAAGTGATAAAATACATATTATAAGAACAATTTTGAAGTGAAACTTCTATATAGGCTGGGGGTATTAGGATTTTTTCTTTCACGAAAAAGCGTTACAGCCGCGTGGAGGGGGTAGACGCTGGCGGCGACGGCGGAAAGATGGCAACGGCTGTATTTGTAGATAGAGAATAGTTGATATGGAGATATAAAACAGGTACTTAGCCTGGGTTCTCCACTTTTTCGTTGAAGTTTCACTTCTACTATGTGCCCCAGCACACATTTTTTACTTAGTTACCTAAGTCCCCGCAGAATTAAATGCGACGAAACGTGAACAAACCTTAACATCCGTTATTATTTAAATTTTAGGTTGTTTCAAAGTGATATTCACATTTACACAATACCAACAAAATGCACTTTTAGTTTTGTGCACCAAACAGTATTTAATACTTTATGACAAAAAACTAATAACTTAATATGAAAAAACCGCGAAACAATACAAATAATCACCAGCCGCCATACAAACAACTTGTTGACGGAAGACGTCGAGTGTTATTTGACGTCACGTTTTGTTCCACCAATAGCGTTGCGTTTTGGAAATTTGCGAGGTAATTTATAAACAGACACTTTTTGATTTATAAATTTCACTATTATATTATGATGAATTTTAAAAATATGTAATTAGTATTTTATTTAAGTGACAGTGGGCGGGGCACATAGCTCGTAGAACAGATGGCCGTTAGGGCAGTATAGTTATCGAATGGCGACCGCGCAACGGAAAACGTAGCGTAGGTAGGCCTCCCACTCGGTGGACCTGGTGGAGGTCGCGGGAAGCCGCTGGATGCGGGCAGCGCAGAACCGGTCGTCACGGAAAGCCTCCCCCAAGGCCTATGTCCAGCAGTGTACGTCCGTCAGCTGATAGTATGATGAATTTAAAAAAATAATTGTATGGGTATGCTTTTGTAGCAATAAATATTATAAAAAAAATATTTTGTCCATTTTGGAGTCAAGTGCAGGTATTCCCTATTTAAGTAGTTCTCATATAAGTGTACATTAAACATATAAATGAAATAAGAAAGACGGCACTAAACTTAGATCTTCTCTCCGTGCTGTCGAACATGGCGTCCCTCAGGGATCAATCCTGGGTCCTTTATTATTTATTTTATACAGTGCTGATATTTTCAAGTGTATGCATCATTGCAAATTTCATTTATATGCAGATGATTTACAAATTTATATTTCATATAACCCCAGAGATAATTTCACTTCAATTCAGTTAATGATGATTTGGATCTTATTTGTAGGTGGGCTTGCTCTAATTCTCTTGTTCTGAATCCCTTAAAATCTAAAATAATGGTTTTAGGCTCGGTAAATCAAATAAGTATCATAAAATCCCAAAACCCTCGCATCATGATCGCTGGTGAGCAAATACCTCAAGTGGAAGTCTAACCTTGGCTTGGTTATGGACAGCCGGCTGCGGTTCGAAAATCATGTCACTGAGCTTATCCGAAGTTGTCTGTATCGTCTTAAGGTTATATACAAAATAAGGCCCTACATTAGCACTCTCCGTATTGCATTAGTTGAAAGTCTTGTTCTATCCAAATTAAATTATGGCCTAACGGTTTACGGTCCTTGTTTACTTAAACGGTCACTCCGTCAATTACAACGTGTACAAAATGCCTGTGCACGTTTTTGTTATGCTATCCCCTTTAGGACTCACGTGACACCATATTTGGATGGATCCAATTATCTAAAATGGAGTGACGGTTAAAACTTTATTATTCTTCTTTACTGTTTGACATTATTAAAACTAAAAAACCAGCTTATTTGTTTAGTAAACTTACTTTCTAAATTAAGTTATTCTAACTGTCATTATTCTACTAGAACGATTTCTTGGCAAATTGTCTACCCCACCACAAAACCACTGCATTTAGGGGTAGTTTTAGGTAAGCAGCGTTCAAATGTTGGAATGATCTTCCTCCACCGATACGTAACCTCACTCTAAACTTGCTTTTAAACTTAAATATCGAGAGTTTCTTCTAACCAAGAAAAAATCCCTTGGACTAGGTTCCGTACCTATTCCGTATCTACCTCCCCCCTAACTGATTAGCGGCAACATGTTTTTTTTTCATTAAAATAAGTAAGTAGTGCTTAATATTTATTTATTTATAAGTTGATAATTTTGCTGGCAATTGTTGTTATCTGTAATTTCCTGATTATTACATTATTTTCTTCTTGTTTTTACGTTTTGTTTTAAAATTTACCATTCCTTTATATCCGAAACTACTAAGCCTAAAATTTAAAAAAATCACAGTAAGTCTAGTCCTTCTGTTCCTACAGGAAAAATGAAATTTCCAAAGTCCGATTGTTAAGAAACTAGCGACACCTAGTGGGATTTTGAAGTATCTTCTACATAGTTAATGTACGTAGTAATACGACAACAGCAATTAGTTCCCTTTTACTTTATCCTATATAGATGGCGCTGTAGATGAAAATTAGTATTTGGTACGGAACCCTAAGTGCGCGAGTTTGACTCGCACTTGGCCGGTTTTTTTGTATGAAAATATATTTAGAAAAGTACTGTTTGTTGGGAAATAATTTTGAACTAGTATGTGCGAAATTGCATTCAACACATTTTTTACGAATCTTTTTGTGCAAGTGCATGAGATATTTTTGAGAAAATCTCGAAGTCCAATTTTTGGACGATAACCGTGTCTCGAAAGTAAAAATAAAATAATGTCTACTGTAAGTCAAACATCCTATTCTCAATAATGAAAGTTCCTTTTTTCATGACCCATAGCACTGCGACATCCTGTATAATCTGAAAGTTCCTTTTTTCATGACCCATAGCACTGCGACATCCTGTATAATCTAACGGGGTTGAGAATCTCATAAATTATTGAACAATATAAGATTTATGTACCTAATCTTTTGTAATGCCGTGCCGCAAGTTGTTAAAGATAACATGGCTTTTTGGAAAAGTCTAGATATTTGAGTAAAGTGAAATGATTTAAGTCGAGAATAGGTATGTGGAAATAGTAGTTTATGACACTGTTGCATAATGAGAGGTATTAAAACACGAGTATAAGTTCATACAAGTGTCATACGAGTGTTTTAATACCTAGTTATGTGCAGTTTCATATACTACTACTTCTAATCATCATATCTAATCTCATACATTGGGATTGAATCAACTAAACAACAAAGATCAAAGTTAAAAGAGTAGGAAAATAAATTCTCACGAAATTCAGTACTTACAACAAACCGTGTCATAGCGCCAATTCCCAGCACATCACCGCCAAATCACCGCGCTTGCGCTGAAGCGGACGTTGTCACAGACAGTAAAATACAATGCTTTCACTGATCTCAGACATTTTTAAGCAAGAATGAAAATTATCCGCGAAATTCAGTAACTACAACAAAACGTATTCAATGAATGGCAGCAAAACCTAGCATATCACCGCGCATGCGTTAAAGCGGGCGCTGTCACAGACAAGTAAAAATTGGCATGAAAACTTTTTGAAATGCTGTAAAAATGGCGCGAACCGCATGTGCGTTCTAATAAAAAAAAAAGATATGGAACTTCGTTGGTGATATTAACTTTTTGGATTAACTTGTATCGTAATGGAGAAAAAAATACTTTGTAACATTATTTTGTTAGAGTATAGTTTTTAAGTTTATAATTCAAACTTTACGATATGAGAGTAGATAAAGCTAATTACATGACGTTTTTACAAGGTAATTTTTGGCAACATGATTACATGTTTTTTAAATTATAAATTTTAGTACATTTGACTACATCTCACTTGATGGTAAGTGAAGATGCAGTCGAGGATGGTTCACTCTCGCCTTATAGAAACGCATATCAAGTAAAAATATAAAAAAACCGACCAAGTGCGGGTCGGCCCACGCGAAATATAGGGTTCCGTAGTTGCCATTATCGCGTCCATATCTAATTTTTAAATTTCCAAATATAGTGGTCTAAATTTTGCACTTTTAAGCCTATTTTTTCGGAAAAGGAACCTTAAATTATAAAATGGTCTTAGAAGACTCACAACAATTTTTTAAGTTCTACACCACACGACTGGGTTTGACGAGAAAAAAAATCATGCTCACTTTACTTGTAGGGGAGGTACCTTTGAAAAGTTTTTTAATCAAAAATTTTTTTACAGTTCTCTTCGCGTTATTATTATATATATGCTTGCCAAATTTCAGCTCTTAACTATTAATAGTCTAGGAGCTAGGCCGCGGACAGACAGACGGACAGACGGACAGACAGACATGACGAAACTATAAGGGTTCCTTGTTGCAATACGGAACCATAAAACCAGGCAAGTGCGAGTCAGATCTGCACAAATAGGGTTAAGGTACCAACATATGGCGCTAGTTTCTTCATGTTTATTAAAACACTTTTTTTCTATGGAGGCCCCCTTATTTTATAACTTTTTCTAATTTTTATAAAAACGGGACTCTATTACTAAGACTCCGCTGTCCGTCCGTCCGTCTGTCTGTCTATCCCTCTGTCGCCAGTCTGTATTTCATGAACCGTGGTAGCTAGACAGTTGAAATACTAAAAACCGCTTCCATCATCGGCATCATCGTCACTTACCATCAGGTGAGATGATGCCAAGAGCTTACCGATCGTGAATAAACGTGTTTTTTTTGAACTAGTACAATATAGTACGATGGTAAGGAATCCTTTGTGAGCGGTTATAACTCGCACTTACCCGTGTTTAGTATTTGTTGTTATAGCGGCAACAGAAATACATCATCTGCGTAAATTTCAACTGTCTAGCTATGACGGTTCATGAAATACAGTCTGGTGACAGACGGATAGACAGACGGACGGAAAACGAAGCGATTAGTAATAGGGTCCCGTTTTTACCCTTTGGGTACGGGACCCTAAAAACGCAAGGCTGTCACAGATACCTACTACTAAAAATACCTATCTAACTAAAAGTAGCTATCTAACTAAAAGTACCTATCTAACTAAAGGATGATTTAACAACTTCCTACACTTTCACTTTGTTTATAAACATTTTTTTTTCTTTCTCTTTTTCATTGATGTATGAGTACCTTAGTACAGCGATTCCCGTAGAAAAGTCACCAGGATTCCGCGACATAATAGTGAACTTTATAGCAAATATTGATTAAACAGTAAAACAAGTTCATTTTTCGCATTGAAATTTAAATTAAAAAATAAAGTGTTTCACTTTTAAAATATTTCCAATAAAAAGTTTTAGTTTTTATTAAATTTACTAGCTATGGCCCGCGGCTTCGCCCGCGTGGACATCGTTTTTGTGACTGTCTTAGAGGGTGCGTCATGAATTTTCTCCGTATCCCTCGAGAACTATGTCTAGACATGCTTATTAGAAAATCGTGTCATTTTCCACCCCCTTAACCATTTCTGTGCAAAAAATCACACATTGTTCCGTTGGGATGTAAAAGAAATTGACCAAAAAAGAATATATTTTCAGTTCCCTCAGAAACTGCATCGGTCTATGCTATTATCGCGAGATAAAAAGTAGTTTATGTCCTTCCTCGTGACACAGGCTACCCGCATGCCAAATTTCATTAAGATTGGTCAAGGAATGAAGCGTGAAAAGGTAACAAACAAACAAACATAGTTTCACATTTATAATATTAGTAAGGATGGTGTCTCTGATTTGTAATCATTTCATATGGGGTTCCATAAAATGAAAGGTATTTATTTGGTGTTCCGTTAATTAAAAAAAAACACGCTAATAAATCTCTCGATATTTTGTTAGGTAAATGTCCCAATGAGCTGTGCGTCCAATTAGCTGCACGGGGGGAGGTGTGTAATTTAATTTAATTTTTGTTATTTAATTTTTATTTTTGTGTTAACTTCGTATATAAAATATAAAAATTCATATACGTTTTTAATTTTACCTCGTTAGTCAGTTGTCATACTATTGTATATAATAACAATAATGAATAAATAATAATTAAAATTTTATATTAAACGAATTACATCAAGCGCCTGCCATCTGTAGTAATTCCTTGTATATAAATTAATCAAATTAAGTAGAGAGCGCCTGTTACAAGTACTCCAGAGAAAATAGTTTTTTTTATTATTTTTTATTTGCACTAAATTAACTTCACACTTGAACGCCCAAAATCATCTAGGCCTATTCAAAACAAAAAAAATCTAAATCACTTTTGCGTTATGGGCTCATTTGCCCGGGGCTATTTGGGGTGGTAACTAAATAAATAATATCATCATCATCATCATATCAGCCGAAGGAAGTCCACTGCTGGACATAGGCCTCCCCCAAGGATCTCCACGACGACCGGTTCTGCGCTGCCCGCATCCAGCGGCTTCCCGCGACCTTCACCAGGTCATCGGTCCACCGAGTGGGAGGCCTGCCTACACTACGCTTTCCGGTGCGTGGTAGCCACTCGAGAACTTTACTGCCCCAACGGCCATCTGTTCTACGAGCAATGTGCCCCGCCCACTGCCACTTCAGTTTAGCAATTCTGAGAGCTATGTCGGTCACTTTGGTTCTCTTACGGATTTCCTCGTTTCTGATTCGATCACGCAGAGAAACTCCGAGCATAGCACGCTCCATTGCCCTTTGGGTGACCTTGAGCCTTCTTATGAGGCCCATAGTAAGCGACCATGTCTCAGTTCCGTACGTCATCACTGGCAACACACATTGGTCGAAGACCTTGGTCTTAAGACACTGCGGTATCTGGGACGTAAAGATATTGCGAAGCTTCCCGAACGCTGCCCAGCCGAGTTGGATTCGACGATTGATCTCTTTCTCGAAGTTGGACCTACCTAACTGGACTGTTTGTCCCAGGTATACATATTCGGTAACAACTTCGAGTGTAGAGCCTCCAACTTTCAGAGGAGTAGGTATGACACGGACGTTTGACATAATTTTCGTCTTGTCCATGTTCATTCTAAGACCCACTTGTTGAGAGGCTCTACTGAGGCCATTGAGCATTGTGCCTAAGTCGTCCATAGTCTCAGCCATGACCACGATATCGTCAGCGAATCGAAGGTGGGTGATGTACTCGCCGTTGATATTGATGCCGAGTCCACCCCAGTCCAAAAGCTTGAAAACATCTTCCAGGGCGGCGGTGAACAGTTTCGGAGATATAACGTCTCCCTGTCTCACCCCTCGCTGCAGCTGGATAGGTTCCGAGTTTTGATCCTGGAGGCGCACCGACATGGTGGCGTTTTCATACAAACACTTCAGCACTTCGATATATCGATAGTCAATTTGGCACCTCTGGAGAGACTGTAACACAGCCCAGGTTTCGACCGAATCGAAGGCTTTCTCATAGTCCACGAACGCCAAGCATAGTGGCTGATTGTACTCTTCGGTCTTCTGTATAATCTGCCGCAGCGTATGTATGTGGTCTATGGTACTAAAGCCTTTTCGGAAACCGGCTTGTTCGGGAGGCTGGAAGTCGTCAAACCTGCGTGCGAGACGATTCGTAATGACCCTCGAAAACAGTTTGTAGACATGGCTCAGAAGTGAGATGGGTCTGTAGTTCTTCAGCAGGGTATTGTCGCCCTTTTTGAAGAAAAGCACGACCACACTTCTGTGCCATGCCTTAGGCGTTTGTCCCTCAAGTATAACGGAATTAAATAATTTCTGAAGAGCTTTAAGTACCGGTGTTCCACCTGCTTTCAGAAGTTCAGCCGTAATTCCATCGTCACCCGGTGCCTTATTGTTTTTAAGCTGTTTAAGAGCCATTCTAATCTCGTACAGGCTGACGTCCGGGATATCTTCGGTATAGTGTCGGGTAAGTCTAGCTCTTGGGTCTTTAGCCAGATCACTGACAGGCAGACGTGTGGTCGTGTACAATTGTCCGTAGAACTTCTCAACTACTTCCAGCAACTCAGTCTTAGACGATATGATCCTGCCGTCCTCAGTCTTCAGCTTGGTCAGTTGGCTTTGACCAACAGACAGATCTCTAGCGAACACTTTTGAGCCTTTGTTGTTCTCAATCGCCTCTTTAATACAATTTGTATTAAAGTGGCGCAAATCGCGAGTTAGAGACTTAGAGATCTGCCTGTTTAGTTGCCGATGTACTGAGTAGCGTCTTCAGAGGACTGCAAAACCAATCTTCGTCTTTCTTCCATGAGGTTGCTGGTCAAGTCAGAGATTTTTTTGGTTCTGTTTGAACGGCGAGTTTTGAAAATCTTAGACCCGACCGTTTGGACAATTTCCACGAACCTGTCGTTATAATCGTCCACATTCTCGCAGTCTCCTAGGCATTCGAAGCGATTGTGCAACTCGAGCTGAAAGTTTTCGGGGTTTTGGAGCTGGATGGGCGCTGGTCGGAGTGTGGACTTCATCAGTCGATATCTTTCTAGCTTGGTCTTTACATTCAATGTGCCTCTTACCATTCGGTGATCGCTTCCTGTTTTGACTGAGTTGATCACAGAGACATCATTGAATATTTGCCTTCTTGTCGACAAGATGAAGTCGATCTCGTTCTTCGTTACGCCATTGGGATGCAACCATGTCCACTTTCGCTGTTTAGGCTTTTTGAAGAAGGAGTTCATCATAAAGAGGCCCTCCTTCTCCATAAAGTCGGCCAGCAGCTGGCCACGTGCATTTCTCTCTCCATATCCAAATTGCCCCACTCTCAGCTCACCATCACTTCGTTTGCCCAGTTTCGCGTTAAAGTCCCCCATAACAATGGTGTATTGAGTCCGAGAGCTATTATGTAGAGCTCTAGAGATATCCTCATATAGGAGCTCCACTTCATCGTCGGAGTGTTGCGCGGTCGGTGCATATACCTGAATAACTTTCAGCGAATACCGTTTGGTAATTCGGAGAATAAGGTATGCTACCCTCGTCGAAACACTCTCGATCCGGACCACATTGTTAATGAGGGACTTGTGGACTAGAAACCCGACACCACCCTCGGACAGTTGGTCGCCCTCCCGGAAATAGAGCAGGTTTCCGGATTTAAGGATTATGGTGTCCTCCCCCTCTCTTCGGACTTCACACAATCCTACGATGTCCCATCGTAACCTGCTCAATGCTTCCTCGAGTTCTGTTAGCTTTACGTCGGTTCGCAGTGTGCGCGTGTTGTAGGTTGCCAGGGCCAGAGGTCTTTTGTTGAGGTAGCCTGGCATCTGCCGGGGATTCTTCGCACCCCATGCCCCGCCGTTACCTTGACCGCTACCGGAGCCAGGAATAGCGGGGCCGCCGGGGACTAGGGGCCGTTTTTTATTTGTGTCGGTCATTTGGGGGGTGTTGCCGTAATCGCCACGCTTGGCAGGCGGGTTGGCGATCGCAGTGTTGCAGATTGGCTGCAAATCACGGAAAGACGCTGCTGCCCATCCTCCGGTTTGAGTCCCTTAGTCGGCTCTTACGACACCTATTGGATGAGATAGGATGGCCCTATTCTAAGCCGGGAGCCATACGGCCATAAATAATATAGTAATAACTAAATACATTTTTATGTAGACACATTCAAAATTAAAAAAAATATTCGGGTGGGCTGTGACGGGGTACACTTCCGTTAGTTTAACGTGATACGTCTAGTTTGATGTCCCTCACTTATCTTATTTATTTTTTACTAGCTGTCCCGGTGAGCTTCGTACCACCGTACTTTACCCTACCCTACCCTACACTACACTACACTACGCTACACCACCCTACTCCACCACTCTCAGGCAGCAAAATTTTTTTGCCCGGTTTGGGCAACAGGATGACGAGGCCCTCCTTCCATGCACTCGGGAAGTGTCCAGTGCGCAGGATGCCATTAAATAGCCTCGTCACAGCAGCGATTGTAGATCTGGGAGCATGGCACAGGGCCTTGTTCGTAATGCCGTCGGCGCCGGGGGCATTCTTCGGCCTCAAGCGGCGAATTGCCCTTTCCACCTGAGCAGGAGAGAAGAAGATAGTGTAGGTGGAGTGGATCTCTGCTGGAATAGGTCGCAAGAGTACCTCCACCAGTTTCTCTAGGACTATCCGTTCGTGGTCTGGGGCCGTTACTGGATTTGGCGCGAATTGGTGCTAGAGCGAGTCGGTAGAGGCATGGATGGAGTTCCAATTTCCTTCGAAGCTGGCAAGGTGGCTTTCCCATTCTTGGTTTCGGTGCTCTACCAAGGCAGACATGACGCGTGCGGTGTAGGTGTTTAGTTCCTGCTTACGTCAGGGGCATCTGCTGAGTTGGTACTGGATGCGCAGCTTCCTTTTTTCCACCAACATTTGGCATAGATCGGATAGCAGAGGATTTTGTTTTGATGTACTAGAGAAGGTGGAGGTAACTCGCCCTGATGCGCTCTGGATGGCTTCTGTGATCGCGTGGTTCAGTTTGTCGACGTCAAGGTGAGAGTTGACTGGAATCTGAAAAGCCTTGAAGAACTGAACGCTGAGTATGGCTATGGCACTCATTATATTTTTTATATTTATTTTCAATAGTTTTGAACCTGCGTTCACGTGCAAACGCGTTTGCATTTTGTAGCATGTGTGAGGAAAGTTTCATTGTGGTGCGTAGTTGATTGAGATGCAGTGTTGTTCACTCACAAGACGGCCACGAGGTCGAGTATCGACTGCATTGCCACGTGCGGTTATAATCAGTATTTATTCTTTACTTACAGCAATTTAAACTATTTTTAGGGTTCTGTATACCCAAAGGATGACCTACGGGATCCTTTTACTAAACCTCTGCTGTCCGTCTGTCTGTCTGTCTGTCTGTACTGTAATAATAGAAATTATAAAAAATATCTCTAAATATACCTAACAAAACTGGCTAAGTGCGTGTTGGACTGGCGCAAAGTAGGGTCCCGTAGTCTTTTCATAAAATAAATGTATATTATTAAAACCATTTCTTTTTTCAGTTGGTAATAGAACATTTTGTATGGAAACACACAATCGTCGCAAGTTGTTAGACTATTATTCCTAAACTAAGACGTGATAGTTTTCCTTATAAGTTTATTATATGTCCTTAGTCTTTACATTTTTTTTCTAAATATCCTGTAATAGTGGTTAAGCTGGTTGGGAGGGAGAAAAACCTGTTTGTAAAAAAAATACTACTTTAAAGCTAAGTATTTCGCAAACGGAACCCTCAATCGAAGAATGGTTTTAAAAACCCTTCATCATCATTACAGCTCATATACGTCCCCACCGAGGGGCTCGAGCCTTCCCTGAATCAGGGCGATTAGGCCTTAGTCGACCACGCGGACCCAGTGCGGGTTGGTCGACTTCACACACAACCTTCGAGTTTCTTCGCAGGCGTGTGCAGGTTTCCTCACGATGTTTTCCTTCACCGTTAAAGCAATCGGTAAGTCGTATGTACGTAAGTTTTTGAAAAACTCATTGGTACATTGGCCGTCCAGATTTGAACCCGGTACCTCTGGTTAGATGGACCGAGCCGTTACCGGTTGAGCCACCGACGCTTTAAAAACCTTTAGTAGTTTAAAAATACCTTTTGTTACATTCTGTATAACCATATGACCATTAGCGTTTCCCTCTATTCGCATAAATGCCAGCGTTTCCCTCTATTCGCATAAATGCCAGCGTTTCCCTCTATTCGCATAAATGCCGTTGCGGTGGACGCGCAGCTTAAGTCCATTATTCAACCCGGGTTGAACTGTTGCACGTGGAAAACATGAAAGGTGTTGCTGTGGATTCGATGGCTACATTGTAATTTATCCTACATTGTTGCCAGCTCCCAGCCCTTTGTTATTAGTTTCTATAGATAAAGTGAACATATTTATCACATAAAGAAGACTTTCCTTTGTAGTTTCATTTCAGAAGGCATGCAAAGGTAGATGGACAGGAAATAAACATGCCTTGCCTGCCTTTGATGATCTTAAGAGCGTCGATGACGTATAATGGCTGTGGCCGGTACCTCCTGTCCGGGAGGTCGTGGTTCAAATCCTGCCACGTTCCAATGTGTTTTCGAATTTCGATTACATACATATGTTAGCCGATGCTCTTGCGGTGAAGGACACACCGTGAGGAAACCTGCACATGCCTGCGAAGAAACTCTAAGGTTGTGTGTGAAGTCGACCAACCCGCTCTGGGTCCACGTGGTCGTCTAAGACCCAATCGCCCTAATTCAGAGTAGGCTCTAGCCCCTCGTTCGGGACGTATATGAAGCTGATATAGAAACCTTTGTGATATTAAGTTTCTATAGATATTATTTGATTGAAGTTAAGTATCACGGCTGAACGTCGGTGATTCAACCGGTAGTGACTCGGTCCTCCTAACCAGAGGTGCCGGGTTCAAACCAGGACGGCCAATGTACTCGTACCAATGAGTTTTTCGAAACTTACGTACATATACTCACCGATTGCTTTAATTTAACATGCCTTGCCTGCCTTTGATGATCTTAAGAGCGTCGATGACGTATAATGGCTGTGGCCGGTACCTCCTGTCCGGGAGGTCGTGGTTCGAATCCTGCCACGTTCCTATGTGTTTTCGAATTTCGATTACATACATATCATGTTAGCCGATGCTCTTGCGGTGAAGGACACACCGTGAGGAAACCTGCACACACCTGCGAAGAAACTCGACTAAGGCCCGATGGCCCTAATTGAGGCTAGGCTCGAGCCCCTCGGTGGGGACGTATATGAGCTGATATGATGATCACGGCTGAGACGAAAAATAGATAATTATTTATTATCACCGGGAATACGGCTGCATATCAGCTTCAGCTCAATTGGACCCCTGGACCTTGCAAAGTTGATAATTGACTAGATGTACGTAAAGAAAATGCAAGAGAAAAAGGAAAACCACAAAACGCCGTCGCGCCCAGGATGAGATACAATAGAAACTCTTTTCAAAACTCCTTTCGATACTAATGAGCATAAAAAAAAAACTAACCTGTAAATATTATTCCAAAACATGCAGAGCTTAAACAACAAACCCTACCTGCTTGAGGCGTTGTTGGAAGAAATACCAGAAATTCATGTAATCTGTATCACGGAGTCATTTCTAAACAAGAAACGATTTGAACTACTCAACATAAACGGCTATACAGTAAATGCTTCCTATTGTCGGGAAATTCACGATGGCGGTGGCGCACGTATTTTGATGAAAAACCACTCAGTGTGTAAAGAAAGGAAGGACATAGAAAAATTGTCTGTGAAACAAATTTTTGAAGTCTGTGCAGTGGAACTTTATGAAATTAATCTATTACTGATAAACTTGTGTTGGCCCAATAGTACTAGAGGAGTTAATTTTTTTTATGACAGACTAAACAAACTTTTAAGAATAATTTCCACAAAAGATAGGGATAAAACTGTATTAATAGGAGGAGATATAAACGTAAATTTTTTGTCAAACAATCCAACTACTATGAGACTTAAAAATCACAATTTTCACCAATTAGTAAAAAAAGCCACAAGAATTACTGCAACGACTTCTAGATGTATTGACTTAATCTTTATAAATTCTGAAAATACAGATTGCAAAGTTGATGTCCAGGAATTAGGTTTTAGTGATCATAAGGAAGTATTTCTCACAATCCTAAAAATGTTGTATAACCCTAAATTTCAATGCATGGTCAAAAGAATTTTCAGTAAAAATAATATTATAAAATTCAAAAATAAACTTGTATATATAATAAATTGGAATGAAATAATACGAATGGATAAAAATATGAATAAAAACTATAATGCCTTTAGCAAAACTCTACAAGACACGCTTAACGAATGCTTTCCGCGTAAACTAATAAAATTTAAAGGCAAATAAATAAATACATATTTAACAACAGGGCTAAAAATATCTTGCAAAAATAAAAGATTAAGACTACTATACTCCCAGATAAAAAGCAAAATTATACAAAATCATTATAAAATGTATACTAAAATCTTAAAACAAGCTGTACAGAAATAAAAAAAAAATTGGTAACATGTAAACTTAAAAAAAAAGAAAATAAAACAAAAGTAATGTGGCAGATTATAAAACATGAAATTAATAAAAAAACCTTGCAAAATGAAAATCAAGAATATAAAACTAAAAATAAATAAAAGCACAATCATTGAGGAACCTAAACTAGTAGCGAATCATTTAAATACCTTTTTTGTAACATTAGGAAACTCACAAAACTCGGCATCTTTCGATAAACAAATAACAAACACACAACAACTAATTGAAAATTCACTATTTTTACGCCCGGTAGAACCAGATGAAATACATAAAATAATTAAACGCTTAAAAAATAAAAATAGCTTCAGCGTTGATGAAATATGTTAGTCAAAAAATGTGCAGATGAGTTTACAATCCCATATACCAACTAAATAAATCAATCTTTTTCTGAAGGAATATTCCCCGATGCCCTGAAAATATCATTAGTCAAATCAATACATAAAAAGGGAGACAAATCAGACTCAAATAATTACTGTCCAATCTCTCTTTTAAATATTTTATCAAAAATATTTGAAACCGCGATGGTAAACAGATTGTACAGTTTTTATGAAAAAATTTGTGTCCTCCATGATAGCCAATATGGATTTCGAAAAAATCGCTCTACTACACGACTTGCCGTTTACGAATTGGTACAAAAAATTTATAATGCGATAGATGACAAGAAATATGGTGTTGGTTTGCTGCTTGACATGAGCAAGGCATATGATAGAGTCAACTACGAAATTATTTTAAATAAACTCTATGGAACTGGTATAAGGGGAATAGCATATAATTGGATAAAGTCTTATCTGGACCAAAGGTCACAATACATTGAAATTCAAAACATCTCAACATGCAAAATTGAATATATTAGATCCGACTCGAGCCAAACAACAGGCTCTATACCTCAAGGCAGTGTTCTCGGCTGTATCTTATTCCTCATATACATAAACGATCTATCTAACATATTAAACGACTAGCTTTTGCCCGCGGCTTCGCCCACGTGGACATAGCTTTTATGACTCTTTTTGAGGGTGAGTGGTGCGCGAGCCGCAATCAGCTCGCAAGCGTGGACATGAGTTTTCTCCAGGTACCTCAGGAACTGTATCGGGCTATTCGGATTAGCAGTCTTTGTCACTTCCCACCCCCTCAAGAAATTCTGTACAAAAAATCACTTTAATCCGTTGCTCCGTTGCGACGCCACCGACGTGCGCGAGCGTAGAAAACAGTTGTCCCCAGATCCCTCGGGAACTATGTCAGGATATACTTATTAGTAAATTATATCATTTTCCACCTCATCACTGTGCTAAAAATCACACCAATCCATTTTTTCGTTACGATTTTAAATAAAACGAACAAAGAGTATTGTTTTAGTTTCCTCAGGAATTGCATCGGGCTATGATAATTTCCACAGATAAAAGGTTGACTATTTCATTCCCAGTGATACAGGCTACCTGTATGCCAAATTTCATCAAGATTGGTAGAGGTGTTGAAGTGTGAATAGGTAACAAATAAACAAACACATTTTTACATTTATAATATAAAGTAAGGATTTCTAAATCTTCAATAAAATATAGAGCGTCGGTGGCAAAACGGTTAGGGCCACTACCTCCTGTCCAGAAGGCCGTGGTTCGAATCCTGCCACTTACCAATATCTATACGAATATTGATTTCATACTGGTATGTACGTTTATCCGACGTTCTTACGGTGAGAAAAACATCGTGAGGAAACCTGCACACGCCTGCGAAGAAATTCGAAGCTTATGTGTGAAGTCAATCAACCCGCAATGGGCCCGCGTGATCGTCTAAAGTTAGATCGCCCTAACTCAGGGCAGGTCGAGCCCCTTAGTGGGGACGTATATAAGCTGATATGATGAAATATTATCAAAAAACTAGTTCAAATCATTATAGGTATCAATCTAGTAATAAAATTTCCTAACAATATTAATATGGGTCAAATCCTCGAGTCCTATCAGCTCCAAAGGAGCCCAAGACGCACTTCTCGTTGCCGCGCTGGATGGCAATAGACAACCTTAGCAGCAGGTAGGACCTCACGTCACATCTCCTCTCTCGAAGGCGAAGGCCAATCTTCTTTGTGAAGGCAAAGGCCTCTGAAGGTTCAGCAGCCGGTTGTCTCACAGACCAGCGGCACAAAGCAGTAATTTGCCTCTAAGACCGAGTACTTATTATGCTTCTTTCTCACCGCAAATTGAGCAGCAGTACCGTACGGGTGAGGAGTGAGGCAGAAAAAGTGGCTTCCCAAAGCAGACACGTTCCTCTCTGCCATAGCACCTGTTTAAACCCTCCGGCCTTTTGCCATCAGATCGCCTAAAGCCCGGTCGGCGGCTGCATCAAAGATCATTAAGTGAGGTCATTAAGGAATTAGTGAAGTGGTAATCTTCACAAACACGACTGCAACTCAGTGAGTGATGGTCAATTGCCTCCAGCCCTCCACCGAGGACCCGCAAATACATTGATGAGGTTCACAGATATTGATATTGCAGGCGGAGAGCAACTGCCACACGCAAATAGTCGCCGTCAGAAGAGTTCCCATATCTGTGCCTCCTGTTAAAAGATGTTGAGCTCGATTTATGTGTTTTTACAGATTCCAATCGTGTAAAAAAATACCTCTCTGTTCGTCTATGAAACACATCGCTACGTACCATAATTCCAGAGTTTAAAGTAGCGTATGCTGAAAAATACATAAAAGAAATCTACTCAAAAGTATGAAATAATATTGTAATGTTTTAATACAACTTAAGCGCGTTTTATTATTCCTGCAGTGCCATCTATTGACATTCTGCTACTATGATTATAATGTTTGGCATGTGTAGCTAATATACAGAAAAAAGTTCTCTATTGTTATTATTGTAAGTATCGATAGATAATTTCCCACGGGACCTCCTTAGTTTTCCGGGATAAAGAGTACCCGACTATAAAATGATGGTCAAAACACCCCATCCCAATGTAAAGGTTTCATATTGTTACATTGAGTCATTCTAAAGATACAATTTTTTGCATTCCTGTAGGAACCTTATTTTTTTTGGGATTCACAATGTCCCAGTTTTAGTTCGCGATAAGGGTATCAACGTGTAAAATTTAAATGTAATAGGTCAAGCCACATTTGCGTGGTGAGCCATTCTATAAATGAATACTTTTGATTTTTCCACGGGAACTCTTGAATTTTCTGGGATAAAAAGTATTCTATATGTTAACCCGGGCTATAAGGAACCACCATACAAAATTTCATCTAAATCGGCCTGGTAGTTTTTGCGTGATGCGCGAACATACAGACAGACAGACAAAAATTCCAAAAGTTGTTGTTTTGGCCTCTGTATCGTTAGTAATATCCACCACAGTTATTATTTTCCAAAAATATTTCATGTATAGACACGGCCCCGTTACTGTTTTATTATATTAATATAGAATAGATATAGATAGTTGTGTCCTTTATGCGGATAATATCTCAATAATTATAACTTGTACAAATGAAACTGAATTAGAATTAAAATTAAACTTTACATTTATGAAAATACTAGACTGGCTCGAATGCCATAACTTAAAACTAAATTTAAAAAAACCCACTTAATACACAGGCCACATCAAAAAACTCCATTAAAAATTAACTATACTTATCAAAACAAGAAAATAGAAGCTGTGGACTCGGCCACCCTGTTGGGCATCGATTTGGACACTCACTTAAACTGGAAAATACATATACATAGATTAACAAACAAACTGTTTTCGTTTACCTTTGCGCTCTACCACTTAAAAAAAAAACAACAAACTTTAATACAGCACTTTCGCCATATTACGCATAAGCACACTCTAGACTAACCTACGGTATCACTCTATGGGGAAATTCCACAGATGTAGATGACGTTTTTATACTACAAAAGAAATGCATTAGAATTCTAACTAACATAGATCAAATGTAGTCTTGTAAACCTCATTTCGTAAAAACAAATTGCAAGTTTTTCAGAAAAAATAAAAGTTTGTACACTCCAAAAAAAACAGTAAAAATAAAAAGAAATAATCGTGACCACAACAAACTAATGATTCCATTCTCCAAGCTACAAATATATATTCATCAGGACCCCACTCGATGACGATCAGAATTTATAATAACATTCCAAATGATATTAAAGATATACTCGTAGAATCAAACAGCTTATTCGTAAAAAAAAAAAATATATCCTATCTGAAAAGTGCTATTTCAATTTAAACGATTTTTTTAATGTCTAAACTACCTAAAGTTAATTAAAATAAAAACACGTCTGAAAATTTAAAATAAAGCTTTAAATAAATATCTAATACAACATTTTTAATGTATACCATTAAACAACCTACCTAAATTAAATGATAATTTTAAAATATTTAAATAGACTAAGCAAATTAAAATGAAATTGAGAATTACATATATTAAATAAATGTAATAAGTAAATAAGATCAAAATTGCAATTAATTATATAACCTACATAAACTAAACTAAAATGCATGCACAAATTAATATTATATAAACCCACTGCAAATTGCTATGCCCTTGCGGGGCGTCATAATTAAGATCAATTTTACCTACTCGTATGAATGTACATGATTAATTATGATATTGCAATAAATATGAAATGAAATGAAATGTACTTTATATCTAAGATACAGAGGATCACTCATTATACAACTAAACGAATTAATTAAAAATTAAAAACCCGACTACATCAAAACGTAACTTTTTTGACTAGTCTAAGGCCAATCACGACAAATCTAAGGACATCTCGCACTCCAATATCCATCAGGCCGTTTAGGCTACAGAGCGTGCCAAAGATATATACATACATACATACACTTGCAAAACATAACCCTCCTTCTGGTGCAGTCAGTTAATAAAAGAAGACAGTTCCGATTTATTTGCATGTTGTGTTTAACCGACTTCAAAAAAAGTAGGAGGTTTCTCAATTCGACCGTGTTTATATAAACACGGCTGGATCAACTATGTGCCCAAAGTGGTGTTTATATATATATATATAAAAAAGAATCATCAAAATCGGTTCATAAACGACGAAGTTATCCGCGAACACATATAATATACATATATATATATATATGTATATTATATGTGTTCGCGGATAACTTCGTCGTTTATGAACCGATTTTGATGATTCTTTTTTTTATTTCAAAGGAGATATCCCAAGGGTAGTACCATGATGAGGAAACTAGGATCTGAAGATGGTATCCCAGAGAAATCGGGGGGAACCTTATTTTTCTGTTTGAAGTCGGTTTTTTTTTGTTCAAAATTATTACAATATTAAAAGCTTGTTAAAACGAGATCCTTGGTGTGTTCCGGCATGAAGATAAGATAGCCAGTTCCCCATTGCGTTGGGGAGTCTTGGTAAGCTCGCTTCCATCTTCGGCAACATCGTCACTTACCACCAGGTGAGATGTTGTCAAGGGTTTACCAATTGTACTTAAAAAAAAATTCTTTTACTTAACCTCCGCCACGCCATCTGTCCTTCCGTCTGTCTGTCCAACATGTAAAGGGCTGTATCTTCTAAACATGAATACCAATAACAGTTGAAATTATCACACACATGATTGTGCTTATAATTATGCCACACAAAAATCACAGAATATGTATTATATGGCAGTTTGTCTAACAAACAATAAAAAGAACATCCTTCCTTACTTAATAATATTATAAATGTGAAATTGTGTTTGTTTGTTTGTGACCTTCTCACGCTCTAACAGCTTAACCAATCTTAAACGAAATTTGGCATGCAGGTAGCCTGTGTCACGAGTAAGGACATAGGATACTTTTAATCCCGTGAAAATAGCATAGCCCGATGCAGTTCCTGAGGGAACTGAAAAAATACTCCTTTTATTGGTTAATTTCTTTAACATCGCAACGCAACAATGGATTGTTGTAATTTTTTTCAAAGAGATGTTTGAGGGTGTGGGAAATGACATGATTTACTAATAAGCATATCTTGACATAGTTCCCGAGGGATCTGGAAAAGAATAATGTCCACGCTTGCGAGCCGCTTGCGGCTCGCGTACCGCGCACCCTTTAAAACAGTCATTACAACGATGTCCACACGGGCGAAGCCGCGGGCAAAAGCTAGTGTATTATATGGCAGTTTGTCTAAAGAATAATAAAAAGTGTTTTATTTTAAGGTTTACCCGTATTGTCATTGTTCTATTAAAATCAAAATAAAAGTTTAAAAAACTTAAAAATCGACTTCAAAACGAATTTCACTCAAAAGAATGAAATAATATTATTATACTTAGATACACGACATTAACCAACAATAACGAAATCAAAGGTAGGTACGAATTAAATTAGGGGCCTAAAATTTATTTTGAGGTCGGTGTCAGCAATGTCATCGAATGTAAAACATTTGATACGTAAGTAGCTGTATGCTGATACCGACCTCAAAAATAAATTAAGGGCCCTATTTTAATTCGTATCCACCTTTGATTTCGTTATTGTTTGGCTAATGTCGTGTATCTAAGTATAATAATATTATTTCAGTCTTTTGAGTGAAATTCATTTTGAAGTCGGTTTTCAAGTTCTTTAAACTTTTTTTTTTATATTTATTTTTAGTGATAATGCTATCTATCTAACAACGTTATACCCAATCACCCACTCGCCAATAGGAGCCATCAATTCATAATTCATAAAGCTTGTGTTTCATTAAGAGATACAGATTCCTGTGGCTTCCATCATCATCTCAGCATAATGAAAGTTAAGAAGTTAAATCTTCCATCATCAGCTCATCTGAATAAACTGAAAGAATACAACTATCGGTCTTCGTAAAATTTTTAAAGAATTATCCTCCAACTCCTAACCGTTAAGGAGTTGTACCTTCCTTCATCCGCTCATCTGATGATGATGATGATGATGATGATGATAAGATTATGACTACCAGACGCCAAAACTTGAATAGTAAATACATGAAACACGTAATATGTGCCTATAAAATTTGAGGGTTGTTCTTGATTTCCCTGGGATCCCATCATCAGATCCTGACTTGATGACAATGGAATCTCCTCGGGAGTATACTTTTTCAAATAAAAAAAGAATTTTGAAAATCGGTTCACAATCGGCGGAGATATCGCGTAACAAATATACAAAAAAAAACATACAGTCGAATTGAGAACCTCCTCCTTTTTGAAGTCGGTTGAAAATGGTATTCAAGACTCTAATATTGCGGCGGGCGGCGCACCCTCCGTCTACGCCGTCGCTTGCACGAGATGAAAATAAGGATATAGAAAAATAGACAGATATCGTATTGATGATGGGAAAAGGAACTGAACGGCAGAATCACAATTTGAAAATACTAAACAAAAATAATAAAAAGTAAAAATTGTTAAAAAAGATGATATAAAAACAGGTTGAACATGAAAAAAACGAGACCTACAGTATATGATGTGTAACATGTGACAAAATACTTATGAAATTAATTAATTATCGGGTCGTACATTCACGGGCCGACCCTTCGAATAGTAGTATGTCATCTTTGCCTTTGCCATCACACTAGGCTGCATGGCTATGACAACCTTAGTTTTCGAGAATTAAAAAACGTTCGCATTTCCTGATACACATTTCCGTCCCATTTCACGAAATCACTCCCACAAATTGCAGGAAAGCGAGAGCAAAAAATGTTACACATCAAAAAAAACTAAAAAGATTGACTTCGTCACAATTTGGTTTAATAATAGTGCAAACTCCGAAATCTTTATATAAAATCTATATTATACTAGCTTTCCCGGCGAACTTCGTACCACCTTACACTACACTGCACACCATACCCTACCCTACACTACACTACACTAAACTTCACTACCCTACCCTACCCTACCCTACCCTACCCTACTCTACCCTACCCTACTCTACCCTACCCTACCATACACTACACTACGCTACACTACACTACCTTACCCTACCCTAGGCTACTCTACCCTACCCCAGAACCTTCTCCTGACAATAAAGAACTCAACAAAAAAAGAATTAGCGAAATCGGTCCAGCCGTTCACGCGTGATGCGATGACCAAGGGAAATAGAGATTCATTTTTATATATAACTAGCTGTCCCGGCGAACTACGTACCGCCTTACATTACATTACACTGCCCTTCCCTACCCTACCCTACACTACACTACACTACCCTACCCTACACTACCCTACCCTACACTACTCTACCCTACATTACACTACACTACCCTACACTACCCTACCCTACATACACTACACTACACTACCCTACACTACACTACCCTACACTACACTACACTACACTACACTACCCTACCCTACACTACACTACCCTACCCTACACTACCCTACCCTACTCTACCCTACACTACACTACCCTACCCTACACTACCCTACACTAACCTACCCTACCCTACACTACCCTACCCTACACTACCCTACCCTACACTACCCTACCCTACCCTACCCTACATACACTACACTACACTACCCTACACTACACTACACTACCCTACACTTCACTACCCTACCCTACCCTACCCTACCCATATAACTACCCTACCCTACACTACCCTACCCTACCCTACACTACCCTACCCTACCCTTCACTACCCTACCCTACACTACACTACTCTACCCTACCCTACCCTACCCTACATAAAAACCTTCTCCTGACAATAACGAACTCGACAAAAAAGGAATTAGCGAAATCAGTCCAGCCGTTCTCGAGTTATGCGCTTACCAACACATTTTGCGATTCATTTTTATATTATAGACTAGTATTCCCGGCGAACTCCGTACCACCATACACTACACTACACTACACTACACTACCCTACCCTACCCTACACTACACAACCTACCATACACTACACTACCCTACCCTACCCTACCCTAACCTACATAAGAACCTTCTCCTGACAATAACGAACTCAACAAAAAAAGAATTAACGAAATCGGTCGAGCCGTTCACGCGTGATGCGATGACCAAGGGAAATAGAGATTCATTTTAATATATAACTAGTATTCCCGGCTAACTCCATACCACTATACACTACACTACACTACCCTACACTATACTACACTAAACTACACTACACTTCACTACCCTACCCTACCATACACTACACTACACTACCTTACCCTACCCTACACTACTCTACCCTACCCCAGAACCTTCTCCTGACAATAAAGAACACAACAAAAAAAGAATTAGCGAAATCGGTCCAGCCATTCACGCGTGATGCGAGGACCAAGGGAAATAGGGATTCATTTTTATATATTACTAGCTGTCCCGGCGAACTACGTACCGCCTTACATTACATTACACTACCCTACCCTACCCTACACTACCCTACCCTACACTACCCTACCCTACCCTACATACAATACACTACACTACCCTACCCTACACTACCCTACACTACACTACACTACTCTACATACCCTACCCTACACTACCCTACATACACTACACTACACTACCCTACACTACACTACACTACCCTACACTACACTACCCTACCCTACCCTACACTACACTACCCTACCCTACCCTACCCTACACTACCCTACCCTACTCTACACTACCCTACCCTACCCTACACTACCCTACCCTACCCTACACTACACTACACTACCCTACCCTACCCTACCCTACCCTACATAAAAACCTTCTCCTGACAATAACGAACTCGAAAAAAAAGAATTAGCGAAAATCTGTCCAGTCGTTCTCGAGTTATGCGCTTACCAACACATTTTGCGATTCATTTTTATATTATAGATATATAGATACTCGTAAGAATAAATGTACCCCTATTTCTTCGTGTCACGCTATAACTTGAGAATGGCTGGACCGATTTCTGTTGAATTCGTTAATGTCAGGAGAAGGTCCGGTTCTTATGTAGGGTAGGATATGGTAGTGTAGTGTAGTGTAGGGTAGGATAGTGTAGTGTAGCGTTAGGTGGTATAAAGTTTGCCGGGACAGCTAGTAAAACAATAAATATAATAAAAGTATTTTTTTAATGGAAATTAATACGTGTTATTGTTGTACTCATTGATGTTTTATTTCTTTATCCACTCGTTGGCATTTCTTTACTACACTGCTTCGTATTTGCGTAGCATATAGCTCGTAGAATAGCGAAATAGTGTTTTAGCATAAAAATCGTATGTGCCAACCTCACATTATAGAACTTTATATAACTGTCATCAAAAGAATGTTTTCGGAAGAGGGGGTAAAATGACGTTGTCAGATCGCAAAAGGGTTGCCGGCAACATCCAACTAGTCGATAAAACTGTAGGTATTTTGTTGGTTTTGAATGAAAAAGTTTAAAGTCTGGGTATCAATGTTGACCGAATTCTGTCTTGGGAGGTTCAGGTTGGTGAGGTCAGCAGAAACATATTTGCCTCATCTAAGTGTCTCAATCGCAAGCGTGACACAAGAATTGACAAGCAAGAGGCCTGAATGGAGACGAAAAACATACAAAGCCCAAATAAAAAATAAAAATAAATATTCTGGGACAAATTACACATGGTCATCTGGCCCCAAAGTAGGATTCCCTGTGTTATGGGAACCAGAGACTGATATACATATACTTATAAACGTTTAAATACACACATATATAGATATTTAACACCCAGACACAGAGCAAACAAATCTACTCATCACAAAAATGCTTGCCCTGGGTGGGGATCGAACCTACAACTCTCGGATCAGTAGTCAAGAGCACTAACCACTGAGCCACCGAGTCAGTCACTATATAATGGAACTAATAAGGCTAGGAAGAAGAAAAATCGCATGCGTAATTTTCTGCCCACAGCCATTGTAATCTCGCGGGCACAATTGCTCATGTGATTTGTTGATTCTTCATGCACTATAGCATAAAGGTTAAAAATCTTGGTATATGTTGTAACGCGGTAACGCTTTTATTCGTTCTTTTTTCATTCGACCTATTTCATTTTATCTATTTGTTCTATTACGCATGCGCTGGTACAAAGCAATCCATGTGTCATAATTTGAATAATCTGTGACACATGTGTTTTTCAAAACCAGAATTCTTTCCGTTCAATATATTTTCACCATTTTTAGGGTTCCGTTCCCTCAAAAGGAAAAAAAAACATATATATTTTTTTTAAATTATAAATTTATTACCCTTTTCCTCATGCACGCTTAGAGGTATCAAGTTGAAATGCATATCAAATACTTAGGTCTAATTGCCTTTAAGCTGTGAAAAAAAAACAAGTTTCTAAGTCAACGCAAAAATGCAAAACGCAAAGATAAAACCATTTCTACCGCATATTTTTTTTTATTTTATCGCAACTACTCGCAAGGGAATCAAAACCTTAAAGGCTACATCCCGTTGACATAGAATCTTGAAGTTTGGTAAGAAGCAATAGCTTACAGCACAGGTAACATAAAAATTTAGAAAACCCTGAAATTTTAGGTAGATATACCACAAAAAAAAATTTGATTTACTTATATACCTACAGGTTTGTACGGAACCCTCGGTGAGCGAGTCCAACTCGCACGTGGCCGGTTTTTTTATAAATAAAATACCTGACGCTCTTAAAGACCCATCTCGGGTAGCACATAATTATATTTTTGTGATTTGTGTTTAAAATTGAAGTGCGTTTATGTTTTTATTCCTTTTGTGTTCGTTTTAGGTCTCTGCTTCACTGCTTTAAATTACCTATTCATCTGTGCGCACGAAAACGGAGTTACCAAAACCACGCCACACCCAGGACACTTCATACAACACGCCAGGAATGACATTTCAAATAATGAATGACGGAAAAAACAAAATGGTGGTAACTGTAACCAATGTGTATCAATCTGGGTGACGAGGGGGTGAGGTCGCAATCTAGAGAGTGGCAGGGAGTGTCCATACTGTATGTTAGTATTAATATACGCCCTACCTACCCTACACGGTACCCGTCGTGTTACAATATCTATTGTAACACTATACCAAACTAAATTATATAATTATACCAAACTATAATCTCATTGACTTTTTTATGAATTTAATCTATTTTTTTTCTAAAAGTTTTTCTTAAAAAATCGTTAACGGTAATTTTTAAATATTTTTGACCTTGAGCTGACCTCACTGTATATGAATGTTTCTAGGCATACCTACCTAGTTCAGTTTTCGCTCGTAGTTTTATCTATCACTTTCGTGCGGCCCACCGTACAGCTGCGTTGACGTAATTAAATGTTATCTTGTGGTCTATTTATATTCTCGCGGGCCCAGCTCCTCAATGAGGAGGGCCCATCGATCGGGGGCGGGGCGCTGCAGCACCAGCTCTGACCCACTTTTCGCGTTCAATGAATAAGGGGTATGGGGCATGTGCGGAAACAAAACGTCTTATCCGAAAAATGAAAACTTTTGGATCTTTTTTTGGCTAAAGTTGACTTTTGGTAATATTTGTAAGTAGCCTTTGGTATAATAGACAGACATATGAACTAATTGAGCAAAATTATATCAATTATGATATTTAAAAAAATGAATGTATAAATACACAGATAAATTAATAATATACAGGTAATCTCTGTGAGTAGGTTTTAAACAAATAATTTTGAGCTACGATACGTCGACATTTTTGTGATAATTTTACCTGAAGTTTTTAGTAGTTTTAAGTGCTTAAAGAAGAGCCTCGGTGGCTAGGGCCACCGCCTCCTGTCCGGGAGGTCGTAGTTCGAATCCTGCCACGTACCAATGTGATTTCGAATTTAGATTCCATAATTATGTACGTTTATCCGACGCTCTTACGGTGAAGGAAAACATCGCAAGGAAACTTGCACACGCCTGCGAAGAAACTCGCAGATTTTGTGTGTGAAGTCGACCAACCCACACTAAGGCCCGATCGCCCTTATTTAGGGTAGGCTTGAGCCCCCCGGTGGAAACATATATAAGCTGAAAAAAAATGCTTAAGAAAATAAGAAATTAACAAAAAAATTATTACCCAAAAAACTTACTCTTTCCCGGGTTTGCTGGAAGAAATTTCTAATTAGTAATAAGTATTACCTATTGTATAATTTTATTTTCTGCCTGTTTTTTTTTTTGTACACAATAAACTGTTAAATAAAATAAATAAATAAATGTCTCACAGCTGTTAAAAAAATACAGTTACACCCGCTTGTCTAGGCCTGCAAGGACATAACAGTTCCCCGCAACTGCAGCAGACCTCGAGATCACCGACCGCGCGACCCAGTTTCCACGCTGACGTCACGGGGGCGGGATGACGTCACGAGCAAGCCTCCGCGAGCCCATTCAAAACTAGATCAGAGCCTGCGGCGTTCTCACACCAGTACATTTTACTTTACAGCTCGAGGTCTCGAAGTTACAGAGGTACTACACCTGTATAAGCGAGGTCACTCCACTCCGTGTCCTTTCTATTTTAACTCATATCAAAAGGTCACAAAAATAATATTTTCCTGAAGTAAGTAGCTATCTAACGATGCTTGATTTCCGTTCTAGGAATGTCAATTGTATGAAGAGATCCGTAGTTCAATGTACTCGTACATTCCAATTAGGTTCAATTTAGGTGCTACTTATCCAATTGATGAAAGAACTTTAGTAATAATTTTATTAAGGGGCTACTTACTTATGAACTTATCAATTTCTTATGAAATCTAATTAGTTGGCAACAAAAAATATCATTCCACACAGCGATTCATACGATTATGAGAAGCCTACACAATTTGCAAATTACTCTCAACATGTTTCTTAGAAAAAGTGTTCGAGTTTCATGAGTAATTTTTATCAATTGTATTATCCTTCATTATCATCATCATAATCATTACCATCATCATAATGGGCGAAAGATGTCCTCTTATTAACAAAGTCCTTCTCACCAGGTCGTCAGTCCACCGAGTGGGAGGCCTGCTTATGCTACGTCTTCCGGGCACGGTCGTGTCTCGAAAACTTTACTACCCCACCGTTTTTTTTAGCTATGTGTCCCGCCAACTGTCACTTATCTGTCTTTCCGTCTGTCTAACCTTTAAAAGCCGATATCTTTTGAACTGTAATACTTCGTGACATTTTCAGCGAATATGTTTATTATAGGAGATTTATTAACAAATATAAAAAAATAAAAATAAAAATTAGGGAGGGGGCCAACAAGAAATGTGTTTTTTAAAGTTTTTTTTGTTTTTGCTCTGTCGTAAAAAAAACATATACAAGCGTGAATCTTGGTATTAATACAGTACTAATCCTAAAGAAAAAAATACCGGTAAAGTGCGAGTCAGAACCGCACATAAAGGGTTTTGTACCCTCATACTAGATGGCGCTGATTTCTTCACGTTTTTGTATGAAGACTTTCACTTTTTCTAATTTTTAGTATTTGTTGTTATAGCGGCAACAGAAATACATCATGTGTAAAAATTAGGGTAGCGACTCTTAGTAAGCCCGCTTCCATCTTAGGCATCGTCGTCTTTTACCATTAGGCGAGATGATGCCAAGGGCTTACCAATTGTGGATGTAAAAAAAACTCCCACTATACGTAAGAAAAAGATGATTCTTTTTTCGAGTGTATTTCCTCAAGTGGGGTATCGTTGAATAGATCTTATAAAATAAAACAAAGATACACATTTTTTTAGTTAAATTAGCATTTACGAAATATTAAGCAACAAAGTGACTTTTTTAACCATGGGACTTAAGAGCCCGTTGGAGTTTATAAATCCCATACAAACGTAGTATTTGATTCATTTGTTTACCAAACAACCGATTTTGAAATTATTTTATATCGATAATCGGATGACGTATATCTGTGTTTGTACAGCACTACTTTTTTGAAAAACGTAACAGGAATCCATTACTAATAAATAAACTTGTTTTTAAGGTAAAAGACGGAAAACAAGTTTATTGGTATTTGGTGTATTGGTTTATATAAAACAGGCACTAATAATCATAATAGATATTGCAAAAATGAGCAAGAGAAAATTGTCTCTGGCCTAATTGACCTAGGAAAACGATTTAGGGTATCCTAAGACTAACAGTTTTTAATTAATGACTCCGAAACCCTACATTATGCGTAGACCGCAACGCACTTGGCTGATTTATTGCTGACCTTTTTGGTTCAAGGCCCGCAATAGATTTTATAATAAGTTGGAATTTTACTAATAGCTATGAAATATGTGTAAAGCCATACGATTCAATAAATAGGTAAATACTAGCTTTTGCCTGCGGCTTCGCCCGCGTGGACATAGTTTTTGTGACTGACTTAGAGAGTGCGCGGTGCGCGAGCCGCAAGCGGCTCGCGAGCGTAGACATGAACTTTCTCCAGGTCCCTCGGGAACTATGTCAGGATATGCTTATTAGTAAATTGTGTCATTTCCCACCCCCTCAACCATCTCGGTGCAAAAAATCACACAATCCATTGTTCCGTTGCGATGTTAATTAATCAAAAATAGCATATTTTCAGTTCCCTCGGGAATTGCATCGGGCTATGCTATTTTCACGGGATAAAAAGTAGCCTATGTCCTTCCTTGTGACACAGGCTACCTGCATGCCAAATTTCATTAAGATTGGTCAATTCGTTGAAGCGTGAAAAGGTAACAAACAAACAAACAAACACATTTTCACATTTATAATATTTAGGTAAATATTTACTTAATTGTATTTCATACATAGAGCGTCGGTGGCGTAAAGGCTAGGGCTGCTACCTCCTGTCCGGCAGGTTGTGGTTCGAATACTGTCACATACCAATATGTTTTCGAATTTTAATTTCATATAACGTTTATCTTACAGTGATGATAAACATGGTGAGAGACCTGCACACGCCTGCCAAGAAACTCGAAGGTTGCGTGTGAAGACCTGGGCCCGCGTGGTCGACTAAGACCCGATCACCCTAATTCAGGATAGGATCGAGTCCCTCAGCGGAGACGTATACACGTACACAGATCAACTTTGATATTTTTACTTTTAGACATTTCATACAAAACATGGTTTTTTGAAAACTAATAATTAAATAAAATAAATAAATAAATAAATATTCTGGGACAAATCACACATGGTCATCTAGCCCCAAAGTAGGATTCCCTGTGTTATGGGTTACCAGAGACTGATATACATACTTATATACGTTTAAATACATACATATATAGATATTATTTAACACCCAGACACAGAGCAAACAAATCTGCTCATCACACAAATGCTTGCCCTGGGTGGGGATCGAACCCATGACTCTCGGATCAGTAGTCAAGGGCACTAACCACTGAGCCACAGAGTCAGTCAAATTACCCTCTCAGTTCCTATAAATTAATCAAGTTTGAGGTGGTTTTTGTGAAAACGCGCGAAAAATTAAAATTGTGATTTTATACAGGGGGTAACAAAAAACATTTTTAAAGATCTTAATAATTCTAGAAAGCCCCAACATATTTCGCCGGGAATAGACATACAAATACCTACTTATCAACATTTTAAATATTAAATAGATTTTGTATTAAGTAGGTATACAAGATGTAACAAAATTGGTGTACTCGTCATACTGAACAAGTTTCTCCAAGGAACCCATAGTAAATTCTCAAAAAAAAATTTGGTCCCTCCATACTAAAATGCACAAAGCTGATCGATTTGTATGAAGAGTAAAAAAAATACGTTTTCAGCAAAGTCGTAGAACAAAAGTTCAGTATGATGAGTAGATGCCCCAGTTGACGGGACCTACACAAATTTTGTTACACCCTGTATAGCCTGAGAAGATTGTATGAAATTAGTAAAACCACTAAGGTTCTTCTCGATTTCTCTGGGATGCCATTATTATATATATATATATATATATTTAAAAGTATCTTGGTTTTTTAACCGACATAAAAAAAAGAAGGAGGTTTCTCAATTCGACCGTATATACAGTGGTGGACATATAATTAGAAACACTTCCAACGGATCTTAACATTACACAATGTACTTTTCTGTAACACTTTTAATTTAGAAATGAAACCACAAATAGCATTAAATATGTTCAATGACTTATAATTTACTAGAAAAACACAAAAAATCCGACTAAACAACTGCCGGTTAAATATTAGTTTCGTACAAACAACCAAACGACTTCTAAGGAATCAACAATAATGGACAACTAATTAGAAACAACAGAAAAATACCGTGAAAATTTAAATAGTTTATGAGTATATGTAATCAGAATTATATTATTTACGTGATATTATTCGCAGGCTACTAAATATAGTTATAATTAATATTTAGTTGCGTAGCCTTTGTTGTCAATGACAGCTCTGCAACAACGTGGCATTGATTCAAGCAATTTCAGACATTCTTCGAGTGGGATTGAGTTCCATGCTTCGACAAAAGATCCGTAAAGTTCATTTTGACTAGTGTTGCGTTTGTTTGAGACTTTTTTTTAACGATATACCACAGATTTTCTATAGGATTTAAATCCGGGCTATTTGCAGGCCAGTCTAAAACGGAAATATGCTGTTCCCTAAGAAAATATTTGACACTGTTGGCCGTGTGTTTAGGGTCATTGTCTTGCTGAAAGATCCAGGTTACAGGCAAATGGTCGTCAGAGTAGGGAATCATTGTCTCCTCTAAGATGTTTTTGTACTGATACTGATCCATTGTACCTTCAATCTTTCGAACGGGTCCAACACCACATCCGGAAAAACATCCCCATACTTTGATATTTCCACCGCCGTGCTTGACTATGCTCCTTTGTATTTATAATCGAAAGCATGGTTTATTGGACTCTAACATAGCGCTTTCCGTCTGAATTTACCATGTTTATTTTTGTTTCATCTGAGAATAACACTTTTTTCCATTCTCGTACCGTCCAGTTAACATATTTTTTCGCGAATAACAACCTCTTCTCTCGGTGTTGCTTGGTAAGAAGCGGTACTTTTCGAGAAACCCTCTCAAACAATTTAGCTTCCACTAATCTTCGGCGTAATAGTTTTGACGAGACGTTTCTAGGGTCATCAGGCGAAAAAACTTTATTTCTAATCTGGTTGGAACCTTTAAATGGGTCTTGTTTAGCAACACGTACGATTCGTATATCTTCTCTGGGCGATGTTTTCCTCGGTCGAGCCTTTCTCAGAACATTTTCAATGGTTCTGTGTCTTTTATAATGGTCAATAGCATTAAAAACTTTCTTTACAGAACATTTCAAATGGTCAGCTATTGTTTTATATGTCCACTTTTCATCGAAATGCAAATTAACAATTATTTGCCTAGTTGACGCGTCACAACTTTTATTTTTACCCATTTTCAACAAAACTTATTAACCACAAAATTCGAAATTGATGTTTAATTGCCGCCAAAGCGGTAGAAAAGGCGAAGAAAGAAGATTTTTCTTTCAATTTCAAAAATGGAACGAGTCATGGATGCTTTTCTAAAGTGTTTCTAATTAGGCGTCCAAGCGGCCAGTAATTGAAAATAGACCTAAATAAGGTTTAAATTCTTTTTGTGATTAAAGGTTAAATGGGTATTTAAAAAAAATATATTATGAGTAATTTAACTGTGTGGCTATACTCTTGCATGATTATTAGTTATTGAATCTACATATTTTTCATATTATGGCCAGTTGATTTTATACTTCCATAATTCATATGAAGTTTTTCTAATTATATGTCCACCACTGTATATATAGATATAGCACTTGTCCATCTTGAAAGTTTTTATACCCTGTACTGCACATCTCCTAAGTAATTTTTAATAGCTCCTTAAGAAACCATGTTTTGCATAAAATAACTAAAATATCTCCAGGTAATGTGGAGCATTATAAAATTCAGCACACAGTTTTACGTCACAATGTGTTTATTCCGATAGAGTAGTACATACCTCAAACGCTAAATACAGTTTATTTTTAACCAAACGTGACGTGTCCAGTATAAAATCGGAAGGCCCTGTCGGTTCATCCTTGACATGGTTAGCCGGGTCATGTCCTTTGCCCGGCGCGGCTTGGCGCGGCGACAGCTCTGCGGGAGGACGACTATACCGTTGCAGCGGACACCGGACAACCTTCTACAGTTTCATTCACGGATCAGATAAATAATGTAGGATTGGAAATGTGCGCTGGACATGCGCGCCTCAAGTATGATTAGACAATCATACTTAACCGAAGCACGCGTTCATATTTTTCATTTGCGTGTGGTTGTGTGTAACGTACAGACTCTCGAAATGGTGTGACACAATTGCAGCCCTGTGTTCGAAGTGTGTTTTGTTTATTAGTGCGCGCAATTCGTGTTTATGTATTATTATTGCTTGCGTAGTGGAGTTGATGGGTGGGAGACAGGCGGCGACGCTGGTTTTCAAACAAAAGTGTGACTATTGCCAATCCAACCTCATTTATCTTATCCGTGGTTTCATTGATGACGTAAAAGATGAATGAGGACTTTTGATGACTCTTTAGAGATTTTATAGTTATACTTTTTGGATTTCCAATTATACAGTTTCATGTCTAAGAGCGTATTTACAAAACTCTTCCCATACAAACTTAAAATTTCTACTTCTTGAAAATGGATGGGCTGAGTCTAATGAAACTTTATGTGCAGCAACTCACGGAATTCTAGTTTGTGGATAGATAACACAATCAAAGAAATAGTGTTGTCATTAAACAATGGTGATTTTAGGTTTTCATAGTAGTCTTAAAATTCGCTAATATTTTTAAAAATTAAGTATTTCGAAAATGTAATCAATCCACAAGCATCGGTGGCTCAACCCGTTCGGTCCTCCTAACCAGAGGTGCCGGGTTCAAATCCGGACGACCAATGTACCGATGAGTTTTACGAAACTTACGTACATATACTCACCGATTGCTTTAAAGGTGAAGGAAAACATCGTGAGGAAACCTGCACACACCTGCGAAGAAACCTAAGGTTGTGTGTGAAGTCGACCAACCCGCACTGGGCCTGTGCGTGGTCGACTTAGGCCCGATCGCCAATTTAGGGTAGGCTCGAGTCCCTCGGTGGGAACGTATATAAGATGATATGATAAATCAATCTACAAACTTGAATTTTGTGACTAGCTCATGTGTATAAAGTTTCATTAGAATCGGCCCATCTATTTTCAAGAGTAGCATTTTAAGATTATTTTGGTTCTCCTGCGGATCTCCTGCATTTTTTAAAGGGCTGTATTTTTTAAACATTATTGACAAGCCCTTAGTATCATCTCACCTGATGACAATGATGCCGAAGATGGAAGCGGGCTTACCAAGATTCCCCAACGTAATGGGGAACGACTATTTTATGTTCAAGACGGAACACATCAGTGCTGTTAACATTGATGTTTGGCGCTAAGACTAAATTAAGATGGTGGTAGATATAGCCAGGCGGGCTTAAAAAATGTCTCAACCAACAAAACCTATATAAAGTTAGACTTCTCCGGGAATTTAACCCGCAACCTCCTGATGTGAAGCTAATACACTAAATATTACGCCACGGAGGCGGTTAAATCTTTTGATCTTTGAGGTGGCGGGCAAAAATTTTCACAGAATATGTGTTATTATGAAGAATTTCATCATCATCATATCAGCCGAAAGACATCCACTGCTAGACAAAGGCCTCCCCCATTGATATCCACAATGACTATTTAAATCTTAGAGATATGTTGGTTACTTCTGTTCTCCCACGGAGAACGAGGAGATCCTCGTTTCTGATTCGATCACGAAGCGAATCTTCTAGCGTAGAACGCTTCATGCCCTTTGGGTGATCTTGACCATTCTTATGAGGCCTATAAGTAAGCGATTTTCTCTTGTCGCCTGATTTCCGCCAGAAGTGTATGCCTAACGCGGGCAAAGTCGCGGGCAACATTTAGTGTCAAATAAATCTATGAATCTGAATGTACTGTTGGAGTAGAGTTATTTGAAACTGGACTCATTAGATAACTAACCCTAATTTCGTTTCTGGACTGGCCCTATGGATTTTTTCTTTGAACTGGGTGCTATGTAAAATAAAGGTTTTCTTTCAAAGCCTACACAGGTGTGAATAATTGGTGTAGGACCCGTTAAGTGGGGGTTCTACACAACAACTTTCCCCAAGGAACCCAAAATCAATAATAAAAAAAATATTTGGGCCATCTGTACAAAAAGTCACATAATTTGCCGATCAGCTGATTGGTTTGTCATCATTATCGTCACATCAGCTCATATATACGTCCCCACCGAGGGGCTCGAGCCTACCCTGGATTAGGGCGATCAGATTGATTTGTATCATCATTACAGCTCATATACGTCCCCACCGAGGGGCTCGAGCCTACCCTGAATCAGGGCGATTAGGCCTTAGTCGACCACGCGGGCCCAGTGCGGGTTGGTCGACTTCACACACAACCTTCGAGTTTCTTCGCAGGCGTGTGCAGGTTTCCTCACGATGTTTTCCTTCACCGTTAAAGCAATCGGTAAGTATGTACGTTAGTTTTTTGAAAAACTCATTGGTACATTGGCCATCCAGATTTGAACCCGGTACCTCTGGTTAGATGGACCGAGTCGTTACCGGTTGAGCCACCGACGCTTTTTGATTTGTATGAATAGTTAATATTTTTTTCGGATTTCAGTAAAGTCGTAGAACACAAGTTGTTCAGGATGATGAGTAGAAGCCCCAGTTAACAAGACATACTAGAAGTACACTTCATACAACGGTCACGAAATGACATTTCTAAAAACAAATGACTAAACAAATTAAATCGCGGCCAAATTCTATACGTTCGAGAACCAAACGTATCAACCTTGTGAGACGAGGGGGAATCTAGAGAGCGGCAGGGAGTGTCCATACTGTATGTTACTAGTAATATATATATATATATATATATACTTTGCTAGAAGTGTGCACAGTCATTAACTTTGTCTAAGTTTAGGTTTCAGTGCGACGAACTTTCAAAGAAAAGAAAAAAAAAAACAACAACAACCAAGGGTTAGGGTAAGGTTAGATTAGATGAGATTAATGAATCATCATTAAGTTTTTTGTAATGTGTCATCATTAGTTGTTTGTAATCCCTAAACATCGGTTTAGTGAGATGATGCCACGGATCTACCAAATACACATAAAAATATCACATTTAAGAATAATTGGAAACACTAAACACGTTTAAAAACAGACTTCCATTGCAACAACTTAATACAACTTTCCATTATTTTTGGTTTTGTTAATTTTTGAAAAAGTGCCACACCGATTTTGATAAAATTTATACAGGACCAATCTTGTAGCACATACCCTATTGAATAAAAAAAGGATGAGAAGATATCGCGTGTCAAACATACAAAATAAAACAAAAACAACGCACATTGGAAACCTTCTCCTTTTTGGAAGTCGGTCGGCTGAGGTCGGTACTAGCACACAGTTACTTACATATCAATACAATAAAATACAATACAATTCGCCCTAATTCAGGGTAGGCTCGAGCCCCTCGGTGGGGACGTTTATGAGCTGATATGAACAATACAATACAAAACAATACAAAACAATACAATGCAATAAAATACAATACAATATCCTTTATTGCCTCATAACATAAAAAAGAAGAAATGTACAATATAGAAGAAAGTCTATGCAATAGGAGGCCTTATTGCTAGGTAGCAATTTCTTCCAGGCAACCTTTGGGTAGGGAAAGAGCGATAAAATAAGTTAAGGGACGGTGCAATAACTTGAAACAGAAAAATTTGTAAATAAACGGTTACTTAAAATACTTCAATAAATAAAATACTTAAATATTATAACAATCCCTACTAATATTATAAATGTGAAAGTAACTCTGTCTGTCTGTTACGCTTTCCCGCAAAAACTACTGAACGGATTTGGCTGAAATTTGGTAGGTAGACAGATTAGGACCTGGGTTAAGACATAGGCTACGTTTTACCACGCTCGCGAGCCGCTTGCGCCTCGCGCACTGCGCACCCTCGAAAAGTCATAGAAACGTGGTCCACGCGGGTGAAGCCGCGGGAAACAGCTAGTAATGTATAAAACAATAAATATAAACATTTAAATTATACATTTTATCTATCCATTGTATCAAATGTTTTAGATTCGATGGTTAGCTGACACCGACCTCAACAAAAAAAAATCAAGACCCTCATTTAATTTAATTTTGATTTCGTTATTGTTGGTTAATGTCGTGTATTTAAGTTTAGTTATATTATATTATACTTTTGAGTGAATTTCATTTTTAAGTTGGTTTTTAGAATTTTTAACTTTTATTTTTATTTACTTTATTTTTAGTGTTAATGCTATCTATCAAACAACGTTAAACTCAATCACCTACTCGCCAATAGGAATCATCAAATCATAATGCATGTGTTTGATTAACAGATACAGAGTCCTGTGGCTTCTATCATCATCTCAGCAGCATGAAAGTTAGGGAGTTAAATCTTCCATCATCAGCTCATCTGAATAATCTGAATGAATAAAACTATCGGTCTATGCATACCTACGTATCTATCTACGTATAACATTTAAAGAATTATCTTAACTCCTAACCGTTAAGGAGTTGTATCTTCCTTCATTAACTCATCAACATGAGATGATGACTCTCAGACGCAAATACTTTAATAGCTTTAGAAAACATGTGAAACACATAAAACGTGGCTATAAAATTTGAAGGTTGCCCTCGATTTCCCTGGGATCCCATCATCAGACCCTGACTTGGTGACAATGGGACCCCCTCGGGAGTATACTCTTTCGAATAAAAAAATCATTTTGAAAATCCGTTCACAATGTGCGGAGATATCGCGTAACAAACATAAAACATACAGACGAGTTGAGAACCTCCTCCTTTTTGGAGGTCGGTCGGTTTAAAAAACACCTGTGTGACCGTGCGTTGCTCTGAGTATCCTAAGCATGTAAACTAAAATATGATATTTTTGTGTGAAAATAGGTTTTCTCAGGAATAACACCTGTCCAGATAGACTTTAGATGTAAACCTAAATCCAAATCTTTAGAACTTTTTCCGAGAAACCAATAAATGTAAACAAAAATAGCTCTTATAGCAAAAAGATAAGATTGACGCTGGTAAGAGTTCAGCTAAAAATAGTTGCTGATTTAATTTTGCTTGTACACAGGGTGAAGTTGAAACCCTTGCCATATTTTAAACTCGGGATTTGGAACTGCAGAACATTTTGTTTTTTTATTTACTTTTCATACAAATAGTTTTGTTGTGAATTTTTCTTGGCCATGGAAACTAGTCCTTCAGCCGGATTCGTAAATAATTTTCACTTTCTTCATTGGTTTTTGGATTTGTAATGCTAGTGCCGGTGCATTACAAATCTTCTCTGAAGTTCTTGACAGCATTTGCAGCAGCTGCATTCTGAGGTGGAACACCCAGTTGCTGTTGGGCGTCTATAAAACTGCTTCGTTTTATTTTCTTGTTCTCCACATTGCTCACGTGCACTAGACGATTTTCTCCAAAATGCACCACTTCTTGAACAAAATCCCAGCAGAAAACAAGGAAAAAACAACAAAATAAAACTAAGAATGCGGTCACCACAAATCCCGCCAAAAAACCTCCCTCATACAAATAGATTTTAGCTGAATTGCCAACTTTGATTGGAAAGCCCTTGTTTTTCTGCGATTGTATAGGTTTTTTGGGGAAAGTTGTTCAGTTTCTTGAGTAGATCCTGAGTTTAAAATTAAAGGTGATCATAGCTGAAAGACGGTAATTGCTGGACAATGGCCTCCTTAAGGATTTCCCTTGAGGTCTGTATCCCTAGGCCTACAAAAGCAGTTTGGTTCTTGCTTTAATATACAGGGTGTTGTTTTGGTCGACAACGCCATTTTCAGGAGGGCTTCTACTCACGAAACTGAACAACTTTCCCCAAGGAACACATAGTCAATTCTCATGAAAAAATTTGACCTCTCCATACAAAATTGGTCTACCAGCTGATCGGTTTGTATGAAAAGTCCAATTTCTTTTTTGCGATTTCAGCAAAGTTGTAGAACAAAAGTTGTTCAGTTTCATTAGTAGAAGCCCTACTGGAAAGGGCGTTGTCGACCAAAACAACACACACTGTATATCGTTTTAAGTTATTGAAATTTGGTAAATGAATTCTAGATATCTTAGTCAGATCTCAGTAAAAAATTGACAGAATTCCGTAAAATTTATGTAATTCATTTTTCGGAAATCTGACAAACCACAGACACATAATATTAGTTTACAGAACGTGTTTACTAAATTTCAAAACTACGTTGGATGGAGCGCGCTAGGAATATACTCATACTCATCATAGGGATTTGTTTCTTTAAGGTTTTATTTACCATTAACATATTCGGAATATTTTCATTAGAAATTACAAGTTAAATAACTAAACGAGTAAATAAAAAAATAAAAAACCGACTCCGTAAAAACTTAACCTCTCTTTTATGGCCACTCACGTAATAATGTATCCTGTAACTCAGGGATTAAGACGAATTTAACTACACCTCGAACTCCAAAACCCATAACCCTCCTTCTGGCGCAGTCGAGTAATTAATAAAGTCTCGTACTTACTTAGTGCCATAAAGACGTTTGACAAGAGTACACAAACTCCTTTGCCGTCTTGCACTCATACAATCACATACATCTTTCGGTGACCAGCCCGAACATTTTAATCTTGAAAACGGATTGTGCTGATTGAAAAACAATTGACTACGCCAACACAAGCCTTGACACACTCAACAATCGTAGGCAAAAATTCAGGGAAAACAACATTAAGTTACAAAAACATGAAGACAACACGAAACAGCAGTATGATGTAACAAGCGCAATTCTACATGGAATTATATCTGGAGCTTCGCAAGAATCCACAGTGCCTGCAAAGGCTTTGGAAGAAAAAAGAATGATATCTAAAAGTGATGAACTCCGTAGTCCAAGGTATCGGATTGCAGAGATCAGTGGACACAGTTACACAATCGGGGCGCTTGGCCCTTTATCTGGTGTAAACAACGGCCTACGCGAATATTCTGCCCAAATGGAATGACCTCGCAGACTTTACATGGCACAAGGATCATTGAACATGCCCTAGGATGCATGCTGAAAGTTGTTATATTTATTATTATTACAGCTCATATACGTCCCCACCGAGGGGCTCGAGCCTACCCTGAATCAGGGCGATTAGGCCTTAGTCGACCACGCGGGCCCAGTGCGGGTTGGTCGACTTCACACACAACCTTCGAGTTTCTTCGCAGGCGTGTGCAGGTTTCCTCACGATGTTTTCCTTCACCGTTAAAGCAATCGGTAAGTATGTACGTAAGTTTTTGAAAAACTCATTGGTACATTGGCCGTCCAGATTTGAACCCGGTACCTCTGGTTAGATGGACCGAGTCGTTACCGGTTGAGCCACCGACGCTGAAAGTTGAAAATTTTATAATTCACCCACAAAAAAGTTTCAAAGTGAAGTAACGATGACTGACTACAAGATGCCTCACATACAAGAATCGAGCATTAACCCGTGAAAAGCAATTTGCTCACACAAAAATGTAATTCAACAATTTTTGGTCTTACCCTCTCCATACCGTTTTAAGCACCTAGTAGATACCTTCCTAAATATTCACCCCTTCTCTCCTGAAGCACCTCTCGGGCCGGTCAGTTGCGTTGCGACTGCGCAGTGAAGCGTTAGTGGAGGCCGTGTACCATCGTGCGGCAATTCGCTCATCACGCGCCCATGCGCCGAACATACATGTGTTTAGTGTGTTTTGAGAAGTATGCTAATGCAGATCTCATGGAACAACATTTTTTTTGTGTTTTTTTTGTAAAAGTTTTTATTGAGATTTCTGAGACTTTCTTAAAAGACTGCAATTTTTTTTGATAATAATAAGTTGTTTTGTTATTAGCTCAGAAGCAGAGGCGTATTTAAGAATCCGGCGCCCCGGGGGGCACAAAAAAAAATCCGCCCCTCTAAGTGACAAAACACCGGCCAAGTGCGAGTCGAAGTTGCGCGCTTAGGGTTCCGTACTGCCACATGATAAACTTCACCTTATACTGTAACCTTCTGTTTGCATGTTCGCAGTGGTTCGTCACCCTTATTACCGCTAGTCCAACTCGCACTTGGCTAGCTTTATTATTTTTCGGTGTACCAAACCACCGGCCGCCCCTCACCTATTACCGCCCCAGGCCAATTGGCACCTACTGCCCCTGGACATAGGGTAAATATGCCTCTAGACTAGAAGTTGCATTTATATTTCATAGTTTTAATTAAAAGACTTATCTTCTTACTTATTAAAACTTAATGACAAATTGAGAACGAGGCTTGAAAGTTTTAAGTGTTATATTATTAAAACTTGTTTTATTCATATAAATATATTATAAGCCAATTAGTACTACAACAGTCGATATATGAGCGTGTAAAGTGATGTGAGCAATTTGCTCGCGCGCGCCTCTCCGTGGAACAAAATTAGGCGCGCCTTCTCTCGGGTAAATCACATTTTTAACCGACTTCAAAAAAAGGAGGAGGTTTCTCAATTCGACCGTATATATTTTTTTATGTGTGTTCGCGGATAACTTCGTCGAATATGAACCGATTTTGATGATTCTTTTTTTGTTGGGATTGAGATATCCCAAGGGTGGTACCATGAATAGGAAACGAGGATCTGATCATGACATCCCAGAGAAATGAGGGGAACCTTAGTTTTCTGTTTGACGTCGTTTTTTTTTGTTCAAAATTATTTACAAGATTGAGCACTCGATTGTCCCCGATGATCACGAAGAAACCTTCAAGATTTTGAAAAAACAGATTCAAACTGTAAAAAATCAGCAACAGACTTTGAATCTTGAGTCTACGGCCCACAGCTAGGGTTGCCAACCGTACTCTAAAATAGAGTATTGTACTCTATTTCATGTAGGTGTACTTTGTCATCTATAACATTAATAGAGTACGCTAAAATACTCTTTTTTACATAAACTGACTTTTGGCACAAAATTTTGAATGCCATACAAGTCCAATTAATATTAATTACAAAAAATGACTTTATTTTTACTGAATTTAACATACTTGTACCCAAAGCCATAAAACTGAATGTGAATTGGCGAGAACAGAGGAACAGGGCTACATTGAAATTGATAAAAAAGGAACTCCTAATCTATATAAATATAATATAATTAGGATGTTTGGAGTCTTATAATTCTTTTAAAAACAATAAAAATTGTTAAGTACTGCAAAAAGCACTAAAATACATTTTAAAATTTGATTAAGTGGTACTCTTTTTTATTAATCTGTACTCTTTATTTACACTCTCTGAAATCAGAAATACTCTACTTCTTTTAGAAAAAGTTGGCAACCCTACCCACAGCACACACTACTAGACGACAAACTCATTGATGACGGTCATTATCCTAGCTGCTATTGGTACCTGCGTTGCAATTAAGTACAAAAAAACCGGCCAAGTGGGAGTCAGACTTGTGCGAAAGGGTTCCTTACTATTATCTATAAAAATCACGTTTGTTGTATGGGAGCGCCCTTAAATATTACTGTTATTTTAATTTAATTATTTATTATTTAAGTGAATAATACAACTCAATATTCTGTGAATATTTTAAGAGTCTACCTGTTGCCGTTATCAATATCGAGCAAAAATGAGCAACATAAATCACGTTTGTTATGTGGGAGACCCCCTTAAATATTTGTTTTATTTTAATTTAATTATTTATTTTTAAGTGATTATATAACTAAATATTCTGTGAATATTTCAAACGTCTAACTATTACAGTTATCAATATCGAAAAAAAACGAGCTAAAACACGTTTGTTGTATGGGGCCCGCCCTCTTAAATATTTATTTTATTCAATTTTTAGTATTTGTTGTTATAGCGGCAACAGAAATAGAAATAGAATAGAAATAGAAATATAGAAATATAGTTTATTTTCACCAAAGGTTATACTACATATTACATGGCTGAGACCTCCTTTTAGGTAAGGAAGTACATGTGTTAGGGGATCTCGCTCCTAAATTACTTAATCTATTGTATATTATAGGTAAAAATAAAATATTAAGATACAAGGTGACTAACATTAAAAATTGAAGAAATTAAATTAATTTACGAAGGAAATACCTATTTAATTAAATAAAAGAGCAGTATGTCTGTCTTCTGTAGAGATACATACACGCAGATAGTGTATTCGTGTGTGTGGGTGTAGGTGTGTGTGTGTGGGTGTGTTTGTGTGTGTGTGAGAGATAAACAGGGAGAGAGTGTGTTTGGGGATACATCATCTGTGAAAATTTCATCTGTCCAGCTATCACGGTTCATGAAATACAGCCTGGTGACAGACGGACGGTCATAACATATTACGTCGTAGACGGAGTATCAGTAATAGGATCCCGATTTTACACTTTGGGTACGGAACCCTAACAAGGCTTGCTACGTGTTAAACTGCCTCAGACATCGATAGAGTAACTTTCCCTCTCGTATATCTACCAGATACGCTAAAACTACCACGTTTATGATATGGCGTCCCCACTTACCTACCCATGGGCATAACAGTGAGGGCCGCTATACCTGTCAACACCACAAGGTGAAGACAAGGACCAGTTACGGTAGGTCTTGCCGCCAAGACGCTTGTCCCGGTACTCTGCAAGGCGAGTGCCTCGTGGAAGAGAATCACTACCTACTGTCTAGGTAGGTCCCGGTGCTATAGGCACGCTCTCCTCCCGCGTCTTTCAACAGTGTAACAATCGAAAAGGCGACAAACGCAAGAAGATATTATGGAACCGGTGACTACAGAGAAGTGGCCGCCGCAGCCGCGCCACCGCCGCCGCCGCCATAATCAAACATGCGGAGCAAGGTGGGCAAAGACACTTTTTTTTTAAATTAAAAATTTGAGTGCGTTTGACTATATCTCACCTGATGGTAAGTGACGATGTAGTCGAGGATGGTACACGAAAACTCAAATAATGCCTATTCACTCTCGCCTTGAAGATCCCCAAATTGTAGGAGTCGGGAAACACAGACGCAGGCAAGGAATTCCACTCCATCTGTGTTCGCATAATAAATGAGGAAGAGTAACGCTTCGTGCGTATAGGCTAAATATCAACAACAAAGGGGTGAAACCTCACCCCGCGTCTCGTTGACCGAAAGTTACTTCACCTTATACTTACTTACTTCTTATAGTTAGGTGTAATATGCTTGCTCGCAGGTTTGCTCGCTGCTCTATGGATGTCAAAGTAACATTATTCAAGGCTTTTTGCCAGTCATTTTACACCTGTAGCCTGTGGGCAAGCTATACACAAAAGGCTGTCAACGCCTTGCGGGTCCAATATAATAATGGACTTAGGATGCTGTTGGGGCTGCCGCGATTCTGCAGTGCATCGTCGATGTTTGCTGAGGCACATATTGATGACTTTTTTGCAATTATGAGGAAAAGGGTTGCCTCCTTGATGCACCGTGTTCGCGGCAGCGCCAACAGCCTCCTAACTACTGTTGGGGACAGGATTGATAGCCCTATGGTAAGGCACTGGGTAACTGTCCATCTTGCCCCAAACCGCAAGCTTTAAAAACTGTTATTTTCTTTAGTGTTACTAATCTTTAATTTTTGTGTCTTTTACTAACCCATTTAAATATGAATTTCTCATGATTCGAAATAAAAAGTATTCTATTCTATTCTATTCTATACAGATCATTGTCCTTGTTACTATGTTACTATTGTTTAGTTTTAATATAAGTTTTATTTCTTAAATTCGGCAGCAATGTACGAGCAGGCACATCAAGGATTATTTTACACTAATTTTATAATAATTAATTAGCTGACATTGCGAACTCATATATCGCGCGCCGTCATTTACTTAGTGCAATAAAGACGCTTGACAAGAGCACACACCTTTTACATACAAATTTTCCTGCCATCCTGCACTCATACAATCACATACATCGTTCAGGGAACAGCCTGAACACTCGCAATTCCTTCGGTTCTAAGATGAAGTTCTTATTTTGTATCCGCATTTTACTGAAGGGTAAAGACTAAGGATAGGTCACGTTTGATAGCATGCACAGCGAGCTCCCCCCCATCCTCCCACAATGTCTCCGTCGTCACTTCACTGCGGTGGAGTAAAAATAACCTTCAGTCCTGTAGGGGTATGACTTTACACGAGGAGACTAGTTGAACAACGGAAGTAATTTTTTGCGGCGACACTCGCAACATCAAGAGATTTTTTTATGCTTAAAAATGACAATTTCTTAGTGTACCAGATGTGAATATAAATAGGTACACGTTTTAAAATTCTATAAAATGCGAGTACAGTATTTTGTACGATCTATTGAAAATGAATCACGATCCTGGGACCGATTCCACCTTCAAAGTTCATCATCAGATCAACTTCAATACCAAATTTTAGCTCAATCGGACTTCTGGAAGTCACTCTAAAATCTTTTGCAAGATTTGACCTAAAAAAAATAACATACGAACATTGCAAGTTAAATATACAGGATGACTGGTGAGACGACGGACGCATTTTAGGAGGTGAATCAGAAGACGAGACTGAACAATTTTTCCCAAGGCACCAATGGTCAATTCGCAAAAAAAACTTGGACTTCTCATACAAAGTTGGCTATTGAGCTGACCAATTTGTACGAAAAGTCAAATTTTTTTGGAGAATTGACCATGGGTTTCTTAAGAAACGTTGCTCTGTTTCATGTTCTGATTCACCTCCTAAAATGCGTCCGTCGTGTAACCAGTCACCCTGTATAAGCTTGTAATAATTTTTTACCCCTTAAATCACTTAGGTATAAACTTATATCATCAAGATAAATTAAGACCTAAAAATTAAAAAAAATATAAAAACCTGCTCTGAAATGACACCTTTATAATGAAAACAAACCGCGGCGTAGTCAGCTGAATAGTTTTTATGAAAACCTCAGGCGACCTTCCTGGCTGCTGCAGCGGATAGTCTCCTGCCATAAAACATGTGTAAGAACATGCCCTGAAATGATACCTTTTCCTAAAAAACCGCAAGGAAATCGGTCCAGTAGTTTTCGAGATAAATAGGAACATTCGTTTGTACACACAAAAAAAACTCTCACCCCAAACGCACACACCTTCTTTCTTCCGTTGTGGGTAAAAACGAGCCCAAACTAGATATAATTGCATTGTTTTAGTAGTGAGTTCCTGTGGCCACCTTCCGGTGCCATCATCATACCCTGGATACCATCTATACGATCAGAAAATCTATATAATCTAATTTCCATATGAGCGCAGCCCTTTTGCAATAATATCAGATTTGAAAATTAATTCCGAATTGTTAATTTCCGCGATTACTAATTAATAAATTCATTAATTTCTGAACAGCTTATAATAATAGTACATTAATGACGAGGCCGGGAAAGTAAGCGATTGCTGGATGAGTAGAGCCTTTAATAATTACGAATGCAGCAATTTCTGTTCCGGCCGAGTCTTGTATAGTGCTTTACGCAAGCAAGGAAATTAAACAATAATTATTATAATTTTAAGTAAAATGCACTCGATATTTAAAACCGTGACCAAATATTAGGGAATGCAATGATTTATCCGTCGATTAACTTTTTTTTTCACAGCGCCACTGCTGTTGCTGCTTTGCCGTCGTCGGTCTGTTCAAAATTTCAAAAAATCAGCCAGCGAACCTATCCGACTATGGTGTTGTCTCTTGAATGTATGAGATTTGTGCTCTGTGTCTCTCAGTGTCTCATATATAGGATTGCTGCAATAAAAAAAATGCTACAAAACAGTAACTTGTTTCCAAGGTAATAAAGGAAACCAAGTTTATTGGTTAATAATGGATTCCTGACTCGTTTTTCAAAAAAGTAATGCGATACCGACGAAGACATACGTCATCCGATTATCGATATAAAAATTGTTCAAAATCGGTTGTTTGGTTAACAAATGAATCAAACACTACGTTTGAATGGGATTTAAGAACTTCAGCGGGCTCTTAACGAGCCGGGAAGTAGTTTTTTTAAAATATTTTTTTGACGATCCAGTCACGTATTTCCAGTCTTCTTTTTAAGAATGTAAAGCGAGTATTACAAAGCATGTTTAAGTAAATTTACTTTTCACCCCGCGACTCAGCCCCGTGTATTTCCCGCGGGAATTCTAAAACCGACCTTAATCTTTGGCTACATCACAAAAGGAACTTCTGTGCAAAATTTCAGTTTCCCAGGTATAAGGGTTTGGGCTAGGCGTTGATAAGGCGAAAAGTTCTCAAAATAAAGTAAAGTTCTCAAGTGGCGACCGCGCACCGGAAAACGTAGCGTAGGCAGGCCTCCCATGCGTTGGACCAATAACCTGGTAAATATCGCGGGAAGCCGATGGATGCGAGCAGCGCAGGACCGGTCGTCGTGGAAATCCTTGGGGGAGGGTTTTGTCCAGCTGTGGACGTTTTTCGGCTGGTATGATGATGATGTTGATGATGCAGTCAGTGAGTGAGTCATGACTAGTCTTATTATATAGATTTTTTAAAGGGCATCTAATAAATTTATTCATGTTTTTTTTAGGTCAAATTCCACCTGTTTACATACTCCATATTTTACTTAAATCTGTGCAGCCATTTTGACGTGATTTAATAACAAACATTCAAACTTTCGCATTTCTTTAAGTGGAATGTATACTAAATGACGTTGTGAGTATGTCCCGATCCATTGGCAAGACGGCAAAATAGAGAAGACATATGGAAGTTCACGTGACTCGCCAGCATCTCACAATAAACGTGAATCTTGCGCTGATTGTCAAACTGTCATTTAAAATGTTAAATAAAAACAATACTCGTAGAGTTGCTTGTAACTTATCTTTTATAATTGTGTTTGAGATAAAATTATTATTATTATTTTTTATGGTGTTTTTCTAAATAGTACTCGTAAATGGGGGGACTTTTAATTAGTTCTTGATAACAAAGGATATAAATGTACTCGTGATTACAAACAACTTTCCCAAAGAAACTATATGAAAAAAAATTGTTGGTCCTTTGTACATTTTTGCCTATTTATTTTTTATTATTTGTAATTTACAGGATATGTGAAATGATTTTGACGTCCTGTTTTAATACACAGAACTAAAGAATAAAAAAAATGCATTTTTTTTCTAGTTGTCACCATAGAACTGATACAATAATTGTAATCGAAACATGAACTTCTTAGCAAAACAATATGAAATGTTTTTTTTTTGAAATTCTTCTTATTTTATTTATAATGAATAAAAACCATAATTTTCGCACGATTCGTTCGCAGCGATTGACGTAACAGTCAGGTTGCAGTGCCAGCTGACAACAATTTTATTTCCAACATTTCGTTTGATGTTTGAAACATTGTGATTCGGGTTGCTAATTTTAGGATATGGTCCCTAAAATAAGCAACCCGAATCACAATGTTTCAAATATCAAACGAAATAGCTTGGAAATTAAGTTATTGTCAGCTCGTACTGCAGCCTTAACCCTTTACAGTTTGAGAGGCACTAAAATGTTTCGATTGATACGGCGGTGCGGTGGGAGGACTGAAGACACGCCTTTTTTCTTGTGATGTACTCGTCTTTGTCCCGTGGATGACAACGAGGGTTGGAGCGATCGACGAGTGCGGAGTAAATAAATCCGTGCCTTTGCTCGAGGAAAGTTTTTGAACCTAATAGTTTTAACCTAGTGATATACCTATTCGGTAGGTACCCACCTACTTCTTTTATATTGATGATCAAGGCATAGCTTTATAAATTACCATTGACATTATGAATTTTAATTTAAGATTTGTATATGCAACTCGAAGGTTGTGTGTGAAGTCGACCAACCCGCACTGGGCCCGCGTGGTCGACTAAGGCCTAATCGCCCTGATTCAGGGTAGGCTCGAGCCCCTCGGTGGGGACGTATATGAGCTGTAATGATGATGATGATATGCATTTATTTATTCACTACTTAATTATGCAATACAAATACAAACTTTACTACTAACATTAGTATTAAATCAATCCTTACTAACATGAGAAATATAAAAATGTGTTTGTTTTTTTGTTACTTCTCCACGCTTCAATATATCAAACGTCCGTGTCATACCCACACCTACTCCTCTGAAGGTTGGAGGCTCTACACTCGTAGTTGTTACCGAATATGTGTACCTGGGACAAACAGTTAGGTAAGTCAAACTTCGAGAGAGAGATTAATCGTCGAATCCAACTCGGCTGGGCAGCATTCGGGAAGTTTCGCCATATCTTTACGTCCCAGATACCGAAAAGTCTTAAGACCAAGGTCTTCGACCAGTGTGTGTTGCCAGTGATGACATAGGAACTGAGACATGGTCGCTTACTACGGGCCTCATAAGAAGGCTCAAGGTCACCCAAAGGGCAATGGAGCGTGCCATGCTCGGAGTTTCTCTGCGTGATCGAATCAGAAACGAGGAGATCTGTAGGAGAACCAAAGTAACCGACATAGCTCTCAGAATTGCTAAACTTAAGTGGCAGTGGGCGGGGCATATACCTCGTAGAACAGATGGCCGTTGTGGCAGTAAAGTTCTCGAGTGGCAACCGTGCACTGGAAAACGTAGCGTAGGCAGGCCATCTACTCGGAGGCCCGGTGACCTGGTGAAGGTCGTGGGAAGCCGCTGGATGCGGGCAGCGCAGAATCGGTCGTCATGGAAATCCATGGGGGAGGCCTATGTTCAGCAGTGGACGTCCATCGGCTGATTTGATGATGACCTACTTGTCTACGAGTACGTATAATATTTAAAGAATTATCCTCTAACTCCTAACCGTTAAGGAGTTGTACCTTCCATCTTCAGCTCTGCAACATGGGATGATGACTAACAGACTCAAATACTTGAATATCTTTAGAAAATACACAAAAAAATAAAAATTCACTAGTCGCCACTACGATTTTTTAAAGGTTCCCCTTGATTTCTATGGGATTCCATCATCGGATCCTGGTTTCCTTATTGTGGTACTACCCTTGGGATATCTCCTTTCCAACAAAAAATGAATCGTCAAAATCGGTTCATAAACGAAGAAGTTATCAGCGAACACACATAAAAATATATTTACAGGGTGTTTGGGAGATAGTGCAGAAAACTGAAAGGGGAGCCAGAAGCGGTTATTTAGAACAGATTTGATTTCATACACATGTAGCCTAAGTCTCACAGTTTTCGAGATATTCGCTTTTCAATTTTCAGATTTTGTATGAAAAACGCATTTGCTTAAATATTTCGTGATTTTCCAAAAAAAAAGTTATACTACAGTTGAAGTGAAAATGACGGTAAAAACTTCCTCATTTTATCAGCTTTCCAACATAGTAAAAAAGTTAAAAAAAATACAAATTATTTGCAACAAAAAAATAATGATTGCTGTCAAAAGGGTGCCCTAAGTCCCATACAAATGATCAAGAAACATTATTGTCATGTTTTTTTTAATTTTATAATTTATCATGTTTTTCTCATAATCAGACATCGGTGACCCTCTAGAATCATTGAATAACTTTGAATTCACAATTTCATGCAAAAATTTCGAACTCGATTTTTTCCATAGAAAATTGTTGTAAAATTAGTATGGGATTCGAGGCACCCTTATATTATGACAGCAATCATAGGTTTTTGTAGCAACTCATTTTTTGAAAATTTTTAATTTTTTTGGAAAGTACACTGAGGAAGTTTTTACCGAATTCTGAACTTTAACTGTAGTATAACCTTTTTTTGGAAAATCACGAAATATTTAAACAAATGCGTTTTTCATACAAAATCTGAAAATTAAAAAGCGAATATCTCGAAAACTGTGACACTTAGGCTACAAGTGTATAAAGTCAAATGTATTCCAAATGACCGCCTCTAGCTCCCCTTTCAGTTTTCTGCACTATCTCCCAAACACCCTGTATATATGTATATAGAAACGAGAAGATCCGTAAGAGAACCAAAGTAACCGACATAGCTCTCAGAATTGCTAAACTTAAGTGGCAGTGGGCGGGGCACATTGCTCGTAGAACAGATGGCCGTTGGGGTAGTAAAGTTCTCGAGTGGCGACCACGCACCGGAAAGCGTAGTGTAGGCAGGCCTCCCACTCGGTGGACCGATGACCTGGTGAAGGTCGCGGGAAGCCGCTGGATGCGGGCAGCGCAGAACCGGTCGTCGTGGAGATCCTTGGGGGAGGCCTATGTCCAGCTGTGGACTTCCTTCGGCTGATATGACGATGATGATGATGATGATGATATATAATTAAACGGTCGAATTAAGAAACCTCCTCCTCCTTTTTTGAAGTCGTTTAAAAAGTGTAGGGTGCCTTGTACATTTTTAGGAGGTACTTAATTTTTTATATTTTTTTTTATATTTGTGACAATTTTTATCGAAATATAATAATTAATGAACTTCTTAGCAAAACAAAACAAAATGATTTTGTTTTCTTACTTTTTGGAAATTTATCGTATTGAATTTATAACCACAATTTTCGCACTGTTCGGCCGCAGCGATTGACGTATAAGCCACGTCGCAGTACGAGCTAACAAGAGCTTTGTTTCTACGTCATTTCGTGCGAAATTTGAATAATTATGAATCAAGTCGCTATTATTTTAGAGACGGAGGACCCTTAAGATTATGACGTCATTGTAGCCACGAGTAATCTCCAATAGTTTCCTACTCACTCAAAAGGAGTCAGCCGGCTAGGCAACATCCGGGTGGATGTCTGAACCGTCCTATTTTCGCCCACATAGTGACTTCAAAGTATCTACGCCGTACAACTGATTACGCCGTATTTTGATACGTATCTTGTAAACATCTTTAATCCCGTTAAATCGTGGGTATTTATCAGAAATTTAATAATACACATTTTCTGAGATATTTTAAATACGTATAAAAACTTTGATTTACTCCTCTGTAATTTGCCGTAGACTGTGTAGCTATTTGGGTCATAAATCCTAGTACTTACTTAATTTAATCCAAGTAGTTATTAAATTTAAAAGCCGTTAATTCTGACGAGGTATCCGAATAAATTGTGTCCGAGTCGTCGGCAAGCCATCAACTCACCTAGATACTATAATAATATCGAAGGTAAAAGTGAGATCATCAATAATTATCCCTAACCCAATGAGTCACTGGTCTGGCTCAATATTGATGTTTGGCGGAAAGATAATAATAATATTATGTTGGTAATCAAATTAGTGGTAGTCAGCCAAGTGGGCTTAGAAGGCTCGCTTACCAACCAAAGTGAGTTTAATAATGTAGGACTGCTCTAAGAATAGAACCAGTTGTATCCCGTTTTTAAACCTTGATTAGATATTGTGACTAATTAATGCTGTAATTTCAATAAAAATACAGGCTGTTACAAAATGTGTGTAGGTCCTTTTAACTGTGACTCCTACTTATCACACCGAACAACTTTTTTTTATGACTTTGCTGAAATCGTATTTGTTAAACTATTCAATACCAATCGATCAGCTGATCGACCAATTTGTGCATTCTTGTATGGAGGATGTATTTTTTTTGGAGAATTGATTATGGATTTCTTGTGGAAAGTGTTGTCATCGAAAGTTACATAAAAGTCCAACGGAGCTCCACCGACCGGGGGTTGACTACCCCTGCGTATTCGCAAACCCGTAACGCGGGCCAAAGAGAGTATAAAAAACTAATGTTTTGCGCGGGCAAAAACCTCGTAGTCACGTCCAAACACTGACTGCATAAAAAATAACCTAAGCACTCTGGGAGTGCCGACAGAAGTGAAAACCAACCACCTTAAAGTCTTTTACACTAAATGTTATCATTTTTTTAATTCTTTCATAATCGTATCGTATCGTATCGTTTCATAAAGGTAAGAAAAGTTTTAAAAGTTTCGATATCAGTAACAGATAACGGTAAGGTGTCTCGAGTTCAATGTTTTTTTTCCTATCTCAAATAAAGTTTTATACGTTTTGTTCCTCGTGCCCAACGCGCCTAAAGAAGTTTTGACTTCAAAAAAGTTAAGGTAGGTACCTAGACTTAGCATTCACAGTCTTAGGCAGGGGCCTATTTACCCTATGTCCAGGGGGGCACTTGGCCCATGGCGGCAAGAGGTGAGGGGCGGCCGGAGGTTTGGTACACCGAAAAATTATAAAGCTAGCCAAGTGCGAGTCGGACTAGCGGTAATAAGGGTGACTATCCACAACGAACACGCAAACAGAAGGTTACAGTAAGGCGATGTTTATCGTGTGGCAGTACGGAACCCTAAGCGCGCAACTCCAACTCGCACTTGGCCGATTTTTTGGCACTTAGAAGGGCGGTTTTTTTTATTGCCCGGGGCCATATTCTTAAATACGCCACTGGTCTTAGGGGACAATTTTGGTAATTTATATTTACAAGGCACCAGTGAGACTGATGAAAAATATGTTGTCTAGGTCACGATCACAGCGGGACATCGGATTATGCTAAAGGCATAACATATGTCTTGATTATATCTCTGAGGAATGAAATACAAAGAAATCAACATTGATCACTGCTCTATAAAAAAAATGTTTTGGTTGCCCTGGATATCTTAGCAAATTTTGATGTTTTCATGTGCCCAGATTACGAATTTATTCATGAAAGTATTGAATGTGCTCTTGTTTCTAAGATCAATTATCGGCTTGTTAGTAATAAAATTTATTTTCTCAGTCATGATTAGAGTTCTACGCAATAAAACGAGAGCAAATCTTATAAAATCATTGATAGTATCATATGAATTGTGAGCATAAATATATTCAAAATCGATCTTATATCCCTAGATAAAAAACAAAACCACTGTAGACCAGTGAATCATCTAATCATGGCATATTATTCCCGTGGCTTCACCTGCGATGGACATCGTTTTTAGGGCTCCAAAGTCAACAAGGAACCCTTATATATTCGCCATGTCTGTCCGTCTGTATGTCTGTCCGCGGCTTAGCTCAGAGACTATTAGTACTAAAAAGCTGTAAATTGGCATAGGTATACATGTTAATCACGCCGACAAAATGGTACAAGAAAATCTTGAACATATTTTTTTAGGATACTTCCCCTATATATAAAAAAGGGGGAAATTTTTTCATTGCCTTCCCTCATCGTTTGGGGTATCGTTAAATAGGTCTTCTAAAACTACTGATGATTTGCTAAAACCATTTTGAGGGATCGGTTTGCGAAATATTAAGCTTTAATTTCAAGACATCCAAAAAAAAAAAAAAACTATCACAGCTAAGCAGACTTTCTTAGTTTAAGAGTAATAGTCGAGCAACTTAAGGTGTGCAGTTGGATTTGTAACAAGTTCATAGATTTTTCATACAAAATATTCTATTACCAACTGCAAATGTAATTTTGTTTTTTTAAATATACACTTATTTTTTTAAAAGACTACGACTTGCTCTTGGTCGGTTTTAATGACCTTGAAATCCTTGAAATCGACCGACCTCTTAGAAAATGTATACACTGCAGTGCAGACCTCTTGAAATAAAACCTTCATCCTAAAACATCTGAGATTCTGAGTTGTGCTGCTCTGAACCAAACCCCGGACACTTCATATAACGGGCCAGAAATGACATTTCAAAAAAGGAATGATGGTCCAAACAAAATGGCGGCGAAATCCTATACGTTCAACAACCAAACTGTAACCAATCTGTATCAATATGGGTGACGAGGGGGTGAGGTCGCAATCTAGAGAGCGGCAGGGAGTGCCCATACTCTATGTTAGTGTTGGCTTGCTCCAGCAGAGAATAAAATAGCTTAAACGTGATTTTAAAACAAACTCGTTTGGTCTATACTTGCTGGCCTTCGCTGCATTACTTTACACAATTGTTTTTCAAAATCTTTCGCGTATATACATAGCAAAAATATACTTGGACACCTGAAGGAAAAAATGGTTTAAACTCACGCGATCGTAAAGTTTTCGTTTGCCATTCCGTTTAAGCGCGCAAATTGAATTTTATTCGCAAGCCTAGAAAGAGTTGTGGCGTCAACTGCAGGAACCCGCCACTGAATCTTAATACAAGCGACGACGAGAGGACAAAAGAAATACGACACATAGAACGCGCTATTAACATTTAGTCATCATTGAGTATAAATACAAGTACCAACCATCAACGGTTGGACCCCTGCCCGGTGAAGTCGTGCCCGGTGAAGTCCCCTGCCCGGTGAAGTTGTAAAGGCCCCAACGGCCAACAACAAGCTTCTCTTTTCGAAAAAATAAAATAAAAAAAATCAACGGTTGGAAAACGGCCTGACCCCAAGCATACCACCTCGCCTGGTGGATATATCACCCTTTGCTCTCGAAGAGTAGGAACACACCATTCCTACATTGGTGACCCCGATGTGATCTCACCATTCCTATAGTGATCACCCCGAGCTGTGAACACCACCAACGCTCCTTCATTCAACTAGCAGTGCGATACTCCAACATTAAGCCTCCAGCCGGTAAAGTAAGTCTCAGTAGCACAGGAGTCGCATCGCACCTAGTTTAATCAGGAATATCGCAATCCGAGACGTCGAGTTTCCTGGTGCTACTTCACCTTCAGGCAGCAGCAAGTTGTCAGCTGGCCACACGCTAATTCTGCGCGCATTCTTTCCTTGCCATGACGCCTGACGTTCCCGAATTACCGGGACCATCGGCCTGGCAAATGCATATCGACCCGACCTACCGAGGATGACGGCAACCGCGACTTAAGGGTCCCCAGGAGGCTCGAGTTTTTCATACAAACGTAGTTCTACTTTAATACAAAAACTTCATGGCGGATTGGATCCAAACTTTGCAAATATATTTAGTAGATAAATATCGATGTTTGTAATTAGTTTTCGATGTACTAATATAAAACGGAAAAAAATAAAAGCAGTTTCAAACTTTCAGTACAAAACTCATTTAAGCCTTCGTTTAGTTATGTTTAAATTTACTACGATGAAAACTAATTACAAACATCGACATGCGTCTTCTCAATATATTTGCAAATTTTGGATTCAATCTGGCATGTAGTTTTTGTATTATAGCGGAACTACGTTTGTATGGAAACTCGAGCCTCCTGGGGACCCTTAAGACTGCCAGCTCGAATTCTATCGACCTTGGATTTTGGAGGGGGAGTGATTCAATTTAAATTATTTATTTCATATAGTCAATCCATAATGTGTAAGTAACAGACATCTTATAAAACAAAGTTAGTATGTGGCGGCAAATGCAGTAACCCGCCACTGAACCTTAATACAAGCGAAGATAAAACGAAAGAAAACCGGCCAAGTGCGAGTCGGACTCGCACACGAAGGGTTCCGTACCATTATTTATAAAAATAACGTTTGTTTAGCCCCCCTTTAATATTAATTTTATATCATATAATTTAATTCATTTTTAAAGTGAATATTACAACTCAAAATTCTGTGAATATTTTAAACGTCCACCTGTTGCCTTTATCAATATCGAGCAAAAACGAGCAAAAAAAATAACGTTTTTTGTTTGGAGACCTCCTTAATTTTTTTACTTTTTCTAATTTTTTTGTATTTTTTGTCATAGCGACTACAGAAATACATCATCTGTGACAGTGACTTATATATTACTGGCGTAATGACCCGGCCAACGCGCGCGACTAATGCTCCCAGCAAATTGGTGCGAAAATCGAAAGTTTCGCACACTCGCGATTTAGCCGTCTGCGGGAAATTGTACAGTGCGTTAGAAAGATATTCCATATAAAAATGCCTTATTGTGTTGTTAAAGGCTGCAAAAATCATAAAACAAAGGCTACAAAGAAAAAAAAGAATGTCGTATCATCGTTAAGTAACCTTACATTGTATTTTTTCTTGTAAACCAAATTAAATAAACGAATTTTTAAAGCGAAAATTCTACCAAGGTTCTTTTAACGCGGCACTGACGTCAACTCTCGCCCATGCTAGTTCGTACGAGTTATGTTAGATACTTTTTGCTTGTATCAAGAAAATCTTAGTAAAATATGGAGACGGGTGGATCCTTCTGTTCAAGTCTGTGATCTGTGAACATTTCAACTGACTAGTTATTACGGTTCATGAAATACAGCCCGGTGACAGACGGACAGCAAAGTCTCAGTAATAGGGTCCCGTTTTTACCCTTTGGGTACGGAACCCTAAAAACGACACCTATATCTTCAGCACTGAGTATAAATACAAGTACCCACCATCAACGGTTGGTCAACACACCGTTTCTAAGAGTTTTTAAAATTAGAACCTTTCTATTCAAAGAAAACCCCACTCAATTGCACGTTTAGGAACTCTCTTCGTCATTGCAGTCCTTATGCGTTACATTTCATTCATTTATCGGACTTTTCTGGTTAGCAGTTTATGTCACTTCCCACCCCCTCAACTATTTCTATGCAAAAATCACGTTAATTCGTTGCTCTGTTGCAACGCCTACGTGCTCGAGCCTGGAAATGAGTTATCCCTTGATCCCTCGGGAACTGTCTCGAGCTATGCTAATTAGTAGTCTATGTCATTTTCCACCCCCTCTCAAACTATCTCTGTGCAAAAAATCACTACAAACCGTTGCTCAGTTGCGATGTTAAAGAAATCAACCAAAAAGGAGTCTTTTTTCAGTTCCCTCAGGAACTGCATCCAATCATGCTATTTTCGCGGGATAAAAAGTAGTTTATGTCCTTCTCCGTGACACGGACTACCTCCATGCCAAATTGCGTCAAGATCGGTTGAGTGTTGAAGCATGAAAAGGTAACAAACAAACACAATTCTAATATTAGTAAGGATAACTTTGAAATAACTATAATACTCCGTTTAGGTTTTATTAAATTACTAGCTCCACCCGTAGCTACGCCCGCGTTGTTTTCGATTTTCCCGTGGGAATATAACTTTTCCCGGGGTAAAAAGTAAGCTTTGATCATATAATGTAACCTGTTTTTCCTTAAAAAACAAAATATAAATAAAATGTCCTATTTCAGGACCTAATCTATATGTGTGCCAAATTTCATCCCGATCCGTCCAGTGGTTGAAACGTGAAAGAGTAACAAACATCCATACATACATCCATACAAACAAACTTTCACATTTATAATATTAGTATGATTTTACACTGCTGCGAGGTAAAAAAAATTGTGGTTCGCTCGGCAGCAAAGTTATTTTGCGTCTTGTACTTTCGAAACCCTCGCTACGCTCAGGACGCTCTCTTTGAACCGTTATTTATAAACGTAACTCGCGCCAAATAAAAACTTTGCCAGAACCAAATAACTATTGTGGTGCCCTCAAAGAATTACTTCTAATACTAAATTACTAAACGTAGAAATTCTATTGTAATAATTATCATTGTAATTTTTTAGAAATTATTATTACATATATATAAATAGCTTGCTTTACTAGGTCTTTATGACTGTCTTCGCAAATGGCTTACGAGCGTGGACATGAGTTTTCTCCAGATCCCTCAGAAACTATATCGGGCTATTCTGAGTATAGCAGTCTATATCACTTTCCACCCCCTCAACCAATTCTATACAAAAAATCACATGAATCCGTTGCTCCGTAACGACGCCGACGTGCGCGAGCGTGGAAATGGGTTTTAGCCAGAACCCTCGGGAACTATGTCAGGATATGCTAATAAGGAAATTATGTCGTTTCCCATCCTCTCAACCATCTCTGTGCAAAAAATCACAACAATCCATTTTTCCGTTGCGACGTCAAAGAAATTAACCAAAAAAGAGTATTTTTTCAGTTCTCTCAGGAACTGCATCGGACTAACTAAGCTATTTTCACGGCATTAAAAGTAGCCTATGTCCTTACCAGTGACACAGGCTACCTGCGTGCCGAATATAATCAAGATTGGTCGAGGTGTTGAATCATGAAAAGGTAACAAACAAACACATTTTCACATTTATAATATTACTAGCTGTCCCGGCGAACTACGTACCGCCTTACATTAAATTACACTGCCCTACCCTACCCTACCCTACCCTACACTACCCTACACTACACTACCCTACACTACACTACCCTACCCTACACTACTCTACCCTACACTACACTACCCTACCTTACACTACCCTACCCTACACTACCCTACCCTACATTACCCTACCCTACCCTACATACACTACACTACACTACCCTACCCTAGACTACCCTACACTACACTACCCTACCCTACCCTACATACACTACACTACACTACACTATCCTACCCTACCCTACCCTACCCTACATAAAAACCTTCTCCTGACAATAATGAACTCGAAAAAAAAAGAATTAGCGAAATCAGTCCAGCCGTTCTCGAGTTATGCGCTTACCAACACATTTTGCGATTCATTTTTATATTATAGATAATATGTAATATAATTAAGGGTACATAGCTGTCCCGCGAACTTCGTTCCACCCTACACTAATAGCGCCATCTACCGGGCTGATTTGTGAATCTAAACCATCCTCAAACCCCCTGGAATACACACAAAAAATTTCATCAAAATCGGTCCAGCCGTTTAGGAGGAGTTCAATGACTAACACACGGACAGAAGATTTATATATATAAAGATAATATGTCATATAATTAAGGATACATCGGTAGGTTATTTATTTATAGTTCGAGTAGATTTTAATTTATTTATAAAATATAATATGTTATGGTAATTATAACTATGTTTTAGGAGAGTATTAAAATAAAAGTCAATGATATTTTAGTTGAGTTCAAAGTCATCGTTATTTTTCTGTTCTTGTTGCTCGCGTATTCCCTGTCTCCTTGGTTTTTTTCCGAGCACTGGGTTGTCTGGTATAAATCACTTTCAGCGATAAGACCGCCTAAATTGTATGTCTGTTAGTTGCTACTATTGTTTTGTACTTATAGGGTAGACAGGGGACGAATGAATTTGTCATGATTCACGTGACGAACTCGAATTTTTCGTAATCCAAGGTGCATATGCGTGTAAAACGCCACTTGTTACTACGGATTATCGCTGAAAGTGATTTATATTTCGGAATCATCATCATCACAGCAAGCAAGTGACGTTGCGATGCCAAAATACACTTCGACGAATTTCTCGCTCAAAAGAAAGTATGGTGATTTTTCTGGTTTTGGTTATAACTCTTCGATAGTAGGTTAACAGTGTTTATTTGTTGCAGTGATTTATATAGACAGCTGGTCTAAGAGTATTTCTATTTCAATTAATTATCGCTGAGACCAATTTAAAAAATTTACCTTGAAATTTGAAAATTTCGGATGGGTGCGGTTAAATCAACGTGTATGGGGGCCGGTTGAAATATTTCAATCGTCCTGGTATTTCAACCGTCCCCAGTATATTGCATGAATCTTATTTCGAGTTATAAAACTGTGTGGTTACATCACGATGCTCATCACCGCTTGATTTTTTTTCGAAGATATTTTTTGCTTCAAATATAATTCATTTTTTACTATTCGAAATCTCGCGAACACTTTTAAGTCTTTGTTGTTCTCAATCGCTTTTTGATGTGTAACATCTTTGCTCTCGCTTTCCTGCAATTTGTGGGAGTGATTTCGTGAAATGGGACGGAAATGTGTAACATGGGACGGAAATGTGTAACAGGAAGTCGCGAAAGCGCGGAATTCTACTTTACGAGAGTCCGACTCGCACTTGGTCGGTTTTTTTCGTTACTGTCAGATCCGCCACCCAGGTACAATATCGTCATCAAATCTAACTAACCTAAAGTATTTTGTCACATGTTACACATCATATGCGAGTACTGTAGGTCTCGCTCGAATTTTTATAACCGTCCACATTATCGGAATCTCCTAGGCATTCAAAGCGATTATTCAACTCGAGCTGAAAGCTCTCGGGGTTTTGGAGCTGGTTAGGAGATGGTCGGAGCATAGACTTCATCGACATCTTTCTAGCTTCGTTTTTAGATTCAATGTGCCTCTTACCATTTTTTGTTTTGACTGAATTGATCACAGAGACATCATTGAATATTATTTTCCTTGTCGACAAGATGAAGTCAATCTCATTCTTCGTTACGCCATTGGCACTCATCCATGTCCACTTCCGCTGTTTAGGCTTTCGAAAGAAGGAGTTCATCGTAAAAAGAGGGCCCTCCTTCTCCATAAAGTAGACCAGCAGCTGGCCATGTGCATTCCCCTCTCGATATCCAAATTGGCCTACTCTCAGCTCACCATCACTTTGTTTGCCCAGTTTCGCGTTAAAGTCTCCTATAGCAACGGTATACTGGGTCTGGGAGCTATTATTGTAAAGCTCATAACCTCATATAGGATCTCCACTTCATCGTCGGGGTGTTTCGCGATATAATGTATAATTACGTACGTGTTAAAAACCGATAAAGAGCGAGTCAGAACCGCGCACCAAGGGTTCCGTACCATCATACTAGATGGCGCTAGTTTCATCACGTTTAAAAAAACACGTTTTTTGTATGGAGACTTTCACTTTTTATAATTTTTAGTATTTGTTGTTATAGCGGCAACAGAAATACATCATCTGTGAAAATTTCAACTGTCTAGCTATCACGGTTCATGAAATACAGCCTGGTGACAGACGGACAGACGACAGACGAACGGACATTCCCTCTCGTATATCTACCAGATACGCTAAACTGCCAGGTTTATGATATAGCGTCCACACTCACCGACAGCAAGGTCATATAGTGAGGGCCGCTATTCCTGCCAACACCATAAGGTGAAGACAAGGACCAGTTACGGTAGGTCTTGCCGCCAAGACGCTTGTCCTGGTACTCTGCAAGGCGAGTGTCTCGTGGAGGAGAACCACTACCTACTGTCCAGGTAGGTCCCGGAGCTGTAGGCGCGCTCACCTCCCGCGGCTTTCACTGCTGGCGGTTCGATCGACGGACAGCGAAGTCTTAGTAATAGGTTCCCGTTTTTACCCTCAGGGTACAGAACCCTAAAAAAGAAGCATACGAAGAGCTGAAATCTTTTCCCCAATCCATCTTTTCCCCCATCTTTTACCCTTTTTAAATTATAAGATTTTATTAGAATAAAACCTCGTGAAATAGACTTCACGAGGTGTGTGTTTTTTGATTTATTTAATTGTACGGGTCAGATATTGCAATCGATTTAAGGGCGATTTCCGGGGGTCCTATTGAGCAAATTTTCTATGAAGCCGAATTCAGTGACAATAGATTTTGTATTTTGAAGTTGATCTGATGATTGATTCAGATCCCTCTTTTTACAAGCTTTTATTTAACTTGCATTGAACCTATGTAGATGTTTGTTCGGGTGGAATCTTGCAAGTTCAATTTGACCTACTTTCCAGTTTCCGATTGAGCTGAAATTTTGCATGCATATGTATATCGCGTGACCATGCAATATTAAAAGCTTGTACCTATAAGTGTTTAAGTTTTTTGGAAATTAAAAAATCGAGAATCTTGCATTTATATTAAAAAAGTTATTGTTATTATTTATTTTCCTAAGTCAATTGTATTATTATATCCACATTTGTCATTTTTTTCAGAAAAAAAAGTTCAAATAAAACTTGATTTTAAAATATCTTTTAGTATTTATTTTTCCTCAGCTGTTGAAAAAGAAATAATTTTAAACATAATCAATAAATCACATGTTTGAAATCAATGTTTTGCAGGGACAAAACGATTTGTAATTGGAACGAACGTTTATGTAAGCAAAAGGTGGCAGTGGCGTGCGTCACAGAAGCTGTGCCGTGCGCAAAGCTTTTCTTTATGGGACCGTGACTCGATTACGGGCCCGCTCGCTCACGTTGCCGCTCGACATCACGATTTATCGTATTTCTCGTACTCTGCGACGATTCTTCTAAAATAATTAATTTAATTGCATAAAAATGAACAAAATAAAACCCGACTACGGAAAAACTTCACTTAAAGGCATGAAAATCAGACTTTTCCGCCTGAAATCGTAGTCTTTATTTTTCCCTTCATCTGGCTAATAGCCGTGGTCGCAAGCCATAATGATAGGTACTTAGGTACGATATAACTTTTGATGGGGACCACGGCAATTTTTTTTTTTGCCCTTCTTTGTGTTATGCCACAATAATTCCGCCAATGTCAATGTAGAAGAAAAATCACAGTGAAAGTGATCACAATTAGAACCAAACAAGGGAAATTTTTAAATTATGCAATACTTTTGAAAAATTGTATTGTTATTATATCATACACCAGCTTTTACCCCAAAATAACGGAAAAAGTAAAGGCTATGTTTTCATTTGATTTCATATATTTGGTGCTCAGGGTTTTGATACTTTTCATTTTTTTTCATATATTTGGTGCTCAGGGTGCATCGCCGCCCCACCTCTTTACCCACGTGTCGCTTCATTGTAGCGCTCGTCATAATATCGCTTTTATAAGAACATTTGCTCAGAAATCAAAAACATGATAACGATGGGGGGATCTTGGTGAGCCCGCTTCCATCTTCGGCATCATCGTCACTTACCATCAAGTGATAAGATGCCAAGGGCTTACCAAAGTAAAGAACAAGTATTTAAACAAGTTTTACTTCAGTCGTGTGGTCTAAAGCACAGTCGTATTTTTTTTTGTATCCTTACTGTACAGTACAGATGTGTTTTGATCGTTATGTACAAATTAAAACACAGTACACAATGGACTTTACAAAAATAAAAATAATTATGCACTAACTGCTATTTATACTGCAATTTAATAGTTATATGAGAAATATTTCGACAATTTTAGAAAGCAGTAAAAAGTTCATTTTTTTAGATTTTAATTATTTATCAAGCTAACTAGAAAAATCAACTTTTTTTCCTTTGTATAATGTGCTTGATAACCTAAAGATTCGAATAAATGAGCTATCATAAATTAATTATAAAAAAAAACATTTAAAGAGGTTTTTCGCACGTATTTCGAAACCGCTTTTTTGTCGATACTGCATTTTAACCACTGCACGGCAGAATGGAGCTTGCTATGATCGCAGTTTCTCTGCGTGATCGAATCAGAAACGAGGAGATCCGTAGAACCAAAGTAACCGACATAGCTCTCAGGGTTGCTAAACATAAGTGGCAGCGGGCATATAGCACGTAGAACAGATGGCCGTTTTGGGGTAGTAAAGTTCTCAACTGGCGACCGCGCACCGGAAAACGTAGCGTAGGAAGGCCTCCCATTTGGTAGACCGATGACCTAGTGAAGGTCATGGGAAGGCGCTGGATGCGGGCAGCGCAGAACCGGAGGTCGTGGAAATCCTTGGAAGAGGCCTATGTCCAACAGTGGACGTCCTTCGGCTGATTCGGCTGATATGATAAATAAGTATCATTATCGTACTTGCGTCGAAGGGGGGGAGGGGGGGTTGGTACGAAACCCTCAGTGCGCTAATCCAACTCACTCTTGGGCGGTTTTCTTTGCTTTTTCGAAGACCGAAATTTAGTTAATGGTATCATCGTCATCATCATCATCATATAAGATGAAAGACGTCCACTGCTGGACAAAGGCCAAGTTATTGATTTATTATGAGGTAATAAGTCATCAAAAGTTTAAATGTCAAGCAACATTAGCGCAATACATCACGTGGCTTCTACGTTGGCGAAGGTATACGTACAAGCATCATGGAGGCAAGTTTAATTTCACATTTCAACAAAGAATGAGTTCTCTGTGGTTAATTGGTTAGAAATATACAGGGTGTTAAAAAATTAACGATAATCCTGTAACTGCGGATAAGTAATACCATAGCCTATTACAAACTAAAATTTAAGTTATGTAAAAGTCTCACCATTTTCGAGATATTAACATTTGTTTTTTCTAATTTTGTATGAAAAACGCATTTAATGCTTTGTGATTTACCAGAAAATTTTATCAGCTTTTCAACAAAGTAAAGTAGTTAATAAAATACAAATTAGTTCGAACAAAAACCAATGATTGTTGGCAAAATGGTGCCTCAAATCTCATACTAATTTTCAAGCAAAATGATTTTCATGTTTTTTTAATTCAGTTACAGGATTATTGTTCATTTTTGGGACATTCTGTATATGCAGTGAAGCTTAAATTTAATATTTTAACGCTTTTTTATTTCATTTTTTAAACCTTTACAACGCAACTGACAATGCAGTCCGGGTAAAAGAGAAATTTAATTAATTTAAAGCTAAAGAAACCATTTTAAAAATCATAGTTCAAACCGAGCGACATAAAACTCCTTTTTTTCTTCATCAGTTCGCACTCCTTAGCCTAAATACGACTTACAATTGGCCGGTTTTAATTATTTGTTGTTTTACTGATATAATCACGCCAAGTTTCACGCTTGGATGTATTATCGTTTTATATAAAAAAAACCTTTAAAAACATGTTTCTTGTATGAGGACCGCTCCCTAATTTTATACTTTAAAATTTTTCAATATTCGTAGTAAGACTTAAGTAATACCACATATTTTGCGAACATTTTAGCGGGCTACCAATTACGGCTAAAGAAATACAGCCTTTTAAAAGTGGTGGGCGAACGTACGGACAGACAACGTAGCCTTAGGAATAGGGTCTTGTTTGGATCCCGTAACCTGTTAAGGAACCCTAAAAATTCGAAAGAATTAAGTACTTAGATCAGGTGATTGTTTCCGTGAATTGGCTGTGAACATCTAAAGTATCCAACATAGCTCACGGAATCGCTAAACTGAAGTGGCAGTGGGCAGGGCACATAGCTCGTTGAACAGATGGCCGTAGGGACAGTAAAGTTGGCAACCGCGCACTAGAAAACGTAGCGTAGGTAGGCCTCCCACGCGGTGAAATGACGATTTGGTATAAGATCGCGGGAAGCCAGTGGATGCGGGCAGCGCAGGACCGGTCGTCGTGGAAATCCTTGGGGGAAGCCTTTGTCCAGCAGTAAACGATTTTCGGCTGATATGATGATCTAAATTCAAATCGGAAAATAGTTAGGCGAGTTTTCTTCAATCGATTGCTATGAACCTTTCATGTTCTTTGTGTAGCGGTTTTTCACTACATTTAAAACCGCCTCCGTGTCGTAATGGTTAATTTCATTAGCTCCATATCAGGAGGTCGTGGGTTTGATTCCCGGCGGAGTCTATTTTGGTTTGGTTGGTGGATGGGCGTTTTGTAAGCCTGCCTGGCTAGCTACCACAATCTTATCTGAGTCTTGCCGCCAAGCATTAATGTTGACAACATTAATGTGTTCCTTGAAGATTAAATAGCCCGCTTCTATCTTCGGCATCATCGTCACTTAAAATCAGGTGGGATGATATCAAGGCTTACCAATTGTGGATAAAAAAAACCCGGCCAAGTGCGGCGAAAATTCCGTAGTCTTTGCAAAAAATATAAGTATATTTTAAAAACAAAGTTATATTTGCAGTTAGTACCTAATATGGAATTGTATGGAAAATCTATGCACTTTTTAGAAATCATAAATTGGTCGACTATTATTCATACTAAGAAAGACTATTGTGATTGTTTTCCTTTTACATTGATTATATTTTGTCCTGCTATTAATATTTTTTTTAGATGTCCTGAAATAGACTAAAATAGTCCTTAAATTCACTGTAACAAAAATTTGCACTTCAAAGATTAATATTTCGCAAACCTATCTCTGAATCTAGTTTTAAAAGACCTATTCAACGGTACCCCACATGATAGGGTACGTCAAAGAAAAAAAATCACCGTCTCTTTACATGTAGGCGAGGTACACTAAATTCATTTTTTTCAACATTTTCCATGCAAAATTATGGCTTTCTAGTATTAAGAGTCTCTGCGCTAAGCCGCGGACAGACGAACAGACTGACAGACATGGTGAAACTATAAGGGTTCCTTGTTGACTACGGAACCCTAAAAACTAACTAGCTGTCGCCCACGACTTTGTCCGAGTGGATAACTGAACATGACATTATGAAAAAAAAAACAAAATGAATAATCTGTGACCCTTTACTGAAAAAAAAAAACCAGTTGTGCTTGCCATTGTGAAACAGATGCCCACAGGAAACTGCATACGCTTGAACTCAACCGGAATCGGCTGCGAAAGAAGAATAGCGAGCCACTAGCAATATATTTAGGGACCCAGTCTTCTCGGCGACATACATTAATAAAATGTAGTAGGTATTACTTGTATATTTGGAAATAAGTAACAAAAAAGTAAATTGCATGTTTTATGCACAACTAAGGAAAACTTGAAAATTTACCGCACAATTTTATCATCATACATAACCTCAACCAAAGCAGACTGATTAGCAACCAGGCACATATTAAACAAATACCAGGAGACAGTTTGATATAAACACAAATGTTTTTGTGTAATATTCCGGAAAAGCACGCGCAAGACACGCCTTCAGATTTAGCAAAATATGAACCACGGTTGACAGCAAAAAATATAATTTTGAATATTTTCGTATGTCTTGCAACACTGTATTGAAGTTTAAGATGAGGACAGTTTTTGGCGGGATTTGTGGTGAACGCATTCGTAGTTTTAATTTGTTGTTTTTGCATTGTTTTCTGCTAGAATTTTATTCAAAAAGTGGTGCATTTTGGAGAAAGTCGTCTGGTGTACGTGAGCAATGTGGAGAACAACAAAGTAAAATGAAGAAGAACGTGAAGACCTGACTTGCACTGGATGCAGTTTTATAGATGCTCTACTGTCACTGGGAACCTATAGTCAATTCTCAAAAAAAATTTGGACTCTCCATACTAAAATGCTCAAAATTGGCCGATCAGCTGATCGATTTGTATGAAGAGTAAATTTTTTTTTTGCGATTTCAGCAAAGTCGTAGAACAAAAGTTGTTCAGTATGATGATTAGAAGCCCCAGTTAACGGGACCTACACCAATTTTGTTACAACCTGTATAGGCGTAGGGCTGTGAGTCCCACATAACCAGTACAGCCAGCTGTAATTGGAATGCGTAAAAGCATTCTCCTCCCTCCCTCCTCCGCAGCCCGAGAAAATAAAAAGAAACACGATTATGTATCGTATTTATTCGTAAATTAAGTTCAAAGTCGTGCCCTCTCTACTGAAACGTATACGTTCCAGAGATGGGGAGTTATTTGCTTTGTGGTGAACGCATTTGTAGTTTTAATTGGTTGTTTTTGCATTGTTTTCTGCTAGAATTTGCTTCCAAAATACGTGTACGTGAGCAATGTGAAGACAAGAAAATAGAATGAAGGAGGACAAGAAAACCCAATGTGCACTGGGTGCAGTTTTATAGACGGCCAACGGCAACCGGATTTTCCACCTCAAAAACTCCAGAGAAGATTTGTAATGCACTGGCACTAGCATTGTAAATCAAAAAAACAAATGAAGATTAAAATTGTATTGAGACCATCTTGAAAGAGCTTTTGTACCCAGAGACGTTAGTATATTCCTTAAAAAAAGTTATAAGCAAAGTGCATTCTGAAACATTGCATCCATTGTATGAAAAGTGTTGTTGTAAATATAGGTCATTTTTTGGCAAATATAATTATTTTAGACGGGTACGTGAGTTACTCGAACATTTGTGAAGTTGGTTTAATAACAAAACTAAAACTGTGTCAAAAATTGATTTAAATAATGAATAATAATCGTTAAGGTCAAGTTAAGTTAAGTTATAATAAAATATCTTTATCTTTATCTTATCTTTATCTAAAAGGATTAAAAGTACTAGGGCATCCAGCCGGCGTAGCATGAGGCCATAGACATTATGTCGCGCGCGACGAGAGAAAATTATCTCTTTCTACGGGCTTTTGTCGCGTGTGCGAGCATGCCGTTACAAGTAGAGAGTGTGTAGAGTAAAAAGTCGCGGCGACATAGCAGTTTGATAGGCGAAAAATCTGTTTATGATTTTGTTTTGTTGTTCGCAAATTGCTTGGTTTGTATTTCCAAAAAAAGACATAGATATGAAAATTTGCATAATTAAGTAATAATTTGACACAAAAACAACTGTTATCGTTTGTGAGGTGGGCAAACGTAGTGATTATATGCTATTTAGAGGTGAGGGTACTGTCTGGCTCCGTTGGTTTTCGCGCAAGTTTCTGAGACTAAAGCATAGGAAAATAAAAGGAAAAAGTAAGTACCTAATTTTTTATTTGATGATGAAACAATAACAAAACACAAACAATCTATAAACAGTCGCTAGAAGTTTGTCGACACATCAAGGGGATGCCGACATATATGTCTTCAATCAAACGTCAAAATAAGCCTATTCCGATGCTTTCATGCTCGGCACGAGATAAAAATCTCTACACACTCTCTGCAAATGACAGATGAGGGCGAGACCAGTGTTATCTCACGAGGGCCATGCTCAGTGTCGGGATACAACCGTTTTGTCGCGATTCGAAGTCTACATTTGACATTAGTGGGTAGACAAAATAGACCTCATGCTACGCCTGCAGGATCTTACAAGAGGTGTTCCACTTCGGTCCATTCATTGTAAGGAAATGCCAAAGAGTTAACTCACCCGACTATGGGTGTTATCTTACATCTCCTTAAACATGGAGCTGAAGAAGTTTTACTTCAGTCGTGTGGTCTAAAGCACACAAGCGTTCGGCTTGTGACACGATATCACGTAAAGTTATCGTCCGTAAACCGACTTTACAGACAACATCATATTTTTTTCCGAATAAATTCAATATAGAGATCTTTTGCCTTTACGATTTTATTTTAAGTTTAGATATAATATTTTACGTTTAATAAAAATATACCGAATGGATCTATGGAAGTCTCTCAAATCGCAGTCTTATAAGTGTTATTAAATTTATTTAAAGAGCTAACGTTTTCAATTTTATTTTCGTAGATGTTTACAACCTTCAAATTTTGGTGCTGCAAATAGCTTCAATGTAAGGTTGTTAAATTCTAAATGTTGTAAATTATGACTTACGAAAGTTTTGAAGACTTGTAAGTGCGGTTCTGACTTGACTATATTTATTTCGATAAAAAAAATTAAAATATAAATTATGTTACGCTATTTACCATAACCTTAGTACTTGGTTGTCTGAAATCCCCAATAAATAAAATTTAATAAAGGAGAACACCCAAGCTCCATAGAAAATTACCCAAGTCCCGGCGCAGAAGAAACGTATCTCAGTTATTTGTGTATTTTATGTAAAATATTTTTTGATTGTGGTGTGATTGCCGCAAGAAGTGGCTAAGATAAAAAAAATGCTTTTAGATTATTATCAGGCATAAATTGAAAATTATACTTTGTTGAACATATCGACTCCAAAATGAAAAAAAAAAAATAAATAAAAATAAAATCGAAACATAAATCGCACAGAACACAACGAAACGAAAGCTATGCCTGAAAATAATAACATAGCAATTTTTTTACATTAGCCACTTCTTGCGGGAATGACACATATAAATTTATTTTTCTAATAAAATACACTAAATTTTGAGATATCTTTCTTTTGCGCCGGGCCTTGGGCTTTTTTGGGTGTTCTCCTTTAAAATAAAATGTGTTACATCCACATCACTATTGAAAGATGCCAAAACGGCCGTACTATACTAATGTAACAAAATTGGTGTAGGTCTCGTTAACTGGGGCTTCTACTCATCATATATACTGAACAACTTTTGTTCTAAGACTTTGATGAAATCGCAAAAAAAATATTTTAACTCTTTATACAAACCGATCAGCTGATCGAACAATTGTGTGCGTTTTAGTATAGAGGGCCTTTTTTTGAGAATACTTTGGGTAGCTTGGGGAAAGTTGTTCAGTATGATGAGTAGAACCCCCAGTTAACGGGTCCTACACCAGTTTTTTTTACACACTGTATACAGTGTGACTATTTAGTTAGAGCGATTGTAACGATCCATATGTATAAATAAATATCTATAGGTAATACAGTCAGTCTTGATAGACTAAAAGGAATCTGTCTATTGGGAAAAACATAACTAGTTTTGTTCGGTCGGGTGAGGGTTAACCTCGAGTCGAGTGAATAGACAGTTATTGAAACAAATTAGCTCAGGGATTATTTCCGAGAAGCCAGACTGCCGCCTGTCGGTCGTCATTCGAACCACGCGGTGCGCACGTTATAACAGATTGCCTTAGGTAATAAATGGCGCGAAAACCGAGGCTAAAGGGATAGAGGCGCCGCCCTGTCTGCGTCCGGACAGCGGCCGGCGCTCGCGCAGTTCGACCACGAGGTCGGATGTATGTGTGCGGCGGCCCGCGCGCTGCCGAGGCTGCGTCTGTGTGAAAGCTTTTAAAACCACGGACACGCGGACACAGCGGCATTCAGTCGAACAGACCATCACAGGAGGAGGACGTATCCGAAGAACAGCTGCCGCACGCCCCGGGCAAGTGTCACGCCAAGTACTTATTAGTCGCGAATTAACTTAGGAATCTCACTTTATATTGTGAGTTTAGAATAGAATTTAGTGTGGCCGAAATCCTAGTTATTTGCCTTCGAAAGTTCAGGCTCCTACCTGGGATCAAGCCATAGTTTAGTGCAGTTAGGAAGTGAGGTACAGTGGGCAATCGAGCTGGGATCTAGGAATTGAAACAAGATGCCAGGTCGGTTGCTAGCTGAAGGTATCATCAGGTGACCAGGTTGGTAGTTCATGTTTTCAGGAAGGCTAGTTGATTTAATTCACGTGGATACGCAACCGTGACAACGAAACGTGGGTTTTTCAGCGCAATTGCCGAAAGCAAGCTGACAGGAGGGCTTGCCTGGCTAGCGACCCAAGTTTGGTTATGGCCGGAACATCCTGACTGTACCATCTTACGACCTACCGTCATGAGGACCACAGGTTGGACATGCGTTAGCGCACTCATGTACGGAGCCACCGTATTTGGGACAGGCCTTACCTATCCAAATCCCATCCAAACACACTGTTTAGGAGGTGCAGCGAAGCGACAGACCTGGTCTGTCGTGGCAGCGGCATTTCTTATTCAGGGCAGGTACACTTTAGCCGCAGGGAACTAGGACACAAGTTAGCTTTAGGTACTCACCACACCATGACACACTACACCTAATTGGTTCATCTCGAAGGCACGGTTGGTTTAGTACCCCGGGGGAAAGACGAATAAAGCCGCCACGAGTTGTAACTGTTTGTTGAAACATGGACATCAAAATAAAATTTAGTTCTCGTAAAACTTAGCTATCTCGCTAGGATAGGGAAAAACTAGGGCTGAGTTAGGGGGATTGCGATATGTAGGGAATCTAGTTAATAAATATATTACTAGGGAATAGCGAATTAGGTTTTGGAATAACGTTGTTAGGAAGAAACGAGTCATATTAGTGAATAAATAGTAGGTAGGTCTAAGCGATGCCACGTTTTACTTTATCGAACTGCCGTCACTGCAGGTGACACGCGGTATCACAAGCTTTAGGGTTCCGCGAGCACGTGGTCCACTCAGTTCATTAATTTCATTCGGGTTGGTACAGTGCTGTAGGAATTCTAGTAAATAAATCTATTACTAGGGAATAGCGAATTAGGTTTTAGAATAACGTTATTAGGAAGAAATGCGAGTCATATTATTGAATAAGTAGTAGGTAGGTCTAAGCTATGCCAACGTTTTATTTATTTACGAACTGCCTTCACTGCAAGTGCCACGCGGCATTATAAGTTTTAGGGTTCCGTGAACACGAGGTCCACTCAGTTCACTAATCTCATTCGAGATAGTACGGCGCTATGCTGTCGCGGGAAGGCCTATGTCATACTCGAGATGGTTGTTTACCAAGCTCCATGCAATATGGGCTAGATATGTAGTTCAGTGGTTCATAGATATGAACAACTCCTAATTTTACCAAATTTTAGCTAAATCTGTCCACACTTTTATGGGATAAATGTAATGGACTAACAAACAAACTATAGGCGTTCGAGCTTCGCCTATTCTGATACTAATGTAATTATAGATAGGTAGGTCCTATCTGTAGCTTATCGCAAGCATGCCTCGGCAGAATTTCACCCAAATCGGACCGAGCGTTTAGGAAACTATTGGGCAAGCAAACGAATAGTTGGGCGTTCGCGCCTTACTACTAGTGATTATAGTAAGACCGACCATGATGAAGGTAGCCGACCCATCCTGATGGTAACCGTAGCCAGGGTCAGTTAATATGCGCTAGATTTAGAAACTAAATCTATTCTACGGTTTTCGGATATTATGGGCAGTGTTCACGGTGTCCGGGTCCTGTCGGCTCCTATTGCGTCCTGAACTAGCGCCTCGACCAAACACTTGGCTTACAGGCCTTCTCGCTTTGACCTAATTGTGATGCCGCGACTATGATTCGCGTGGGTCTCACAGTGGGTTGCGATTGTGTTGGTTCGTTGTTCTTCACGTTCAGCCAAACTATTAAACTGACATCACTTTCGCCCTTTATCAAGGGTTTACTACGTCTAAGGACAGTTCTTTAACACTATGTATTATTTTGGAGCCGGCGGCACGATGGATATCGTGTCCATTTCGCTTTAGTTATATAGACCGCAGGTCTTTATATCATTATATGCAACTGTATGGCACAGTTCCAGGTCTAAGAACCATATTAGTAGATTAACTACTTATTTCACATTCCGTAGTGCTCTTCTCACAGGATGAGCGACATTCAAGTCGGAATATCTACTTTATTTTAGTACCTAGTGCTAATATGTATTCGCGAACAATCGCTGTTCGAAGGTATTAATCCTACCTGTCGAATAGGGATGGACAAGCTATGGCTGTAAAGACTCAGCTATAGTTCACACTATACACGTATAATAAGGCGCCTCACAAGCGTTTTATATACACTAGCTTTGGGATTTGGGTGGAACATGGCATAGTACACTTTACATTGTCGTGTAGCTTAATTAAATTACACTTGAAGGGTGGTGGACTCTGATCGTGTACCTTAGTGGCCTGCCAGAGACAGTAGCTAGCGGGGCTCACGTAGTAGTAATTATCTGTTTAGAGCTAAAATCGCTCGTTCAATTACTTTGAGTTAGATGTACATTGTTTTAATCACCAAAATAATGCAGTACTGACGTCAGTCAAGTATTACGTTATTCCGAGCACTGGGGGCTAGCTACCCTTCCCAATTTGGGGGGGCCCAAAATAGGGACCAATCACAGTAGGGAAACTAGGGTTCCGCGCGAAATATTTCAAAATTACGGGTTAGACTACTTCGTTCGTCCAAACACAACATGATAGATTAATCTCTTAAAAATAACTTGTCATTCGCCTTCAAAAAAGACTCTGAGTTACTGCGATCACAATTTAGGGTTCTCTAGTCGATCTGGCCAAACGTTTAATCGTATTTTAAAATGCAATAAAAATCAAGTATAGTTTACATACTTCTTATAGGTAGATAGTGGTAGGTTGTATGTTGTATGCACGTATGCGTATTATAGGTAGGTTTAGATAGTTATATTTATATTTATATATATTTGTATTTATGTAGGCTGGTGGGGTGTTACACCTTGAACGTTTGTAAATTAAAAAAAACCAGCCAAGTGTGAGTCGGACCCGCGTGAAGATGGTTCCATACCATTCCATTATCCGGAAGAACGTTATGTATGTCTTAAGATTTTTATTTAGTTTTTTCTGTTCATTATAAGAGAGGCCCCAAGTTCTCTATTTAAAAAAAAGTTTTAGTTTAGTATTTTCGGAAATAAAGGAAGGGGGAACTTTTGTATATTTTCTTAACTAAACAGTTTAAAATTATAAACCACCTGGCTAGTACCACAAAGTCCATCAAAGTCTTGCCGCCAAACATCAATGTTAACAGCATTGATGTGTTCCGGCTTGAAGATAAGATAGCCAGTTCCCCATTGCGTTAAGCAATCTTGGTAAGGCCGCTTTTGCCTTCGGCATCATCGATCGTCATCAGGCACACCCCGGACACTGCATATACAAAAGTCGTGAAATGACATTTCTAAAAACAAATGACGGGGCAAACAAAATCACGTTCGAGAACCAAACTATAACCAATCTTTATCAATCTGGGTGACGAGGGGGTGAGAGCGGCAGGGAGTGTCCATACTGTATGTAGTACTAATATGTATACTTTGCATCAGGTGAGATGATGCCAAAGGCTTACCAAAGGTGAATAGTTTAGTGATAAAATTCCATTTAAACTTACTTCGTAAATTAAAATATTCAAAATTATCGAAAGTTATTATTATTAAAAAATCCCCCTAAATGACTTGTTTACAATTCCACCATCAGAGTTCACGTGGTTGCGTTAATCACGTGCTATTTCTAATAAATCGATTTCAGTAGCAAATATAAGTTTAGTACTAAATTAATTGAGAAAACTTACAAGTGATCAACAAGTGACCAAATAGTCGACTGCAATTAACTCAAGGAATGAAACGAAATAAAATTCGCAAACAGGTTCCAAGGGCTTACCAATTGTAAATAAAAAAAGTTTATTATTTTTTTTTGATTTATATCTAGTCAATAACTACAATTATTGTAGTTCTATGTGACTCTTGCGATGATTGTGCTGTGCTATTCAATTTTCACTAGTAATAATCACAACGTAAAAATTTTTTGTCACTTCCCACCCCCTTAACAAATTCTATACAAAAAACTCTTCATTTGCGACGCCGGCGTGCGCGAGTGTGGAAATTGGTTTTCTCCAGATCCCTCGGGAACTATTTTGGTTAGTAAATTATGTCATTTCTCACCTTCTCAGTCATCTCTGTGTAAAAATTCACAACAATTCATTGCTCCGTTACGATGTTAAAGAAATTAACCAAAAAAAGAGTATTTGTTCACATTCCTCAAAAAAATAAAGTAGCCTATGTGCTTCCCCATCACACATGCTATCTCCATGCCAAATTTCGTTAAGATCGGTAGAGTTGCTGAGGCGTGAAAAGGTAACAAACAAACACATTTTCAAGTTTATAATATTAGTAAGGATAAATGCCGAGCGTATCTTTAAGTGTTCTTTAATGTTCGAGATAGCATTTTAATTTACTTACTTACTTACTTACTCCGCTGGCTCAATGACTTAAGAGGAAACGCGGGCGCCATTTTTTCCATACAAACGTAGTTCCCCGTTTCCTCCATGGATAATGACAAAAAGCTAACATTTTTTTCCATCAATCCTATATCTACCGTGGCCATGCCATATGTTTTGTTTATTCCCATATTCTTAATATAATAGGAAGTAGAAGCCTTCAAAAACTGAGAAAATTGTCCAATTGAAACGTCAGTTTCAGACACCCATAAAAAAATTATACGCATATTATTTGCTTAGGGAACTGTAGAAATAAAAGCTGATCATTTAGAGACAAGATGATGTATAATAATGACATAAAAAAACATTATCAAAAACAATAAAATTAAGTATAAAAATACACCATAAACTAAAAAAACTTTATAAAAAGATGTTCAGTGAACATACTCCCAGCTTTAAACAATAGAAAGACCCCGCCCCGTGTGGTCACATCTGCTACCCGTGTCACGCCGTCTTTGCCTGGATATAAGGCCGTGACCCGTTCCCTTGGCCAGTAACCCCGAGGAAGGGATCCATCAACGAGAAGTACAGGATCTCCAACATTAAGGCTAGGTTTTTGACCCTGGGCTCTCGGTGCGGACAGGGTGGGCAGGTATTCTGTTAGCCATCTCTGCCAAAAATGGTCCACCATTCGAAGCGCTCTTCTCCATGATGCCTTACTGCACAGATCGCTGTCCGTTAGAGTTGCTGGAAATGGGCGACCCGATGAAGAACCAAGTAGAAAGTGAGTGGGGGTTAATGCTTCTGGACTTTCCGGGTCCGTTGGAATGCGAGTTAAAGGACGTGAATTAATAAGGAATCCACTTCACACAAAACTGTACAGAGATCTTCATCTGACGGCTTTCTGTTACTACTTAAAGTTGCCTTGAGAGCTGTCTTGACAGATTTTACCAGACGCTCCCAAGCTCCGCCCATAAAGGGGGCTGCAGGAGGAATAAACTTCCAGGTTATTCTTTCGTTCGCCGTGAAGTCAGAAACCGCCTCCCTGTATAAACGTTTGAGTTGCTCATTTGCTCCCACAAAAGCAGTTCCATTGTCAGAATATATTTCATTAGGAGTTCCACGTCGTGCAATGAAACGTCTTATTGCCATTAAAGCAGCGTCTGTTGAAAGTGAATTTACGACCTCAAGGTGGATTGCGCGAACAGTGAGGCAAGTAAATAAAGCGACGTATCGTTTTTCTATCCTCCGACCAATTGAAACCGTAACGGGGCCAAAGTAGTCGAACCCAACAAACGAAAATGGACGATTATGATGTGCTAGTCTTGCATTAGGCAGGTGTCCCATTGGTGGGCTGAAAGGTTTCGTGCGACAAATCTTGCAAAACTGGCAGTTGTTCACGACCGTCCTTATGACATTTCTTAGACCCAAAGTCCAATAGATTTGGCGGAGCTCATTCACTACCCTCTCGGTGTTAGCATGTGCTGATTTTATGTGAAATTGTTGAACTAGTAGTCTTACGGCTTGATGTTTTCCATGGAGCAGAATAGGACATCTGACACCTTCTTCAACCTCTGTGGTTTCCACTATGCGGGTCGAGAGTCGTAGCAGGTTATCCTTGTCGATATACGCCGGTAAATTTAACAGGCAACTACGACGTGACACGGGTACGTGGTTTTTAATACAGCGGATTTCTTCCGAAAACATGTCTAGTTGACTTTTCATTAAAATGTGTATTTCCGCTATATTTAAATTGTCTGAATTCAGCGACCTTTGCAGTCTTTCTTGAAAACTATCACGAGTTGAAACAGGAGGAGTAGGTGAATTATGGGTTTCAAAGGTGAAAATTTTACCGCGCAAGGGTAGTGATGAATAATTTTGCCCGACCGTTTACAATTTATTAGTCATTATTACTTATTATTTAGATTTTTCTAATTTTTGTCATAGCGGCAACAGAAATACACATTCCGTGAAAATTTTAACTGTCTACCTATTACCTTTCATGAAATACAGCCCGATGACAGACAGACAGACAGCGGAGGCACAGATTACTAATTAGTTACTAGCGGAGGCTTAGTAGGTCCCGTTGGTTACCCGTTGGTTATACGCAACCCTAAAAACAAGGTTTTTTGTATGGAGAACCCCTTATTTTTTCACTGTTTCTAATTTTTAGTAATTGTTGTCATAGCGGCAACAGGAATACACATTCCGTGAAAATTTCAACTTTCTACCTATTACTTTTCATAAAAAACAGCCCGATGACAGACGGACAGACAGCGGAAGATTAGTAATAGGGTCTCGTTGGTTACCCGTTGATTGTACGCAACCCTAAAAAACCTATTTCAATTCATCAGTAAGTATATAATTAATAGTAAAGACGTGTCATTGCGGTCGCGTTAATCCATCATGATAATATGTTATCAAGCTAAACCCCTGTCAATCAGCGCGGTCATCGCCCTTAGCTTAGACGCTTAGAGGTCTTTTCACAAACTGTACCGGCTATACTGAACACTCCACGAACTTCTAGCAAGCAAGGAGTTTCAAAACTTCCGGACTTATGATTCTGGTTGAACAATTTTTATATAGGCGTATGAGTTAAACACTCCCCGAGGCTCGAGTTTCCATATAAACGTAGTTTCGCTTTAATACAAAAACTACATGCCGGATTGAATCCATACTTTGCAAATATATTGAGTAGACACATATCGATGTTGGTAATTAGGCTTCTTTTTCTCATCACATAAAAAGTTATGTGTGTCACTCGGGCCAAAATATTTTATTCTTAAGCGACGTTCGTAGATTGAATTCCTCACCCACCTTCGAATTCTACTATTTATTAATAGATTCGATCCTTTAGGCTTTATATTTAATGTACAGGAGAGTCCTGAGCATAGCTCAGATTTCAAACTAGCGCCCTCGGAACACAAAATATTACTTAGTCCCCTTGTTACACAAATATAGTTGCGGATACTACTCCGATGCGAATGATTTTTGCTCGAGCTCTTTACTTCGTGAATATATTTTACAGCTAAAGGTGGGTGTGAACATAAACTTAAGAATCGCCGACTAAACTTTTAAGGGGGGGGGGGGGGGGGAGAGAGGCTCTTCGACTGTAAAATCAGTCAAACCTGACCGAACCTAATATCGCTCGGTACGCTCACTCATACCAACTAATAATCGGACTTTACCCAAACAATTTTAGCCGGCTAATCTTAAGTTTATGTTCACACCCACCTTTAGCCGTGACATATACGTATAATAAAACTGTAACGGGGCCGTATCTGTACATGAAATATTTTTGGAAAATCGTAACTGTGGTGGATATTATTAACGATATAGAGGCCAAAATAACAACTTTCGGAATTTTTGTCCGTCTGTCAGTCACTATCCAATTTCATTCTATATTAATATTTACTTATAAAAAGTAAGCTTTGCTTGCTTGGCGGTTAGACTACTTAAACTTGCCAAGATACACCATTTAGTAGCACAGAACATAAACATTTTTTAAGCAACTGAAAACAATTGTACATTCCCTATTATTTGGAGAAGTCTAAATTAAATATTTCTGTTTGAAGTTTCGTTACTAGGAACCATAGAGTTTGGTACCTACCCATTTATTTCTTTATTTATTTAGATAACTGTATTTTTTATATCGAACGTGGCCCCATTTCACATTTAAGTTTTGTTGGGATATCATTATTTTTTGTAAAACATTAATACTAAATTCTTATCTTTATTCTAGTAATAGACATACATATAAGATATTTTTGGTGGTACCGAACCCCCGGTGCGCAAGCTCGAGTCGCATTCAGCCAGTTTTTGAATTTTTACTCAATACTTTTAATAAACCTAATTCGATTCCAAATCTCAAATTAAAAAGTCACCTAGAAATAGTCTATTTTATTATTCCAATGAAAAGTGGTGGTAAAGAACCCAAATTTCGTGAGTCCGACTCGCACTTGGCCGGTTTTTCTTTTTCTTTGTATACGCCTATTAACCTACCTAAATGCCAAACCAGTTTCTAAGTCACCTTGAAATCCTACTAGTATCACAAACGCAAAAGTTTGTAAGAATGTATAGATGTATGTTTGGTATTCTTTCATGCAATAACTACTGAACGGATCTGGCTGAAATTTGGTAGGTAGACAGATTAGGACCTGAATTAACCCATAGGATACTTTTTTTCACGCTAGCAAGCCACCTGCGGGTCGCGCACTGCGCACCCTCGAAAAGTCATAGAAACGTTGTCCACGCGGGTGAAACCGCGGGAAATAGCTAGTAGTCTATAATTTTGATAAATAGTAGTGGTAAGGAACCCTAATTTCGCAAGTCCGACTCGCACTTGGCCAGTTTTTCGACGTTTCTTTCTTTATATACGCCTAATTGTTTTTTCTTTACTCATCTCCATGGCAAATTTCAAGTTTATTAGTTACCTGGAAGTGGTCTATATGTTTTACTGAATAGTGGTAACACGGAACCCTTAGTACGCGAGTACAACTCACACTTTACCTTTTTATGAATTTTTCCTTTGTATACGTCCAATAAACTACCTCGATGCCAAATTTCAAATTTACAAGTTACCTGGAAGTGGTCTATATATTTAGCTGAATAATGTTTTTACGGAACCCTCAGTGCGCGAGTACGACTCACACTTGGCCTTTTTAAATTTTTAATTTATATACGTTCAATAACCTACATCGGTGCCAAATTTCAAGTTTTAAGTCACCTGGAAGTGGTCTCTAATTTTGATGAATCAGTCAGTGAGTGAGTTAGTGAGTCATAAAAATATTAATATTTCATAAATGGTAATAGATATATTTATAAAAGTTGGGATTCTAGGTGATCGAGGGGGTCTTACTAGACACACAAAACCGCAAGTGTGTAAGTCAAACAGATTTTAAGTTAAAGGTAGGTAGAAAGTGGCCTGAAATGGTTCGTGTAATATAACCCACGGCCTGTGTCGCCTTTTTCTTTTCGAACTTAGCTGACACACTGCCGTGTATCTAGATATGATACCAATCATATTATATCGAAAAAAAAAGTCATGAAAATTTGTTCAAAATCTGCGAAGATATCGCGTAACAAACATACAAAAAAAAACGAACGAATTGACAATCTCCTCCTTTTTGGAAGTCGGTTTAAAATAGGTAAGTAAATAATTACAATTAATTAATAGAGGTAAGAAAAATAATACAAGGCTTTAATTGTGGGTGGGCTAGTCCTCGAAGAACGAACGACTAAGCATGCGTTATCATTGCTTTTTAATCCTGATTTACTCGTTTAAACGCTAATTACTATATCTGTGTACGTTGCTCACAAATGCGGCATGACCTACTTAGCGTTAGTTAGCACCTACCTATCGATCTGTTCATTCATCATGCAAGCGAGGCGGGGGGCCCAAGGCTCCTAAATGACGTCACTCCAGAGGTTTAAAAATCACACTCCCTCCCCTCCATGGAACGCAACTGCAGTCCCTCTCGTGACCCAGTGACCTAAAATGGGTCCCACCCAGTGACGTAGTAATTTGTACACCCCAGCAAACATGTTGGAATGTTACCGCATTGGTTACGCTTCACAATCAGTGAAAAACTTATGTGGAGGGCTCAAGTTCTGTTTCAATGGAAGTTTCTGTTTTCCCTGTATAATAGTAGCGTTTGAATGTGTGTGTAGGTCTGCAATATGGTTTATCCGTGGCTGTGTGCTGTTGTACAAGAGTCAGCAGAAAGCCGCTTCCGCGCCAACCTTCGTCGTGTATTATGAAAATTAACACCAAACATTTAGGTCTTTTGCCACAAACCAAGTGAAAAATACTTAACATTTTCAATAAGATCAATCTAATTATCCAAATGAAAAATAACTTAACATTTTCAACAAGATGAATCTGATTTGCATTCAAGTTGTTGACATCTGATATTAATACATCTTTATTAATATTTTAAAGACTTACTATATTTCTTTATTTACTTTAAGTAATTTAGTACAATACTTAAAAAACCAATATCAAAGACATTGCCAATATTATAAAGAGGTAAAGTTTGTACGTTAGTATGTAGGAGGTAATCATTGAAACTACTCATCCAAAAATATTTTTCTACTCCCATTTGGTAATATGCTAAATACATAACCTCAAGTCATATCTTAAAAGTATTCATTCCAACATGTCGTTTAACAATGATCATTTCAAAACTAAAACTAGGGAAATATACTACAATGAAACTTTTCTAATATTTTTATGGCTTTTGCTTCAAAAATTCAATATGTGGTTATGACAAAATTTCAATGTATTTTGTGCAAGATGCCAAGGCCATTTAAAAAAGCGCGCGTGTCTGCGCCATGGCTAAACATTTCGTGTGATTAGGCTGTATGGATGAATTTTCAACAGTTTAAAATTTTTCTTTTATTTATTTCATGGTCGTATAAAAAGTATTGTATGCAATAAGCCATTGTAACACTCGTGCTGTCGATTGTGCCACTCAACTAGCACTCATGTTACAATGGCTCTCATTACATGGCAGTGGCATAAATAACTATTTCTTTATCAAAATAATGTTACAATATATGTTTTTTACCATTACGATACAGGACAAATCCAAGAAGTTAATATCACCAAGGAGATTCCATGAATTATTTACTTCTAATGAAACACATATCCAGGGCATTTTTATAGCATAAAAAAAATAAGTTGATTCCAATTTTTACCTGTCTGTGACAGCACCCACTTTAAACTAGCACTCATGTGACATGGCTCTTATTACTTGGCAGTGGCATAAATAACTATTCACCAATAGTTACAATGGAATTTCAGGATGGAAATATGCTAAGAAAACATTTCCGCTCATTTACGATACCAACGGGGGCGAAGCCACGGGCAATAGAAGAGTTGGACTTAAATTAATTTTATGTTTGTCACACCTATTTTGTTTCCTGGCATGGTAACTGTAATGTTGCCAGTCTGCGATTAATAAAAATGGTGAGGTACATAGTTGCGAAAAGAATGTTCATTGTGAAAACCCACCACAAATATGAGGAAAATTATCCAGAAACAGAAAAGTGCGCTCAGAGTTCTGTAGGAATGCACCTTCTGCTGTTGCAGTAACAACTTTATGTAATACTAGCTGTGCCCGCGACTTCGTGCGTGTGGAGGTTTTGAATTATCGCACGGGAACTCTTGAATTTAAATTTTGACTTTTTATTATTTCTATAAGGAACCACTATACAAAATTTCTTTAAAATCGGCCTGGTAGATTGTGCGTGATGCGCGAACATACAGACAGACATACAGACAAAAATTCCAAAAGTTGTTTATTTTGGCCTCTATATCGTTAGTAATGTCCACCACAGTTATTATTTTCCAAAAATATTTCATGTACAGACACGGCCCCGTTACAGTTTTATTATAATACTAGCTGTCCCGGCGAACTTCGTTCCACCCTACACTACACTACACTGCCCTAACCTACACTACATTACCCTACCCTACCCTACACTACTCTACCCTAAACTACCCTACCCTACACTACCCTACCCTACACTACACTACCCATCTCTACACTACCCTACCCTACACTACACTACCCTAACCTACCCTACATACACTACTCTACACAACCCTACCGTACACTAACCTACACTACCCTACATAACACTACACTACACTACCCATCTCTACACTACCCTACCCTACACTACACTACCCTACCCTACACTACCCTACCCTACACTACCCTACACTACCCTACACTACCCATCTCTACACTACCCTACCCTACACTACACTACCCTAACCAACATACACTACTCTACACTACCCTACCGTACACTACCCAACACTACCCTACCCTACACTACACTACACTGCCCTACCCTACCCTACACTACACTACACTACACCGCCCTAACCTACACTACATTACCCTACCCTACCATACACTACTCTACCCTAAACTACCCTACCCTACACTACCCTACCCTACACTACCCTACCCTACACTACCCTACCCTACACTACCCTACCCTACACTACACTACCCATCTCTACACCACCCTTCCCTACACTACCCTACCCTACACTACACTACCCTAACCTACCCTACATACACTACTCTACACTACCCTACCGTACACTACCCTACACTACCCTACCCTACACTACCCTACACTACACTACACTGCCCTAACCTACACTACATTACCCTACCCTACCCTACCCTACACTACCCTACACTACACTACACTACACTGCCCTAACATACACTAATTACCCTACCCTACCATACACTACTCTACCCTAAACTACCCTACCCTACTCTACCCTACCCTACACTACTCTACCCTACACTACCCTACCCTACACTACACTACCCGTCTCTACACTACCCTACCCTACACTAACCTACCCTACACTACCCTACACTACACTACACTACCCATCTCTACACTACCCTACCCTACACTACACTACCCTACCCTACACTACCCTACCCTAAACTACCCTACCCTACACTACACTACCCTAACCTACCCTACATACACTACTCTACACTACACTACCGTACACTACCCTACACTACCCTACCCTACACTACCCTACACTACACTACCCATCTCTACACTACCCTACCCTACACTACACTACCCTACCCTACCCTACCCTACACTACCCTACCCTACACTACACTACCCTACCCTACACTACCCTACCCTACACTACACTACCCATCTCTACACTACCCTACCCTACACTACCCTACCCTACACTACACTACCCTAACCTACCCTACATACACTACTCTACACTATCCTACCGTACACTACCCTACACTACCCTACCCTACACTACACTACACTACACTGCCCTAACCTACACTACATTACCCTACCCTACCCTACCCTACACTACCCTACCCTACGCTACCCTACCCTACACTACCCTACCCTACACTACACTATCCATCTCTACACTACCCTACCCTACACTACACTACCCTAACCTACCCTACATACACTACTCTACACTACCCTACCGTACACTACCCTACACTACCCTACCCTACACTACACTACCCATCTCTACACTACCCTACCCTACACTACACTACCCTACCCTACACTACCCTACTTACACTACCCTACCCTACACTACCCTACCCAACACTACAATACCCTACACTACACTACCCTACCCTACACTACCCTACCCAACACTACACTACTCTAACCTACCCTACATACACTACTCTACACTACCCTACCGTACACTACCGTACACTACACTACACTACCCTACCCAACCCTACACTACACTACCCAACCCTACCCTACACTACCCTACACTACCCTACACCTACACTACACTACCCTACCCTAAAACCAATTATTTTTGACTGTTTTTTTTTTATTTAATTCCGAGCTGTTTTATATTTATTCACCTTTTAAACCTTCTCTGGACTTCCACAAATAAGTCAATACCAAAATTAGCCAAATTGGTCCAGCCGTTCTCGATTTTTAGCGAGACTAACGAACAGCAATTCATTTTACTACCCTACCCTACACTACACTACCCTACCCTACCCTAACTACACTACACCTACACTACACTACCCTACCCTAAAACCAATTATTTTATGACGGATATTTTATTTTTGTTTTTTTTTTAATTTAATTCCGAGCTGTTTTATATTTATTCACCTTTTAAACCTTCTCTGGACTTCCACATATAACTCAATACCAAAATTAGACAAATCGGTCCAGCCGTTCTCGAGTTTTAGCGAGACTAACGAACAGCAATTCATTTATATATATATATATATATATATATATATATATATATATATATATACATATATATATCCTCTACTATCCTTATCTGTACACGATTCTCTTTTGTAAAATACGTACCATAGCTATGATGGCACGTTTTTAGGGTTCCGTAGTACAACAAGGAACCCTTATAGTTTCGTCATGTGTGTCTGTCCGTCTGTAACTAGTAGTTAAGAGCTGAAATTTGACAAAGATATATATATATATATATACCCTAAATTATAAATATAATTATATATATTTATATATATATATATATACCCTAAATTATAAATATAATTATATATATTTATATATATATATATATATACCCTAAATTATAAATATATATATATATATATATATATATATATATATATATATATATATATATATATATATATCTTTGCCAAATTTCAGCTCTTAACTACTAGTTACAGACGGACAGACACACATGACGAAACTATAAGGGTTCCTTGTTGTACTACGGAACCCTAAAAACGTGCCATCATAGCTATGGTACGTATTTTACAAAAGAGAATCGTGTAAAGAATATTTATAAAGTTTGGGATATTGACAGTACCTAGTTCATACATACGTCATGGTAGTTTTGTGTAATTTTGCGAAAACATTACAACATTTGAAGTAGACAAGAAAGGTTAGTAAGGGAATCTACGAGAAGGCAGGACATGGTAAATAAGATACAAGCAAAACTCGAAGTTGTTGTGCACGGCTCACAATATCAGGCTGTTAGGTTGTTTAACAAGTTGCCAATAGTTGTGAAAAACTGACTACCAGTCAATTTCGGCAAAGTATATATATTAGTACTAACATACAGTACGGACACTCCCCCTGCCGCTCTATAGATTGTGACCTCACCCCCTCGTCACCCAGATTGATACAGATTGGTTACAGTTTGGTTGTCTAACGTATAGGATTTCGCCGCCATTTTGTTTGTTCCGTCTTTATTTTTTTGAAATGTTGTATGAAGTGTCCAGGGTGTGGTTTTGTCCAAGCTTAGGTCGCTTTTTATAATTTGTTATAAAAAATATTAAAGACTGGATGACTATTTTTAAACGTGAGTATGATGACATTGTAAATTATTATCACTTCTGCGACATTTATTAGAAAATACTATTATTATTTAATGACATGCTAAATTTTTTTGTTGTTTTTGTGGTGTTTACTTGTTAATTTCATTACTACGGCATTGTGTAATATTGCAACTTTCATTGGTCCGCCACTAGTCATACAACCTTCGCCAACCCGGACTTGATCCCCGAGTGTGGAGTATGGTCAAAGTATTACTAACATACAGTATGGATGTGGCAGGCAAATTGTATGATTGGGCATTTTACTTACGGTCAGGCAAAAGGTAAAATGCTGTACGCCGATTCAGGCAATTTATAAGAATTCACCTGTCAGGCAAAATGTAAAATTCTGTACGCTGATTGTAAAATGCTGAGCTAATAATTAGTCCGTATGTAAAAGGTCAATACCAAATCAGGCAAATTGTCAAAACGCCGTACGGCAGATTATAAATTATAAATGAGATTTTAGGTTCTCTCCGGCTTGATTGATTTAACCCGCCCTCGCTACTATATAATTTGCCTGACATTTGCCTATCCGTTTGTATAATGACGAATTATGCAGTATGCCTGCGACATGGACAGTCCCTGCCGCTCTCTATATTCCAACCTCACTCCTTGTCACGCAGATTGATACAAATTGGTTATAGTTTGGTTTTCGAACGTAAAGGATTTTGCCGTGATTTTGTTTGCTCCGTCAGGCCTGTCGCACTCCGCGCTGTAGGCATGAAAATGTACCTACGCCACGCTCTACGCCGCCTTTGTAATACTTTGACGCCGCGCAGCCCCCTCAATGGGGCAAATTCAGTAGTCAGAAGAGATAAGACTTACGCGATAGAAAGAGAGGCAACTTGTAGGTGAATATAACTATAGGTAATTAGCGCTGTGCGACCTGAATTTGCACTTTATTGTGTCGTAGCAAGAGTCGACATTCATTCAAATGATTTTGCGGAATTAACCTTCTTTTACGTAGTAAATAGTCTTTATTCTTGGGCTCCGTCATTTGTTTTTAGAAATGTCATTTCACAACCCTGTCCGGGGTGTGGTATGGCCTAACCTTCCCGAGTTTGGGAAGAGACCCGTGCCCCAGCAGTGGATAGTTATGGGTTCTTAACGAACCTTTGATATACAGGGTGTTTATGCATACCCAAGAAACCTTTAAGGAGGTGACTAAGAAACCAAAACTGAACAACTTTCCACAAGACACCTATGGTCCATTCTAAAAAAAACTTGGACTTCCCATAAAAATCGATCAGCTCACAAGCCAAGTTTGTATTGGAAGCTTATTTTTTTTAGAATTGAGCATAGGTTTCTGCTAAAAAGTTGTTCAGTTTCGCTTGCTTAGCCACCATTTGCATAAATACCCTGTATAATAGGACTGACGAGTACTAGTCTCTGAGTTACTTTTTATCATCTGTCAAAAACGACATTTTGTTCTAAAAATGTTGGAAATACCTAGGCGTGACGTCATAGTTAAGCAGCGTCATATATTTCCTAATTTAGTGATTTTGGTGAAAATCGAAGACTTGATGGAAAACAAAAGGAGTAAGGTTTTCCGAAGTTTAATTTTAAGTTTAGTGATCAAGATTTCATAATTTATTTCTGATGATGTCGTCATCCCTATTTTCAGGACATATAACCATTTTTGAAAGGGACTTTATTTGTTTACCTTATGAGTTGCTTATTCGTGCAAGATTTTTTTTTACAGAAAACTGCCTACGTAATGTGAGTTCAACGACCTCCTCTTTGAGATGTATATTAACCTCCCGTATGAAGATGAGAAATACAGGGAAACACCTGGTTCGACTGATTTGCTTCGTATTTAGGTTGTAAATTTTCTAGGAACGCAGTTTTACTGGTGGTACGTACGTAGTATGTACGTGCTAATGATTTTTACGTATATTTTTTTTAAGGCGCGGTACTGATTGGAACAGTGGTCTCTGTCTTTTTCTTTACGTGTAAGGAGTAAAGAAATTAACCATACTTTTTCATTTTTTCAATGGTTTTTCGTTTCAATCAAAAACTACAATGAAAGTATAAAAAAAAATAATATTACTCACTTTGTATTACCGTAACAAATATTGTTGTATATTTTTTAATGATAGTCATAACTAGAGTTGAAAGTAACGGTGTAGACCTATCTTTGGGATTTTTTTTTCTATAGAGCCAAAACTGCTCAATCGTGTTTCTAATAGCTTTTGACTTTAAGGAACATCATCAACAATAAGGGAATTATTTCAACCTTGGGTTTTCTATCGTTAAAGATAACGAAAATCTGTAATATTACCGCCTTAAAGCATTGTAGCTATTGGATACGAGTAATATTTGAAATTAACGAAATACAACCTAACAGGTTACCACGACTTAGGCCAGCCTGTACTGACTTTCTCGCATAAGTTTTTTTAGATGACTATATTTTTGGGTTCCAAGCTGACTAAGCAATTCATCCGTCCAATCTTAATTCGGCTTTATCTTTTGAAAAGTGTTAGATAGCCTGTTCAAATTTTCACAGCCTCTTGTCTGTTGATTTACGGCTCCCAGAAAAAAAATATCCTGTATGTTGAGTGTTGACCTACCAAGAGCCGGAAGAATAAAGGCGGGTTAAAATTAGCGCCTTAAAATACGCCAAAGGTTGGTAGGTATGAATTAGAATGTATATTGACATGTATGGGAATGAAGTTGTCTGCCTCTGTGACTAATCCTTTGCCACACTGACAATATAAAAATATTCAAAGAAACTTTACTGAAAATTCGTTGTCGTACTTCAAGTCGCGAGTGTGGCATTTGTTTTGTTGTGTTGTTTGTTAGTTTATTTTTGTTGTGTGTTAATTGGTAGGTATTTATGTATTACAAATATACTTAGGTATAAATTACAGAAATAGAAAAGTTCACTTATAGTTTTATTTTTAACCAAAAAATGTAGTAAATTTTTAGGTACCCCATAGTCATCGTATCAGCTCATATACGTCCCCACCGAGGGGCTCGAGTCTACCCTGAATTAGGGCGATCGGGCCTAAGTCAACCACGCGGGCCCAGTGTGGGTTGTTCGACTTCACACACAACTTGCGAGTTTCTCCGCAGTCGTGTGTAGGTTTCCTCACGATGTTTTTCTACACCGTAAGAGCATCGGATAAACGCACATATGAAATCTAAATTCGAAATCACATTGGTACGTGGCAGGATTTGAACCACGACCTCCCGGACACGAGGTGGCGGCCCTAGCCGTTACGCCACCGCCGACCTCATGTAAATATCAATAATATCAAATATTATATAATGTTAAAGTAAAAAAAATGAAAATAAATAAATAAAACACTCTAATTAGAACAATATTTCAAATGGAAACACACATTAATTCATTTAGATTCAGAGAAAATCCATTAAACGCGCCCAGAACCCTGTCTGTTGTATTCCGGCTGCCGGTAAGAACCTTGTCTGTTGAATTCCGGCTCCCGGTTGCAACAGATAGGGGGGTGAGGCGTAATAACAGCTTAACAGACGAGTGGAGGATGGACGCCCCAAATTACAGCCTTTTAGTTTTCAACTTTAAAAATTCGTAATGCTTATACTATAGGAAAAATACCCTTTGGCTCTAATACCAGCCCTTTTGTACCCAGAGACAGCCTTTGGTGTACCTTATAACAGCGTAGTGTATAAAGGTATATTTGTGTTGAATTGTTGGTTTGTAAAAATAAAATAATTTTACAAATGATTTATAAATTTAAACAAAAACAAGTTTAGACAGCGATGGAAACTAAACAAGGATATATCTTATACATAAAATTCTCGTGTCACAATGTTCGTTCCCGTACTCCTCTGAAACGGCTTGACCGATTCTCATGAAATTTTGTGAGCATATTGAGTAGGCCTGAGAATCGGCCAACATCTATTTTTTTTTGTGTAGGGTAGGGTAGGGCAGGGTTGGGTAGGGTAGTGTAGTGTATGTAGGGTAGGGTAGTGTAGGGTAGGGTAGTGTAGGGTAAGGTAGGGTAGTGTAGTGTAGTGTAGGGTAGTGTAGTGTAGGGTAGTGTAGGGTAGGGTAGTGTAGTGTAGTGTATGTAGGGTAGGGTAGTGTAGGTTAGGGTAGTGTAGGGTAGGGTAGTGTAGTGTAGGGTAGGGTAGGGTAGTGTAGTGTAGTGTAGGGTAGGGTAGGGTAGGGCAGTGTAATGTAATGTAGGGCGGTACGTAGTTCGCCGGGACAGCTAGTGTAGGATATAAATGTTGCGTACTTTTTTAACCGACTTCCAAAAAGGAGGAGGATCTCAATACGACTGTATATTTTTAGGGTTCCGCGCCCAAAGGGTAAAAACGGGGCCCTATTACTAAGATTCCGCTATCCTTCCGTTTGTCTGTCCGTCTGTCACCAGGCAAGTAACTATTTAGTAATCTGTGACCAGGCTGTATTTCTTGAACCGTGATAGCTGGACAGTTGAAATTTTCACAGATGTATTTCTGTTGCCGCTATAACAACAAATACAAAAAATTAGAAAAAGTGAAAGTCTCCATACAAGATCATTTTTTTAATGTGAAGAAACTTGCGCCATCTGGTATGAGGGTACGGAACCCTTTGTGTGCGGTTCTGACTCGCAATTTACCGGTTTTTATTTTTGTATATTTGTTACATGGTATCTTCGCAGCTTGTGGACCGATTTTCATATCGTATATATTTTTTTGGATTTTATCAAAATTGTTGGTTTTTTTTTATTAACAGAAACCAAAAATTGTACCAAGTTATTGCCACTACGTTTTAGTAAGTGCGTTTTTTACTTTCTGCGGACCCGAGGATGCCTATAATTAACAAGTGCCTATTCACTCTCGTCATAAAGATTCCTAAATTTTACGAATCGGGGAATACAGACGCCGGCAGGAAATTCCACGGAATACACGTATATTGGTTCCCCGGATGATCTCTTACTTTACTATTGACGTCTAATGAAATTAAAAAAAATGTTGTCTTCTGATAAAGCCCGTGAAGTGCGAGTCGGGCTCTCGCACCGTGGGTTCCGTATTGAATATAGTTCGATGGTTCCGTACCACCACACAATATGTTTATGTTGTGTATTTACAAAAAAATAAGTCGATTTTAAGGACAAACTTAAGTTTTTACTTGAATAAAATTTCTCCCTTTCCATCGATAAACGTCATGGCTAATTCTCCCGCCAAATGTAAATAAGTAATGAAAAAAAAAAATAAGTGAACTACAAATCAACAAGTTTTGGATTCCTTCCTTTACTCGTGTTGTCAGACATTGTTTCTTGCCAAATTTCATGATTGATGTGTTCCGGCTTGAAGATAAGATAGCCAGTTCTCCATTGCGTTGGGGAATCTTGGTAAGCCCGCTTCCATCTTTGGCATCATCGTCACTTACCGTCAGGTGAGATGATGCCAGGGGCTTACCAATTGTGAATATAAAAATATCTGGGTCAATAGGAAATACCCTAAAGGTTTGCTAGTGTCAAAACATGTGGCATAATTGGCTGAATTTTTCGATAGCGTTGACATAGAAATTTTATTTCTCTACAGCATCAAAGGACATTAAATCTGAGTATTTGATATTAAGCTCATATTTATTACCTCCACGCTCACGATAAGATAAACTCCTAGATCAAAAATCTAAATTTTGTATTTATCTAGAATGTTCTTTGGATTTCGACTCTAATCTTCATTACATAGAAATAATAGGTTATTTCATACAGTTTATACCTATAAGCTTCAACGAGCGGTCTTTTCATCTCACTCAAAGGGATCGGAATGCATCAAAAATAAAATCTGAAATACGATTTACTAAATTTCTCTCCTCTTGAAATTTCCAAAAACCTTACTTGTTTTGTTTTTCCACCACGTCCTCAATTATCAACCCTTCCAGCGAGCAGTTCACAGCTCCCGATGGCGTCCATACGATAAGTACCTCCGCTCTAGACTAGCGGGGGTCGGCCGTGCTGCGGATTTCGGAGGTTTTCTCAGTATTTTTGTATGAAACCTATAAAAACTAATTACTGATCTAGGAAGCTGATTATATTTTCTTTTTGATTATAATTTTTTTAGATTTCTTCTATCACAAAAGAATTAAATAGAACACGATTAATATTTTTTTCTTTTCTTTTTAATTATTATTTGTATTTATATTCTACATAAATACAGTTCAAAATGATTGTTTTCTAATGGCTAGGTAATGTAACTACATGATACAAAACAAAAAGAGATAGCCTAGTGCAAAAAAGGTTTTTTTTTATTGCGTCGAGGGCTTTTGTTAAGTTCGCTTCTTTTTAGGTATAATATTGGTTGATACCAAATGAAAATCTAAATATATATAACTCAAAGGTGACTGACTAACTGACTGACTAACTGACTGACTGACATAGTGATCTATCAACGCACAGCCCTAACCACTGGACGGATCGGGCTGAAATTTTGCATGCAGGTAGATGTTATGACGTAGGCATCCGCTAAGAAAGGATTTCGGGAAATTCCCACGGGAACACCAAAAAACGGGAACTACGCGGGCGAAGCCGCGAGCAACCACTAGTTATACATAAAATAAAAGTTTAAAAAACTAAAACCCGACTACGGAAAAGTATGAAAACAAGAGTTTCCCGCCTGTAATCATAGCCTTTATTTTTCCCTTCCTCTGAGGTAAAATCCGTGGTCGCAAGCCATAACTTTTGATTACGATAGAGCTTGCGACTACAGCTGTTACCCCAGATGAAAGGAAAAATAAAGGCTATGATTACAGGCGGGAAACTCTTGTTTTCATACATTTCCGTAGTCAGGTTTTACTTTTTTAAACTTTTATTTTATTTCCATATTTTTTTGTGCTCAGAGTATAACATGTTGATTTTTTTTTATTAAGCTGTATTGTATAACCTATGACACGCGGAGTGATGGCACAAATCCAAAGACACCACATTTGTCAAGATCGGTTAAGTGGTTTAGGAAATACGAGGGAACAGATGAACATTAGTATTCACGAAATTCGCGACAGTCCTAGCATACACATATTTAAGAGGAAAATAAAAGAGCATTACCTGACCTGACTTGCTTTCTCTATATTGCAACACTATAGGTATGTATTATATTATTATTAAGTATGTTTATTATTTATTTTGTGTATGTAGTAAGTATATTATTTTTATTATTATTTACTTATGTATGTATATTATAGGTATATTATTATTAACTTATACGTATTTGTTATATTATAAGTAACATAATACTTAGCAACTTATATCTTATAGTATTTTTATTTTTTTTACATTTCTAATAACAAATTTGTACACGCCTCTACCCGTTCGTATTTCATTTCTTTCTCACTTACTGGTTTGTTGGCAGAAAACTCTTACAGAGTTAAGCATACCAATTGTAAATCTTATGTTTTTCTACTTATGTATCTCTCATTTACTGTGAACAATAAACAATAAATAAATAAATAAATAAACATCCATACATACATAGGTACATAGACTTTCAAAAACATAACCCTCTTTTTTTCATAGTCGGGTAAAAAAACATAGGAGCTAGGGATCGGCGGGTGAAACACGACACCCTATTAAGTCCACAGGCATAAAATCGGATGCCAAAGCTAGTGTTTCCATAATAATTTATAATCATGGTGTCAACTAGGAGTTCATTGTGCACGGTTAGGTTATAATGTCACTTTTGCCGCCGCCCCGCGCGCGCCGTCGCGTCGTCTTTGTTTCCATTGGACGCTTAAGCACAGATTACTAATTAGTTACTACGTAAGCTTAAGAGTCTCCAGGAGGCTCGAGTTTCCATACAAATGTAGTTCCGCTTTAATACAAAAACTACATGCCGGGTTGAATCCTAAATTTGTAAATATATTGAGTAGACACATATCGACGTTTGTAATAAGTTTTCATCGTAGTAAATATTTACGTAACTAAACGAAGGCTTAAATTAGTTTTGTACTGAAAGTTTAAAACTCCTCTTTTTTTTCGTTTTATATTAGTACATCGAAAACTAATTACAAACATCTATATGTGTCTCCTCGATATATTTGCAAAGTTTGGATTCAATCCGGCATGTAGTTTTTGTATTAAAGCGGAACTACGATTGTATGGAAACTCGAGCCTCCTGGCGGCCCTTGAATCAGATAATTAACCCAGTTATCCCTGAAATCATGTTTTTTTTATAATCCGGTATTTAACTAGTAGTCATTTGAGTTAGTTTTTATCAACTGTCAAATACGACATTTTGTTCTGAAATTATTCGTGTTACAAAGTTGTGACGTCATTGTCTTTGACGAACTAATTTAATGATTTTGATGAATATAAAATTGAAATTGGATTAAAATATGAAATCAATTAGTTTTTATGCTTTTGTAGGATAAATGCTATTAAGTTAATATTTTTTTAAAATTTATTTCAGATACTGTTAAATACCGTATTACTTGTGCTGTGTATTACATTTTCCTGACTTTAAAAAAAAATGTTTAAAAAGAAATGGGCGTTATAACGGCCAAATGGAGAATTTATTTAAATCCCGGCCAGTGTTCCAAGGATTCCGTACCACCACACCTTTCCAGACCAGCATTAAAATGATACCTATTCATAACACACAAAGAAGATAACTAAAAATATTTTTTTTATTTTGTTTGGACTCCTTAGCGCGAATCTGACTGACACTTAGCCGGTTTTTAATAAAAAAAAATATTGGAGTTTACTCCTTAAGAATCGATTTGCATATAAGGCGCCCGGTATGAAAAAAATATGAGGAGTAAAATCTAGTGATCGAAAACGTAGTTTGTTATATTCTCTTTGCGCGTTACGTTTTTTACGCGCAACCTATTGTGCGCACCTCTGTCACGTGATACAAAACAGTCAGGATTGGCTGAATCTGACAAAAAGAATATAAGTCACTACGAAATCTAAAATGAAGTCACAACACAGTAATCAAATCAGATCTGTTATTGTTGCAGTCTTACAATTTTTGATATGATAACATTTTAAAATTTGTGATTTTTATATAATTTGGTATTCCACTCCATCATGGGTGTCAATTTTGTGAAAGCAGATAGCAGAAACTTGCCCAAAGTGGACGCAATCATGTTCTTTAAAAATAACCCCGATTTTTATTCTGCAGAGCTGAGAAATGTAAAAACAGCAATGTCATCATCATTACAGCTCATATACGTTTTATTGCTGCTGTTTTTTTTTTTTTGTTTTTTTTTGTGTCAAAAACAGCAATGTAAGTACTATAAAATAATATAACACTACCTACGTAAGTAACCTTAATTCTGCTAAGGCGAAATAATAGTCTTTCTTTCAGTAGTAGTTTTTTAGGTTATAAAGAATAAATTTTGTTTACAGTAAGTAATTAGTTTGCATTTTCAGGGCTGCACGAGAATCTTATGGTGACGATGCTATTGGGTACGTGCAACTACGCCGTGGATCAGGACTTTGCACACTCAATTGCAAGATCTGCCCCGAGCACAAAGTGAGGGCTAGTTCATACAAATTCACTATGGTGATAGACGAGACTAAAGGTGAAATCGTCAGTTGCCAGTGCTTGGACTGTGCAGCTTTAGCTGGTGGTTGTAAGCATGCAGTGGCATTTTTGATGTGGACCCATCGTCGCAGTGAAGAACCTTCCTTGCGTGAATGTTACTGGAAAAAACCCGTCCTCTCGAGAGTAGGGACTACTATGAAATACGTCACTGTATATCAAATTCAAAAAAAAACAGCTCCACATCATGAAACCAGCACAGACCTTTTCCACGGGTTTCTTCAAGAAGCAAAAAAGAAGAAAATTATGAATTGTGAACTTTTAAAGTATCAGAACGACTTTAAACACAGTGATGTTCGACAGTTTTCATTTCCTTATTCAAGTGAGTGATGATATAAAGAAAGATGTCAACAAATTACTAGAAACATTACAAGAGAAACTTAACAAAAATGCTCTTGATTTAATTGAAGAGTCAACACAAAACCAATGTTAGAGCCCTTTATGGTATGACCTAAGATATGCTCGTATAACCGCATCTAAAGCATACGAGGTTAGTCGCTGCCAAACACCAAATGGAATATTAGTAGCTGCGACCATGGGAGCTAAAACACCTGACACATCAGCTATGAAAAGAGGCCGGAAATTGGAATGATTAGTTATAAAAACTGTGCAGAGTAAACTTAAAACTAAAGTCAAGCCCTGTTTTGTGCCTGTTTAGACAATCGTACTTAAGTAGTAAACTCCAGTCGTGCGTCGGAGCTGACAAACACACTTTTTTTTTATTCTCAATTGGTAAAAAAAATAATTATTTTTTTATTTCAGGATTATTACTATAACCGCACCAAGTTTCACGCTTGTATGTATTACCGTTTTTACAAAAGAACAATAGGCAATTTTACCGAAAAAAAATAATAATTAAAAAACACTATTCTTAAGTGGCTTCCCGTCCGCCGGCGTAGGGACCTACATATCCTTTTCCCTCTATATTCTAACCTGTCCAATCCTAAAACACCCTCTTACCTCAAAGAGTCCTTTCAGTTTTTCTCCTCTACTCATAACCGCACTCTCCGCTCCTCTGACAATCTCTGCCTGTACATTCCTACTCACTCTACTAACTTCTTCGCTCACTCGTTCACTATACAAGCTATCCAGCTTTGGAATTCTCTTCCCGTTTCTATCCGACAAGATCCTTATCTTAACTCGTTTGAATATCAAGTTAAAAAATACTTCTTATGCCCTCAAGCAACGTATTAGCACTATTCCTTGTCTTATTGATCAATATTTATTAGTATATTTTTTCATTATATGTAAGTATAGTTTATATTATTATTTTTATTTTGTATAGTATTTTTATTAGGTACATGTTGTATTATGATTTAGATTTTATTATTATATTTTTTATATATTATATTATATTTATTATATTTTATTTATAGTAAATTGTTCTATTTTCAACATTGTAAGTAACTATTTAGTAATCTGTGACATTGTTGCATAAGTTTACTTTGCACAGCCCTTACTTTTATTTAATTGTATCTATTCTCTGGGTTGCCTGGAAGAAATTGCTTTAAGCAATAAGGCCGCCTTTGTACAATTTAAAATTTTACTATTTATTATTTAAACATTTACCATTATCACCCACTGAGAAGTGCCTAACCAGCTATACTGGCAGTAACATTAAGTCATTAGGTTCCGTCCGTCTCGACGTGACATACGATAACCGAGTACATAGTTTAAATATGTAATGTGTGGTTGGCCAAAGAAAGTCACCGACGCCCGTATAAAACCGTATCATTCGTGCCGCTCACAAATTTCTTTTGAAAACGGTGTTTTAATGCGCGGCCATAAGGTGGTAATTCCTGAGGTTCTCAGAGATAAAGTGTGTAGAGAGTTACACAGTTCTCACTTTGGCGTCGTCAAGATGAAGGCAGAGTGTAGGAAAAGATTTTGGTTTCCAGGCGTAGACGCGACCCTGGAGCGGCTCGCAGCCGCGTGCTCTGTGTGTGTGCAGCTGCGCCCCGCCCCGCGCCGCGCGCCTCTCGCCTCCTGGCCGCACCCCCCGCACGCGTTTCATAGGCTGCACCTTGATTTCCTTGGGCCTTACGAAGGACATATGTACTTAGTAGTAGTGGATGCGTATTCAAAATGGGTGGAATGTTATAGTATGTCTAGTTCCTATGGTTCAAAAGCTGTTATAGGGAAGCTTTGCGATTTATTTTCAAGGTTTGGGATTCCGCACGTCTTAGTGAGTGATAATGGTACTTCTTTTACGTCGGAAGAATTTAGAAACTTTTGTGCACTCAACGGTATTCGTCACATTTTTGCGCCGGTGTATCATCCGTCCAGTAATGGACAAGCCGAAAGCTTCGTCAAAATAATTAAAAAAGGACTTAAAAGTATTATTTTGGACGGACGTAACAAAAAACAATTACCTGAGAAAATTGCAAAATTTTTATTTGATTATAGGAACTCCAAAAATGGTACCACAGGCAGGTCGCCCGCGGAGTTGGTTTACGGCCGGACGCTGCGATCGCGCCTCGACTTGATGCTTACCGGTGGCGTCGCTCCAGCCTCCTCAGACCTTGCTCAAAACGTAGGAGAAAAACAGTGCTTACAGGCTAGGTACTATCGTGGGACTGTAAGGAAACCATTGGAAATCAATGATCATGTTTGGATTAAAAAATTCATCTCTAATCAAAAATTCAGCTGGACTTATGGTGTCGTTAAAAAGAAAATTGGAAACATAATGTATGGAATTTTTGTACCAGAACTTCAGTGTGAAGTAGTACGACACATAGACCAGATAAAAGCCTACTGTGAACCAGATGTTATGCAAGATTCAACTCAACAATCTGTCGACAACTGGGATCCTGATATTGTTCCGGATATCGTTCCACTTTCATCATGTCAATATGATCAAATCCGAAATCGCAATGGAGCTATCACCACCAACGATGTACGCGACAGTGCTGGTTCTGTTGAACGCCAGGAAGACCAGCCCTTGGAAGGGGAGAGTGGGGCGCAGGGAGTGAATGGCACCTCTCTTGACAAAGGTCTCGTCTCTAACATGCCTTCTAACGTTAATACGCCAGCGCAGACACTAGAGCTGGCAATAGCGGAACCGAACCCAGCAGCTAGACCTAAGCGTGCTGGCGTTAAGTATTTTTAGCTAAGTTATAATATTTGGGGGAGGGATGTTACATATGTTTATCTATCTAGCGTAGCAATAGATAGATGCGCGGTAGTTTGCTACCTATTATGTTAAATTAGTTATAAGTAAATGTTGTCTTGTGAATAAAGCAGTCTGCAACTAGCCACGGTTGTATCAATGTCATTCGCGTCTATCGGCAAGCTACCTACCATACAAAACAATTCTGTACTTCTATTTTGTAATTTTTGTAATTGTACAATTTGCATATTTGATTGATTAATTGACTATTCAGTCAGTAACGCAAATAATTTCAGATCAAATTTTCGTTTTTGACAATTAATAAAAAGTTACTCAAATGACTAGTAGTAAAATACCGTATTACAAAAATAATAAAAATATAGAAAACACATTTCTTGTATGGAACCCTTTCATTTTTTACCCTTTTTAAATTTTTTTTTTTTGGTAAAACCTCCATGACGGTACATATTCTGCGAAAACTTCAGCCGGATACCTATTACAGTTCAAAAGATCATCATATCAGCTCAACCGAGGGGCTCGAGCCTACCCTGAATTAGGGCGATCGGGCCTTAGTCGACCACGCGGGCCCAGTGCGGGTTTTCCTCACGATATTTTCCATCACCGTTTAAAGCAATCGGTGAGTATATGTACGTAAGTTTCGAAAAACTCAGTGGTACATTGGCCGTCCGGATTTGAACCCGGCACCTCTGGATAGGAGGACCAAGTCATTACCGGTTGAGCCACCGACGATTCAAAAGATATACAGCCTTTTAAATATAGTTAGCTAGCTAATCAGTCTGCTTTGGCTGATGTGAGATTATCTAACTACAAGAAGTCCACTGCAGAACCTAGGCCTCCCCAAGTTGGGACGTTTTGCCATAATCGTGTAACGCGGTAACGCTGTTATACGTTCTACTTTCATTGGACCTATTTCATTTCATCTTTTTGTTCTCTTACGCATGCGCTGGCACAAAACAATCTCATGTGTCACAATTTGAATAAACTGTTACACATGTTTTTTCAAAACCCAAATTCTTTCCATTCAATACATTTTTACCTTTTTCATTGTTTAAAAAATAAAATACCTGAAGTTCTTTGAAAAGACCCATCTTGGGTCTTGTATTTCTCTTACATTTTCATCCTACATCATCATTAAACCCACGCCTTACCGTACCTACTCCTATCTATCACCACGCCTGGGGCTATTAAATTAAGGGGGTCACTATATTAGAAACATATTTCTTCAAAAGTCCTTTTTTTGTTTGTTATAAAATCGGTAATTCACACAAACGTGGAACTTCGTTTGATTATAGTACAAACCCTTAAGGCCTAATACGCCTTGGAACAGTTGTCTCTGTCTTTTTCTTTGCGTGTAAAGAGTAAAGAAAATAACCCCACTTTTGTACTTTTTCAATGTTTTTTCGTTTTAACTTAGATATAGGCATTTTTTTTAAAGTGAGTCCGACAATTTGTCAGGATTTTATTGAGTATTCTCATATGTGAGAGAAAAAAAAAGGTTCTATGTCTAACTGTAGTGAAGTAAAACTGGTTTTTTTGGGCTAAAACAGCGAAAATTGATAAATTCGGTGCGCGAGTGCGATTGGTCGATTTGTGTCTTTTCGAAAAATACATGAAATGCCATCTGATCATGCTCAAGAAAAGTGGTGTAAAGAATGATTCAAATAGTTTAATCGTAACTTATGTTAAAAAAGACGAGTGAAATTTTAAAGGATTACTCAGTATCGAGTTAATAATTTTCGAAAAACCTAAATTTATGCTCATCATATCAGCCGAAAATCGTCCACTGCTGGGAAAAGGCCTCCCCCAAGGATTTCCACGACGACCGGTCCTGCGCTGCCCGCATCCATCGGCTTCCCGCGATCCTTACCAGGTCGTCGGTCTAATTTATGCTCAAATGAATATAAATACACGGTTCCAAATTCAAAAAAAGCGGTATTTCCTTCGATTCTATTGAAAATAAATGACGATTCTGGGACCATGATTCCACCTCCAAATTTCATTATCAGATCAACTTCAAAATACCAAAAGGATCTATTGCCACCGAGAATATGGCCTCATTACAAATTTCAGATCAATCGGTCCCCTAGAAGTCGCTCTAAAATCGATCACAAGATTTGAACTAAATAAGCATACATCATCATCATCATCATCATTACAGCTCATATACGTCCCCACCGAGGGGCTCGAGCCTACCCTGAATCAGGGCGTACCATACCAAGCATACATACAAACAAACAATACAAGTTAAATAAAAGCTTTTTTAAAACGAGAAACATGTTTAAAAAAATCTATCTGAGAAAATCTACTTGCCCATACAAATGGAGAAATTACAAAGAAAAAAGTCGGTAGTCTGTAAGAGCGTTCGTTCGCCCGTGCGTTCGCTACTACCACAGTACATATATTAGTACTAACGCTACTAAGTTGCCGTCCTTTCAAGTCTTTTTCCCAGTTTTTGAAGTAAAACTTCTTTACGCTCGCTTGACTTGGGGTTGGGAGTAAGCTGATGGATGCGTGGATTGAAATTAGTGAAGATAGAAAGAGAGATACTATTAATTTTTGTTTACCAACAATATCGGTTGCCAAGGCAACAATATCGGTTATCCAAACCATCAAAACAAATATATAAGATGAAAAAGATTTGATCATTTTCCGAGGATAATAAAACTTTTTTCATAAACTGTCTATACCTCCTTAGGATAAAAAATTGATTTTTTTCTGGAGACTAATTTTATTTACTTCCATACATATAGATGGAGCTAAAGAAGTTTTACTTCACTCGTGTAGTCTGAAGTCTGAAGCAAACTCGTAATTTTTATGCCTACTGCTTGCCTAATTCACTTTTTTTGATGTATGTCTTACGATTAAAAAAAAATGGTTTTTATATTTTTCCTGTATTTTACACCCGTGATTTTTGACATCTGTACGTAGAAGCGATCGTAGCTCAGTGCAAAATGCGTGATTGCGATGATTACACAGGATAACTAGCCTGAAGCACGGTCATTACCTGGATGGGTTAGACTGCATTTTTCTCGACTGATTACGTGCTTCGCAAGCTACGCTAAGCCGTTGCTGCCGGGTGCTATCACTAGATGGCAGTCGTTGAACCGTCTCAGCTGCCTTATAGCTGGTTTTAAAAAACTGAGAGGCTTGTGCACAAATTACGCGAGGTTTTTTCGGCTACTGGTGATATTTGGCGAGGTTATTGGAACCCCCTCCCCACCTCAAAACTTCATAATTCAACCTAATTTTAAGATTAATAGTATTGTTTATAAGGTGTAACAAAATTAGCTGAAACTATTTTAAATGGTGCTTCTACCCATAAAACTGAACAACTTTCCCCATGGAACCCATAGTCAAATCGCAAAAAAATGTGGCTCTCCCATACTAACTAACTCGATCGATCAATTATCAGCCAACTTAGTATGGAAAGTTCAATATTTTTTTTGAGATTTGACTATGGGTTTCATGGGGAAAATTGTTCAGTTTCGTGGGTAGAAGCACCAGTTAAAATAGTTTCAGCTAATTTTGTAAGACCTTATATAGCGGGCGGGGTCAAGCGCGCGCTCAAGGCCACGCGCGCCAAAATTTCGTAAAACAGACTCGCTATTTTGAAGTATATTTAACAAGTGAAGATTTATTTTTAACGAAACCGAGGAAAACTATCTACTCATGTGGTATAGATGTTTTACATGTGAGGTATCCTTATACCCCCTCCCCCAACATGATCTGTCGTGATTTTTTCGTGACCCCCCTCATCGAACCTCACGCGGTTTGTGCACAAGCCGTAAGGGGGACTAGCCCTACAACCTTCACCAACTCGAACTTAGCCGCCTCGTGTGTAGAGATGGCCTGACCATCCCGTGTCCTAGAATGGGGGGACGTATAAAGGTTGTTAACGAATAATAAGGTCAAACCTGTTGCTAACTGATATGTATCAGAAAACTAATAAATAACAATTCATAAGAAAAGTAAGGTCAAGAACGTATGTAATGTTGTCTTGTTGTAATTTGATATTGGGGCCAGATACGAGTAGTATCTATTATCGTTACCACAGAGATGGTTACTAAGAGATTTAGATACGATATTTAATTTAGATATTAATATCACAGATGAGAAAAGAGTCAGTACTATAATATTATTGAGGTAGGCAGATTAAGAATAGTTTTAGAGTTCCGTATTACTCAAAAGGTAAAAACGGAACCATTATATTACGATTACTCGCGCGTCTGTCCGTCCGCCTATCACAGCCAATTTGATCGGAAACTCCTGGACCGATTGAATTGTGGTACACAAGACGGACGTGTAACGTAAATGATTGAATTTTAAACATGGGGACCACTTTTAGGGGGTAAATAAGAAAATTAAAAATACGATGTTGTCTGTAAAGTCGGTTTACGGACGATAATTTTACGTGATAACGTGTCACAAGCCGAACGCTTGTGTGCTTTAGACAACAATGAGTTTTTGCCACGTCCCTCGAGGACTAAGTCAGGATATACTAATTTGTAAATTATGTCATTTCCCACCTCCTCAACCATCTTTGTGCAAAAAATCACAACAATTCATTGTTCCGTTAGATCTGTTATACGTATACGCTATAGATATGTTGCGATGTTTAAGAAAATAACGAAAAAAAATAATAATTTTTTGCAATTTCCTCGGGAACTGCATCGGAATATACTATTTTCATGGAATAAAAAGTAGCGTACGTCCTTTCCAGTGACACATGCTACCTGCATGCCTAATTTCATCAAGTTTGGTAAAGGTGTTGAAGCGTGAAAAGGTAACGGTCAAACAAACACATTTTTACATTATAATATTAGTAAAGGATACTTCAAAAAAAGCATAGCTCAAAACATAATTATTGTTTTCCCTACTCTGACACTATTTCTAAATACAAAAAACAAAGATCAGAAAAAAACACTTTCCCATACAAACCGAAGAATTTACTAAGACGAAAAGTAGTGGTGCAAAACGGACGTGCGTAACCTACATATTATTATTACTACTATGTAATGTATTCCGTGGACATTTAAAATACAAAAAAAAATATTTGAAAAACCTAAAAAACTTTTAGGTACAAGCTTTTATTTGAAAACAATTTTAATTATTTCGTATTTTTTCATTTGACACCTATATCATGGGGGTTCATAGATAATAACTAGACGACCATCTATGGCAGTCCGCCATGTTGGATTTAGAATGAAGTCACTTAGCTAACAATACATGTCATCCAAATTAAACGTGTATGCAATATTTCAGTTCAATCGGAAACCGGAAAGTTGGTCAAATTTAACTTTGACTACAGACACCGAAACAGTTGGCACAAAATAAAAGTTTGTAAAAATAGACTTGAGTTCAGTTAATGGCATCATTAGACAAGGCAGACCTAATGATGCCATTAAGAATAGGGCCGACCTCGTCACAAAAACTTTGGAGATACCAATATAGGAAGCATCCAGGCTGGCGACGGACCGAGATACATGGCTCAAAACCATTTGGGCTAAAACTGATCGAAGGGGGTCACGACCCTCAGTATTGAGGGACTGACTGAATAGGAGGAGGAGAGGCAAGGCAAAATACTTACTTCTTACCTAAATATAGGTAGTATATTTGTTTGCAAATGGTCAAATATAACGTGAAGTACCAACTTTTTTTAAAATAAACTACTTTCAATTGGTATTAAATTCTTCAATGAACTTTTAGGAACGCTGCGTTCCTACTCGAAGAGAGCAAAAGGAGATATCTCCGCCAGGCAAGTGTTATACCTGGGGTCCGCCCGTGGACCAATCGTTGATGATTGGTATCTGTATATATACTGAGCGCTGAATAAATTCTAATAGCGCGTTCTACATGTATTTCTTTTGTTCTCTCGTCGCTTGAGTTAAGGTTCACTGGCGGGTTACTGCAGTTGCCGCTACAAACTAAAACACAGCGATTAAGTGAATAAAATGGCTTGTAGGAGCATGCTTGATGTCTAAATTTAAGTGATTTAGCTAAAATGATAAAATGGTTTGTTTACATGTTTGGCCATTTCCAAACAAATATATTTTACTTAACTACTTCACTGGATCAGCGCCCCAAAGAGGATCTTAGACTTCGACACCAAATAACGCCACTTTCTGCCTGCCATCAGGCGAGACTGGCACTACCACGGACTAACCCTGACCTGGCCAGGGAGGTCCTGATGCTGGGTAGACTTTAGCTCCGACAGGTAACAGCAGTCATGACTGGCCACGGTTACTTTAACAAACATCTTTTTACCCTAGGAATTACGGACAGCCCACTGTGCCGCGCGTGCATGGAGGCCGAAGAGACAGCTGCCCATATCCTTCTGGATTGCAAAGAGGTGGCAGCATACAGGGCCGAGTATTTCGGTGACCTGAGGACACTCCCGGAAGTCGTCGGCAACCTACGGGGGCTACTGGACTTCCTGGAGGAGCTGAGCTGGCAGTGATGCCAGCTAACCACGCAAAATGGGCGCATCGGGCGCCTGGTTGCGGAAACCAGCCCGTCCTTACACCATTGCCAACGCCACTTTCCTCTGTCCTGCATCATCGTATCAGCTCATATACGTCCCCACCGAGGGGCTCAAGTCCTAGTCGACCACGCGGGCCCAGTGCGGGTTGGTCGACTTCACACACAACCTTCGAGTTTCTTCGCAGGTGTGTGCAGGTTTCCTCACGATGTTTTCCTTCACCGTTAAAGCAATCGGTGAGTATATGTACGTACGTAAGTTTCGAAAAAACTCATTGGTACATTGGCCGTCCGGATTTGAACCCGGCACCTCTGGTTAGGAGAACCAAGTTGCTACCGGTTGAGCCACCGACGCTCTGTCCTGCATCACTTCGTGTTAATCGGTTCCGTGGAAAGGTTTTAGTTTTTTTGCGCTTCGTCATTCCAGCGGTACCTGTGGCGCCCAACAGAGCGTTTCCCGGTTGGTTGTCCCTTGTACGGCCTCTTTGCAGCATGGACATCCCCCATCCTACATAAGGACCAAGCCAGAAGAGACGAGCTGACTTTGCCCATAATAATGGGCTAGGTAAAATAAAGTTTTGATATTAAAAGCGTCGGTGGTGAAACGGCAAGGGCCGCTACCTCCCATCCGGGAGGTCGTGGTTCAAGTCCTGCCACGTACCAATGTGTTTTGGAATTTCGACTCATATGTACGTTTATGCAAACTCGAAGGTTGTGTGTGAAGTTGACCAACCCGCACTGGACCCGCGTGGTCGACTAAGGCCCGATCGCCCTAATTCAGGGTAGGCTCGAGCCCCTCGGTGGGGACGTATATATGAGCTGATGTGATGATTAAGTACGTTTATCTAAGAAACATTACAAAAAGTTTTCTTTGGTGGCCTCTATGTTCGTCTGTATGCCCGCGATTTTCTTATAAACTGCAGGACGAATTGGAATAATACATTTTTCTATATAATATCTCATAGCTAGTTTCAATCTATTGTTGTCAAATTTTAGACGGTGATTATGAATATATTCGGAATTACATAGAAACACAGATTAAAAATAATGTAGACATTGAGTTTCATACAAAAATCATAACAAAACGTGGGGTAACGTTTGTTTCATTATATACAAATATGGGCATTATAACTTTTGGACACGTGATAGGTCCTATTCTTCACTGTAATTGAGACAGGTGGAATTGAGACATGTCACAGCACATTTCGGCATGTTGACGGTAAGTCTGCCAACGCGTGATTGTAAGCAAAATTCTGCTCCGTCGCGACCGGAGCAGAGTTTTTTTATACCCCGTTTTCAAAGCGCAAACACTAAATCTACCTTTTATTTTTGATTTGAGCATAGAAAAAATACGATCAAAGAGTAATGTATCACTCGTTGATGTATTTTGTATAGCCACAGATGAGATACTAGTTACTGCGTAAGTATGGCCACTACTTTCATTTGATCTCTGCTAAATAATACGAAGGAAACTAAAAAGTGTAAAAAATACATAAATCAAAATTGTAAAAAGCGAATTTAAGGCAGACATCCTTACTGATATTAAAAAATGAGAAAATGTGTGTGTTTGTCTGTAACCTTTTCACGCTTCAACACCTAAACTAATTTTGATGAAATTTGGCATATAGGTAGCTTGTGTCACTGGAAAGGACATAGACTACTTTTTATCCCGTAAAAATAGCACAGCCTGATACAATTCCTAAGAGAACTGAAAAATACTCTTTTTTGGTTAAATTTTATAACATGGCAGCGGACCAATGGATTGTTGTGATTTTTTGCACAGAGTTGGTCGAGGAGGTGGGAAATAATATAATTTACTAATTAGCACATCCTTACACAGTTCCCGAGAGATCTGGGGAAAACTTATTTCCACGCTCGCGCACGTCGGCGTCGCAATGGAGCAACGGATTTAAAAGTTTTTTTGTATAGAATTGGTTGTGGGAAGTGTGATATGACCATAAAAAAACCACCTACCTTACTACATTCGAGTCGAGGTTATCAGAGCTTTGAGCCTGCGAAACCATATAATTAAAAATCGCTTTTCAATTTTCAACTAGCTGACCCGACAGACAATTTCATCTCTAAATGTCTGTCGTGTACTACGCATATCCATTGTTCATATCATGATTTATGGTATTGTGTTCTAAAATCTCATAAAAATTAACTTTTAGTTTTTCTAACATTTTGGTCAATTTTCTCAATTTTTTGTACCTACATCATATCATCCGAAAAACGACCACTGCTGGCCAAAGGCCTCCGACATGGATTTATACGACGGCGACCGGTTTTGCGCTGCCCGCATCCAGAGGCCTCCCGCGATCTTCACCAGGTCGTCGATCCACCGCGTGGAAGGCCTACCTATGCTACGATTTCCGGTACGCGGTCGCCACTGGAGAACTTTACTACCCCAACGGCTACCTGTTCTACGAGCTATGTGCCCTAATTTTTCACTCTAAAACCGTATTAAGACTTTTAAGTAAGTGTGAATTAAAAAAAATAACCTAACCTTACCACTCCGGGAGTGCCGACAGAAGTGAAAACTTTTTACAGTTTTATAAGTTTGACCCTGCGAGTGTTCCTGGTAAGGTGTCGGTGACAGTGACGGTGGCGAGTTCAATGGTTTTTCCCCATCTAAAAATGCCCGAAGAACTCTTTTCACACACATTTCCCTACGGCTTCTGAACCCATCTTAGAGTACTTATAATATGTATATAGATTAATTAATGTATGCAACTGTTGTAATTAGGTCTTACTTAGGTATTACTCGGTGGCTCAATGGTTAGTGCTCTTGACTGCTTATCCGAGAGTTGCGGTTTCGAACCCCACCAGGGCAAACATTTGTGTGATGAGCAGATTTGTTTGCTCTGTGTCTGGGTGTTAAATATCTATATATGTATGTATTTAAACGTATATAAGTATTTATATCAGTCTCTGGTTCCCATAACACAGGGAATCCTACTTTGGGGCCAGATGACCATGTGTGATTTGTCCCAGAATATTTATTTTATTTTTATTTATTTAAAACACTCGTGTGATCCTATAACGATCTACACACTAATGTTTTAAGACCTGTCATCACATAACATTTGCTTAAACTACTATTTTCTAATTTCAATAATGTGATAGTAAATACGAAATGATAATGTCATAAACAAATACTGTTTTGTAATTTCAAAAATGCGATAGTAATATCCAGAATGATGACTTCGTTGGTAAATAGTTTCTCTCTCGTAGATAAAAGAGTTCAATACTAGTAATCGAAATTCTTTTTGTAATTCTAACTAATAACTTTCCTTTGTTTTAGATTTCTTTTTGTATTTGTAACTAATTAACTTTCTGTTTATTTTAGCTTTCTTTGTTTGTTTGTTTTTAAACTCTTTATTGTACAAAATATACACTTAAAATAATGTATTAAAAAAAAAACGAGACCTACAGTACTCGCATAATATGATGTGTAACATGTGACAAAATACTTATGAAATTAATTAATTATCGGGTCGTACATTCACGGGCCGACCCTTCGAATAGTAGTATGTCATCTTTGCCTTTGCCATCACACTAGGCGGAATGGCTATGACAACCTTAGTTTTCGAGAATTAAAAAACGTTCGCATTTCCTGTTACACATTTCCGTCCCATTTCACGAAATCACTCCCACAAATTGCAGGAAAGCGAGAGCAAAGATGTTACACATCAAAAAACTTCAAGTACAAAGGCGGACTTATCCCTTAGAGGGATCTCTTCCAGTCAACCTTTGCAATATTAAACAGAGGACTTAGTAGGACAAAGAAACACGTAATTACGTACAAGCTAGTTAAAAAAACATCAATACAACTAATATTACATTTTAACCTACGTAGCCTAATTCTTTTGTAATTAAATTAAAGTGTTATATACAGGGTGCAGGGGTGCCGAAAGAGATTTCAGGGGGTGATATTAGGATGTACATACTTATAGATATCATCATAAAAAAGCGTGTGTAGCTCAACCGGTAACCATTAGGTCCTCCTAACCAGAGGTCCCGGGTTCAAATCCGGACGGCCAATGTACCAATGAGTTTTTCGAAATTTACGTTCATATACTTACCGATTGCTTTAAAAGTAAAGGAAAACATCGTGAAAAAACCTGCACATCTGATTCCATATGTGTATGGAGGTCACGTTGCACACGTCCGCAGGTGTAAATCTAAAATGCCCTACGCGTGACTGCGGTTGATGTTAAGTGTAACACCAGGCAACCGCCGTCTATCCCTTGGATGTCACGGTTAACTGTGCCATACGATAAGAGAAAGAGTTATCATCATCATCATTATATAAGTCGAAGGTCGTTCACTGCTGGATATAGACGTGCCCCAAGGATTTTCACGACAACCAGTTCTGCGCTGCCCGCATCCAGCGGCTTCCCGCGACCGGTCACTAGTCCATCGAGTGAAAGACCTGCCTATGTTACTCCGTATGTTTTTTCGGTGCCTATAGATAAATCGCCTGATGTTTCCGATATAGGCATGTAAAGAGAATTCATAATAATCAATTCATAATATTCAAAGAGTAATCAAATATTTAATATCAATATGTATCTGTTAGTAACATTGTGCAGTAATTATGTAAATATAAAGGAATGAAACCCGAATCAATTTTGCGCACTAAACTGGCCATTGTTGTCGTTGGTCGGAAGGTATTAAATATTTATCCAAACCCAATCAAAGATGCCAATTTTATATTGTTTAGTTTATATTGTAAGTTGAGATTTAATAGGTATAAGTATTATACCCATCAACAGTTCAATATTTACTATAAGGAAATAATTTATATATATGAAATTCTCGTGTCACAGTGTTAGTTGTGATACTCCTACGAAACGGCTAGACGAATTTCCATGAAATTTTCTATGTATGTTCGGTAGGTCTGAGAATATGTATAGAATTTTTTTAACCGGGATCTGAGTGGGTGAAACCGTGGGAAACAGCTAGTATTTTATAATATTCTTTAATGTGTTACACAAATGTTTAAATAAAAAACACTTAGAAAAGACGTATACAAAGTTGGATTTCTCTCTATCTAAGAGATTTCTTCCAGCCAATCTTACCGGGTGATAAAGGACTTTAAAGTATTATACGTAAGTATGATAAAAACATTTTTGTTTATTTCTGGAAAAGAATGCTCCTAACTGTGTGTTTTTTCTAATTTTGTTAGACACATGTGATGTGTGGTTCTATCATTGCTTTCCTATAGAACTCTTTGAGTGATAGGTTCTAAGTACTGGAAGGGAGAATGGGATGAGGGTTGCTATACTTTGATAAAAAGAAGAAATAAATTTATTTTTCTTTTATTTATACCAAAATTTCACCTATCCCTTAGGGTACAATAAAAATTACTTACATCTAACTTAAATTTATCTCAATATTTATTCTATCTACGCAGTGTACAGCAATAACAACCTGCTTAAGTGTCATAAGTGATGTACGGATTGATACATAAAATGTGACATAGAATATTTTCAAATTCTTCATGTGATGCATTCAAACACTTAAATGTGAATAATATAGGTGTATTGAAACCTAGGCTATAAATTCCATACAGCACAGCTTCGAGTGAATTATAGGTACATGTTACTTAATTTAGCAGTGTATGAGAGTTACAATATTACTAGAACTACTCATTAGTCATTAAATCGTCAAAGGCACTATGCTTGAATTACAGGAAATTTTCATTCATCGTTTAAAATTCATACATTTCAATATCTAAAGACAATTAGGTGCCTACTTCATAATTTCGCATCATAAGTTTTACTGAACTTAGATTTACAGGAAAATTTTTAAGTCTAGGATAATGAAGTGAATTGTGATGTTTTTTTTTTTGATGAGCCTCTTATTTTCCGAGGTTAGATGACTCTTGTACTGTAGGTAGTGAATTCACACAGATTTAACTACGAATCATAATACAGTCTTATATATTGTCCCATAAAAAGTTAATTAGCAAGTCACAGCTCTACGTGCAGCGGGAGTAGCGGTACGCGCCGAGTGTTCCCGGTACCGCCTCTACGGTCTACATTGGTCCTTCGTGAAGACAACGTTACCACGACATTCCGTCTTGATTGAGCTACTGATATGATGAGATCTCGCCTCTAGCACATATTATACTACTCGTTAATCTTAGCCAGTCTTGATATCCGCCCTCGTCTAGTTTGGTGCTTCGTTGCTTAGCGGTACATGGAAGCGCAGCACGCGTGCCGCGGTATTCTTTGTGTGGGCAGGCCGGAGAGGCCCCGAGCGTACGTGTACGTGACGGGTGGCCGCAGGATACGCTTTGGCTGCGGTTGCTTCTTCGGCTGCCGCTGGCGATCGGTCGGCGAGCATGACTGGGATCGCGATATTAAGTTCAAGCTTTGGAAAACGCGTCGTAGGGAGATCGTGGAGCGGTTCCGGCGGTGGCGCTCGGAGCCGTCGCTACCGGACTCGCTGGCGGAGCAAGAGGAGCGGTCGTCAACGCGGCCGGTGTCGCAGGATACGCTGTCGCTGCTGCTGGTGCTGCCTAGCGAGTCGGCGTCCGTGCCGCGGTGCGACAGCCGCCTGCTGAGCGCTTTCAGGATGCGAGATCCTCGCGGAATTTTTGTCGTTTCCGTCATCTCTTCCGTCGGGGGGCACACCACGATTTTCGGCGCCACTGATTCCCGCCTCAAGTTAGCCTCCGGCGGTTGTTGCTGTTGCACTTCGTTATCCTGCAGGTTTCCGGCGAACTTCTCACTTGCGACAAAGTCGACTACCAACTTGCTTTTCATAGGTTCGGTAATTTTTGCACTTGCACGTTTGAAAACGTAATTTTGGTTGATTGAGCAATATTTTGATTTTTAATTGTGTTTTTTTGTTAAGTTGAAAACTTTTCAGTTTATCGCGGACTGGAGTAGCTTCCAGAGCTCAGGGTCGCTCGCTTCACGAGGTCGTGTTGCGAACTGTTGAAATGCCTCTGGCGGCACGGTTTATAAGGCCTATTTGGGGCATGCGCAGTAGTGGGCGGGACAGGCATGCAGTGGTAAACGTGCACACCCAACTCCCCTGCCCTATAGGATGCTTTCATCTTAAATTAGTTCGAGGAAACATGTTTTCCTTCCTCCATAAATTAATTAACTTATTGATAGAGATTAAAATAAATATTGAAAACTTTTTCTATTACTTGTATTTTCCCGTTTTATGTGTTTTACACAAGAGCGTTGGAATATGGTACGTATATCTAGTTAATATTATACTAAATAAATATCCATAAATTTTTCAATTTTATTAATGTGTTACGACGTACTATAGTATCTTTATAACCTTCTTAGTAAGCAATTCTTGTACCGTACTTGTACCATGTACAGATTGAAATAAAATTGGTGTAGGTCCCGTTAACTGGGGATTCTTTCTACTCATTAATACCCAACTTCTCACCAACTTACAGCAGAGGTATCGTGTTTTTCATAATCAATAGTTTTAATGTATAGAATAGTTTCAATCATTAGAATAGTTTTAATGAATAGATGTTAGATAGAACATGGTACCCTTGACCGGATGCTGCAATATCTCCTGGTATCTGTAATATTCTCAACTCCTCACCAACTTACAGCAGAGGTATCGTGTTTGGGCTCATTGGAATAATCTGAATGAATAGGTGTTAGATAGAACATGGTAACCTTGACCGGATGCTGCAATATCTCCTGGTATCTGTAATATTCTCAACTCCTCACCAACTTACAGCAGAGGTATCGTGTTTGGGCTCATTGGAATAATCTAAATGAATAGGTGTTAGATAGATCATGGTAACTTTGACCTGATGCTGCAGCATCTACTTGAACCAGAAGGATACCTAACTTTTCACCAACTTACAGCAGATGTAAAGGCAGAGGTAAGAGGAATACCTTCAGCTCCTTATTTCGCTCTTTAAGGGGTCTCAGAAACTTCCACAGGTCCAATTGATTTAAAATTTACAGTTATACATTTAATTGCAGCTTCAAACAAGGAACGTTAGCAAGTTCCGTAGAACTGATCGATTATACATTAACGAAGTATACATTTCGTGTTTCGTTTCGGAAAGTATTTGTGTAAATGTGGGGATGGTTTTTCAATTGTAGCACGTCTACTAGTAATATGTTAAGTTTAGTAAATAGAGTTTAAAAAAACTAAAAAACATGCTTTTAAAGTACATCAAAGTAAAAAGTAAAAAATAATTCTTAATATAAGTTGAAAATAATAATTAACAAAAAATACTAGTATTATTGTGAAAAAGCGTGGGGCGCTCTGTGCCTAATTTTTCGTCTATCGAGCAACCCACACTTTTTCACAATAATACTAGTAATTTGTTAATTATTATTTTCAACTTATATTAAGAATTATTTTTTACTTTTTAGTTTGTACTTTAAATGCGTGTTTTTTAGTTTTTTTAACTCTATTTATTTTTTAGTTCAAACCTATGAAATTATTATATTGTCGCTGATTTTTGATAAGTCTACAAAGTTTAAATTAAATTTGTCCGTTTAACGTGGGTCAAAATCGAGTCCAAAGGAGTCGTTTACATACAAATATACAGGTGAAGCTAATAAAAGCGTGATAAAAAGCATGATATAAAAATTAAATTAAAAATTTTGAAAAACCCCGAAAAAAAACCTCTCATAATAAAAAATAATATGTAGTTGCTTATTTCTCTGCCCTTATTGTAAAATTAAGTGTTTGGTGTTTTCCTGTCACGAAAGGTTGTCTGGAAGAGCTCGCTCTTAGCAATAAGATTGCCTAATGTACATTATAAACAATATCCTTAAGCATTAACTTTAAGAAATTGTGTTTTGATGTAGTTTGTATTTTTTGTTTTTTATTGTATTGTAAGTAGCTATAAGTTAGTCTTAGTGGTGTAACCTTATTTTTTTATTATTACCAACCTATTACCTATTGTTTTTTTGTGCTTGGTCGTTGAAAAAAACAGTTTATCTATCTATTTATAGTAATAAGTGTAAATAAATGAATAAATGTATTGACTCTTTTAGTTTTACTCGTAATATTAAGTAGTGATATTTTGATCAGTCGACGCGTAGGAGGACCGACCGCTAAGTAAATAAAATAAAAACAGAATATAACCGATTTAATTTACTACAACTAATAACTTTACTACGAGTACAAGTACTTACTAATAATTTTTTAACTAGCGGTCTTTTGAATCAAAATATTACTACTTATCTTCAACCAAGTACTAATAAACTAAAAAAGAACGTATTATAAGGACATATCATTTTTTACTTTTCCGAGGTTTTTTGTCAGGGATTTTTATTTAAAATTTTTGTTTTTAACGTTATCTAATTAGCGCCAAACCATGTCAGTCAGAGGCCTTTGAAAATTTCCAACACCAGTGCCACTTTAAGATTCCCTCGTATACACTCATTTCTAATTCTGTTCACCCTAGTTACTCCCGACATCCATTCAAAATTCGGTTTTCAGATAAGTACATTCGCTCTTCATCGGTAGTTTTCAGATAAGTACATTCGCTTTTCATCGGTAGTTTTTAGATAAGTACATTCACTCTTCATCGGTAGTTTTCAGATAAGTATACATTCGCTCTTCATCGGTAGTTTTCAGATAAGTACATTCGCTCTTAATCTGTGGTTTTCAGATAAGTACATTCGCTCTTCATCGGTAGTTTTAGATAAGTATACATTCGCTCTTCATCGGTAGCTTTCGATAAGTACATTCGCTCTTAATCTGTGGTTTTCAGATAAGTACGTTCGCTCTTCATCGGTAGTTTTCCGTGCCCGACACTCACTTCCGTAAAGTAGCACCGACCTTATCGCTTTATGTAACCGACCATATCACTTTCTTGTAATAATAAGACCTTTAAGTTGTACCACAGTATATATATTAGTACTAGCGTAGTTGTACTGAGCGTTGAGTGTTGAGCGTCGGTGGCGTAACGGCTAGGGCCGCCGCCTCCTTCTGGGAGGTCGTGGTTCGAATCCTGCCCGTACCAACGTGATTTCGAATTTTGATTTCATATGTACCTACGTTTATACGGCGCTCTTACGGTGAAGGAAAACATCGTGAGGAAACCTGCACACGCCTGCGGAGAAACTCGCAGGTTGTGTGTGAAGTCGACCAACCCGCACTGGGCCCGCGTGGTCGACTAAGGCCCGATCGCCCTAATTCAGGGTAGGCTCGAGCCCCTCGGTGGGGACGTATATGAGCTGATATGATGAAGTTGCACTCGTATTCGTTTAACACACTTCGTTCCCGTGACTTGCTTCCATTTAAGGCACCCAGCGGTTTATGCCTTGGTTACAGCGTGATCGATTTCTGAGTCATTTTGCAAGGAGAGATCCCAGATATAGAAAGTCAGAGAAGACTATCAATAATGTTCCGTCGGTTTGTAAAGGTGCCGCCGAAATCAAAGAACATGTATTCGGTCTTAGTCTTGCTGATATCAGCAAAAAAATAAACATTCACTGTAACCCGATGCTAACCAAACCAGAAATATCTGGAGAGTTAACAAGTACTGTATCTCCTAAGAAAGCGAATTTTAACACTTTTTTCTAAATTCACTATTGGTAAGCCCTTGCCATCGTCTCACCTGATGGTAAGTGATGATGATGCCGAAGATGTAAGCGGGATTACCAAGATTCCCCAACACATTAGGGAATTGACTATCTTATTTTTAAGCCTGTACACTAAAACAGTTAACATTGATGTTTGGCCGCAAGACTTAGATAAGTTGGTTGTAGCTAGCCAGGCGGGCTTAGGAAATGCTCTTCAACCAACCAAAACGAGTCTTACAAAGTTGACCCCACCGGGATTCGAACCTGCGACCTTCTAGTGTGAAGCGAATGGACTAACCATTACGCCACGGAGGCGGTTACTAAGTCACGTAAAGATATTAGCTACATCAACTACACTTATGATGTCACCTTTATATCTACTCCATCGATCCTTCCCACCAACACTTTTCACATTCACTTAGAACTCTCCGTCCAGCCCACCAGATATTGAACACGCGACCTCCTAATGTGAAGTAAATGGACTGCGATGGACTGAATCATTAATCCACGGAGGCGGTTTGAAGCGATTATGTCATCTAATATAGAAAATATGCAACCTGTGCAATGTAGAATTTAAAGCCGGCAAAGTGCGTATCGGACAACGAATGTTCAACGGTCTTCTTCAGCTCAAATACGTCCCCACAGAGGGGCTCGAGCCTACCCTGAATTAGGGCGATCGGACCTTAGTCGACCACGCGGGCCCAGTGCGGGTTGGTCAACTTCACACACAACCTTTGAGATTCTTCTCAGGCGTGTGCAGGTTTCCTCACGATGTTTTTCCTTCACCGTTAAAGCAATCGGTAATTATACGAGTACATACCGTACGTAAGTTTTTGAAAACCTCATTAATACATTGGCCGTCCGGATTTGAACCCGGTACCTGTGGTTAAAAGAACCGAGTCGTTACCGGTTGAGCCACCGACGCCACAGATAATTGCATAGAGTTGTCTTTTTAAAAGATTACAGAAACGCCATCTTAGAACCTTGCCAACAAGTTTGGCGGTCAATAATAATAGCAAACGTTACACCCAATAAAACATGTAATAAAATCACCATTTTACGTTTTTCATACCAAGGAGTGCTTCAGATAACAATTTTCAATGTTCCCCTGTACATTTATGGGGTATTTTAAAAATAAAATTGGATTTTTTAAATTATTTAAAATTGAGATCTTAAACATTTTTGTGCGCAATTGCATGCGATTTGGTAAAAAAAAAAAATGGTACAGTGAATGTTTGTGGCGGACAAGCGGACAGACGGATGGACACAACCATCTTAAAAGGTGGAAGGATGCCAAAGTTTGTAGGTTGCGAGACTTTGTGGCAAAACTAGCCGTCCGCCCGCGGCTACGCTCGCGTTGATTTCGATTTTCCCGTGAGAATAAGACATTTTCCCGAGGTAATAAGTAGCCTATGTCCTACTCCAGGATCCAACCTATATGTGTGCTAAGTTTCATCCCGATCCGTCCAGTGGTTAAAGCATATCCATATCCATATATACATCCAAACTTTCACATTTACAATATTAGTAAGATAAAGAAAATTTGTTTGTTTGCTTGTTTGTTACCTTTTCACGCTTCACTACGTTTTTTTGGTTAATTTCTTTAACATCGCAATTTGCGTCTCGCGCACCACTTAAGGACAATCATGAAAACGATGTCGACGCGGGCGAAGCCGTGTACATAATTAGTAATAATATATAGTTTAAATCTTTGTTTGTTATAAGGTTTTTAAATAATATTGTCAGATTCAAAATAGGATCCCCTGGTACTATAGGAACCGAGACTGTTATGTATACTTCATCATATCAGCTAGGGAGGGGCTCGAGCCTACCCTGAATTAGGACGATCGGGCCTTAGTCTCCCATAATTATAAGTTTAACTATTAGGTCGCAGAGCGCCCTCCAGAGACTCAATCATCTCAGTGCAAAAAATCACAACAATCCATTGTTCCGTTACGATATTAAAGAAATTAACCAAAAAAGAGTATTTTTCAGTACCCTCAAGAACTGCATCGGACTATGTTATTTTCACGGGACATAAATTAGCCTATGTCCTTCCAGTGACACAAGCTATCTGTAAGCCCAATTTAATCAAGATTGATTGAGGTGTTGAAGCGTGAAAAGGTAACAAACAAACAAACAACAATTTTTACATTTATAATAATAGTAAGGACTAGTCGTCCCACCGCGGCTGCGCCCGCGTTGTTTTCGATTTTCCCGTGGGAGTAAGACGTTTACCCGGGGTAAAAAGTACCCTATGTCCTATTCCAGGATGTAATGAGAGTGAATAGGCACTATTTGAGCTTGTGTGTTACATTCTCGGCTGCATCGGCACTTACCATCAGGTGAGGTACAGTCAAACGCACTCAAATTTTTAATAAAAAAAACCAAGTGCCAAATTTCATCCCGATCCGTCCAGTGGTTGAAGCGTGAAAGAGTAACAAACATCCATACATACATCCATACAAACAAACTTTCACATTTATAATATTAGTATGATTTTACACTGCTGCGAGGTAAAAAAAATTGTGGTTCGCTCGGCAGCAAAGTTATTTTGCGTCTTGTACTTTCGAAACCCTCGCTACGCTCAGGACGCTATCTTTGAACCGTTATTTATAAACGTAACTCGCGCCGAATAAAAACTTTGCCAGAATCAAATAACTATTGTGGTGCCCTCAAAGAATTTCTTCTAATACCTGATATTACTAAATTACTAATACGTAGAAATTCTGTTGTAATAATTATCATTGTAATTTTTTTGAAATTATTATTACACATATATACTCGTATATATAAATAGCTTGCTTAACTAGGTCTTTACCAGTTGTATGCCAAAACCAAAGTATAATACATTAGTACTAACATATCAAAACATTGTTTTATCTGGCAAAATATCGTGGTTAGATGAAACATGTTGTTTTCTACAACCAAAAAGTTGTTTACGAAAAAAAACTAATTTCAGTGTCTGTTAAAGAATGATTTGCCGAAAGTGATGGCCAAGAGGCGCTTTTTATTTAGTGCACCGCAAGGGCCAAGTTACTGAAGGAATTCACAGAAAGTTATTTATGGAGCGGCTACTTCAAAGGTTAATATCAAATATTAACCTTTATATCACTGACGACACAAGCTTTTTTCAAGTCAATGAACCTAAATAATATAATTGTATGATTAAACGAACTTACCTTAAGCACACCCTGGACACTTCATACAACGGGCCAGAAATGACATTTCAAAAAAGGAATGACGGAACAAACAAAATGGCGGCGAAATCCTATACGTTCGACAACCAAACTGTATCAATCTGGGTGACGAGGGGGTGAGGTCGCAATCTAGAGCGGCAGGGAGTGTCGATACTGTATGTTAGTACTAATAAATATACTTTGCCATTTATGTGAAGATCAATCATAATAGAAAATGAAATTTATACTCTCTCCTTGTCCGAGACGGGTTTTACTATGTAGTACGCTGATCGTATACAGCGCCATCACAATATTTCAAAGCTAAAAAAAGTTAGCTCTCTCGCCTGGCAACACTAGTGTCTGGAATGTCATTACGTTTAAAGATGATCATGAGCAACCCTAAAGGGGTTAAAAGTTCAATGGAAAAATGGTGGAAGTCCCGTCTCGGACTAGGAGTTTCGTATAATTATGATTGAACTTCACTTAAGGTAAGTTTGCTTAATCATACAATTATACTCTCTCCTTTTCCGAGACGAGTTTTACTATGAAGATGTTTAAAGTCGGGGACTGTGGAGTTAAATACCTACTAGACGTGAATTACCTACCAGAAGTATCGAGATTAGTACTAATTTAAACACAAAAAAATACGAGTGTGCTTTAGACCACACGACTGAAGTAAAACTTCTTTAGCTCCATCATATGTATGGAAGTAAATACTTGGTCTTCAGAAAATAATCAAATCTTTTTTGTCATGTGGAGGTACAGACAATTTATGAAAAGAGTTTTATTGTCCTCTGAAAATAATCAATTCTTTTTTGTCCGAAGGTATAAACAGTTTATGAAAAGAGTTTTATTGTCCTCTGAAAATGGTCAAATCTTTTTTATCTTATGTTTGTTTTGACAACAGATATTGTTGGTAAACAAAAATAAATAGCATCTCTCTTTGTATCTTTACTAATTTATATATCCCTCTCAACTTCCGTTCGCCTCGCCCGATTACACTTCCGTAACCCTCTCGTTGCGCATCCACTAGCTTACTCCCCAAGTCAAGCGTGCGTAAAGAAGTTTTACTTCAATAAAACTCACGTGATTACACACAAACAAGTGGGCAAGTAAGCCAAAGTCGCAGGCGAGGGTTTACCATATCGTCACAAGTTTGTCATTTACCTTTTACAATCATGTATCATACATTTTTCAATACGTTTGTGAGAAAACAGGTAAAATGAAAAAGGACCATAAACAGAAAAAACAAAATACCTATCAAGATTTCGGCAACCAAAGTATAATATTTAACGCGACTTTTGGCACATTTTAAATGTCCGGGGAGTAATCTCCCTTTGATTTTCCTATGAATATACAAGTATATTTTTTATCATACATATACCTCGTGCATATTATGTAACTATTTATTTTTTCGTATTCACAACAGAAACAACTCAATTCAGTTTTACGAAATTTCGATTTATTTCAGCTAAGCACACTATGCATGCGTAAGTTTTTTTAAATATTAATTACCATAAATAGATTACAATAAAGCTTAGGATAATATTATTGTAAGCATGAAAACCTCATTGGAAAAGATGACTATGCGCTTTATGCTTTATCTTATCATTATGAAATAAATAAATATTCTGGGACAAATCACACATGGTCATCTGGCCCCAAAGTAAGATTCCCTATGTTATGGGAACCAGAGACTGATATACATACATACATATATAGATATTTAACACCCAGACACAGAACAAACAAATCTGCTCATCACACAAATGTTTGCCCTGGGTGGGGATCGAACCCACAACCCTCGGATCAGTAGTCATGAGCACAAACCACTGAGCCACCGAGTCAGTCAAATATCAATTTATCTCCTGACACAGGCCACTGTTGTATTTTATTCTCCTTTATTCACAAAGATATAACCCAAAGTCTAACCAACTAATCTCTAAAGGATCTAACCAACTACCGCTATGTAACCTCTCAGAGGAACAACCTATTTCTTTTAAAATTCTCCTTTCAAAAGCCTCAAAGAAGATTCTATAACTTTGGTTATTATTATTTTTTAATAGCTACAAATGTCTTGGTCCGCCAAGCTAGAAATAAAAAAAGTGGCCAATTAAAAAGCATGTATGCGGTAAAATCAATTTTGCGCACAGTAAGCTGGCATATAATGTACCACTTCTCGAGATACTGTATTGAAAAATTTATTTTATGTTCTAACTTCTCTTTTTTTTATTCTCAATTGGTAAGCCCTTGGCATCATCTCACCTATTTCAAACCAAAACGCCTAGCAACCGTAACAGAGCAATATACCTACGTTCGCACAGGCGAGTTTTTTTTAAGTTAGTATGTTTTGTTTCTTTTCTAAAAGAAGAGATTTAATAGGTTTATGAAATTAAGTATGGTAACCCCGACTCTTGTCATGTTATTAAAGATGGCAGCCTTTAGTAGTAAATAAAATTTAATAAAATATAAAAGGTTTTTGTTGTCTAAAATGTTTATAAACAATCTAAGTAATAGGATAAGGTCAAGAGCTGCGAGCAATGACTGTGTTTGTATCGATGAATGTAAACAGAGCTATGAACCTTTATAGTTTATCAATTTTTTCAGGACACTGACGAGATAAGAGCTTCTTTCACAAGTATTATTTATTACATTTTCATATTGGTAAGTATAGAGGTACTTCTTACACAAATAAAAGTTTAAAAAATATGGCGGAATGGATAAGCTCTGTGGTTTTTACAGGGTGTAATAAAATTGGTATGGCATCCGTTAACTGTGGGTTCTACTCATCATACTGAACAACAGTTCCCAAGGATTCCCATAGTCAATTCTCAAAAAAAAAGAACTCTTAATACCAAAATGCACAAAATTGGTCGAGCAGCGGATCGATTTGTATAATGTTTTTTTTTCCGCTTTCAGCAGACATAAAAAAAAGTTTTTGATGTGTAACATCTTTGCTCTCGCTTTCCTGCAATTTGTGGGAGTGATTTCGTGAAATGGGACGGAAAAGTGTCCCATGGGACGGAAATGTGTAACAGGGAGTCGCGTTTTTTCAGGCTTTAAAAGCGCGGAAAAGGCAAAGGTATCTATGACCATACAGCCTAGTCTGCCGTATCTTTGCCGTCCTTTTTTCAGGCTTTAAAAGCGCGTAAAAGGCAAAGGTATCTTTTTTTTTATTTTTTATTTACCAATTTTAAAACTAAATACAATTTTTTTTATCATCTAGCACCATTAAACCTGAATGGTTTGTCTAGGTGCTCAACAGTCGTCTACGAGCTATCTATGACCATACAGCCTAGTCTGCCGTATCTTTGCCGTCCTTTTATAAAGTATTTTGTCACATGTTACACATCATATGCGAGTACTGTAGGTCTCGCTCGAATTTTTTTTTTATTTTTTTTTATTCACAATTGGTAAACCCTTGACAAAATCTCACCTGGTGGTAAGTGACAATGTTTCCGAAGATGGAAGCGGGCTTACCAAGATTCCCCAACGCGATGGGGAACTGGCTATCTTATCTTCATGCCGGAACACACCAATGATATCAACATTGATATTTGGCGGCAAGACTTAGATAAGATGGTGGTAGCTAGCCATTGTTCAGTATAATGAGAAGAAGCCCCAGTTAAAGGGATCTACACCAATTTGGTTACAACCTGTACAGTGTAAGGCAATAGAATGGGTGTACTGCATTTCTGCTGGCGTTTTTTCAGGTACCTATTGTATTTTTGTTCCGGTAAGCAGTTGGTCGAAGGTCATGAACCCTGAATAGTCATTTCATGAAGGTCGTAGGAGGCCGCTGGATGTGGGCAGCGCAGAACCGGTCGTCGTGGAAATCTTTGGGGGAGGCTTATGTCCAGCAGTGGACGTCCTTCAGCTGATATGATGAAGAGGTTAGTTTTCATTACAAGACATTTTGGATGAGGACTAGGTAGGTACCCTTATTTATCGATAGTCGATAAAAAATCTTTACACGTTGCTAAAGAGAGGGAAATCAAAAAGACAAAAACTTAAATTTAAAATTTAAAAAACCTCCGACATAAACATCTAAAAAGTAAAAAATAAAATGTGTATTGGCCCTTTAAGTTTAATATATGTAGAAAGTAATATTTTGATCCAAGAGATGTCGCGTAGGGGGACCACTAACTTATGAAATTATTAGTAATTAGTTACAGTAAAGTAATATTTTCTCTTTCTTATCGTGTGGCACAATTGACCATGCTATCCAAGGGATATACGGCGGTTGCCTGGTATTGCACTTAGCATCGCCCGCGGTCACGTGTAGGGCATTTAGATTTACACCTACACAGACGTGTGCAGATGTGCAGGTTTCCTCGCGATGTTTTCCTTCACCCTTAAAGCAATCGATAAGTATATATAATATACGTAAGTATTTTGAAAAACTCATTGGAACATTGGCCGCCTGGATTTGAACCCGAGACCTCTGGTTAGGAGGGCCGAGTCGTTACCGGTTGAGCCACCACCGACGCTTACAGTAAAGTAATTAATAGTAGTTAAGTAAATCAGTTGTATTCTGTTTTCATTTTATTAACTTAGCGGTCCCCTTACGCGACGACTCATTTATCAAAATATTACTACATATATTAAACTTAAAGGGTTTAGGCGACTAATGTCGGCATGGAAAAATGACGAGATATGAAAATGTCTAAATAATGAATAATGTCAAGAAATAAAAAGTCGAAAATGAAAATTGGCGATGTACAAAAATGTCGATATATTATAAAAAAGTCGAACTGACAACAGTCCTAAAAAAATATATCTACCTTATATCGCTACCTACCTAAGTACTAGTATTCCTTCCGATTAGCTCTTTTTATTAGAGATTTGATCCGTTTAATTATATTGTTTTAATTTTACTACTCGAGACTAAATACTTTTTGCTAATAACATACTTACCTACTGCTCACCGGTCGAGTACTGGCCACTTCATGTATCATGTATGTCTTCTTTCTGTCATATGAGCTGTATTGTGTAAATATGAACACAGATTTTATTTTATCGAAAAATCAAAAGAATTTTTTTTTTTTTTTTTAACTTCGCCCTTTTAGGGCAGGCTAAGGCTCATTGGCCATACCGCCTAGTCTTCAGTATATGTTATTCAGCAGTAGAATTCACGTCTTCAGTAATTTTTAGTATATTTTTCAGATTATGTAGTAATTTTCTCCTTTTCAGTCTTCAAGGTCACTGTTCTTCACGTTCACATCATATCATTGTCTATATACTAACCTAACCTACATACCTTAGCAAAATGATAGCACTTTTGCTAAAGCTTGCTCGGACTTCTTGTGGGAACTCGAAACACAGTATACACACTTTTATTTCATTATCCTACACAAGAAACACATAAATGATACTTCGCTGATAAATACACTATCAATATTACACATCGAAAACCACTAAATGTAATTTTTCGGATAATAAAAGAAAAATGACAAACTGAACGCTACAAATTCCCGCCAAAAAGTCCTCAAAAGAATTAACAATGTATTATCCAAAATGGATACAGGTATAATTTGGATGGTAAACATTCCGTTGGTAAGTGAGACATCTCGGTGGCGGTTGTTAACAGAAAAATTGTGCAGCGTCTGTAACAGTAGATGCTGACCTCAAACATACGAAGAAAACGTCAAGAAAAATAGGATATTTATGGTGTAACGACATGTACTATTATTATATTTGCGCTGCGTATGCAGCTTGCCATTGCACTGGGCTCGGCTCGGCAGTCGCTCGCTCCCGAACCGCGCCTCGTTATAGACCCAACCTAAGGACATCTTTCTATGTAAATTTAAATAAATCCGGATATTTCGTGAACTGCAAATCTGGTCACTTTTCATCCCCTCCACGCAACCTTCATCCGCACAACAACCCGTGACAATGGCACATCAAAAGTGTTAAGACGAGTTATGTGAAGATCTTTTTTTTTTTTTTTTTGTTTTCTTCGCCCTTTTAGGGCAGGCTAAGGCTCATTGGCCATACCGCCTAGTCTTCAGTATATGTTTTTCTATGTAGAATTCACGTCTTCAGTAATTTTCAGTATATTATTCAGATTATGTAGTGTTTTTCTCCTTTTCAGTTTTCAAGATCACTGTTTTTTCACGTTCACATCATTGTCTATAAACTAACCTAACCTAAATACTCTAGCAAAATGATAGCACTTTTGCTAAAGCTTGCTCGGACTTCTTGTGGGAACTCGAAACACAGTATACACACTTTTATTTCATTATCCTACACAAGAAACACATAAATGATACTTCGCTGATAAATACACTATCAATATAACTCTAGCAAAATGATAGCACTTTTGCTAAAGCTTGCTCGGACTTCTTGTGGGAACTCGAAACACAGTATACACACTTTTATTTCATTATCCTACACAAGAAACACATAAATGATACTTCGCTGATAAATACACTACCACTAATCGAAAACCACTAAATGTAATTTTTCGGATAATAAAAGAAAAATGACAAACTGAACGCTACAAATTCCCGCCAAAAAGTCCTATGTGAAGATCTTGGGTCTGGTTTTTTTTTTTTTTTTTATTCACAATTGGTAAACCCTTGACCACATTAATGTACAGCTCAGACTAAAGGGTACAGGATAGGTACAATTGAAAAATGCATGGAGCCAATAAAATCGGATGGTAATAGTTACATTGACGAAATGCCAAGCTTCAAGAAAGTCAAAGACGGTTTGTACAAATTACAAAAGCGGCACCTGAAGTCGGATAAATTAAGTTACAAACACTTAAAACATGTTAAAATTCCAAAAGGGTTTTCGGAAGAATTTTTAGTCGCCGACGAAGGAGTCAACGAAAAAATTCTTATCTTTTGTTCTACAATTTCTAGAAATTACATAGAAACATTCTACGACACAGAATTATAATATGTATTTGGGTGATGGGACTTTAAATTTAAACTGATTTGACTTTTAATAATCCTTATGATTGAAGCCTTTCGATCGATAAGATAAAGCTACAGGATATTTTTTTTTTCTCGTGTAGCGGGTTCGATTCCCGGTTCAACCATGTAATTATTGCAAAATCTATGAATGCAGTTTAAATTGTTTTTTTAAATTAAAATAATGTCTTCTTTCAGTAAAATGTTTCATCTACAATATTCAAGGTATTTTCCCTCCATATGGCATAGCCTTGGGCCGTCCTGTATATCTATTTGGTTTATTCAGTATTATATGGAGTTTTTTTTATGTTTGAGCGCGTTCGACTGACTTCGACTGCAACACACCTGAAAGAAAGTGACGAAGTCGAGTATGGTACACGCAAATTCAAATAATGCCTACATAGGCTGCAAATGGAATGGAATATTTCCATTGTTCCTTTTCGATTTTTGGAACGATTTTATTCAAAATTATGACCTACTTGGTGAATATAAAGTCTTCGCCCTAAAGCATTGATACATTATTTAGATAGTTGATACTTTGATTGTAGGTTCTTGGTGGAACATTATATCACACAATTTGGTATATTATATTTACACTAATTCCACATAAAATAAATAAAATTACACGTTATAATTTGTCAGCGACCGGTTTTAAACTCCATCTTCAGGCAGACTATATTATTATAGTCTTAATATGTACCTAGGTAGAAACAAAATCATGGACTCAGCAATCCGATATGTTTACGTCTGAACTACGTTTATGGCCGTCGGGTAGGTGTTTTTAAAAAAGGCAATTTATTCCTTTATGTCATAGATATAGTTTAATAGTATAGAAATGGTTACATGGGTTGACTAAACTAGGTTTTATAGCTACGGCGTCCTGTCGGTTCGGCGATCGAGCGACAAGGCGGTGTCTCATTGTCCAAGGGTTACACGATGACACTTTTAACACTGTCAGCAGTTTCAACGGCACTTACGAAATTACTGTTGATAAATCACAAGTCTCACGTGGTAACATCTGGTTCTTGAAATAATAAATATACCTACATTGTTATGAAGCCTCGCCTGCCGAGATGTAACCTACTGTTTATGTACTTTATGTGAGTCAACTGTGAATGGATCGACTCCACTATGTTCCTAATATTATTTAATACATAAATTAAATACCTAATCAAAAATACGGGAAGTAATTCCCAAACGATTGTTAACAATTCGGGTTGGTGGAGGTTGTAGGGCTAGTGGCTAACCCCACTATCAGATATGTTTCAAGCCGCCTTAAGGCATCATTTGACACGGATTAACAATTGGGATCAATGATAGCAACCGGCACAACAACTTAACGTACCTTGCACAGCACGGAAACGGTCGAGAAAAATGCCACTAACAGTCAAACCCATCAACTACTGCATCGTGATAAACAAAAATTCCGTGCTATAAAAATCTGTCGCTCCCATTGATGTCTCTTGTTTGTAATGTGAATAAGTATCATTGTCATAGGTGTGTGGAGAGGTATGGTGGAACGGAACCATCTGAGCGTAAATCCGACTCGATTTTGGCCGGTTTTTTATTGATTTACGTAGATCTCATCATCATATCAGCTCATATACGTCCCCACCGAGGGGCTCGAGCCTACCCTGAATTAGGGCGATCGGGCTTTAGTCGACCACGCGGGCCCAGTGCGGGTTGGTCGACTTCACACACAACCTTCGAGTTTCTTCGCAGGTGTATGTGCAGGTTTCCTCACGATGTTTTCCTTTACCGTTAAAGCAATCGGTTAGTATATGTACGTAAGTTTCGGAAAACTCATTGATACATTGGCCATCCGGATTTGAACCCGGTACCTCTGGTTAGGAGGATCGAGTCGTTACCGGCTGAGCCACCGACGTAGATCTATTGAACACAAATCAGCAAAAAAAAAAAGACGAAATCCGAAACAAATTTTTGGCCGATCAGCTGATCCATTTGTTTCAGAAGTGCAAGATAAGAATTACGAGTAAACTGGATAAAATATCGGGTAGATAGTTACAATATCAAGTATACATACAATTCTAAGTATCAATTGCCTGTTGTTAACAACCCATTAAAAAATTAAATTAAAAATTTAAAAAACCCCCCCCGCAAAAAAGTAAAGCGGACATTTAAAAAGTAAAAAATAATACCTTTCGTTGAGACATCAAATTCATTTCAGAAATACCTATATATATTTTAATTATCGAAATCGATGGATGGCACGATAGGGTTTGCTCATTAAAATGGCGCCATAATGTCGCGTCGGGGTACCGCTTTAGAGAATCAGACCCTTCATTTGATTGACTATCTATTATTTACTAGTATTTTCGACCAACTTGCGACGACGATCAACTTTTGTGACAAATCTAGTAACATTGGGTGTTATGAGTCTGGGAGCGTTATGAGTTTGAAAGTTCTCTATTTTAGCTATGTATTTTATTATAATTGGGAAGGTAGCAGCCTCATTCACAAAATACTAGTTATTGCTTTAAACTTAGCGGTACCCCGACGCGACATTATAGCGCCATTTTAATGAGCAAACACTATCGTGCCATCCATCGATTTCGATAATTAAAATATATATAGGTATTTCTGAAATGAATTTGATGTCTCAACGAAAGGTATTATTTTTTACTTTTTAAATGTCCGCTTTACTTTTTGCGGGGGGGGGGGGGTTAAATTTTTTATTTAATTTTTATTTCAAAATTTTTAACTTATTTTCAAATTAATTAATGACAAGTACAGTTATATCTAAAAGGATATAGATTTGTCTATAAAACATTCATCAAAATTATTGGTGTTTCAAACAACCGTTTACATTCCAAGGGGAACCGCATCTATGGCGTTATTTTGGGCTTTGCGAGTTGAAAACCAACGTGCGACAGCAAAATGATTGCCAATTTATTGATATTTTAAATCACCTTCGAGTAGGTGAGTTAAGTATGGAGCAATATGAAATCTTACTTGAAAGGAGTCGTGTGCCTTTGATTGGTGATTTTGCTGACGGGGAAGCTGTGCGTATTTTCCCTACAGTCAAACTTGTTAATGATTATAATGAGAAAATGGTGGAACTAATGGCCAGAACAGTCAAAATTTATACGTTACATGCTCACGATGAATCCAGGGATCCCGCTACTTATGGTCAAAAGCCAAACCTTTCTTCTATTCCTCAAGATCCGAACTGCACGGGAGGATTAGTCAGTTCTATTAAAATCGCAATAGGCGCTCGAGTAATGTTGCGGATGAATTTAAAAGTCTCGGAGGGTTTAGTAAATGGAAGTATGGGCTTAATTAAGAAACTGGAATGGAATGGACTTCGAAGAGACCAATTGGAAGAAGGGGAACTTCCGAGACTTATATTTATCGAGTTTGATGATAATTCGATTGGTAGAAGCTTCAAAGATGAAAATGGATGGGTTCCAATACAGCCACAAAGTTTAACTTTTCAGGGACTCAAGGGATATTGCAATATTGAAAGAATAATGTTCCCTATCATTTTAAGTTGGGCTGTTACCGTTCACAAGTTACAGGGAACAACAGTGGAAAAGGCCGTTGTATATTTAGGCAAAAAAACTTTTGCAAAAGGCCAGGCTTATGTGGCTTTGAGTCGAGTGAAAAGTTTACAAGGTATTGCAATTTGTGAATTGGATCAAAGAAAACTATTCAATTGTCCACATGATAAATCAGCATTGGAAGAATTGCAAAGAATAAGAAATCAAAGCGAAGGTTTATCTCAATAATATTTAGTTTACAGTTAGTCATAGTTTCAGGTACGTAGGTATGTCAAAAATTTAACGGATTTTAACAACATCAGCTCACCGTGTTGCCACCATTGCATTGTATGCAGAATCAAATACTGATCAAAACGAGTCCAAACACGACATATCTGCAATTATTTTTTTAAGAGTGTACTAGTGTGCTGAATATCCTGGCCGCAGCATCAGCTCACCGTGTTGCCACCATTGCATTGTATGCAGAATCAAATACTGATCAAAACGAGTCCAAACACGACATATCTGCTATTATTTTTTCAAGGATGTGCTAGTGTTCTGGATATCCTGGCCGCAGCATCAGCTCACCGTGTTGCCACCATTGCATTGTACGCAGAATCAAATACTGAACAAAACGAGTCCAAACACGACATATCTGCTATTATTTTTTTAAGAGTGTGCTAGTGTTCTGGATATCCTGGCTGCAGCATCAGACCAAGAGTTCCATAATCCTGCATAGTTATTAAGCATACATGAGTGTTTCAAGTTTTAGGTCACATGTATGTTTGAAAGTAAAGTAAATACACATTAAGAGTCTAAGAACCCTACCGCAGCTAACAAAAGAGCTGATGACCTTGAAACGGCTGAACCGATTTTGATAAAACGTATCTAAGAACCATCGCCAAAAACCTGCTTGTAAATAAAAAAAAAACGCATCCAAATCGGTTCACCCGTTTGAGAGCTACGGTACCACAGACAGACACACAGACAGACACACAGACACACACACACACACATAGCGGTCAAACTTATAACACCCCTCTTTTTTGCGTCGGGGGTTAATAAACGTCCCCTCTGCTTCTGGGGAACTCCAAACTAGGGAAGGTTAGGCCATACTATACATAAATGGACCAAACCCGCGTTGGTGTAAGTTGTAGGGCTAGTGGCGAACAAGCCGCCTATAAGCCATCTGGCATCTAGTGATAGCAAACGGCAACAGCAGCTTAACGAAGCACGGAAACGGTTGAGAAAAATGCCACTTACAGTCAAATCCATCCAGATAATGACCGTGCTTCAGGTCAATAAACCTCCGTGATCGATCTAACCACGCAAGTGGCCCTGGGTTACGACCGGTTCATGAATGAATTGCTTAACATAGAAAAAAGCAAACAGAACTACTTAAATGATTTAGCCTTTATCGGCAATTTCGATTCTTAGCGAAGATAATAAAACTTGGTTTGGTTGTTGCAAGGGCATTTTCTAAGCCCACCTGGCTAGCTACCACCATCTTATCTAAGTCTTGCCACCAACCATCAATGTTAACAGCATTAACCCGGCGAGGATGTGGTGAAAAAAGTTACGTGCAGATTGTGGAGGGTATATTTGACCCTGTATTTTATTGCAATTTTAATGGCTAAATTCATATTTTTCAACAAAGAATTTAAGTTGACTCTATTGTTCGGCTAATATTGTATGGATTTTGAAAAAAAAGCACATGTGATAGTACAAAATGTTTTTATTACATTAGTTTTAGCAAAGGTTAAAAAATACTGAACTGTATGAAGGCACTGCTAGAGGCTGGATTGTACTGCTTTTGGTAGGGTGATATTTACTCTTTTTGACTTTGCGCATGTGTTCGCAGGCGGCGGCCGACTGAGAAGCGGTGTTGAACGTGTGGGCGGGTCTCTTAGCAACAGCTACTGAGACATCCAACATCCTATGACCGCGGAAAAAAAAACTACACTGGATTAAAAATTGACAGGGTCAAAATGACCCCTCCACATCCTCGCCGGGTTAAAGTGTTCTGGCTTGAAGATAAGATAGCTAGTCCCCATTGCGTTTGGGAATGTTGGTAAGCCCGCATCCATCTTCGGCAAATGATGCTAAGGGTTTACCAATGGTGTATCAAAAAAAGGTACTCGTACTTATTTTATTTATCCATTTAGTACGAATTCTAGAGCGGAGTGGAACAACCTCAAATAATATCTCATTCTGTCACTTCTGTATGTGACCTTTCATTTTCACGTGACTTACTTATATTGCGTAGTTTTCCGTAACAAGATCACCTGCAATATTTGTGTGTCTATAACAGATATCGAGACACACGGCTGTGTGTTCGCCATGTTCGAAAAGAACAAGGCGACACCGGCCGTGGGTTATAATTACACGAACCATTTCGGGCCACTTTCAACCTACCTGTAACTTAAAATCTATTTGACCTCACACTTGCGATTTTGTGTGTCAATACTCAATTATTTATTGCATCCACGAGTTTGTACAGGTGTTAGAAATAATAAAAGTGCTACATGCTAATATAAGACCCCCTCGATCATCTAGATTCTAGAATGTCTATTTTCATAAATAGGTATATATTTTACCATTTCTGAGACATAGACGTCCGAAAATCATCTGACTTAGAAATTTGGCACCGAGGTAGGTAAATGGACGTATACAAAGGAAAAATTCTAAAAACGGCCAAGTGTGAGTCGCACTCGTGCACCAAGGACCCCGTATCACTATTACTCCTCTTAGTATTATGTAGACCACTTCCAGGTAACTTAGAAACTTGAAATTTGGCATCTAAGTAGGTTACTAGACGTATATAAAGGGAATATTCGAAAAGTGGTCAAGTGTGAGTCGCACTCGCGCACCGAGGGCTCCGTATCACTATTACTCATATATAGACCACTTCCAGGTAACTTATAAATTTGAAATTTGGCGTAAAGGTAGGTTATTGGATGTATATAAAGGATAATTTTGAAAAACGGCCAAGTGTGAGTTGTACTCGCGCACTAAGGGTTCCGTATCGCCACTACTCAGCAAAATATGTAGACCACTTCCAGGTAACTTATAAACTTGGAATTTGGCATCAAGGTTGTTTATTGGACGTATAAAAGGGAAAAAATCTAAAAACAGCCAGTGTGAGTCGTATTCGCGCACCAAGGGTTCCGTATCATCACTACTTAGCAAAATAAATAGACCACTTCCACATAATTGTTATGTTCTGTGCTACTAAATGGTGTAACTTGGGAAGTTTAAATAGTCAAGGCACTAAGCAAGCAAAGCTTACTTTTAAAAGTAAATATCAATAGAGGATGAAATTGGATAGTGAAAATTTGCCATGTTACACCATTTAGTAGCACAGAACACAACATTTTTTTTAAACAGAAAACCGTTGTACATTCTCTTTTATTTGGAGAAGTCTTAAATAAATATTTCTATTTGAAGTTCCGTAGCTATGATTAAGGAACCACTATACAACTATACACTATACAACGAGAGCATCGGTGGCGTAATGGCTTGGGCCGCCGTCTCCTGTCCGGGAGGTCGTGGTTTTAACCTGCCACGTACCAATGTGATTTCGAATTTAGATTTCATATGTAGGTACGTTTATCCGACGCTCTTACGGTGAAGGAAAACATCGTGAGGAAACCTGCACACGCCTGCGAAGAAACTCGCAGGTTGTGTGTGAAGTCGACCAACCTGCACTGAGCCCGCGTGGTCGACTAAGGCCCGATCGCCCTAATTCAGGGTAGGCTCGAGCCCCTCGGTGGGGACGTATATGAGCTGATATGAATGAATGAATGAAAAATACAACTTGGTACCTACCCATTTATATCGCTGTAATTTTTTTTTATCGAACTTGGCCCCATTTCACATTTATGTTTTGTTGGGATATTAGGTACACACAGCGCCACATCAAGCTATACAAAACCAGTATACGTGGGCCTCGCGTATGTTGTAACGCACAGGCGTCGCGCGACTTGCGCGTCCAACTTATACTGGTATTGTATAGCTTGATGTGTCGCCGTGTGTACGTATGTCTCTTTTTAAGTGTAGGTACAATAAACAGAGATGATGAACGCTGATGATGATTTGAATTACTTTTAAGGGTTCCGTACACCCAATGGTTGACCAGTGGGACCCACTAATATGCTTCAGCTGTCTGTCCGTCTGCGTCTGTGGTTCTGTCAGCAGACTTAATTTAATATTTAATTAATTTTTAATTTCATAACCCGTAATAGGTAGACAGCTAAAATTTACACAAAGTGTGTATATCGCTTGTGCCGCTATAACAACAAATAAATTTAAAAAAAATACATCTAGTACAATACAATGGTAGGTTCCGCCTTTGTGTGCGATTCGTACACGCATTTGGCGGTTTTATTCATCTGTCAAAAACGATACATTTTGGGGTTACACAAACAGGATTCCGCATTAAAACTTTAACTACTAACAGAACAAGACCTCTCAGTACATACTTAGAGAAAAACTTATTTACACGGTCGTCGGTGTCGCAACGGAGCAACGAATTGGCGTGATTTTTTTTGCACAGAAATAGTTGAGGGAGTCGGCAGAGACATCATAGTCTTGTAATGAGAATTGCCCGATATAGTTTTCATAGGATCTGGAGAAAACTCATTTTTTACGCTCGCTTGCGGCTCGCGCACCGCTCACCCTTAAAGACAGTCATGAAAGCCACGTGGGCGAAATCACAAGCAAAATCTAGTACTTTAATAAAATTTCTGTACTTCGAGAAGGTGACTTAAATTTTCTCAGAATTTTCTAAGTAGGTTAATACGAATTTTGACTACGTGTGACTCTTTACCCTTCAATATGATGCAAACAAGATATCTACCCATGCAAAATTTATTTGCTCAGGGTATATCGTATTATCCTTCTACCGATTTTGGTTGAAGGTCACATCAGATATCTGCGTTATAATTAGCCTAAAGCTCTGCTTTAGCATAATTATGTAACAGAACCCAAGCCTCGTCATTACGAGTATTGCAATTGAAATTATTTTAACGAACAGGAATACACAATTGGCATTTTTCAAAAAACTAAGGTACGTATAACATTTTTTTTTTAATCGCTGGCTATTTTTTTAAATGTTAAAAAGTGATGACGTCACGCCTCAAATACTATGAAAGAAAAGTTTTTTTTTTATTTAAATGCTTTATAAAAAAACTGAACAATGCCTTTTTTCAACTAAGGGGAATAAAAAAATTTTGGGTTTTTAAAAAATATGCAAACGAAGAACAAATTTTACTGACATGCTTATATCAAAAGTAAAGGTGCAACGATTCGGCTACATATTATTATTAGATTAATCGTAATGATGTAATCCTCTGCTGTCGTAACTTTATTATTATTTTATTTATTTATTTTAGGAAAACTAAATTTAAGATGGTATATAAAACATATAAATAAAAATGGTGCTTTGAATGAGTTTATAGATGACTCGGTCATTACTATTACAATAATTCGTCGTTATCAGTCCTTATAAACCGGCTGATTAAATAATTAGTCGTCATCGTGTTGACCGAATCGTAGCACATAGGACCGCCACCCATTTAAAACACCCAGCAAACCTTCGGGATCCGAGGGGGATGTGGGAGTATCAGGGCGGGGAAAGCACGCGGGGCCCGTACCCCTAACGGGGGCATAGCCCCCGCCACCCATTTAAAACCCCCAACAAACAACAGAAGGAATATTTTTTTTTGCGATTTCAGCAAAGACGTAAAACAAAAGTTGTTCAGTACGATAATGAGGAATCCCAGTTTTATCGGGACCTACACCAATATTGTTACATCCTGTATATTAGTACTAACCGAAGGCTTACGAATTGTGGATAAAATATCCTATCCTATCCTACTATAATAATATTATAAACGCGAAAGTTTGTAAGAATGTATGTATGTATGTTTGTTACTCTTTCACGCAAAAACTACTAAACGGATCTTGCTGAAATTTGGTAGCTAGACAGATTAGAACCTGTATTAACACATAGGCTTCTTTTTCCACGCTCGCGCACTGCTCACGCTCGAAAGGTCATAGAAACGTTGTCCACGCGGGTGAAGCCGCGGTTAACAGCTAGTAAATAATATTTTATAATTTACTTTACAACGATTAATTTTACATTACATTGTGAATAGCCCCAATAGTCATTTTAAAACAAATACATAATATGTTTATATATTTTATAACATTGCATATTAAGTAGGTACTTACGCATCAACGATATGAATAGTGGATGGCATTTAGACTACTGGTTCTTTATTGCCAGAGTATTAGTTTGGAGATATAAATTGAAATTAGAACACTTATCTACGAATGGTTAAAATAAAATAAAAAAATATGTAAAGAAGAAGGCTGCTGTTACATCTCTATATAAAAATGATTCCTTATTTCCCTTGGTTACGGCATCACGCGTGAACGGCTGGACCGATTTCGCTATTTCTTTTTTTGTCGAGTTCGTTATTGTCAAGAGAAGAATCTTAAGTAGGGTAGGGTAGTATAGTTTAGTGTAGTGTAGTGTAGGGTAGGGTAGGGTAGTGTAGTGTAGTGTAGTGTAGGGGTAGGGTAGGGTAGGGTAGGGAAGGGTATGGTAGGGTAGTGTAGTGTAGTGTTGTGAAGTGTAGGGTAGTGTATTGTAGGGTAGGGTAGGGTAGGGTAGTGTAGTGTAGGGTAGAATAGGGTAGTATAGTGTAGTGTAAGGTGTAACGTAGTTCGCCGGGACAGCTAGTTGCTTAATAATTTACGAAAAACCAAAAAAACTTTTAGGTACAAACTTTCATTGGACAAGAGTTTTTATGCCCAAAAAATGCCAAATGCTCGGTGTGCCAAATCCTTAATAATATTAGATATGTGAAAATATGTCTGTTTGTTTGTATGTTATACCTTCACGCTTCAACACCTCAACCAATCTTGACCAAATTTGGAGATAGCCTGTGTCATGGGAAAGTACTTTTGAGGTTTTAGAATCGATAGCATTGCTGACACCGACCTCAAAAAAAATTATATATATTATATATAATTTAGGCCCCTGATTAAATTTGTACCCACCTTTGATTCCGTTATTGTTGGTTAATGTTGTGTATTTAAGTATAATAATATTATTTCATACTTTTGAGTGAATTTCATTTTGAAGTCGGTTTTTAGTTTTTTTATCTTACTGTGCTATTATAATATTTAAGTCGTCACTCGAGAAATGTACTGCCCCAACAGCCATCTGTTCTACGAGCTATGTATGTGCCCACCCACACTTATAATGTGTACATCGAAATCATCAAACGATTTCTTATATCGTGTAGGTACATCAGTGGAGGCGGACAGATGTCAAACACAAAGGATTTCCCAGCTTCCGTGTGATTGTACTTTATCTTTCTGCGCCATTGTAATATTTAAATCATCTAGATCCGGGAAACGACCGCCTATTTCAACAATTACACAAGTGTAGTGTTTGATGAGATCATCATAAAAAATTGCGAGTCGGATTTACGCAGGAAGGATTCTGTACCATTAACGCGTGCCGTGGAGTGGGCCGCGCACCGCGTACCTATTTTTACCGACTTCAAAAAGAAGGAGGTACTAAGTTAGACTGTATTTTTTTTTGATGTATGTTCACCGATTTTTCCGTCAATTGTGGACCGATTTTCAAAATTCTTTTTATATTCGAAAGAGTATACTCCCGAGGGGGTCCCATTGTCACCAAGTCAGGATCTGATGATGGGATCCCAGGGAAATCGAGAGAAACTCTCAAATTATTCATTACGTAGGCACTTAGTACGAGATTCATATGTTTTCTAAAGCTATTAAAATACTTGCGTCTGTTAGTCATCATCACATGTTGATAAGCTGATGAAGGAAGGTTATCGGTTAGGAGTTGGAGGAAAATTCTTTCAATATTATACATAGATATATACGTAGGTATGCATAGACCGATAGGTTGTATTCTTTCAGGTTATTCAGATGAGCTGATGATGATGGAAGCCACAGGACTATGTATCTGTCAATGAAACACATGTTTTATGATTTGATAATTCCTATTGGTGAGTAGGTGTTTAACGTTGTTAGATAGATAACATTATCACTAAAAATAAATAAAATAAAAATAAAAGTTTTAAAATACAAAAAACCGACTTCAAAATGAAACTAACTCAAAAGTATGAAATTATATTATTATACTTAAATACACAACATTAACCAACAATAACGAAATCAAAGGTGGGTACGAATTAAATAAGAGGCTTAATTTTTTTTTGAGGTCGGTAGCAGCACACAGTTACTTACGTATCAAATGTTTTAGATTCGATGGTTTGCTGACACCGACTGAAAACTTTTATTTTTATTAAGCGATTACAAAGAGCTGCTTCTGTTAATGGTCATTAAGTTACGAGTATATATCGCGATTTTCTCGATGGCTACTGAATGGATTGTAACAAAATATTTTTATGTAAAATTCATTACGCAAGGAATATTATTTTTTTAATCGATAAACTTAAATTTCGTTGGGCTGGGCACATAGCACGTAGAACAGATGGCCGTTGGGGCAGAAAAGTTCTAGAGTGGCAACCGCGCAGTGGCAAGCAGTCGGTGGATCTGGTGAAGGTCGCGGGAAGCCGCTGGAAGCGGGCAGCGCAAGACCGGTCGTTGTGGAAATCCTTGGAAGAGGCCCCCAAGTATGCCCCCCTATATACGCAAAATACTCAATGATTTCGATTAAAGTCCATAAGAATGAGTAAAATTATTTTTTTTCTATTGGCGGTGCTAATGTGCTAACTAATCGAACCGCCATAATCAGCTGATCGATTTGTATGAATACCATTCTTTTAACCGACTTCAAAAAAAGGAGGAGGTTTCTCAATTCGACCGTATTTTGTATGTGTGTTCGCGGATAACTTCGTCATTTATGAACCGATTTTGATGATTCTTTTTTTGTTGGAAAGGAGATATCCCAAGGGAGGTACCATAAAGAAATCAGGATCTGATGATGAAATCCCAGAGAAAATGAAGAGAAACCTTAGTTTCCTATTTGAAGTCGGTTTTTTTTGTTTAATCTGAATGGGAGTTTTTTAATAACTATGGTTTATTCAGTTGCACGAGTAGTACCCCTTGCAAGATATTTTTAAAGCATCCTGTATTATTATTTATAATGGTTCCACCATGTAGATTACGGGTATCACAAAATAGCGGCGCGCGGTACCTTTTTTAGGTTTCCGAAGCCAAAAAGGAACCCTTATAGTTTCGCCATGTTTGTCTGTCCGTCTGTGCTTCTGTCCGCGGCTTAGCTCAGAGACTATTATTACGCCGACAAAATGGTATACAGTAAAATCTTTAAAAAAATATTTTTAGGGTACCCCACTAGTAGGACATAATATAATAAAATCAATTCAAAATGAAGGCTTTCACGGTTAAGTAGGCTTTCTTAGTTCAGGAGTAACAGTCCAATGAAAAAATAAATTTTTATCTTAAGATCATTAAGACGCGGAGTTGGATTTGTAAAAAGTTTATATATTTTCCATAAAAAAAATGTTATAATTATTACCAACTGCGATTATGTTTTTTTTTTATTAAAAATTTGAGTGCGTTTGGCTGCACCTCACTTGATGGTAAGCGCCGATGCAGCCGAGGATGTGACAAGCAAGCTCAAATAGCGTTTTTTAAATAAACATTTATTTTTTGAAAAGAGTACGGAACCCTACTTGGCGTGAGTAAGACTCGCACTTGGCTGCTTTTTTAATAGCTGACAGTGTTTCTACTTGGTGTACCCTTATATAAATAGCGGCGCGCGCAGTTGGCGCCATTTTGTACGGAACCCAAAAAAGTTAGGTTGAACTAGATATACTATTTTAGGGTTCCTTACCAGGTAATGGGATCCTATTACTAAGCCTAAGCTGTCCGTCCGTCTGTTAGTCAGTCTGTTTAAAAGGCTGTTTGTATTAAACCCTAATAAGGTGGCCGGCTGAAAATTTCACAGAATAACAAATACGTGTTATGTATATTATAATTATATTATAGCGGATTCTTTATAACTATAAAAACTTTGTAGTCGTTTTTAAGAGCATTATGCAGTCTGAGAAAGATTAGATTAGATTAGATTGTATTAAATTAGACTAGATTTGATTAGATTGGATTATATTACATTAGGTTAGATTAGATTAGAGTAGATTAGATTAGATTATTTATTTCATGTCACCAATTACATATTTATTAAAATTTAAAAATGTCAAAGTGTAACATGTTACCTATCATAAAATCAATGTCACACTAAAAATAAGATGTAAGTATAAACATAGTAAAATAAGAAAAATAATAAAATAAAACAGGATGTCAAAATAAAATAATAAATCCATCATAATTCATAATGATGATTAAAATTTCTTTTGTAGAAATTCGTCAACATTGTTGCATTCATTATCCAACAAAAGACATTCCTTAGATCGGCAGGAAGGTGCTCGTAAGTAGGTGGATCCGATAACGCGCGGGTTTTCCGTGGCGAGTTCAGTTCGCCGCGGCACAGCCACGAGCCGGCCCACGCTGTGCAGTGCGTGCCCGCCGCCCGCTGCCCGTGCGACACTCGAACGTGGACAAGTTCCTCCGCAGTCCGCACATATGTTATTACTTCATACAAGTACAGAGTCATTATTTTATAGTGGGCAAAGATGGTGCGGCACGTTTCCTTCGGTTTGGTTCCAGATAGGACTCGGAGTGCTCGCTTCTGCAGAACGAATTTCCCCACAGCATGATTCCATATTACGCGGGAAACCGCTGGATGCGCGCTCGCAGAATCGGCTAAATTCCATCAGACTTGTAGATACAATTGACTCCATAATTTTTGATAATGTTGGAACGATAGTAATGGGCCTATGACTATCAAACTGGGTCATGTCTCCTTTTCCTTTGTATACTGGACACACTCGAGTATTTTTTAGAGCATGGAGAGAGACTCCACTGGAAAAAAAACTGTGTTAATTAACTTTACTAGTATATCAGCAATAATAGGTCATACAGATAAAATAATGTTAACGGATATGTCATAGATATCAAGAATATTCGCAGTGTGCAACATGTTTTTTACTACTTTATTTATTGTCTCTGGTATAGCCGGTTCGGATTTTTGAAATTAGTGGACTGTATTTTGCGGAGCGGGATGATATATCGCGGATGAAATATTGCGGCTATGTGTGTTCAGTAAGGAGTTAAAGATAAGGAGAAAAAGGAGAGGAACTCACCATGCACGAAGTAAAAGCGGCACGTGGTTAGCCAGCGCTGGCTCAAATTCTCCTCTTCCAGCTGCAACTCCTTGCGGCAGGTACTTTGATTCGCACTTCAGATTTCACTGACACACACGCGGATAATTATATGGTCTTTTACAGCGGTTGGATATTAAAATTATTTTTATTAGCGGAGCGACACGCGTTCATTTGCAATGTCATATCGGAAGACATCTTGTTCTTGTTTAGTTCTTGGTTTCGACACCACCAGGCACGGCGTCGATGTATGCTTTCTCACTCGAGGCGCCATATTCGATGCGTGAGTGGGAAAGGGAGAGGAATATTACAGGATATGGAAGGTTGAACACACACAACATAACGCGCGAGTTTTTAAAATATGATTACGGCGTAAACAGTCTCTTTTGTAACAGTAAGGAGGCTGAAATCAGGCGGGTCTAAATCGCCTGAACTTTGTGTCAAATATTTGATGGCCATTTCTTTGTCACCTAACAATGGTAACGTTGATGTGAGGGTAAGAAAGTGATTGTTGAACCGGTCAGGTATTTCACTACTTTGAACACTTACGCCATTATCTACGCAAACATTTTGAGAGTGATTTTTGATAGAAATCTCATTACTATGCGCCACACCTCTTTGGTACGATTTTTTACCTGATTTAGCTTACCGTCCATAAATTCGCGACGATCCCGCAGACTAGTCAACATAATCAGCTTCCAGTAAAACTGAAAAAACACGTTTATTGTTTTGACATCTGGCTACTGATATTTCATTTCGCAAAACCTGTCGAATTTGTAAATATAGCTAGGTAACTAACTCGTCGCTAAGCCACGGAGTACTATCGTTCTTTTTTATTAGGAGTTTTTTAATAGGTTTTAGTGGGTAGGCACAGATCAGCTGTGAGTCCCACATAACCGTGAGGATTCACTGTCTCCCTCCCTCTGAGGCTACCCTTGCTGGGTGCAAAAAAAAGATACATAGATAATAAATATAATAAATAAATAAATATTCTCAGACAAATCACACATTAGTAGGATTCCCTGTGTTATGGGTTACCAGAGACTGATATACATACTTATATACGTTTAAATACAAACATATATAGATATTTAACACCCAGACACAGAGCAAACATATCTGCTCATCACACAAATGCTTGCCCTGGGTGGGGATCGAACCCACAACCCTCGGATCAGTAGTCAAGGGCACTAACCACTGAGCCACCGAGTCAGTCAATACATATCCTCTTTTTTGTGACTTTTAGGTATTATATAAAATCTTATGAAAATGATAGAACTTCTTTTCTGCTTGCAGTTTACTGTTTTCCAAAAGTACTGTAACATGAATTTACCTTTAGGGTACGTATCTAGTATTATAATACCAGAGGGCTTCGTCCCATCAAACTGAACAAGTTTCCCCAAGAAACACATCGTCAATTCTCAAAAAAAAAATGGCCTCTCCTTACAAAATTGGTCAACTATCTGATCGATTTGTGTGAAAAGTACAATATTTCTTTTTTATGATTTCGGCAGTTGTGGAACAAAAGTTGTTCAGTTTCATGAGTACAAGCCCTACTGGAAAGGGCGCTGTCGATCAATATATAAATGTATAAATCTAACGAGTTTGCATACAGGGTGAAACAAAATTGGTGTAGGATCCGTTAACTGAGGGTTATTCTCATCACACTGAACAATTTTCCCCAAGTAACGCGTAGTCAATTCCCAAAAAAAAAACATTTGGACCCTTCGTACAAAAATGTACAAAATTAGTCAGTCAGCTGATCGATTTGTATGAAAAGATATTTTTTTTGCGATTTCAACAAAGTCGTAGAACAAAAAATGTTCAGTGAAATGAGTAGAAGGCCCAGTTAACGGGACCTACGCCAATTTTGTTACCCTTTGTATAAACCTAGAAACTTTTTTTCTACGTTCATAAGTTTTTATTACTTAGTAAAATGTTGATGACAAGTCCTAATATTAAGGAAAATACACAATTGACTGTATTCCCAACCTATAACTGGAAATATAAAAAGTAAAGAAAGAAACAGGGCTACCCAACTATAGGCATTTCTTCATCATATCAGCTCATACACGTCCCCATCGAGGGGCTCGAGCCTACCCTGAATTAGGGCGATCGGGCCTTAGTCGAACACGCGGGCCCAGTGCGGGTTGGTCGACTTCACACACAACCTTCGAGTTATAGGCATTTACTTCTTTATTTTTTTTACCTCAAAAATGAAAAAATATTTAGATGATTTGAACACAACAGCACTACCCATACAGCCAAATCAAGTAGCGGTTTCGACATAAGTCGACACTTATTGTGTCGTAACGGAACTTTTTTGTAACATTGTTCCGTAGCATTACGTTGTCGTGTCGACCTGTGTTTCGAAGCCGTTTCGAAAAGTGGGGAATAATCGTAACAGTAACTTCCAGTCACACTGCGCTGTTCCCGTGTCGACACATGGCGACTTATTTGTGTACAATTCTACCGTGCATTCAATCTTTCAGTCATTCGTTTCGTTCTCGTTCCGTTTATTGTACTTGATATTTTTGTTAGTAATTCGTATTATTTCTTTTTGTGTATGTGACATTAAATCTTCGACGCCATCATAAAAAATGTGAGTACCTATATGGTAGTTATTATTTATTCGTTGATCGAAAATACTCTGCGAAGTTCAATTCATCGTGCAGTTTGATGTAACTTGAACAAATTCACCGATGCGCCCTTATAACTTTAAAAAATAAATAAAATGTGGTCTGTTATTTTTATTGTTTTTCATACAAAGATCTACGAAAAAAAGTATTTTCGAACAATGCGGAAGGTTTTGTTGATGCAATTTTCAAATTAATAATATAAGCTAATTCTAGAAAACTAATATAGTAAGTAATTATGTAAAATTAAGTGAAAAATATTAAACTTGTGAAAAAAGTACTTGGGAGATTAAACTCAACACAACGTTTCGTAACTGTGTTTACAAGTGTCGGCATGTGTTGAAATTAGTTACATTGGGACTGTTTTTTCAAAATGGAATTTTGTTATACTTATGTTTGCAGTGGTTCTCAACATGCCGTACAAATTGTAGAAATGGGCCCAATGATGAAGTTTCGGCGACGCCAGAAGAGTGGGTGGTAGAAACAAATATATACTGGCCTCGTGAAAAAAGTGAGATTGAATCACCTAGAAGCAACGAAAACAGCGTACCAGACAAATCCTAGAAAAAAATGAAGACTGAAATTCATTTAAGTGGTATTTGTTCATTCGAAGAAGCACCCGTTTAGAATACCTACTAATATTCTAAATTTTATTTCTTTTATTAAATTACAGATAATTTCACAAATACACAGAATCAACCTTCGCTTTCTAAAGTTACAATTCTTCTGAAATAAAAGTACTAAACAAAGTAATATATATAAAAAATGTGACGTCAGTTCTTTATTTGATAACTTAGGTAATTAAAACTTTCACCATACGTAGTAAGAAGTCCTACCGAAAATCATTTAAATTGTATCTTGATTATTTTCTAAAGAGTACTTGATGAAAAATCAAAAATAACTGGTATTTTGATTACTTAATTAACATTTGAAAACATATTGGAATACAAACTGAAAACATCGTTATTGATAAATTTGATAATAAATGTATGTAGAATTGTATGTTGATTATTTTCCAATGGGCACTTGCTGCAAAATCAAAAAGAATGATTGTACTTTGATTATGTTAGTAATATTTAAAAATGTAGTGAGCTAAATGCAAAAATTGTTAGTGATAATAAATGTAGGAGTACTTAAGTATTATTTGTAAAAAAAAGTTTTTGATTGTTTAAACAATTTAACTATAAGTACAAGTTAAAGCGATACTCCTTCTTTCTTGTACATGTATTGTTCTTGATTGATTAATTGTTCTTAAATAAATTACTTGTTTTATTGACTTTGGTACTTTTATTCAATTAAATCGGCATTTTATTTAATTTCTGAAACAGTGGTGAAATGTAACAGGCGATGTATCGAAGATTAATTCAAAATAGTGGCACGTGATTGGCTGAAATGAGTTTGACATGAGATAAACACAGTCTATTACATTTGATCGCTTTTCCAGAAACCAGTACTTACACAAAAAAAATTCGAGCGAGACCTACAGTACTCGCATATGATGTGTAACATGTGACAAAATACTTTAGGTTAGTTAGATTTGATGAAGATATTGTACCTGGGTGGCGGATCTGACAGTAACGAAAAAAATCGACCAAGTGCGAGTCGGACTCCCGTAAAGTAGAATTCCGCGCTTTCGCGACTTCCTGTTACACATTTCCGTCCCATGTTACACATTTCCGTCCCATTTCACGAAATCACTCACCACAAATTGCAGGAAAGCGAGAGCAAAGATGTTACACATCAAAAAAATATTTTATGGAAATTTGTGTCCATTTATCAATGAAAAATCTTTACTTGTTTGTTTATTTACTGAACTCGATCTCATCTTTATACTTTTCTGTAAAAGCTCGATGATAGACGAAAACGCTTTAGTTGTTTATCGCTCATTGTTATGACAGAACAGTAATTTTCTTAAACACAGAATCACTGATTACATTTATGTTGAGGACCATTTGCTTTTTCTGTTTGTTCAAATCCAACGCTTTATTGTCGTGACAGTTACTACACTTGTGTTACTGTAAAATTTATTGCAACTTAGTTTCGACAATGTGTCAACAAATTGATTGTAATATTTACACATAAATTCAAAGTAAACACAACGGGTCGAGAATGAATTTAGAAACATTTATGTCGAAACTTGTCAAAACAGGAACAACACATAGTTACTGTAACATTTTTCGGTGCAAAGTGTTGACACCGTTACTACCCGATTCAACCAAAATCCACACAGTTACAATGTTTAGTAACAGTTACGACACTGTTACTAAGCTGCGACTTTTTGAAAATTTTGCGAACGAAAATGGTTGTATGGGTAAGTAAACCTACTTTGTGTTTGATAACAGCCAATTCGCGTTTTTAAAGGAACTAAAGAGATTATAAATGTTTTGTCAGCTATATAAAGTTCTCGAGTGGCGACAGCGCACCGGAAAACGTAGCGTAGGCAGGCCTCCCACGCGGTGAACCGATGACCTGGTGAAGGTCGCGGGAAGCCGATGGATGCGGGCAGCGCAGGACCGGTCGTCGTGGAAATCCTTGGGGGAGGCCTTTGTCCAGCAGTGGACGATTTGTGGCTGATATGATGATGTCAGCTATACACCTATTAACGAAAAAAAAGGTAAAAAGGAGGGTAGGAAATGTTCAAGTTAAAGCTATTTTTACACGACTGCAAAGGAAGGGTATTGTTTTTCGCGCGTATCTTGTATGTAATGTTTTTTATTAACTCATATCTCTAGAACCGCTGAACGGATTTGCATAATTGAGGAATCGTTAGGTTCATCTTAGCAGCCCAAGTGTTCTTAGATCGGTGACGTTAAAAAAAAACGGGTGGGGCTGTGTCGGGGCACACGGCCGTTGGTTTTAACGTGAATACGTCTCGTAACGGGTAATATGTAGTTTCTATATAAAATATTATTATTATTAATATTATTATCTGCGTAATTTCAACCGTCCCAGCTGCAGATGTACTGGCACCGTCGTTGATCCGCTCGGCCGCATTCATTACTTTACGTTGCCGGCACTGCTTGACTCGATCATATGGTGTTTTATTGGTACCATGCTATTGCTGTTGAGATGCCCTTTCCAACCGTATACGATCTCTGTATTTCGATTTGGCTTTTCGACGCGTATAGGCCGACATTATATATTTTTTGATATTATTTTTTTATTTAAACACCTTATTATAATCACAGTTACAATTTTACACTAATGTTTTATATATAATCGATATATTTTGACGAGAGCTGACGATTGAAACTTGAATGAACGTCGTAGCTTCACCGAGTCGAAAGTTATACTAAATGGAAATCTCGATACGCAGCAAAATGACCTTCAAAATGGCGGGGCTGCCCCCTCCCCCGCGCGCGATGTGTTACAGTTCTTACTTAGCGTAATAAATTTTTTGATTCTTTAGCTATCAAGTGGTGTAAACGAAATTTGGATGGAGATGATAGATATGTAGCTACAACACTAAACTGTATCCCCCGATTTTGTTATCATTCGTTTTTTTGGATTGCATCCCTATGGAGGTAATTTTAAAGACGTATTCACGTCAAAAAACATGGTGGCTGTGCGACGCCATTAGACTTAGTCAAAAAATTTTTTTTTTACGAATACCACAAAATGGATATCAAATTAAAGGCTCAACACAGGAATTTCAAAAAGGTATATCATGATTATCATTAACGTAATGCTGATGTAAATAATACAATGAGAAAATTAAAAAATAAAGACTTTGCTCTTTCACTTTCTGAAACCGGTGGGGTGCCAATGTGACACGACCGGGAAAGCGAAAAATGGACCTAATATTTACATGCCCTTTAGCCAGACAAGAAACAATAACGCAAATGTAATTACATGTTGTTGCCCCTCGCCGGAATCGAACCGAACTCCTTAACCATGCGAGCAACTGATTTTAATGCAGTATTCATTGTTATTTATATTTAGAGCATTTATTGCAAAGTGCGAAGCCGGGGCCGGTCACAATTAAATAATAATAAGTACAAATTTAGACCGGGCAGTCACCTATTTGCTAAAGGTCAGGCTTACATTGCTTTCAGCAGAGTGAGATCTCTCTCCCGGCTTACTATTAGTTCTCTTGACCCTTAAAAATACTTAATCAACCACATGAAGTAAACTCTTTAAATGAATTAACCGATTACGTAATTTGTCTAACTAAAAAGACAAATAAAATAAAAATTAACTCGTAATTGTTGTATCCCTAGAAAAAGTGATTGATTTCGTACTTACAAATATGCACCTAGATAGTTCGATAGCTGCTTGGTGTTACATCTTGTCCGTCCATAGGTATTGTTTTAAAAAGTTTTACTGTTCTTTTTATAATTTTTTAGAGTTCCATACCAGGTAACGGGGACCCTATTACCAAGCCTACGCTGTCCGTCTGTTTCTCCGACTTTTAGAAGGTTTTATCTGAAATTTTCACAGAATATTTGTTAGTACGGAGGATTTACCAACAAATAATAAAAAGTGATAAACAGTCGGGTAATAAAGGGGGTTCCAAGGAACGTGATTTTACCCGACTGCGCCAGAAAAAGGCTAATGTTTTGCGAGTGTATATATGTATATATATTTAGGTGTAGTTAGATTCGTATTGATCGCGTGATTGGGTGTGAAATCAACGCCGAGGAGTTTCAGGTGGTCAGATACCTGAATTGGTTCATTCCGGAGAGTTGGAGTCAAGGTGAATGGACTCCTTCTGGCGGAAAAAAGACACGCCTGTGTCTTAGAGGTTAGAATCACCCCATTCGGATTTCGGACACAGCCTGAAGTGATAGGTTTAACTGCATGAAGTGATGCTAAAGTTATTTACTAACTAATACTGAACACACCATAGATGTTAAGGAAAACATTTTTAAATTTCTTTTCGGAAAAATGTCAGGAACCTACATATACTAGGTACTAGCATGTTTAGCATGTGATGATAATGACAATGATCGAATCAGCCAAAAGAAGTCCACTGCTGGACATAGGCCTCCCCGAATCGGGGGTTTTGCCGTAATCGCCACGCTTGGCGGGCGGGTTGGCGATCGCAGTACGCGAAGTCGTGGCGCAGTACCCGGAAAGTATGATGCTGTCCTTCTTCTGGTTTAGACCCTCAGTCGTCTCTTACGACACCCACGGGAAGAGATGGGATGGCCCTGTTCAAAGCCGGGAGTCATACGGTTAGGTACATACAAAAAACCTTTTTTCCATTCTTTATTAAGCTAAAAAATCGGCCAAGTGCGAGTCGGACTAGCAATCCAAGGATTCCGTACCATCACACCTCTCCACACAACTACATAGTATAATTACAATGATACCTATTCCACATTACAAACAAAAAACATCAACGCGAGCGACAAAAGTATGCTTTTTTTGTCATTCAGTCCGGATTCCTTAGCAGGAGTACGACTCACACTTGACCGATTTTTATTATTTGTTGTTTTAATATTTCAGTAGGTATAACTACTATAATCATGCCAAGTTTTATGCATTGTGTTACCGTTTTTACGATATCAAAAATACTTTTACCTAAACACGTTTTTTCTACGGAGACCCCCATTATCTTTTCACGTTTTCTAATTTTTGGTATTTGTGGTTATGGCGGCAACAGAAATACACTTTCTTAGAAAATTTCAACTGTCTACCTATTACGGTTCATCTAAATATATAACTCAAAGGTGACTGACTGACATAGTGATCTATCAACGCACAGCCCAAACCACTAGACGGATCGGGCTGAAATTTGGAATGCAGGTAGATGTTAGGACGTAGGCATCCGCTAAGAAAGTATTTTGGGAAATTCCCACGGGAACCGCAAAAATCGGGATCTGCGCGGGCGAAGCTGCGGGCATCTACTAGTGAAATATAAAGTCCGCTAAAAGACGGACAGACAGCGGAGGCTTAGTAATAGCAAAGTATATACAGGGCATCCCACGGCTATGCCACATGGAGGGAAAGTAGGTACCTTGAATATTGTAGATGGAACATTTTACTGAAAAAAGACATTATTTTAATAAAAAAACAATTTGAACTGCTTTCATAGATTTTTTTATAATTACATGGTTATGACGTCGGTGGCGTAATGGCTAGGGCCGCCGCCTCCTGTCCGGGAGGTCGTGGTTCGAACCTGCCACGTACCAATATGTGATTTCGAATTAAGATTTCATATTATGTAATACATAAATTACATACATTATTTATTTCTTTATAATCAGCCAGCAGAAACAATCAAAATAGTGCGATTTTGTTTCAATAGAATGGGAGTCATTTTGAGCATTTTATAATTAAACTGATTAATTTTGAATTAAAATGTTAAAATTTATGGTCTTCCTTTTATTTCTGACACTATGATATTTAGCAAAAAATAATCCTTATGATGAAGCCTGTCGATCGGTATGATAAAGCTACAGGATATATTTTTTTCTTGTGTAATGGGTTCTATTCCCTGTTCAACCATGTAATTATTAAAAAATCTATGAATGCAGTTTCAAATAAATAAATAAATAAATATTCTTTATTGCATACCAAAAAACTTTACAGAAACTTAATTTAAAAATGTACAGTGCAAAGGCGGCCTTATCGCTTTTAGCGATTTCTTCCAGGCAACCTTAAGGTAACCGGTAGGTAATTGTTATTTAAATTTAAATAATGTCTTCTTTCAGTAAAATGATCCATCTACAATATTCAAGGTACTTTCCCTGCATGTGGCATAGCCGTGGGACGCCCTGTATACTCATATTAGTACTAACATACAGTATGGACACTCCCTGCCGCTCTCTAGATTGTGACCTCACCCCCTCGTCACCCAGATTGATACAGATTGTATGCATAGTTTAGTTCTCGAACGTAAAGGATTTTGCTGTAATTTTGTTTGCTTCGTCATTTGTTTTTAGAAATGTCATTTCACGACCGTTGTATGCAGTGTCCGGGATATGTGGTGATAGGGTCCCGTTAGTCACCCGTTTGGGGGTAGGGAACCCTAAAAAACAAAGTATAAGTCGATGATATTTTGACTAAGCCTTCGTTGTTTCCTGTTCAGACCAGTACGGTACGACATTCAGAAAAACAAGTAGCTAGGTAGGTAGGTACTTAAGTTTTTCAATTGTCCTGCCTAATTGTTTCAAACAGTGACACATCTGTAAAAGATCAAGGCTGAAATTCAAGTATAAATAGTGTTATGATCCCAAAGTAAGCATGATTCGGTCTTAGTGCTGCATTGCAATAACCAACATGTTTGCCAAAATTGTAAGTACCTAACCACAGTTGTAATTTTAGTAACAATCTTTTTTTAAAAACTTATGAGATTAAAATAATAAATACGCCAAACTTAATAGGCTGCCCCATTTTAAAACACAGTAACTGCAAAATTTTTACCTGATTTTTTTTGTGGTATTATTGCATTTTCTATTACTTTTAGGACCTAACTTAGTTTCAATTACTTTTTCTTCCAAATATTTTTATTGCAGTATTTTCTGTTAATAAATAAAAAAAATTATCAATTTAGCGCGCATTTTTTTTAATAAGGAAAATTTTAAAAAATCTGAGTATTGTCGTTTTGAAATTGGGCAGCCGTATTAGGGAGCTTTAACCGGCCAGTTGGTCTCGCGCTCCCAGGGTTCCGTACCACCACACCTCTCCACAGAACTATGACAATGATAGAATTCAAATTACAAGCAAAAAAACATTAACTTTAGCGACTCAAAAATGATATATTTTTTTATTCATTTCGGTATCCTTTACTACATTAAGTTTTACGCTTGTATATATAACCGTTTTAATATAACAAAGCCATTAAAAACACTTTTGTTGTATAGGAGCACTCTTTATTTTTTTAGATTTGGTGTTATAATTTAGGATAATTACTTTATCCACCAAAAAGCGTCGGTGGCTCAACCGGTAACGACTCGGTCCATCTAACCAGAGGTACCGGGTTCAAATCTGGACGGCCAATGTACCAATGAGTTTTTCAAAAACTTACGTACATATACTTACCGATTGCTTTAACGGTGAAGGAAAACATCGTGAGGAAACCTGCACACGCCTGCGAAGAAACTCGAAGGTTGTGTGTGAAGTCGACCAACCCGCACTGGGCCCGCGTGGTCGACTAAGGCCTAATCACCCTGATTCAGGGTAGGCTCGAGCCCCTCGGTGGGGACGTATATGAGCTGATATAATAATAATAATAATAACTTTATCCACACGTTCTCGTCCATCAAAGCCTCTTTTGCTGGCCGCTGCTACTACCAATAGTACATTACTATGTACCTTAAGTGAATTATTTTAATTGTGTACTCATTTAAGAATTCTCTTTCAGTTCACTTTCTTCGCCTTAGTGGCTGTCGCTTTTGCTGCGGCGAAACCTGAACCTACACCTCAGGTCTACTACACCCCGGGTGTGGACGTGGCTTACTCCGGAGTAGTCCCTGCCTACACCGGGTACCCTGCCTACTCCGCCCCTCTGGCGTACTCTGCCTACCCTGGCGCGTACTACTATCGCTGATCAAGATGAAACACCAATGTGACTGACGTCTGGCATGGCACTGGATACGATTATAAATAGCTTTTCTTGCATAAATAAAACGTAAAAAATATTAATGTCCGTCTTTTTATTGCATTGTTTTAGTTATAAATAACTAGTACCTATTTTTTTAATCCATAATTGGTAAACCCTTGGCATCATCTCACCTGATGGTAAGTAACAATGATGCCGAAGATGAAAGCGGGCTTACATTCCAGAAGCAATCCGCCCGTGCCAAAGAGCACCACTGTGCTTGGTAATAACTTATAAATATAATAATCGCAAAATTGAAGAAGTTGATAAGTTTTCGTTCTTAGGACTTATCATAGACTCGACCTTGTCGTGGAAACACCATGTTAAGGTGGTCGTGGATAGACTTAGACAGTTTTCTTAAGCACTGCGTGAACTTAGAAACTGTACCAACGAAAATGAGTACTTACTGCTTACCACAGCCACGCTGCGGCTTGGTTAATATAAGGAATCGTACTATGGGGCAACTCAACTGATAATATGCAAACTGTCTTGGTTCTTCAAAAACGTTACATTAGAATCGTAACATTCACTCCACGAAGAGAGACTTGTCGAATGCTTTTTGTAAAATTTCAAATTTTGACGGTTACTTGCGAATATACTTAGAATTGTGTCGGTTTGTCCAAAATCAATCGCAGTATTTCCAACGAATCGGCGATATGCCACGGCGGTGGCGTTATGCTACTCGCCGAAGTGATGATCTTGTGTTGCCAGCCACACGACTTGCTTTATACCAAAGCGGTCCATTCTACATGGCTATAAAAACCTTTATCTACTCTAATATCGTAAAGTTCGAATTATAAACTTCAAAACGAATTTATATTGGCATCCTTACTAATATTATATATGTGAAAATGTGTTTGTTTGTTTGTTACGCTTCAACGTCTTGACCAATCTTTATGAAATTTAGCATGCAGGTAGCCTGTGTCACGGGAAAGGACATTGGCTACTTTTTATCCCGGAAAAATAGCATAATCTGATGCAGTTCCTGAGGGAACTAAAACAATACTCCATTGTTGTGATTTTTTGCACAGAGATGGTTGAGTAGGTGGGAAACGACATAATTTACTAATCACCCTTAAAGACAGTCATTAACAGTTTGGTTGCCCATAACTTTTAAGGAGGTCACCGGGAGGCCGCCTGTTTTTTTGTGTTATTTAGCATTTTCTACATGCAGATATTTTTTGTTTGTATTTGTATAAATTTATTATGCAAAAAAACGCCATATGGAGTTTGCCATATTTTGAGTTAGTTTTGTCTATTATTTAGTTTTACATGCATAATCAACACTTATAGAATTATAGGAACATCGTTACGATCATAAATTTGGTACGAGTTTTGGTATAAATCAATAATAATTATTAAAAACAATCAAATTATAGATATTCGTGGTATAAATCAAAGCACTGTACACATAATCCCGGTTGATCTTTATATGTTTTGTAGCACTGGCGACCATACTTCCGTTTTCTTCTTCCATTTAAAGCCAACTCTGTAATCTTAAGCCAACTCTGTAATCTTCACAATGCGATGTGGTGCTGGACCTGCCGCTATCCGAGGGGTGTTTTGTTTGGTTTTTTAGGCAACAATATATTTATCACCTCTAAACGGAAGTCGTACAACCTCTATTTTGGTTGTCCTGAATACTTTTTATAAATTTTGTATGCGTTTATCAAAAGCAATTAGAATGTGTGGATAGCAATTGAAATCCCGCAATGGAACGTCGCTGTCATCTTCAGAAGACAAATCCTCAGAATTCTCTGGGTCAAAGTTGTCGTCGTCGGTGTCAACATCACCAAACAATAGCTCATCATCTAGATTTTCGTCATAATTCACTTCTCTTTTTGATCTATTAGCCCTTGAAGGGCCTTCGTCACTGTCCATATTCGGTAGAACAAAATAGGCGTAAAAAATCGCAAAAAACCCGAAACCACGATATACTACGTAATTTTTGGAGCGTTGCGCACGAGGTCCATCCGCAAACGATGTTCAAAATAGGCGCATAGAATTAGTAGACGCCCGCTCCCGCCAAATGGCGTCAAGGGCCCCCCACTCGCGACCCATTGCCCGCTAAATGACGAGATGGGCAGTCAAACTGTTAAAACGATGTCCACGCGGGAGAAGCCGCGGGAAAAAGCTAGTACTTTATAAACACGATACCGAAAAAAAAACGCTTTATAACATTGTTTCTCTAACAAAATAATGTTATAAAGTATATTTTTTTATTACGATACAAGTTAATTCAAAAAGTTTATATCACCAACGAAGTTCCATATCAATTTTTTTTTATTGGAACGCACATGCGGTTCGCGCCATTTTTACAGAATTGGAAAAAGTTTTCATTCCAATTTTTACTTGTCTGTGACAGCACCCGCTTTGACGCACGCGCGGCGATGTTCTAGGTATTGGCACCATAAATCGAATATGTTCTTGTTGTAGTTACTGAATTTCGTGAATAATTTTCATTCTTGCTTAAAAATGTCTGAGATCAGTGAAAGCATTGTTTTTACCATTGCATTAAAAAAGCATTAATTAAGCATTGATTTTCTTGCATTGTGTTGTAAGATAGTAATTTACTTTCACTAATGCCTCAAACAGGTTATTTGTAATTGACATACCATCTAATTACCACATTTGTTGTGAGCTTACTATTGCAAATAATAAATGTGAATAAATAATAATAAATTTTATAATTCCTAAAAAAATCAAAGAAAGATGGGGGGTTTTCGAGATAGGAATTCCACGTAGGATCTAAAACAATGAACACAGTTCGAGGATCGATAATCCACTCTTACAATAGAAAGGGTTTGAAGCGTATATCAAAGATAAGTGCATTGTGTGTACGGTGGGGTTCATTGTACAGAAAAATGTCCGGCGACGTCTGCCTGACTGCTCAAAAAGGATGCTAAAGTTTTATAAATATGTATGTATTCTATCATATTGATATCAGCCCATATACGTCCCCACCGAGGGGCTCAAGCCTACCCTTAATTAGGGCGGTCGGGCCTTAGTCGACCACGCCGCCGGCCCAGTGCGGGTTGATCGACTTCACACACAACCTTCGAGTTTCTTCACAGGCGTGGGCAGGTTTCCTCACGATGTTTTTCTTCACGGAAGAGCGTCGGAAATACATAATTATGTCACCATACATATGAAATCTTAATTCGAAATGATATTGGTACGTGGCAGTTTCGAAACACGACCTCCCGGACAGGAGGTGGCGGCCCTATCCATTACGCCACCGACACTCATGTATGTATGTCCGTTTCTTTGACGCAGCCTAAACGGCTTGATGGATTTTGGAGTGCGAGGTGTTGTAATATTCGTCTTGATTCCTTTGAGTGACATAAGGTACATTTTTACCTGCCTTCTAAAAAAGATGTGAAGTGTAATCATAAACATGCAGTCGGGTTTTTATTAAATTGTTTAGGTTATTTCTAGTATCCTGCGACATCTACCCGACTGCTAAAAAAGAAGGTAATGTTTTTATGTTCGTTTCTTTGGTGTAGCCCAAATGGTTTGATGGAATTTAGGTCTCCGGTAGGGGCCTGGTCTAGAACTCTCCAATTCCTACTACTAACGGGCGTTGCTCCATAACGCAACCGAATATTTGTTCAGTTTTTGCATAATTCTCATGAGTACAACTAGTAATATTTTACTTTTTTTTTGGTCACGATAACTAGTTTTTCAGGCGCTTTAAGTAGTAGATAACGCAACCACTTTGCGCAGGCAGACCGACATATTAGCATCAGAGGGTTGCCATTTATCCTGTCAACCTAATTTGTCATGACCTCCTAGTATATTTCATCATCATCATGTCAGCCGAAAAACATCCACTGCTCAAAAAGGCCTTCCCAAGCACCTTTATTAAAAAGCAAAAAAAATTGTTTTAAGGGTCTTTAGAAGGCTTGAATTTCCATACAAACGTAGTTCCGCTTGAATACAAAAATAACATGTCGGATTGAAAACAAACTTTGCAAATATATTGAGTAGACATATCGATGTTTGTAATTAATTTTCATCGTAGTAAATTTAAACATAACTAAACGAAGGCTTAAATTAGTTTTGTACTGAAAGTTTGAAAATGCTTTTTTTTCAGTTTTATATTAGTACATCGAAATACAATATCAAACATAGATATGTGTCTACTCAATATACGAGTATTTGCAAAGTTTGGATTCAATCCGACATGTAGTTTTGTACTAAAGCGGAAGTACTTTTGTATGGAAACTCGAGCCTCCTGTGTACTAATATACAGGGCGTCCCACGGTTATGCCACATGGATGGAATGTACCTTGAATATTGTAGATGGAACATTTTACGGAAAGAAGACAATATTTGAATTAAAAAAAATTGTGATAAATTAAATTGATTAATTTTGAATTAAAAATGTTAAAACTCATGGTCATCCTTTTATTTCTGACACTATGATATTTAGCAAAAAATAATGCTTATGATGAAGCCTTTCGCTCGGTTTGATATAGCTACAGGGTATTTTTTTGTCGTGTAGCGGGTTCGATTCCGGGTTCAACCATGTCATTATAAAAAAAATCTATGAATGCAGTTTAAATTGTTTTTTTAATTAAAATAATGTATTTATTCAGTAATATGTTCCATCTACAATATTCAAGGTACTTTCCCTCCATGTGGCATAGCCGTGGGACGCCCTGTATATAATATATACTTTGATCCTGGGGACCCTGATGCTTTTGCTTTAAAAATGTTACAGCTACAGATAAATATATAGAAACCGACAGCGTCAATCTTCAGATGACAAAGAAGCCCCCCTAACTAGCAAAACAAATGCAATCCCCTATGCGGTAACTCCTATCTGCAGCATACCGCTACGCGCCCCTCTTCCCCAGGGTGAGGTCGCTTCAGACGAAGGTTTCAAGGCGCCCCACGGGCTAAAGCCAACTACAGATGGCTGTACGGGTATCCATGAGTATTCCCGCTGAGGGTGCCCTTGCTGGGTGCAAAAAAAGATACATAGATAATACATATCTGATTTTTTGTAACATTTAGGTATTATTTAAAATCTTATGAAAATAATAGAACTTCTTTTTTGCTTACAGTTCACTGTTATCCAAAAGTACTGCAACATGCATGCACCTTTAGAGTACCTATTGTGACAAAAATAAAGGTAACTTCGGGAATTTGCCACATATGACACGTAGAATTTTTACTCGCTGCCTAAATATGAATTTCGGAAAGAAAATAAATTTTGGGGTAATATAGAATACTTTTATTTTATAAGATTAGAAAAAAATAGGTAAAAGGCGTAACAAATCATTGGTATAACAAATGGATGACTGTGGAACTAGTTAAATATAAAAATAACACATTACCTAAATTTAAAATATAAAAAAGGTTAGGTAACGATCGATCGTCCCCCCAGATGTAAAAAATGATGTTGTAGGAAATACTTTGGGTGTACAATACTCTTAATGATTTTAAAATAAATGCAAAATTGACAAAGTGAACGGAAACAGGAGAACACGTAGGCTAGCAGCTGCGCTTGGAGGAAGACAGCAGAACCTTGCCGGGCAGTAGCAGTGCTTGGTCACCAGTGATAGAGTTTGGTCACCAGTGACAACCAACTTCAATGGGCCTTAAAATTTGATAGAAACAAAGATTCCACTTCCCTTTGAGTGAGCGGCAGGCAGATGCAGAGCGGCGAAACAAACGCCGGTGGAAGACTAGCAGTAATCCAGGATAATAGTGTTTCGTTCGGGCCGGGTGGAAGACCCTACAACGATGAAATAAAATTTAGTTCGCAACGGCACTAAATAAAATTGGACAGCTATCTCCAAGCATAAATCACTTACCCCTGTTAAAAATAGGAGGTCTTGTAAACAAAACCAAAATCACAGATGTTTAAAATAATTTACTTTCACTAATTTCGACGGTCATCAGTCATACAGAATCAATTTTTGTTTTACACTTGTCAAAAAGTCACAAATATTTTCAAATTAAATTTCCATAGAGGAACAAAATCAAAAGAGAATTTAATTATGAAACGCACGAAAAGAGATCGGCTCGAAACGTAAGTTTGCGTTTCAAAATACCCACAAACTCACAAAAAAAAGGCGAGAAGTCCAAAATTTTTTTGAAATTTGGACAACCCTATGGATGTTGGACAGCCCTGAAGAAGAAAAAAAATTAAAACTCTCTAATTAACTAGTTAACTACAAACGTTTACTTGAAGCTGGTAGAAATTAACATTTATACACGATTCGCGTACACATACAAACGCCAAAAACTCCATCTAAAAGTGAACAAACTTAATAACCCCAACAACACACTAGTGTTAAGGGATCGCTATGCACAGCCTAAAACTAGTCAATTAATTAGGGAAGAGCAAAACTAAACAACTAACTAAAACTAGATAGTATAAAGAGAGAACGAAGAAGGAACAAAAAAGGAGCACATCGCACAATAGGCAAGTAGGGCTGTCAAGCTCAACACATCTCGAGGGAAAAACCACACTAGTAAAACATTAAAGATCAGTAGGGTTGTCAAAAACGAAAAAAAAAACTTGCAAAACATTGTCGTTTACCCCAGCGAAAATGTGGACAAAAGCGGTAAAGGCGGATGCGTGAAAAATCCGACTCACGGATAAAATTAACACCGGAAGTCTGAAACGCGATACGCAAGAGTCTAAAAGGACAACTCTACCGAAAAATAGTCCATTTGAGGTAAGACAAGGGCAAGATTAATGAAAGAAATTTGAAAAATGGAAAATTGTTATAAGACCTCAAGAAATCTAAACAATACTGCGGAATACAGAAACGTTGTCACATAAAAGTGAACAGGGTACGCCAAAAATTTAAGGAGTACCTCGCAAAGCAACGCGTAAAAATATTCCAAACAGTAACCCTTAAAGATTTTTCCCTTAAAACAACGTTAAATAATCGTGCACTAAAAGTAAGTCTGTCCCGACTTTCGACTGAAAGAAATCTAGAGTCTGGCCATTGACTACTTAAATTAAAATTCTCTTGGAATCGTAAGGAAATACACAGGCAAAAACAACTCATCAACACGTAAGCAATTATCCGAAAGAGGTATAATGCCAATAAGCCGGGAAAAAAAACGACCCGTGTCAAGAGAAGCAAAAAAATACCGTGCATACAAACAAAAAAACCTTATGTTTCAAAGAAAACTGCACGATTAAATTAAGTAAGGGTCTTGAGGTATTAAAACTTGAACCATAATATCCGGAAAACGGATACACCTACGAACGACAAAAAAACGGGTTCGTTAGGGAAAGAATAAAGGCGGAAAAGGGGATATAACATTAGTTCGGGCGCCATTAATATGTGACAAAAATAAAGGTAACTTCGGGAATTTGCCACATATGACACGTAGAATTTTTACTCGCTGCCTAAATATGAATTTCGGAAAGAAAATAAATTTTGGGGTAATATAGAATACTTTTATTTTATAAGATTAGAAAAAAATAGATAAAGACGTAAACAAGTTGATGAGTTAAAGTTGTAAAGAAAGGATGACCATAATATTTTAAAAAATAGGTAAAAGGCGTAACAAATAATTGGTATAACAAATGGATGACTGTGGAACTAGTTAAATATAAAAATAACACATTACCTAAATTTAAAATATAAAAAAGGTTAGGTAACGATCGATCGTCCCCCCAGATGTAAAAAATGATCGAATAAATACCTAAAACATAAATGAAGTTAATTTATCGGGTGTCTAAATAACCCCCCAAAGTTGTAGGAAATACTTTGGGTGTACAATACTCTTAATGATTTTTAAATAAATGCAAAATTGACAAAGTGAACGGAAACAGGAGAACACGTAGGCTAGCAGCTGCGCTTGGAGGAAGACAGCAGAACCTTGCCGGGCAGTAGCAGTGCTTGGTCACCAGTGATAGAGTTTGGTCACCAGTGACAACCAACTTCAATGGGCCTTAAAATTTGATAGAAACAAAGATTCCACTTCCCTTTGAGTGAGCGGCAGGCAGATGCAGAGCGGCGAAACAAACGCCGGTGGAAGACTAGCAGTAATCCAGGATAATAGTGTTTCGTTCGGGCCGGGTGGAAGACCCTACAACGATGAAATAAACAGATGTTTAAAATAATTTACTTTCACCAATTTCGACGGTCATCAGTCATACAGAATCAATTTTTGTTTTACACTTGTCAAAAAGTCACAAATATTTTCAAATTAAATTTCCATAGAGGAACAAAATCAAAAGAGAATTTAATTATGAAACGCACGAAAAGAGATCGGCTCGAAACGATAGTTTGCGTTTCACTATCTAGTATTATAATACCGGAGGGCTTCTTCTCATCAAACTAAACAACTTTCCCCAAGAAACAAATAATTAGTCAATTCTCAAATAAATGGCCTCTCCTTACAAAATTGGTCAACTGTCTGATCGATTTGTATGAAAAGTACAATACTTTTTGTATGATTTCGGCAATTGTGGAACAAAAGTTGTTCAGTTTCATGAGTACAAGCCCTATTGGAAAGGGCTTTGTCAATCAATATTCCCTGTAAAAATGAAACGAGTTTGTATACAGGGTGTAAAAAAATTGGTGTAGTACCCGTTAACTGGGGGCTCTACTCATCACACTGAACAACTTTCCCTAAGTAACGCTTATTCAGTTCCCAAAAAAACATTTGGACACTTCATACAAAAACCGGTCAAGTGCGTGTCGGGCCACGCGCAATGTAGGGTTCCGTAGTTGCCATGTTTTACTTACTTACTTACGCGAGCGACAAAAATACGATTCTTTTGTCATTTAGTTAGGGTTCCTTAGCAGGATTGCGACTCACACTTTGCCGATTTTTATTATTTGTTTTTTAAACATTTCAGTAGGTATAATTACTATAATCACGACAAGTTTCATGCATTTATGTGTTACTGTTTTTAGGATAGCGCTAAATCAAGAATACTTTTTCCTAAACACATTTTTTTATGGATTTTTTTTATTTTTTTTAGGTTTTCTAATTTTCAGTGTTTGTTGTTCCGGCGGCAACAGAAATACACTTTCTTTGAAAATTTCAACTGTCTACCTTTTACGGTTCATGAAATATAAATCCCGCTGACAGCGGAGGCTTATTAATAGCAAAGTATATACAGTGTGGAGACTCCCTGCCGCTCTATAGATTGCGGCCTCACCCCCTCGTCATCCAGATTGATATAGATTGGTTATAGTTTTCTTCTCGAACGTATAGGATTTTGCTGTGATTTTGTTTGCTCCGTCATTTATTTTTAGAAATGTCTTTTCACGACCGTTGTATTCAGTGTCCGGGATGTGGTAATAGGGTCCCGTTAGTCACCCGTTTGGGTGAACGGAACCCTTATAAATATCGTTAATAAAAGTCGATGATATTTGACTAAGCCTTCGTTGCTTCCTGTTCAGACCATTACGGTGCGGCATTCAGAAAAAGAAGTAGGTACGTAGGTAGGTAGAAGCTAGGTAAGTAGGTACTTAATTTTTTCAATTGTCCTGCCTAATTGTTTCAAACAGTGACACATCTGTAAAAGATCAAGGCTAAAATTCAAGTATAAATAGTGTTATGATCCCAAAGTAAGCATAATTCGGTCTCAGTGCTGCATTGCAATAACCAACATGTTCGCCAAAATTGTAAGTACCTAGTAACTAGCCACAGTTTTAATTCTAGTAACAATTTTTTTTTAATATGAGATTAAATTAACAAATACGAAAAACTTAATCGGCTGCCCCATTTTAAAATTTACCACCAGGTGAGATGTTGTCAAGGGTTTACCAATTGGGAATAAAAAATATTAATAAAAAAAAACACAGTAACTGCAAAATTTTCATTCCTAATTTTTTATGGTATTATTGCAGTTTTCATTACTTTTAGAACTTAATTTCAAATATTTTTTCTTCCAAATATTTTTATTGCAGTATTTTCTGTTCATAAATCAATTTTTTTTACCAATTGGGGTCTAATTTTTTTTAATAAGGCAAATTTTAAAAAATCAGAGAGAATTGTCGTTTTGAAATTGGGCAGCCGTAATAGGGAGCTTTAACCGGCCAGTTGGTCTCGCGCTCCGAGGGTTCCGTACCATCACACCTCTCCACAGAACTATGACAATGATAGAATTCAAATTACAAGCAAAAAACATCAAATTAGCGACACAAAAATGATGATTTTTTTTAATTCAGTTCCGTATCCTTTAAACTGCATTAAGTTTTACGCTTGTTTATTTATCCGTTTTTACGACGGAACAGAAACAAACAAAACTATTAAAAACACGTTTATTGTATAAGGAGCACTCTTTATTTTTTTAGATTTGGTGTTATAATTTAGGATAATTACTTTATCCACACGTTCGTCCATCAAAGCCTCTTTTGCTGGCCGCTGCTACTACCAATAGTACATTACTTTGTACCATAAGTAAATTATTTTAATTGTGTACTCATTTAAGAATTCTCTTTCAGTTCACTTTCTTCGCCTTGGTGGCTGTCGCTTTTGCTGCGGCGAAACCTGAACCTACACCTCAGGTCTACTACACCCCGGGTGTGGACGTGGCTTACTCCGGGGTAGTCCCTGCCTACACCGGGTACCCTGCCTACTCCGCCCCTCTGGCGTACTCTGCCTACCCTGGCGCGTACTACTATCGCTGATCAAGATGAAAACCAATGTGACTGACGTCTGGCATGACACTGGATACGATTATAAATAGCTTTTCTTGCATAAATAAAACGTAAAAAATATTAATATCTGTCTTTTTTTGTTGCATTGTTTTAGTCCAATATAAATAGTACCAATTTTTTCATCCATAATTGGTAAGCCCTTGGTATCATTCACCTGATTCCCGAACGCAATAGGGGACTTGCTATCTTATCATCAAGCCGGAACAAATCAATGCTGTTAGCATTGATGTTTGGCGGCAAGACTTATTTATAAGCTAGCCAGGCGGGCTTAAAAATGAACTTCCACCAACCAAACCGAGTCTTACAGAGTAAGACTCCGCCGGGAATCGAACCCGCGACCTCCTGACGTGAAGTTAATGGATTTAACTATTACGCCACGGGTGCCGTTAAAACCTAAACGGTTAAGAACTATTGTAGTTATATAAAACTTATGTACTGTTGAGCACCTAGACAAACCATTCAGGTTTAGTGGTGCTAGATGATACAATTTTTTGTATTTTGTTTTAAAATTAGTAAATAATAATAAAAAAAAAAACCTTACCCTTACAACGAGCCGTTTTATTTGATATGTCACACATGTCTGTAAGTAAAGTGCTATTCGGACTTAAGGGGGGGAGGGGGGGTCTTTCATTCGGACAGATAGACAGATCTGCTTCTTTCGCTATATTTCATTTAGGTTCTCCTGTGATCTTGTGAATTTCTATAATGTAATTTACAAAAAAATTACTGTAGTTTTGGGGATAAGGGGGTAAGCCCAATTTTCTTTAATATATTTTAAAGTATAATGAATTTAAACTTATAAAAAAATATTTGTTATCCTCACAACGAGTCACACCATAATGTTTGAAAAAATATTTTTATATTCCTACTTATTCGCCCCTCCCCCGAAATCAAATCTTTACGAATTCGTTTATTTGCCTTTATGGTCATATTTGGGTCAAAAAACTCTTTGTACATTCCAATTTTTTTCCATTTTCGTCTAGACTTTAAGGCCTTCAGATAGTTAAAATGTGTAAAGCTAATCACTATGCAAAAATATATAACATGTCTAAAGTTATAAAAAATCTATATAATTAAATACAATTTTAAAAATATTTCCACTTTTGCTGTAAAAGAAATATTATTATTTTATTATTATTATAATTATTTGCATAAATTGCAAAATTTCTCGAAAATTGATAATATTGAATGAAACCAACACACAAAAATCGGTGATTTTAAGATCTTTCATTTTAATAGAACACTTTGTTTTTAAACATATTTGAAAGTATAGAAAAGTAATAAAAACATGTAAAAAAGTAATTCGGTTTCAACGTCATAGCCGCGCTTTAGGACGCATTGATTTGAACTTAAAATGAATAGACTTAAGTTCGTTATTATTTTAACACGTATCAACCTGCTCGGATTGAGTCCATCTTGAAGCCTAAAACTTTATATTTAAGCTTTAAGCCGTTGGATGCAGGCAGCGCAGGACCAGTTGTTGTGGAAATCCCTGAAGAAGGCCTTTATCCAGCAGCAGTTTCGGCTGATGTGATGATGTTGATGATTTAAGTTCATTTTTAGACAGACAGACACATGAGTGATCTTATAAGGGTTCTTTAAGTCATGTACCCTAAGTCATATTAGCTCATGTAAGTCCCCATCAAGGGGCTCGAGCCTACTCTTAATTAGGGCGATCGAGCCTTAGTCAACCACGCGGGCACAGTGCGGGTTGGGCGACTTCACACACAACCTTCGAGTTTCTTCTCAAGCCTGTGCATGTTTTCTTCAACGTAAGAGCGTCGGATAAACGTACATATAAACGATAGGTACATGGCAGGATTCGAACCACGACCACCCAGACAGAAAGCACCGGCCCTAACCGTTACGCCACCGCCGCTCGAGTTATTTGAGCAGTAACAAGAAATAAAAGGTAATCAAACGATTGTCTTTATTGCCACCCACGGAAAGCTAAATATGTATTGTATTCCTTCATTTTTAGGGTTCCCAACCCGCACTGGGCCCGCGTGGTTGACTAAGGCCCGATCGCCCTAATTAAGGTTAGGCTCGAGCCCCTCGATGGCGACTTACATGAGCTGATATAACATAGGGTACATGACTTTATAAGGTCACTACCATGGAATGGAATCATTATAAGATCACTCATGTGTCTGCCTGACCGAAAATGAACTTAACTCATTATCATATGAGCCGAAAGACGTCCACTGCTGGATAAAGGCCTTCTTCAGGGATTTCCAAAACGACCGGTCCTGCGCTGCCCGCATCCAACGGATTGAAACTTAAATATAAAGTTTTAGGCTTTAAGATGACGCAATCTGTGCAGGTTGATACCTACGTGAAAAAATTATATAGTCTCTAGTTTATTTTTTACATCAAAAGTGGTGATATTTTTAAAATTGCATTCAATTATATCGTTTTTTTATTACTTCAGGTGTGTTATATATTTATTGCATAGTGATAGCTTTACATAGTCTTTCAAGAATTTGAATTAAATATTGTCATTTGACCTATCTTTAGGCCTTAAAGTCTAGACGAAAAAGGATAAAATTTGGAATGTACAAAGAGTTTTTTAACCCGAATATATCCGCATCGAGCCTACCCTGAATTAGGGCGATCGGGCCTTAGTCGACCACGGTGGGGACGTATATGAGCTGATATGATGATATCCGCATAGGGTAAATAAACGAATTCAGATGTAAAGAGTTCATTTCGGGGGAGAGGGAAATAAGTAAAAATATAAAAATATTTTTTAAACATATGGTGTGACTCGTTGTGAGGATAACAATTTTTTTTTTTAATTTTTGTTTAAAATTCATTATACTTTAAAAGATATTAAAGAAAATTGAGCTTTCCCCTTATCCCCAAAACTACAAAGTCAATTTACATTATAGAACTTTACTTATAGATCACAGGAGAACCTAAATGAAATATAGCGAAACTTTTGTCTGTCTATCTGTCCGACTGAAAGCCTTATTTCCGAATAGCACCTTACTTACAGTAATGTGTGACATATCAAATAAAAGGGCTCGTTGTAAAAGGATTAGGTACGTAAATTTTATATAACTACAATAGTTCTTAACCGTATAAGTTTTAACGGCCTCCGTGGCGTAATGGTTAAGTCCAAGAGCTCCACATCAGGAGGTCACGGGTTCGAGTCTGACTTTGTAAGACTCGGTTTGGTTGATGAAAGTTCATCTAGCATATATAAGTCTTGCCGCCAAACATACGTGCTAAAAGAATAAGTTTGTTCCAGCTTGAAGATAAGATAGCCAGTTCCCTATTGCGTTCGGGAATTTTTGTTGTAAGCCCGCTTTCATGTTCTGCATCATCGTTACTTTACCATCAGGTGAGATGATGCCAACGGCTTACCAATTATGGATAAAAAATAAGAACTAGTTATTTTTTGCTAAAACAATGCAATAAAAAAGACAGACGTTATTATTTTTTACGTTTTATTTATCCAAGAAAAGCTATTTATAATCGTATCCAGTGCCATGCCAGACGTCAGTTACTTTAGTGTTCCATCTTGATCAGCGATAGTAGTACGCGCCAGGGTAGGCAGAGTACGCCAGAGGGGCGGAGTAGGCAGGGTACCCGGTGTAGCCAGGGACTACCCCGGAGTAAGCCACGTCCACACCCGGGGAGTAGTAGACCTGAGGTGTAGGTTCAGGTTTCGCCGCAGCAAAAGCGACAGCCACCAATGCGAAGAAAGTGAACTGAAAGAGAATTCACAATGAAAATAATTTATATATGGTACATAGTAATGTAGGTATTATATGTAGTAGCAGCGGCCAGCAAAAGAGGCTTTGATGGACAAACGTGTGAATGTGGGCCGAGGCCAAGCCGAGGCACACATATGTAAGTCTATCAATGCCTAGTTGTGGCCAAGGCTTGTATAGTACTTTTCTCAAATAATGCGCGGAAATTAAAACTAAGTAGTACCTAGGCATTGGGTCCTCGTGGTCGACTAAGGCCCGATCGCTCTAATTCAGGGTAGGCTCGAGCCCCTCGGTGGGGGTGTATATGAGCTGATATGAGTACCTAGGCAGATCATTGATGAACAACGAACAACAACAATTTTTCACGCGCCAAAGTGTTATTTTTTTTTTTAATAAACAGCTTTCTATTCGCAAGCCAGTTAGAATTTTAAATAAAACCTATGATAAGTTACCTCCTTGGTAGCCATGTTTCGGAGTAAAAGATCGTTCCATTTTTAATTACACGACAGATATCGACTTTAAATATTTATTTATTTAGCCGCTAAAACACGACCGATATAGATTTTTATGCAATTTTTTCCCGGCCGCTGCTTACATGTGTTTGGCCAGTACTTACATCATTTTAGATTTATCTCGAAGAGGTTGTCAAAATAATGCTCAAATTTTCAAGCATGTTTAAGAAAAAGTTTTTTTTCCGGTAGGAAGGAATAAGAGTAGTAAAGAAATAAGAATAGATCGAAATCGTTATCTGACATTAGATTTACTCAGCACTCTTCATCATCATCATCATCATGTCAGCCACAAATCATCCACTGCTGGACAAAGGCCTCCCCCAAGGATCAGCACTCTTAATTCACTCTTTTTAGGGTTCCGCATCTTATATGGAAAAAAACGGAACCCTTATAGGATCACTTTGTTGTCCGTCTGTCTGTTCGTCTATCCGTCCGTCCGTCTTTCTGTGAAGACCCTTTAGCTCGGGAACCCTTTGAGGTATCGAGATGAAATTAAAACCATATATTCCGGTCTACAGTCCATTGAAGCTTAGAAAAAACAAACTTCTAAGTTAACGTAAAAAAAGATACGGCCGTTTATGCCGCAAAAAGTGAGATTTTATTAACTAAGACTTGGTTCTTTATGTCATTTAACTACTTTTTATAGATAACTAATCTTAAACAAGTCTTGCCACTATTTAACAGAATGTTTTGTTGGGATAACTTTATGGTGAGGGACCAATATAAAATGTACGATGTGATAATATCTGCTTTCGAGCATTATATATGTGTACAGAAAATCATACATAATCTAAGAGAACTTCTCTAGAAACTAAAGAACAGGAACATACCTTGTAGCACGACTTATAGATAGTAGGGTAGTGGGCGTGGGTTTAAATATAATATGCGTGCCACAGAATTAATTTTTATTATTAAAAATAGGACCCAAAATGGGTCTTATAAAGGGAGCAGCCGGTAAATATATCTAGGTATTTAGGTTATTTTATAATTTAATAAGTTTTGTTATTGTGTTCGGAAATAATTTAAAATGATGTTGTCAAATAGATTGACGCATGCGCGGAAAAGAAATAAATGGGATAAAAAGATGGTCGAATGAAAGGAGAATGAATATCTGCGCACCGCGCTACAACCTACTGAAATATGTATTGGTAGAAAAACCGTGAGTATTTTTATAGTACAAACACCGATTAAAAAAAAATAGCTTACAGCAATTGGGTTTCCATTTTTTAAAATTGATGTGTACAATTAATGTATATAAACTGGCCAAGTGCGAGGTAGACTCGCGCACCTTGGGTTCCGTACCACCACACCTCTCCATATGAGTACATTAAAGAAACATATTGATTTCAAAAAAAAAAACTTCAACAAAAGCGATATAAAAATATACTTTTTTATCTCGAGCGACCTCCTTAGTGAGACTACGATTCACACTTGGCTGGTTTTTATCAAATTTATTTTACTTTAAGATTAGTACTGTCGAAGTCAAAAATATAGATACGTTTAAAGCATCAAAAACAAGTATACATGCCCTTATATCGTATATACATAAAGTCGTGGGTACATATTTTTGATGCTTTGAACGTATCTATATTTTTTATCTTGACTGCACTACAATCACACCAAGTTTCACGCTTGTAAGTATTACCGTTTTTACGATGGAGCAAAAAATAACCATAAAGAAAACTCGTTTCTTGTTTATATATGCATTTTTATGCCCCATAACGACACGTATTATTCTGTGAAAATTTTAGCCTTCTAACTATTACGGTTTAAAAGATACAGCTCTTTTGAAGTCGGACAGGCAGATAAACGGCGTAGGCTTAGTAATAGGGTCCTGTTACCTGGTACAGAACCCTAAAAATTCAATATTTGTACTTGGAAGTTCATAAGACAGGCTAGTATAATCCTATCATGCCGCCAGCTCGAAAATTTTTTTAGACGTAGACAGAGATGTAGTTTTGACAGGGTATATATATTTATATTGCCGATATAACAACTAATAATAACAAAATAAAGAGTGCTCCCATACAACAAACATGTTTTTAAAGGTTTTATTTGTTTCTGCTCTGCCGTAAAAACGAATATATAAACAAGCGTGAAATTTAATGTGGATAAAGTACTTATCCTAAATTATAATAAAAAAAATAAAGAGTGCTCCCAACAGCAAACATTTAGAAAATGCTTTATTCACGAACCAACACAACTCGCAACAGATAAATAAAATATTTAAATTTCACCATAGGGAAAGTGTAGAAAAGATACAAAATTAAATAATTATAGCCAGGTGAGCTGTGCAGGCTCAGCGAAAAGGATCTGACTCAGCATATGTTGTGGATTACGATGTTCCACAACGCTGGTATTCTGGTATTTTTTAAAGGTTTTGTTTGTTTCTGCTCCGTGGTAAAAATGGTTATAATATAAAGCGTAAAACTTAATGTGGATAAAGTACTTATCCTAAATTATAAAAACAAATAATAAAAACTGGCAATGAGTGAGTCGCACTCACGCTAAGGATTCCGACTGCACTGAATAAAAAAATCATAATTTTTATGTCGCTCACGTTGATGTTTTTTTGCTTAATTTGAATTCTACCATTGTCATAGTTCTGTGGAGAGGTGTGGTGGTACGCAACCCTCGGAGCGCGAGGCCGACTCGCCTTTTAAATTTAAGCTCCCTATTAAATTTAAATTTGGCGTATTTGTTATTTTAATCTCATAAGTTTTTTAAAAAAAGATTGTTACTAAAATTACAGATATGGCTAGACTTACAATTTTAGCGAACATGTTGGTTTATTGCAATGCAGCACTGATATCGAGTCATGCTTACTTTGGGATCATATGGCTTTATTATATTAAAACGGTTATATGTTAATGTTTTTTTCTTGTAATTTGAATTCTATTATTGTCATAGTTCTGTGGAGAGGTGTGATGGTACGGAACCCTGGGAGCGCGAGACCAACTGGCCGGTTAAAGCTCCCTATTACGGCTGCCCAATTTCAAAACGACAATTCTCCGATTTTTTAAAATTTTCCGTATTAAAAAAAATGCGCGCCAAATTGATAAAAAAAATGATTTATGAACAGAAAATACTGCAATAAAAATATTTGGAAGACAAAATACTTAAAATTAAGTTAGGTCCTAAAAGTAATAAAAAATGCAATAATACCACAAAAAAATCAGGTAAAAATTTTGCAGTTACTGTGTTTTAAAATTGGGCAGCTTATTAAGTTTGGCGTATTTATTATTTTAATCTCATAAGTTTTTAAAAAAAGATTGTTACTAAAATTACAACTGTGGCTAGGTACTTACAATTTTGGCAAACATGTTGGTTATTGCAATGCAGCACTGAGACCGAATCATGCTTACTTTGGGATCATAACACTATTTATACTTAAATTTCAGCCTTGATCTTTTACAGATGTGTCACTGTTTGAAACAATTAGGCAGGACAATTGAAAAAATTAAGTACCTACCTAGCTAGCTACTTATTTTTCTGAATGTCGTACCGTGCTGATCTGAACAGGAAGCAACGAAGGCTTAGTCAAAATATCATCGACTCTAATTAACGATGTTTTTAAGGAGTCCGTACAGTACACCCAAACGGGTGACTAACGGGACCCTATCACCACATATCCCGGACACTGCATACAACGGTCGTGAAATGACATTTCTAAAAACAAATGACGGAGCAGACAAAATCACAGCAAAATCCTATACGTTTGAAAACCAAACTATAACCAATCTGTATCAACTGGGTGACGAGGGGGTGAGGTCGCTATCTAACGAGTGGCAGGTAGTGTCCACGCTGTATGTTAGTACCTACATATATACTTTGCTATTACTAAGCCTCCGCTGTCTGTCCGTCTGTCAGCGGGCTGTATATTTCATGAACCGTAATAGGTAGACAGTTGAAATTTTCAAATAAATTGTATTTATGATGCCGCCATAATACTAAAAATTAGAAAACGTGAAAAGATAATGGGGGCCCTCCATACAAAAAACGTGTTTAGGTAAAAGTATTTTTGATTTAGCTCTATCGTTTAAACAGTAGCATTTGGTGTGATTATAGTACTTATACCTACTGAAATATTAAAACAACAAACAATAATTATCGGCCAAGTGTGAGTCGTACTCCTGCTAAGGAATCCGAACTGAATGACAAAAAAAGCATATTTTTGTCGCTCGCGTAGATGTTTTTTGTTTGTAATGTGAATATGTATCATTTTAATTATACTATGCAGTTGTGTGGAGAGGTGTGATGGTACGGAACCCTCGGAGTGCTAGTCCGACTCGCACTTGGCCGATTTTTTAGCTTAATAAAGAATGGAAAAAAGAGTTTTTGTATGTACCTAACCGTATGGCTCCCGGCTTTGAACAAGGCCATCCCATCTCTTCCCGTGGGTGTCGTAAGAGACGACTAAGGAACTACTTTCCGGGTACTGCGCCACGACATCGCGTACTACGATCGCCAACCCGCCCGCCAAGCGTGGCGATTACGGCAAAACCCCCAACTCGGGGAGGCCTATGTCCAGCAGTGGACGTGGCTGATTAGTAGTGATGAAACGATTATCACTTAGCGATTACGATCACGATTACGATTATTGCACCTAATAATCGACGATTACGATACCGATTATTGGTGTGTATTAATAAAACAAAGTATTATGGACAAATGAACATATTAAGATTTATTATCATAAAAAGGTATCAGTAATTAAAAAATTAATATACTTTTAATTTTTGTTCAAAAACCAATAACATTTCTAGCTTTTCGGGCATCAATCTGTTCCGTTTTTCAGTTTGAATCAACCCAGCGGTGGAGAATAACCTCTCCGATGCCACTGACGATGGTTTGATTGAAAAGTATTTTTTTGCTAACTCTTTTAGTAGGCCATATTGTGTAGTTTCCTTCCAAAATTGAAATACATCAGCATCTGGTTGCAGATTAGGTGATCTGAGATAGGAATCAACTTCTTCTTTAATAGGATTGTCTGAAAAAGAATAAATTACTTATAAGAAAATATTATTTCTTACTTAAGTTAAACTCGTTGAATACTTGTAAATAAATTATTATTTTAATTTAAACCCTGAATTTCTAAATTGATTTTTGTTGATTTAATTTACTGAAAAAATAAATAACTTCGACAAATAAATTTTACCTACTTTGTAATGTGATTAGGGGCTCATCCGTTGCTGTGTCCTCTATTATCTCTTTACAAATATCCCAAATTCCTGGTTTACTGGAGGATGACTGTGTTGCAGAGGTTAGGTTATCAATCGTTTCATTTCCAGCGACAACATGTCTACGCTCTGAACAAAGAGTATATAAGGCGGTTTTTACGTTCATTGAAGTTGTAGGTTGTCTAAATGTACGAATCTTAAATCTTGGGTCCAGAGCCGTAGCTATCGCATAGGTTGTGTTTTTCTCAATTTCTCCAAATCCAAATCCCGAAACATCAGGCCAGGCAAAGAAGCGTTCGGATACACGCATGAACAATAGATATCCTGCGCCTTCACAAAGTATGTTACGTTATTAAATTATTTTTTGAAAAAAAAACTTATAATCGCTAGATAATCGATAGATAATTGGACGATTACGATTTATCGTGAAATGTCCATAATCGACGATTACGATTAATCGAAATCGTAATCGTTTCATCACTACTGATTAGTAGTACCTAGTATAAGTAGGTACCTAACATTTTTCCTAAAAGAAATTCAAAAATATTTTCCTTAACGTCTATGATGTGTTAGTTAATAAATAACTTAAGGAATTAATAAAAACAATAAACCTGACTGCATAAAAACTTGACCCCTATTTTTTTGACCACTTGGGTAATAATATATTCTATGTTACTCGCAGGATTAAGATGAATCCAACGCCACCTGGCACCCAAAATTCATTAAGCCGTTTAGGTTACAGGGCGTGCCAAAGAAATATACATACATACACTCGAAAAACATAACTCTCCTTCTGGTGCAGTCGGGTAAAAATAAATAACATTACTTACACCATTAACTAAGTGATAGAATCTTAATGTCGTTTATATTTTGACATACAACACGTACGTGTTACAATTCTTTTAATAGGCTCAGTACAATAATATTTAAGAAAAAATACACTATAAAGAAACTAAAGAAGATGAAATAAAAACCTTTTGGCATGAAATTTCAAGTTTTATTTTAAACTAGAGGTTACGGGATACACGAGCAGCAAGCGGCTTAAGCAAATTAAAAAAAAATAGCTTTAACTCGAACTTCCTACCCTTCTTTTTTAGCTCACAAAACATTTATATAATCTCTTTAATTTCTTGAAAAACGCGAATTGACTGTTGTCAAACACAAAGTCGATAGGTTTACTTTGTGCTGTTGTGTTTAAATCATATAATTATCTTTCGTTTTTTATGAAAAAAAGAATGAAGTAAACTGCCTATAACTCGAAAGTTGTGTGTGAAGTCTACCAAACCGCAATGGGCCCGCGTGTTCGACTAAGGCCCGATCGCCCTAATTCAGGGTAGGCTCGAGCCCCTCGATGGGGACGTGTATGAGCTGATATGATGATGAAATGCCTATAGCTGGATAGCCCTGTTTCTTTCTTTACCTTTTATGTTTGTTGGGAATACAGTCAATTGTGTATTTTACTTAATTTTCCTAATTTTAGGTCTTGTCATCAACATTTTACTAAGTAATACAAACTTATGAACCTAGAAAAAAGGTTTCTAGGTTTATACAAAGGGTAACAAAATTGGCGTAGGTCCCGTTAACTGGGCCTTCTACTCATTTCACTGAACATTTTTTATTCTACGACAAAAATCAGTCTTCATACAAATCAATCAGCTTACCAAGATTCCCCAATGCAACGGAGATCTGGCAATCTTATCTCCAAGACGGAACACATCAATGATGTTAACACTGATTTTTGGCGGCAAGACTTAGATAAGATGGTGGTAGCTAGCCAGACGGGCTATTAAAATGCCCTAACACCAATCAAACAGAATCTTACAAAGTTGACCCCGCCAGGAATCGAACCCGCGACCTCCTGGTGTGAAGCGAATGGACTAACCATTACGCCACGGAGGCTGTTAGAGATCGTATTATAACTTAATCCGCCAACGGAAAAATACACTTACCAGTAAATACGGATATATTATGGATATTCAATGAAAATCTTAAATTCTGCTAATTATGAAGGGTGTAACAAAATAGGTGTAGGTCCCGTTTACTGGGACTTCTATTCATCAAACTGAACAACCTTTGTGCTACAAGTTTGCTAAAATCTCAATTTTTTTAAAACTTTTAATACAAAACGATCAGCTGATTGACCAATTTTATGCATTTTTATAACATTTGGATAATTCTAAGATAAATATTTCAATTTGAAGTGCCGTAGCTATGATATAATGAAACTACTTTAGAACTTGGTACCTACCCATTGAGATCTCTGTATTTTTTTGTATCGAAATAATCATTACACAGGCTACTCGCATGCTAAATATCGTCAAGATTGGTTGAGCGTGAAGGGGTAATAAAAAACAAACAATTAAAAAACATTTTCATATTCATAATATTAGTAAAGATAAAATAATTGTGACTTATAAACTTTCATATATATTTTTTGTTGGGATAAATTTTTACCCGACTGACAAAAAGAGGGTTCTAGTTTTAATCATTTCTTGTAGTTATTTCTCAGTTAAGTCACGCATATCATTGTGTATTTCATTGTTGAAGCGTTATACATTGCCCCCAACGATTTATTTACTTTACTAAGCCTGATAAACAAAAAAAACCGACTTCAAACGCACTAGTCGCCACTACGATTTTTAAAGGTTCCCTTCGAATTCTCTTGGATGCCAACATCAGATCCTGGTTTCATGGTACCACCCTTGGGATATTTCCTTTCCACCAAAAAAAGATTCATCAAAATCGGTTCATAAACAACGAAGTTTTCCGCGAACACACATAAAAAAATGTATACGGTCGAATTAAGAAACCTTCTCCTTTTTTTGAAGTCAGTTAAAAAGGAAGTATAGACTCATACGACAATTTTGGGCTCAGCGGGGTCGAATTATTCGTAGTCTAGTAATAGCAGATATTATATCCCCGCCTCATATACATCACTCGCCATTCACATTGCTTTTTAGGTCATTTTCCAAGAACTAATCCCAAACTGTAAGGAAACTAAGGGTCCCTCGGGAAAAAAACTCAGTATGAAGAGTCATAGTATTCAGTCAAGTCATTGACTCCTACATCAACTTTGGTACACCCAGTAGATATGCTGTACTTATTGCTTGTTTAAAAAAAAAATTGTTATCCTCACAACGAGTCACACCATATGTTTGAATAAATATTTTTATATTTTATTATTATATCAGCTCATATACGTCCCCACCGAGGGGCTCGAGCTTACCCTGAATCAGGGCGATTAGGCCTTAGTCGACCACGCGGGCCCAGTGCGGGTTGGTCGACTTCACACACAACCTTCGAGTTTCTTCGCAGGCGTGTGCAGGTTTCCTCACGATGTTTTCCTTCACCGTTAAAGCAATCGGTAAGTATGTACGTACGTTTTTGAAAAACTCATTGGTACATTGGCCGTCCAGATTTGAACCCGGTACCTCTGGTTAGATGGACCGAGTCGTTACCGGTTAAGCCACCGACGCTTTTTAAATATTTTGATATTTCTACTTAATCCACAATCCCCCGAAATCAACTCTCTACATCTTAATTCATTTATTTGCCCTGTACGGTCATATTTGGGTCAGAAAACTCTATGTACAGAGGCCAGCATATCAAGCTAGACACTTTGGACCTTGTACCGTTCTTATGCCGTACGCGTATGGATCAGAATAGCGCTACGACTGTCTAGCTTGATGTGCTGTCCTCTGTACATTCCAAATATTATCTTTTTTCGTCTAGATTTTAAACTTTAAATTTAAGTTCCAAGCCGCTGGATACGGGCAGCGCAGGACTGGTCGTCGTGGGAATCCTTGGGGGAGGCCTTCCAACAGTGGACGTCTTTCGGCTGATATGATGACAATACGACTCTAAATTTTTTTCCGGTACATTATATTATGAAATATTGTTATTGATTGATTGATTTGCGCTTGTTAATGGAGTCTGTTGTTAATGGGGCACAGCTCGCAGAACAGGCAGTAAAGTTCTCGATTGACGACCGCGCACTTGAAAACGTTGCGTAGGCAGGCCTCCCACTCGGTGGACCGACGACCCTCGTGAAGGTCGCGGGAAGCCGCTGGATGCGGGCAGCGCAGTACCGATCGTCGTGGAAATCCTTGGGGGAGGCCCTATGTTCAGCAGTGGACGTCCTTCGGCTGATATGATGATGATGAATGGAGCCTATAATTTTGAACTGAAATTTATACTTTAATAACCCTTAACGTCTCTACTGCTGGGGATGGGGTCTCTTTCCAAGGTGGGGGCTAGTTAGGCCATACTACACACCCCACACAAGGGGCCCAAGTCGGGTTGTTGGAGGTTGTACGGATAGTGGCGAACCCAACTGTCAGAAGTTTTTCAAGCCGCCTATATCAGGCACATGACACGGCTTGACGACTGCCATCTAATGCATCGGAACCAACAGATTAAGGCGGTAATATTAAAGATTTTCGTTATTTTTGACGTCAATCACTCCTAAACGATAGAAAACCCAAGGTTGAAAAAAACCCTTATTGTTGATGAAGTTCCTTAAAGTCAAAAGCTATTAGAAATACGATTGAGCAAAAAAAATCTATAGAAAAAAATCCCAAAGATAGGTCTACACCGTTACTTTCAACTCTAGTTATGACTAATATTTTGAAGTATAAATTTAAAAAAATATACAAAAATATTTGTTATGGTAATACTAAGGGAATAATGTTATTATTTTTTATACTTTCATTCTAGTTTTTGATTGAAACGATTGAAAAAGTAAAAAGTGTGGTTGTTTTCTTTAGTCTTTACACGTAAAGAAAAATATAGAGACAAATGTTCCAATCAAGTAACGCCTTAACGTGCCTTGCGAAGCACGGAAACGGTCGAGAAAAATGCCACTAACAGTCAAGCCCATCCAGGTAATGACCTTGCTTCAGGACAGTTAACCTGTGTGATCAATCCAATTATGTAACTCACACTGAGCTGTGACCGCTTCAACCGCGACCGAAATGTATTAAATATTAACAAATAAGTACATATCATATGTTCTTTATTGTACTTTTAAGTTTATACACGATAGTATATTTTATATCGAGGGACTAAACGAAGCCATAATATACCTGAGGAGGTGGTTTGACTCCCGAGCGTGCGATGGAGTCAATGAAAGCGAGGGTATAATTAGATTTAGTCTCGAGGTGCAAACTGTACTTTTCACTTTGTATGCAAGAAAAATAGCCAATTTAGTACAAAAACATTTAAAACCTAAATATTATTTAATAAAATAAAAATCACAAAATATTTTTTTACTTGAAGCTAAATGGACTATTCGAATTATTTGTAATATTTTTAATAAATGTCGTTCTATTTGTAGACTGTATTTAAGAATTTTGGGTTGACAGCTGTGTATAAGTGGGACTTTCTGGCAGAATTTATTTAAAATCGATCAATTTTACACTTGACAAGAATTTTGAAATTTTCGCGGTCAGTTTTTTCATCTAAACCAGTCACAGATTAACAATATAAAACACATGGCGCCACCTTCTTTGCGGAAAAACCATAGAACTAAAACTCTCAACATTTTCGCAATGAAGATGGTCCACACTCCACAGATAATAGTGTATTAACTGGCTGTTTGAGTTTGTCTATGTCACATGAAGGAAATTAAAAACTAATTACTTTTCACTCCCTAGAGACTAAAGTGGTAACTGTATTCCCGCTTCGTAGGGCTATATTGGCGTACTTTTAGAGCATGAGAAGTGAAAAAAACATTTAGAGAGGACCTATATGTATCATCATCATCATCACGATGACGTATATGTAAAAGTTATAATTATATAAAAAAAACATGCGCGCCCCGTTTGCTTGAGGGACTGGCGTCAGTGCCAGCCCATTCCTCCTAGAAGTCCAGTAGCCTCGCCAACGACTTCCGGGAGTTTTAGTTCGTTCCCTAAATTAGCTGCACTTTTGCTGAATACCGCTTGCCGCTGCCGGCTCCCGTCAAGCGGTTGCGTCAAGGGGGCCGCCCTTAGTTCAACCGTCGCGCCGTCGATGTTACACCCGCAAGGGGTCGCGCGAAACTTGTTCAGTCTTAAAACCCTACTTAATATTATAAATGCGAAAGTTTGATAGAATGTATGTATGTTTGTTACTCTTTGACGCAAAAACTACTGAACAGATCTGGCTGAAATTTGGTAGGTAGACAGATTAGGACCTGAATTAACACATAGGCTACTTTTATCCACTCTCGCGGGCCGCTTGCAACTCGCGCACTGCGCACCCTCGAAAAGTCATAGAAAAGTTGTCCACGCGGGTGAAGCCGAGGGAAACAGCTAGTTAATAATAAATTCTAAATAAGAAAATACATTTTCAATTGTTTTATCCTTCAACACATTCCCAGAACTTCGTTGGGGTGTACTGTAGCTAATACCCCGAGCGTACTTTACCTCGTGATTTAAAAGTATGTACTGGTTTGTTGTTGTTTAATACTAGTTGTTTAACATTCGTGTTGCATGTGGGCAGTTATCTCATTGTAATTGAAACTTTTAAACATAGTTATGTCCACCTACCTACATTACTCACGGAGCGTACTAAATCAAATGTACTATGTAAAATAATGGGCATGTAACTATATTTTACGTCAAGCAAGATTACATCATAAAGGTAAGTCTATAATGAATCAATCAATCAATCAATGAAGACAATACTTATACAGTAAAGTAACTTAAAAAACATATATATTTTATAAGATTCGTAATAGAACCAAAGTTCCTTATACATGTCCCCACCGAGGGGCTCAAGCCTATCCTGAATTAGGGCGATCGTGCCTTAGTCGAACACGCGGGCCCAGTGCGGGTTGATCGAATTCACACACAACCTTCGAGTTTCTTCGCAAGCGTGTGCAGGTTTCCTCACGATGTTTTCCTTCACCGTAAGAGCGTCGGTTATACGTACATATGAAATCGAAATGCGAAAACACATTGGTACGTAGCAGGATTCGAACTACCTACGACTTCCCGGGCAGGAGGAAACGGCCCTTGCTATTATGCCACCGACGCTCACCGACATAGCTATCAGAATTGCTAAACTTAAGTAGTAGTGGGTGGGGCACATAGCTCGTAGAACGGATGGCCGTTGGGGTACTAAAGTTCTTAAGTGGCGACCGCGCACCTGAATACGGTGGACCAATGACCTGGTGAAGGAAGGTATGCGGGTAGCGCAGAACCGGTCGTCGTGGAAATCCTTGGGGGAGGCCCATGTCCAGCAGTGGACGTCCTTTGGCTGATGATGATGATATTTTATAAAACTAATGCCTTTATTGTATTTTTTTATATGAATAGTTAAGTATGAATCATCTGTGTTGTAACGCCAATTGTTTTTAACGCCCGACGCAAACAGAGGGTAAGACAGCAAATTGTTGTTCTTATCTGTGGTAATACAAGTTTATCGTGTGTGTATGTGTGAATATTTGTGTGTGTACTGTGTATCTGTGTGCCGGTCTGCGGCATCATAGCTCCCAAGCGGATAAAATGATTTTGATTTTGTTTATTTTGTTTAAAAGGTGACTTGATCGATAGTATTCTTGGCTATGTGATTCAAGTATATCTGTTTGAACTATCAGATCGTTTCGTATTGATAAAGGGCTGTGAGCAACTTCCACAGGTCTGATCGATTCGAAATTTGATATCCTGGGACTTAAATAATATTGCAAGAAGATCGTGTTTGGGCTCATAGGAATGGTCTCAATGAATAGGTTACAGATACCTATGTATATGGTGATCAGGGTCTGATAATGGAGTAGGAAAGACATGTGTCGGTTTTTTTTTAAAATTTATAGTTATGTAAGAATGGTTGTTGATTCGGAAAGATTTTTTGTAAAGAAACAGTTTATTTTTTGAAGTTTTTATTTGCTGCTAATGGATAACTTATTCTATGAAAAGGGTTGAAGATTTTTGTACCTTTATACATAAGTTTAAGTTTGGAGGTTTAAAAAAAAATCACACATAAAAAAATTGTACAGTCATAAGACATAACAACAGAAAAAAATATTTGAAATACTGTAACTTTAGGATTTTTTTTTTCAGAAAACTTTAATCATAAGCTGAACGTCATCGGGTTAAGTGGAACCTGGTCAATTTTGGGTGTCAAGTACTCAACGGACGTAGTAAGCGCTGGGGTAAGCGGAGTAAGCGAGCGGGGCGGCGTAGGGCGAGACGTAGGAAGGCACGGCGCCTGGGTACACGTAGTCCAGGCCGTTGGAGTAGGCCAGGAACTGGGGGGAGGGAGCGGGTGCCGGGGCGGGGGCTGGGGCGGGCGCTGGCTCCGGCTTGGGGTTCGGCGCAGCCATGGCCACCGCTACCAGGGCGAAGAGGGCGAACTGAAAAATTACAACACAAACATTTTGTAAGGCACTTGCTAACATTGCTTGTAACCCTATTACTAGGCTTTAGCTGTCTGTCCGTCTGTCTGTATGTCTGACTTATAAAATGACTCTATCTTTTGAACTGTAATAGGTTAGGTAAAACCAAATGTTTTTTTTTTAAAGAATATGTGAGATGATGCCAAGGGCTTACTAATTGTGAATAAAAAATAAATGTTTTATTATTGAGAATTTCCTAAAAAATAGTAAAAAATGCAAAAAGTAAACCTTAAGCGGGGTTGCCATACAAGACAAGTTTTTATGTTAGATTTTTTGTTTTTGTTTTATAGTAAAAACGGTAATACATACAAGCTTTAAGCTTGATTTTTCTATCGCTCACTTTGATACCTTTTGTTTGAAAGAATAGGTATCTTATTTGTACTTGTGTGGAGAGGTGTGGTGGTACGGAACCCTCGGTGCACGAGTCCGACTCGTACTTGACCGTTTTTCAAGTCTTCCTTCTTTAAAAAATATGTTAGGGCTTTTTTACACGACTGCCCACAAAAAAGGAGTGTACTGTTTTCAGGCCTAATGTATGTCTGTATGTTTGTTTATACCATGATATCTTATAAACGGCTTCATTTACTTGAGAGCAAGGACTTATTAAATTCGTCTTGATCCCGTGAGTGAGGATAGATTTTAATCGTCTTCCCAATAATTTTAAACAAAAAAAACCGACTTCAAACGCACTAGTCACCATTACAATTTTTTTAAGGTTCCCTTCGATTTCTCTTGGATGCCATCTTTAGATCCTGGTTTCCTTATCATGGTACCACCCTTGAGATATCTCCTTTCCAACTCCAAAATCGGTTCATAAACGACGAAGTTATCCGCGAACACACATAAAAAAATATCGTCATATCAGCTCATATACGTCCCCACCGAGGGGCTCGAGCCTACCCTGAATTAGGCCGATCAGGCCTTAGTAGACCACGCGGGCCCAGTGCGGGTTGGTCGACTTCACACACAACCTGCGAGTTTCTTCGCAGGCGTATGCAGGTTTCCTCACGATGTTTTCCTTCACCGATAAAGCAATCGGTAAGTATGTACGTAAGTTTTTTTTTAATAAACTCATTGATACATTGGCCGTCCAAGATTTGATAAAAAAATATATAGGGTTGAATTGAGAAACCTCCTCCTTTTTTTTGAAGTAAGTTAATTAAAAAGAGGGGTAATGTCTTTATGCAGTTGTGTTCTTATTAAATTTTCAATTTAAAGTTATTAACCACTAGCTGTTTCCCGCGGCTTCACCCGCGTGGACAACGTTTCTATGATTATTCGAGGGTGCGCAGTGACAAAAGCGGCTCGCGAGCGTGACTATAGGTAACCTATGTGTTAATCCAGGTCCTAATCTGTGTACCTACCAAATTTCAGCGAGATACGTTCAGTAGTTTTTGCGTGAAAGAGTAACAAACATACATCCATACATTCTTACACTTCACTCAATACTTCTTAGTAGGATTATGAAATCGGGTTCAACGTTCGAGTTCTGTTTGCATATTATGTATAATAAACATATTTATGAAAACCTCGACACAACTCTCAAAGGGGCCCCTGAATTTATGAAATTATAATATCGCCTATTATAAGAGGCCATGCAAACAGTTGATACGAAAATGCAAATAGACTTTCATTATCAAACCCAAAACTTCGTAACATTATGTTTGTCTGCTCGTGGTTGGGGAGCCTGATGAAAGTTTCGAAGATGTTCGTAATAAAACTGATTGCCAATATTTTATTACATAACGTTACATTGTATCCACCTCCGTGGCGTAATGGATAAGTCCTTTGGCTTCACATGAGGCGGTCGCGGGTTTGATTCCCAGCGAAGTCTATCTTATCTTTGTGAAAGGGGGCTGCGGTCGCAGCGACACTTCGACCCAAAAGTTAGTCTAACTTTGTATGACTTGATTTGGTTGGCGGAAGGGCATTTTATAAGCCCAATTGGGCTTGCTAACACAGCACTAGTATACAGGGTGTAACGTAATTGGTGTAGGTCCCGTTAACTGGGGGTTCTACTCGTCATACTGAACAACTTTCTCCAAGGAACCCATAGTCAACTCTCAAAAAAAAAATTGGAACCTCCATACTAAAATGCACAAAATAGGTCGATCAGCTGATCGATTTGTATGAAAAGTAAAAAAAAATTATGTTTTCAGCAAAGTTGTAGGACAAAAGTTGTTCAGTATGATGAGTAGAAGCCCCAGTTAACGGGACCTAAACCAATTTTGTTACACCTGTATATACTGTGCTAACACCATCAATGTTAACAGAATTGATGTGTTCCGGCTGGAAGACCAGATAGCCAGTTCCCCATTGCGTTAATCTTGGTAAGTCCGCTCCCATCTTCTTGGCATCATCGTCACTTACCATCAGGTGAGATTATGATATCAAGGGCTTACGAATTGTGAATATAAAAAAACAGGTAGGTGTAGGTACTTACGATTTTAGCGAACATGTTGATTGCGATGCAGTGGACAACTGAATCATACATTGGTTCAGGAATCTAAGCATTATATACTCGAATTTTGGCCTTGATCTTTATTGTGTATGATCCATATTGTTCATTTGACAGCCACGTAACAATGGCGTACAAAGATAGTTCGATGATCTTGTTAGAAGATCTTACGCCTCAATTACACATCCTGACTTACCTTGTATGGCAGTGTTTAATGGATTCGTTTAGTATGCGCTGTGACATCTTATATTAGGGAAATTTGGAACCATAACACGCAAAAACGCTAAACACGTTAAAAAACCGACTTCCATCGCAACAACTTAGTTCATGTTTGCATTATTATTTTTGGTTTTTGTTAATTTTATAATAAAGTACTACACCGATTTTGATAAAATTTATAATGGACCACACGGAAAGCGCTAGCTTTTAAATTAAAAAGAGTATCATAAAAATCGGTTCACCCAGTCAGAAGTTCCTAACACACATAAAAAGTCGCTTAAAAAGCTTTTGGAAGTCGCTTAAAAACAAGAGGACATTTTTATTTTATTTTCATATAGTGCGTACTTAGTCTGACCTGCAGCAGCAGCAGCTCAGCTCATATACGTCCCCACCAAGGGGCTCGAGCCTACCCTGAAATAGGGCGATCGGGCCTTAGTCGCCCACGCGGGCCCAGTGCAGGTTGGTCGACTTCACACACAACCTTTGAGTGTCTTCGCAGGCATGTGCAGGTTCCCTCACGATGTTTTCCTTCGCCGTTAAAGCAATCGGTGAGTATGTACGTAAGTTTTGAAAAACTCATTGGTACATTGGCCGTCCTGATTTGAACCCGGTACCTCTGGTTAGAAGGACCGAGTCGTTACCGGTTGAGCCACCGATGCTTCTTGTCTGACCTATGCACAGAGCAGAACCAATAGGACCTATGTATGACTAACCACAAACAAGTCAAATGACATATGCCTGTATGCGTCGAAGTATGTGGACATTTTGAGAATAAACAAAGGACACCTAATTATTTATGTAGTTCTCGTCCCGAACACGTTTGGTATTCATAATTTAGTCTGAATCCCAGCGAGACTCTTTGTTTTTCTGTTATTGGGCATTTCAAGGACTCTGTCTTCATATAAAAGTGGTAGGAACAATAAGAATATTAACAGTCCTATTTGGAAATCACAGGTAGCGGTAAATACGGGAAAATTGTTATAAAGGATTACTGTATTGTATCTGGTACATCATCATAATGTTCGCTAAGCTGGTAAGTCATTAGTTTTAATGCTTTTAAATTGTTACTGGATGCGAGCAGCGCAGGACCGGTCGTCGTGGAAATCCTTGGAGAAGGCCTATATCCAGCAGTGAACGTCCTCCGGCTGATATGGTGATTACTTATCCTTACTAGTGTTATAAATGTTAAAATGTGTTGTTTGTTACCTCTTCAGGCTTCAAAACCTTAACCAATCTTGAAGAAATTTGGCTTGCACGTAGCTTATGCCATAAACAAGGACATAGTTTACTTTAAATCCTGTGAAAATCACTCAGTCCGGTACAATTCCTGAGAGAATTTGAAAAAAATAAGACTTTTTGGTTGATTTCTATAACATCGTAACGGATGGGAGCTACGGATTGTTCTGATTGTTTGCACAGAGATGGCTGAGGGAGAAATAAATGACACAGACTCTAATTAACATAGCCCGACTTAGTTCCTGAGGTTACAATTTACATTCATTTCCACGCTCTTTTATTTACGTGACTTTTTGCATAGTAATAGTTGAGGAGGTAGAAAATGACATAGTCTGCTAATTACAATAGCCCAATGTTGTTCTCCAAGGATCTGAAGTTAACTCATTCTTACGTTCGCAAGCCGCTTGCGGCTCGCGTATGTACCACTCACTTCAAAAACACTCAAGAACCATGTGAGCGGTTCCGCAGGCAAAAACTAGTACATAACTAATCTTAAAACATCATAGGATGCCTTATTATAAACGTTATTTTTAAGAGATTAATGACTATAATGACTGACCCATTCACAGCACTACAAAAAAAACATTTTTTTTTTGTTGCCCTGGATATCTTAGCAAATTTTTATGTTTTCAAGTGCCCAGATTACAAATTTATTCATGGAAGTATTGAATGTGCTCTTGTTTTTATGACTATCGCATATCTTATATTAAGATCAATTATCGGCTTGTTAGCAATAAAATTAACGTAAATTAAAGTTTTAACCGCCTCCGTGGCGTAATGGCTAGCCCATTCGCTTCACACCAGGAGGTCGCGGGTTCGATTCCCGGTGGGGTCAATTTGTAAGACTCGGTTTGGTTGGTGGTAGGGCATTGCCTAAGCCCGCCTGGCTAGCTACCACCATCTTATCTAAGTCTTGCCGCCAAACATCAGTGTTAACAACATTGATGTGTTCCGGCTTGAAGACGAGATAGCCAGTTCTCCTTTGCGTTGGAGAATCTTGGTAAGCCCGCTTCCATCTTCGGCATCATCGTCACTTACCATCAGGTGAGATGATGCCAAGGACTTACCAATTGTGAATTGTGAATAAAAAAAAAATAAAAAAAATATTTTCCCAATCATGATTAGAGTTCTGAGCAAAAAAACGAGAGCCAATCTTACAAAATCATTGATAGTTTCATGAATTGTGAGCATAAATATATACAAAATCGATCTTATATTTAAGGCAACAAAACCACTGTAGACCAGTGATCCATAAGCTACCCGTTCTGTCTACAGGGCTGAGAGTTGTGGGTTCGATTCCCATTCGGTTTGTTTGCTCTGTGTCTGAGTGTTCAGTATCTATACAGAGTGTAACAAAATTGGTGTAGGAGCCATTAACTGAGAGTTCTACTTATCATACTGAACAACTTTCCCCAAGGAACCCATAGTTAATCCTCAAAGCAAAAAGTGAAAACTCTATACGAAAAATGCACAAAATTGGTCAATCAGCTGATCCAATTGTATGAATAATTAATATTTTTTTTTATTTTCAGTAAAGTCATAAATCGAATGTTTTTCAGTATGCTGAGTAAGAAGTCCCAGTTAACGGAACCTACACCAATTTTGTTACATCCTGTGAATGTATTTATTTAGCCGTATATAAGTATGTATGTCAGTCCCTGTTTCCCATAGTACAGGCAAAGTACATATTAGTACTAACATACAGTAGATATGCACACTCCCTGCCGCTCTCTAGATTGCGACCTCACCCCCTCGTCACCCAGATTGATACAGATTGATTACAGTTTCGTTGTCGAACGTATAGGACTTCGCCGCCATTTTGTTTGTTCCGTTATTACTTGTTTGAAATGTCATTTCTGGTCCGTTGTATGAAGTGTCCAGGGTGTGGTATTTTAGTACTAATATATATACTTTGGTACAGGGAATCCTAGTTTGGGGCCAGATGACCATCAACATGAAAACGGTGTGTAATTTGTCCCTGAACATTATTTATTACTATTCGGTCGCGGGAAGCCGCTGGATGCGGGCAGCGCGGAACCGGTCGTCATGGAAATCCTTGGGGGGGGGGGGGGGGCTATGTCTAGCAATGGACGTCCGTCGGCTGATATGATGATGATGATTCGGTAATATGGTAAAACTATGACCTAATTATTAATCTGTATTAAAATACAGATGAGCTTTATATAAGCTAACAAAGGACGCCATTAGTCCAAAACGTATTTCAATGTAATTATTGTATTACATAATGAATTTTCCAGGGAAATGCGCAGTGAAGCCTATAGATAGAACAGTAAACCGAGGGCGATATACAAGTTTGTTGCCGATGTGGCTTGCTAAGCCTATTACGGGGGTGATTATACCGGTGGAATTGCAGAACCTCCCAATGGAACAAATATGCTATTAATAGAAAACGAATATTAAGTTAAACAAACACGTTATGTAATATTCGCTAAATATTTGTCTGTGAAAATTTCAACTGTCTAGCTATCGCGGTTCATGAAATACAGCCTGGTGACAGACGGACAGCGAAGTCTTAGTAATAGGGTTCCGTTTTTACCCTTTAGGTACGGAACCCTAAAAAATTCTTCACAAATCGTTAACTAGAGAGTAGTATTTTTTTAATGCAACAATCTTATATAGCAACACTGAGAGGCACAGAACACAAATCTCATACAGAAAAGTGACAACACCGTAGTCGGATAAAATACTTATAAGCTCTTTCGTCTGAGGTTCGCTGGCTGCTTTTTTCAAATTTTGTGATTAAAAATGTAAATCAGCGGAAAAGCAAAAGGGTGCGTCACGGGTCGCATTCCCTACTTATCGAGAGTATTTTACTTAAAATTACGTTTAGTAGAAGTAGTATTTATATTTATTATATAGTTTCCTTGCTTTGTTTAAGTAAAGCACTATACAAATACAAGCTTCGGCCGGAACGGCAATTGTTGGATTCTTCATACACAACCAGCAATAATCGCTTACTTTCCGGTCTCTTCAGTAATGTACTATACTTTACGTGCCAAGTCAGACTATATTGTAGGTATCTTTGTATGGATCTGAATTGTGCAGAAAGCTTACGAAAAATCTTGATTTTAATGGTATGTTCTTAAGGCCGCCGCCAACAACCAATACAATACAATACAATACAATATTCTTTACCAACTTCGTTATCACTTTTTACTTCAATTAAGGATGATTTTTTAAAGAAAAATAATTGTTTTGTTATTTACACGTTATGAGGAATGATTTTGATTTCCTCGAATTCTATTTTAATACACAGGACTAAAGAAAACAATATCCTAATGCACTCTTTTTTTCTAGTTGTAACATAGAACTGCTGCAATTTTAATTAAAACATTATGATAATTTATGACAGCGTCGGTGGCGTGATGGCAAGGGCCGCTTCCCCTTTGAACGGGAGGTCTTGGTTCGATCCTGCCACGTACCAATGTGTTTTCGAATTTCGATTTCATATGTACGTTTATCCGACGCTCTCATACGGTGAAGGAAAACATCGTATGGAAACCTGCACACGCCTGCGAAGAAACTCGAAGTTTGTGTGTGAAGTCGACCAACCCGCACTGGGCCCGCGTGGTTGATTAAGGCCCGATCGCCCTAATTCAGGGTAGGCTCGAGCTCCACGTATATGAGCTGATATGATGATGATGATAATTTATGAACTTTATAACAAAAAAATATAAAATAATTTTGTTTTCTTACTTTTTTGAAATTCTTCTCATTTTATTTATAATGAATTAAAAACGTCCGATTGACGTAACAGCCACGTTGCTGTACGAGCTGACAATAACCTTATTTCCAAGCTATTTCTTTAGATTTTTGTAACGTCATGAATCGAGTTGCTAATTTTAGGGACGGAGGAGCCTTAAACAATAAAAATAAACAAGCGGCTTCAGAGGAATTCGCGACCTCAAAGCGTCGATGACTTCGAAATGAGTTACGTATGCCTGTGGTCATTATTTAAAGTGAACTCTAAGATAATATCGCTTCTCAACGTTTAATTATTTTATTTTATTTATTTAGGACACAAACAGTCTTAAACAAATACATTTTACAAAAACATAACACAAAAAGACCTACAGGTCCATTAATTGATAACAAACAAAAAACATGTTGGTTTAGCTAATAACAAGTGATCAAGTTGATAAGATTGCACAATGTACAGTGTATGTTCGTCTATACGAGTCTATCACGTGTAACTATTTTATATAATTATTTATAAATAAATAAATAAAAATTGCCTTGCTTAAACTTTGTTGTTAAACATTTCGCACACTTTTCTTTTATATGTGTTGATACTATCGCCAAATATGTCAACATCACACAGGAATTATTAGTATCATTAGTTAATTATTTTTCGTAGTATCATATTTTAGCATATACATTGTTCATTATATACACTTAAAATCTAAGAAGTGAGAGAAATTGTGGAGCAAAAGAAAAAAGCATGGTTGGACTTACTGGCAATCACAGCCAGGAGACGTATGGATGCAAGTATAATGGATGATCATGTGAAAAAGCGGAGAATGAATATAAAAAGGTCAAATTAGAAGTAAAAGTGAAAATACAGCAAAAGAAGAAGGACTTGGAAGAAAGAAATGAAAGGAAATTTTCCGACAGCTTCCGGGACAACCATGAATTGTTCTCGAAACAAGTCCGAGTGTCCCGGTGAGCGTCGCAAAACGCGAAGATGAATAAAATAAGAAATGAGAATACTAAGCTGTTGATGGATGAGACAAGTGTGTTGAGAAGATGGAAGAAATATTTTGAGGAACTTTTTGAATCTGATACGTACCTGCCTCAAACTGACAACGCAGCTGCGGATCTATTTAAGGAAGGGTCTGAAAATAATAGTGAGATAGAAGTGTATGAAGTAAATAGGGCACTGAAAGGTATGAAGAAAGGTAAGGCTGCAAGGTATGTATGTTTCGAAATGCTGAAGGCTGGAATAGATCTGGAAGCACTACAGAAATTATTCCTGATCTTTAGAAATTGTTGGGTCAGCAGCCAAGTGCCGGAAGATTAGCGTAAAGCTGTGAAAATGCCTTTGTACAAAGAAAAAGAGTCACACCACGGAGCCAAAAATTACCGTGGGATCAGCTTACTCAGCATTGTCGATAAACTGTATGCATAGATTTTGATTGAAAGAGTGCGGAGAGAAACTGATAGGAAAATTTGGAATGTGCAAGTGGGATTCAGGAAAGGAATGGGATGTATGGATCAAGTCTGCTCTCTGAGGTGCATAACAGAGAAATACCTGGAAAAACATCAGAAGGTGTTTTGCGTCTTCATAAATCTGGAGAAGGCTTACGATAGAGTGAACAGGAATAAATTTGGAATGTTTTGTCCAAGTTTGGTTTGGAGAGCCGGTTGATACGTGCACTGAAGTTACTCTAAGAGGATTCCAGTGTATGTGTACTTAACGGCACCTACACGGGCTGTGTAGCATTTTCCTGACTCTTTAACCTATTCACGGACGATTGTCTCGTGATACTAGAAACGTGAAAGTTTATGTTTGTATATGTGTATGTTTGTTACCCTTCACGCCTAAACGGCTGGACGGATTTGGATGAAATTTGGTAGGTAGACAGATAACGTCCTGAATTAACATATAGGCTACTTTTATCGATTTTGTTATCGTTGGTGTCAGTTATTTTTTCTGTTGTCTAATTAATCCTACCAGTGTTGCCAACTACACCATAATTACGGTAGATCTACCGAATCTACGTGTTGTTCAGTGTCGTCTACTGTTGAATTTTGAGCAATTTTATAGAAACACTCTAATTTTGGCATCAGCGCTTTTGAAATACGGTATTTTTTAAAGTTTCAATCATTTTGTAAGGCGGAAACCGTAATTTGAACCTACTAACACGGTATTTTGACCGAGTGGCATGGCAACACTGCCTACTCTACGCTACAACTACTTACTTCGACTTGTTTGTTTGTTTCAGATATTCTTATTCGCCTTCCTAGCAGCAGCCATGGCTAAGCCCCAGTACTATAGTACTGGTTATGGCTACGGAGGATACGCAGCTGACTACCCTGGCTACTACGGATACTCAGGCTACTCCAGCCCCGTATCCTATGGAACTTACGGCTCTTACGGCGCTTACCCTTACAGTTACGGATACGGATATTAAGTACTGATTTGATCACAAGAAAACTTTTTTTGTTTTTGTTACGTGATCTCGGAAAAAATCACTCATTTTAAAATGTGTGTCAAAACATTGATTTGATTTTATTGTAAAGTTTTAGAGTGGATTTTTGTTTTGTAAACAAATGTAATTACTTTTTAATAAAAAGTATTTGTACAGGGTGTAAAATTATATATGCATTCTCGCAATATTTATAGAGGTGAATAAAAAGCCAAAACTGATCAAATTTTACCAAGAAACCTTTGGTCTAATAAAAAAAAAATTTGGACTTTCCATGGAAATCGATCAGCTGACCGGCCAAATTGACCTTATGTTTTTGCGAAAAGTTACTTATTAAATATGGCAAGAATACATAATATTTAAACCCTGTATAATAATAAGTACATAATTGTCGTTTTCATTTCATTAATGTCCTTATCTCAACATGACATCAGGTCAAACATTGATAAATCAATGTTATCTATCATATTAAGAACCTTTTTTTAATCCACAATTGGTAAGCCCTTTGCCCATTTCACTTGATGGTAAGTGACCATGATGCTGAGATGGAAGCGGGCTTACCAAGATTCCCCAACGCAATGGGGAACTGGCTATCTTATCTTCAAGCCGGAACACATCAATGCTGTTAACATTGATGCTTAGCGACAAGACTTAGATAAGATGGTGGTAGCTAGCCAGGCGGGCTTAGAAAATGCCCTTCCACCAACCAAATCGAGTCATACAAAGTTAGACTCTGCCGGGAATTGAACCCGCGACCTCCTGATGTGAAACTAATGGACTTGACCATTGCACCATGTAGGCGGTTTCCTTAATATCCTGAATGACTTTCATTGTGCCAGTTGTCCAGTCCTTCTCCTAGGTATAGCCCATACCAGCTCTAGTTGTTGTCCGGGACATATTTTGCGCTTTATTCCCTTTCCAGAGGGAATTTTAAAAGTCCGGACTTATTCCTTGTCTACATCATAACGGGAATCTGTGAAAAATTTCAGCTTTCTTTAGATGAGTCAGTGAGACAGGACTTTTTTTAAATATTTTATGATAATATTTTACACTATTTCCCTTTCATACGTCTAACTAATACCTACGATATATTCATGAGACACTAGCTGTTGCCTGCGACTTTTTTCGCGTTAAATCGATAAAAAGTAGCCTGTATGTTAATCAAGGTCCCAATCTGTCTACCTACCAAACTTTATCTAAATCCATTCAGCCGTTTTAGACGACAATAGGTAACAAACATACACACACTCGCACACATAAATTTTCACATTTATACTAGTAGTATTAGTGGCGTTTCTTTTAAGAGCCCGCTGGAGTTCATAAATCCCATACAAACGTAGTAATTGATTCATTTGTTAACCAAACAACCGATTTTGCAATCGCGTCAAAAACGATAAAAAGTATATGTTAATCCAGATCCTAATCCTTCTACATACCAAATTTCATCGAAATCCGTCCCGCCATATAGTCGTGAAGAGGTAACAAACATACACACACACATACCCAGACACAAACTTACGCATTTATAATATATGTAAAAAGTGGGATTCAATGATTCAAAAAGAAGTAAAAATAAAATCCGTGGCTTTATTATGTTAAGGAAGTAAGAAGTTCAGGAAAACTGCTGAAAATGTAAGTAGTAGGCATTCCTAATTCTGCTGTGTTTACGGTAAAAACTGTACTATCGACTCTAGAAAGAAATCAATCGTCGAATTCAACTCGGCTGGGCAGCGTTTGGGAAGCTCCGCGATATCTTGCTAGTGTGTGTTGCCAGTGATAACATACGGAACTGAGACATAGCCGATTACTGTGGGCCTCATAAGAAGACTCAAGGTCACATAAAGGGCAATTTTCAGAATTTGCCTTCGTGATCGGATCAAGGAGGAGATCAAACAAGGAGAAAAAAAAACCGACATAGCTATTAGAATCGCTAACATAAGTAGTGAACTAAGTAAGTAAGTAAATATACTTTATTGCACACCATAAAATAATACAGGACTTAAATTTGTAATATATATAGAGTGCAAAGGCGGCCTTTTGGCTTTAAGCAATTTCTGCCAGCCAACCTTTAGTCAGAGATATAAAGAAAAGTAGCGGTGGACGGGGCACATAGCTCGTAGAACGGATGGCTGTTAGGGCAGTAACGTTCTCGAGTGGCTTGTGGGCAGGCCTCCTACTTGGTGGACCGATGACTCGGTGAAGGTCGCGGGAAGCCACTGAACGCGTGGAGCAGTCCAGCAGTGGATGTCCTTCAACAATCGAACAACAACCAATCAATTATGATAATAATACCAGCTCGATGACTAACATTTAACCATGGATAATGGGCAATTATTCTACCGTATCGTTCGTCACCATTTTGTTTTTATTGTGATCAAATCAATAAAAAATCATCAAGATGTGATTTTTTTTCACACAATAATAGGTAAATTGCCAGTTTAGACCTATCATTATGTGAAATAAATCTTGATAACGTTGTTAGATAAGCTATTACTTGGTCAATTAATTTGAAACCTACACGATCCCAGGATAAGTAGATAATATTATAAGTGTAGTCAAAAGATGTTACTACCTAAAGGATCGTTTCACCTTAGGAGGATTGTGAAGCTGCAACTTTTCATACAAACGGCGTTAACGATTTTTACCTCTTTATTGTTAACCGATTTGGACTATTTTTTGATAGGTTGTTAGTCAGAAGAAAAGCTACACTTATACGTTTAGTTTTTTAAATTACTGATTATAATAAAAAATAATGACCGAAATTATTTTTGTATGAAAACCCGTGAACGACAATAAAAGTAACTCATTAACTTTATCGAAAAAACAAAAACGTATACACAAGCTTAGCTTTTGTTCTGACTGATAACCTATAAAAATTGGTCCAGATCGGTTAACATTTAAGAGGTGAAAATCGTTAACGCCGTTTGTATGAAAAGTTTTAGCTTCACAATCCTCTTAACTACGATACTACTACAAAATTAAGGTTTACGACAAGTAGGTACTTCTTGCATAATAATAATATATTTCTGTCTTTTATTAAAAAGAAAAAAATAAGAAATTAATTTTTACAAGCTTTTATCTAACTTGAAATGTTCATACGAGTATGAAAGTCTACTTTTAAATCTTGCGGTCGATTTTAAAACGACTGATTAAAACGGGAGATGGCTGAGCTGAAATTTGGTATGAAGCCGTATTCCCGGTGTAAATCTTTTTGGTATTTTGAAGTTGATCGGATGATGAACTACCAAGTAAAAAGCAAGGTCCCAGGATCGTCTATTGTTTTTTAATAAAATCATAGGAAATAGTGTACCTCTCAGCCCGACTTATTAAATTTATTATCAAGCGTTTAACATTACATTCTCATTTAGCACACTAAACTTAAAAACTCTTTTTAAATAAAAGCTTGTACCTATTTTTTTTTTCGAAATGAGTTATTAAGTTTTTAAGCATTATTGTCAATAGGGCTAAAGCTTCTTTAACATAAAGTCTTCTTAGATCTAACCACGAAATCCAAATAAATGACGCGACGCGGTTTGACGCGAGAAAGCTTGTTACGGCCTGTAGAGGCGCATGAGGCGTCGGTTTTCGTTTATGGCAAAACTAGTGGTTGCCCGTGGCTTCGCCCCCTTTGGATATCAAGAGTGAGCGGATTTTTTAGCCTATAATTATTCTAAAATTCCATTCTAACTATTGGAGATTTTTTAAAAATCGGATGAGAGGTTTCGAACATAACCTCCTACATACAAACATACAAACTTTACCTCTTTATAATGTTAGTATAGATGTTGCGGCAGGTAATTAGGTCCGTACCTACACTTGACATCACCCTCTAGTCCCATCTACTTCTAATCTAATACGGACACGCAGAGAGACCCCTACTCCTGGTTATTGCTGCAAGACAATCACATCTCATAAAAGAGAAGATATTGACGGGTGCCCGTGGTGTATCCTACTAATATTATAAACGCGAAAGTTTGTAAGAATGTATGGCTGCATGGATGTAAGTTTGTTACTCATTCACGCAAAAACTACTTAACGGATCTGGCTGAAATTTGGTAGGTAGACATATTAGGTAGACCTGGATTAACACATAGGCTACTTTTTTTTCACGCTCGCACTGCGCACTCTCGAAAAGTCATAGAAACGTTGTCCACGCGGGTGAAGCCGCGGGAAACAGCTAGTGACCATAAATACTGCTTCTTCCTCCAGATGTATGCAAAAAACACCAGTATTTGGCAAAAAAAAGCATAGTTATAGCGCCCTACGCTGAACTAATGTAATCGTTTATCCGTCCAAATAGTATTTTTTGAAATTTTCACAGAGTGGTTAATCTTTTTTTTTTATTCACAATTGGTAAGCCCTTGGCATCATCTCACCTGATGAAAAGGGACGATGATGCCGAAGATGGAAGCGGGCTTACCAAGCTTCCCCAACGCAATGGAGAACTGGCTATCCTTATCTTCAACTTACTTAATTTACTAAGAAATTAAAAATAATAAATATATTTAGAATGTGCTTGTCAAGACCATTTTTTTGATACCAAAAATTATAATGTAGATATCTGAAAAATATTTTTTTTTGGTTGCTTAATTTACCTAAAAAAACATAACCCTCCTTCTGACGCAGTCGGGTAAAAATCCACCATGTTGATTTTTTTTATGCTTTATATCCTATAACACGCGGAGTGATGGCACAAATCCATAGACACCACATTTGTCATGATCGGTTAAGTGGTTTAGGAAATACGAGGCAACATATGAATATCCATACATACATACTTAGACTTTTTTTAAATTCATAATTGACTATCTTATCTTCAAGCCGGAACACATCAATGTTGTTCACACTGATGTTTGGCGACCAGACTCAGATAAGATAGTGGTAGCTAGCCAGGCGGGCTTAAAAAATGCCCTACCACCAACCAAACCGAGTCTTACAAGTTGACCCCACCGGGAATCGAACCCGTGACCTCCTGGTGTGAAGCGAATGGGCTAACCATTACGCCACGGAGGCGGTTAATACGTGGTTAATCTATGGGCTAGCCCGCTTATTACATGGCTAGTTTGACTGTGATTTGGTTATAAACTATAATTCCGATTGAATTTTTTTTGCACTATGCTGCTGGTTTGATTCCCGGATGAAACAAAGGATTTTTTAATAATCTTAGAAATGCAGTTTTTCTTTTGTCTTTTTCTTAAAAAAATACTATTGTTCTTCACATTTTGCCGGTTCAATTCCCGGCTAAGGCAAGCAGTTTTTCAACAATCATAAAATGTTTTCTTTGAGTAAAAAATTATATCTTCAATATTTAGGGCCTACTACCCTTCTGGTGCTGTTCGTTCTTTCCATCCATATACCTAAATCTACCTGAAATATTCCCCGATTTTCTTTTCTGTTTTCCACAAATTTTAAATTATGAGATTATTTAAAAAAAAACAGATCTTGGGGCATTTTCAAAGGGGGAAAAGGGGGCCACAAGAGAATGGGTCAGGACCCATGATGGAGTGCAAGGTGCAATCTGCTTCTTGTTAATGAAGTCAAGTGAAGCAACACAGAAAAGCCATAATTAGCTATTCACTGTCGTTCATCATCATACCAGCTCATATACGTCCCCACCGAGGGGCTCAAGCCTACCCTGAATTAGGGCGATCAGGCCTTAGACGACCACGCGGGCCCAGTGCGGGTTGGTCGACTTCACACACAACCTGCGAGTTTCTTCGCAGGTGTGTGCAGGTTTCCTCACGATGTTCATTACCTACTAATCATAAACAACCAGTCAAGTGCGGTTCAAAATCGGGCACGGGTTCCGTACCAAAAACAAATTTTCATCTAGAGCGCCATCTATAGATATGATATGGGTAAAAGGGAACTATTTGCTGTTGTCGTATTACTACGTAAATTAACTATGTAGAAGATACTATTAGATGCCAATAGGTTTCGCTAATTTCTAAACAATCGGACTTTGGTAGTTTAATTTTTTCTGTAAGAACGAAAGGACTTGAGATTTTCACATGGATTTTCCTGTCATCTATGCATTTAACCTCTTATACTGTGATTCTTTCAAAATTATAGGCCCAGTAGTTTCAGAGATAAGGGGGTCTATAATGATGAATTTTCGCCTATTTTCGTAAGTCTCCAGAAGGCTCGAGTTTCCATACAAACGTAGTTCCGCTTTAATACAAAAATTACATGCCTGATTGAATCCAAACTTTGTAGATATATTGAGTAGATACATATCAATGTTTTTAATTCGTTTTCATCGTAGTAAATTTTAACGTAACTAAATGAAGGCTTGAATTAGTTTTGTACTGAAAGTTTGAAACTGCTCTTATTTTTTGCCGTTTTATATTAGTACATCGAAAACTAATTACAAACATCGATATATGTCTCTTCAATATACTTAAAAAGTTTGGATTCAATCTGGCATGCAGTTTTTGTATTAAAGCGGAACTACGTTTGTATGGAATCTCGAGCCTCCGGGCGGCCCTATAGCTTTTCTTCTTCATAAATAGCTTAAAAAATATTTATCTTAAAACTAAAAAAAATATGTTTGAGATTCTCAGAACAAGCCCTTTCATTTGATATGTCACACGATATAGTTTGCAAACCTGTTTTATATATTTTCTAATTTACCCCCCAAAAGTTGCCCCCATATTTAAAATTAATTTATTTACGTTAATTATCCGTTTTTGGTTTACCGATTTACATATGTGTACCAATCGGACAAGAAGTTTCTGAGCAAATCGGCTATGACAGACGGACAAACAGACACACGAGTGATACTGTAAGGGTTTATTTTTTTCCTTTTGAAGTATGGAACCCTAAAAATTGTGAACAAAAGGCATCACACACAACGCAATAAACACACCAAACTCTTAAGCCCTTGAGATGGTACTCAGTGTTACGTCCTAATATGACAAGCCCATTGACAGATGTCTCGATGTAACACGGATGTATACCTACATAGAAACAATCGCTGTATATCTATCATCGAGCAGGTACCTGCATTGAAATCATTTATTAGCTTGAAGATCAAGGACGCTTTTTTATCTTAATACTATACGTTTAGTACAACTTAGACTAGGCGTGGTTGTGGGCAAAATGGTATATAAGTGTAGCACTCGAAACGACCATTATCACTTGTGACAACTCGCAAGCTCAATCACTACAATGTTCTCTCGTGTGGTAAGTCGCTTTTTATTATATTTAGTCATATTATAGGTACACTTTTAACCACCTCCTCCGTAGCCCAGAGGCAAAGTTCACTGGCTTTACACAGGAGGTCGCGGGTTCCATTCCCGGCGGCGTCAATTGTAAGGCTCGGTTTGGTTGGTGGTAGGACATTTTCTAAGCCCGCCTGGCTAGCTACCACCATCTTATCTAAGTCTTGCCGCCAAATATCAATGTTGATATCATTGGTGTGTTCCGGCATGAAGATAAGATAGCTAGTTCCCCATTGGGTTGGGGACTCTTGGTAAGCCCGCTTCCATCTTCGGCAACATCGTCACTTACCACCAGATAAGATGTCAATGGTTTACCAATTGTGAATAAAAAAAATAATCAAAAAACACTTTCTTTTCTAAGGTTTTGTGACATAAGTATTTTTTTTAATCCACAATTGGTAAGCCCTTGGCATCATCTCTGCTGATGGTAAGCGACGATGATGCCAAAGATGTAACCGGGCGCACCAAGCTTCCCAAACGCAATGGGTAACTGGTTATCTTATGTTCAAGCCGGAACACGTCAATTCTGTTAATATTGATGTTTGACGGCAAGTCTTAGATAAGACGGTGATAGCTAGCCAGGCGAACTTACAAAATGACATTCCAGCAACCAAACCGAGTCGTACAAAGTTAGACTCCGCCAAGAATCGAACCCGCGACGTCTTGATGTAAAGCTAAGAAGCTTGTACGTAGATAAAGCCGCGGTAGTGGTTATATACCTATAAACTACAAGCTATATAGACTTATTTACTCATTAAAAGCAATGATTATCAGTTTTTTTTAAAATTTGCGAATCAACCCTTTTTTAACAGGTACTAAATTCTTAATAAAAAGTTGATTAAATAAGTACTTGTGTTACACACTTCTTGAATAGATACTTTTCAATAATTTCACTTCTATGAAAGTCAAATTAAGTATAGATAACTTTAAGTCTGGGTTAATACGATTAAAATTGGAAGGGCACGGGGTGTATTTTGTGCCCTTCATAAGTCCTGCCCTAACAGATAGGACTTATGAAGGGCCTGCCTCAACAGGCAGACTGTTTATCTAGCTACCTACACTCAGTACATATTAGAATGCGAGTAGTAACGCCAAGTTATTTGAGTAAGGGGATTCCAATAAGTGCGAAAGTGCTTGATCGTAAACTACAGATATTTTAGTGCAAACAGCATAAAAAAGTATTGGCCCACTTAGCCGAATTGAAGTTAGTAATGAAATTAAAATGAATTGCTTTCAAAATGCAGAAAATATTTTTATTTAGGCCTTACTAGATGTCTGGACTAATAAATGGGTTATCTATCATCATATCGGCTCATATACGTCCCCACCCATCGTGCTCGACTAACTTGACTAACGCGGGCCCAGCGCGGGTTGGTCGACTTCACACACAACCTGCGAGTTTCTCCGCAGGCGTGTGCAGGTTTCCTCACGATGTTTTCCTTCACCGTAAGAGCGTCGGATAATCGTACATATGAAATCTAAATTCGAAATCACATTGGTACGTGGCAGGATTCGAAACTATACTCATAGTATAGTATAATTATATTATGTACCTAGTATACTTAATAGGCCTGCTTACGCTACCTGTTTTCGGTGCGTGGTCGCCACTCGAGAACTTTATTGCCCCAATGGCCATCTATTCTACGAGCTATGTGCCCCGCCCACTGCCACATAAATTTAGCAATTTATATTCAATGAGCTATGTCCAGCAGTGGACGTCCTTCGGCTGATATGATGATGATGATCACCGTCACTTACCATCAGGTGAGTTAATGCCAAGGGCTTACCAATTGTGTATAAAAAACACAGGCTCATGTCTAGTTGACAAAAGTATATTTTTCTTAAGATGTAGTTATCGTTGTTATCAGCAGTTACTGATGGAGAAGCGAGTTAAGTTTGTCTGTTTGTACAACAGATTAATTAGTTATTATATGTAAAAGCGTCGGTGGCTCAACCGGTAACGACTCGGTACATCTAACCAGAGGTACCGGGTTCAAATCTGGACGGCCAATGTACCAATGAGTTTTTCAAAAACTTACGTACATATAATTACCGATTGCTTTAACGGTGAAGGAAAACATCGTGAGGAAACCTGCACACGCCTGCGAAGAAACTCGAAGGTTGTGTGTGAAGTCGACCAACCCGCACTGGGCCCGCGTGGTCGACTAAGGCCTAATCGCCCTGATTCAGGGTAGGCTCGAGCCCCTCGGTGGGGACGTATATGAGCTGTTATAATAATAATAATAATATGTACAGAATAGGAATAACATGTACAAAGGCGGACTTATCCCAAACAGGAATCTCTTCCAGCCAACTTTTTATTACTAAAAGGACAAGTTACAATTATAAGTTTACTAAATTTTGCCTGCGGCTTCGCCCGCGTGGATATCGTTTTTATGACCGTCTTTGAGGGTGAATGGTGCGCGAGCCGCCAGCGACTCGCGAGCATAGACATGAGTTTGCTTCAGATTTCGCAGGAACTATATCGGGATATTGTGATTAACAGTCTATGTCTGTCACTTCCCACCCCCTAAACCAATTCTATACCAAAAATCACTGCAATCCGTTGCTTCGCTGCGACGCCAACGTGCGCGAGCGTGGCAATGAGTTTTCCTCAGACCCCTCGGGAACTATTTCAGGATATGTTAATTAGTGAATTATGTCATTTCCCACCTTCTCAGCCGTCTCTATGCAAAAAATCACTACAATCTATTATTCCCTTGCGATTATAAAGAAATTAATCAAAAAAATGCTATTTTCACGGGATAAGAAGTAGCCTATCTCCTTCCCAGTGACACAGGCTATTTTCATCAAGTCATCAATATTGGTCGAGATGTTGAATCATGAAAAGGTAACAAACAAACACATTTACACATTTTTAATATTACTAAGGATGCTTAGGTATGTACCATAGTGTGATCAGCCACTAATTTATTTATTTCTTTTTCAGTTTATGTTCTTCGCCCTTGTGGCTGCGGCCTTCGCCGTCCCCAACCCTGACCCCAAGCCCCAGTACTACACCGCTGGAGTGGTCCCAGCTGTGGGGTACTCAGCTTACTCTGCGTACGCGCCGGTGGCCTACTCCGCCCCCTACGCGGCCTACCCCTACGCGTACTCAGGGTACTACCTCAAGTGAACAACGAGCACCCAACGACAGCTTCATTCCGACACCAATTATGCCAAATGATCTGATAATATAGTTTTAATGCGCATTTGTTTTGTTTCATTCTTTAATACGACCCTATATTATACAGGCTGTTACAAAATTGGTGTAGGTCCCGTTAACTGGGGATTATACTCACCAAACTGAACAATTTTTAGATAATAGACAGATTTTTATTTGACATAAACACACGCCGATTATACAAGACATAAAAAGAACTTGTAGAAAAAAAAACGAGCGAGACCTACAGTACTCGCATATGATGTGTAACATGTGACAAAATACTTCACACTAGGCGGCATGGCTATGACAACCTTAGTTTTCGAGAATTAAAAAACGTTCGCATTTCCTGTTACACATTTCCGTCCCATTTTACGAAATCACTCCCACAAATTGCAGGAAAGCGAGAGCATTGGTACTATCTGACGGTCAACTCTACCACCGCGCGCTCATTCGTCAGATCGAATAGCGCGCGCTTTCGCGACTTCCTGTTACACATTTCCGTCCCATGTTTCACATTTCCGTCCCATTTCACGAAATCACTCCCACAAATTGCAGGAAAGCGAGAGCAAAGATGTTACACATCAAAAACCCACTAAGAAACAAATAAAACTAACGGAATCAGTGTACGAGTAATGCGATGTCAAAATGGACCAGCATAAGCTGCAGCAGAACTGCAGCGCTGGTTTTATTTCTACAATTTTGCTGAAATCTAGAAAAAAAATTAACTCTTCATACAAAACGATCAGCTTATTGACCAATTTATGCATTTTTGTATGAAGCGTCGAATTTTTTGTTGTGATTTGATTATGGGTTCCTTGGGGAAAGTTGTTTAGCATGATAAAATATACCTAAAAAGAAGCCCGGGCCCTTCACCAATTTTTCAACATTTTTTTTTTTTTTTTTTTTATTAAAAATTTGAGTGCGTTTGGCTGCACCTCACCTGATGGTATTCTGTATAACATTAAAAAAAAACTGAGTTTTGGAATCAAATAATCTTCTTCTTAATTTGTAATTTTATTTTTTTCAAAATTTTGACTTTTTCTGATTCCGGCTTCTGCCATTCCCCTTTTCCTACCGTTATTTTCTATTTTTTTATTACCCGACTACGAAAAAAGGATGGTTATGTTTGTGACAACCGTCTCCGTGGCGTAATGGTTAGTCCATTCGCTTCACACCAGGAGGTCGCGAGTTCGATTCCCGGTGGGGTCAACTTGTAAGACTCGGTTTGGTTGGTGGTAGGGCATTTTCTAAGCCCGCCTGGCTAGCTACCTCCATCTTATCTAAGTCTTGCCGCTAAATATCAGTGTTAACAACATTGATGTGTTCCGGCTTGAAGATAAGATAGTCAATTATGAATAAAAAAAAGTCTAAGTATGTATGTATGGATATTCATATGTTGCCTCGTATTTCCTAAACCACTAAACCGATCTTGACAAATGTGGTGTCTATGGATTTGTGCCATCACTCCGCGTGTTATAGGATATAAAGCATTAAAAAAATCAACATGGTGGATTTTTTAGGTAAATTAATCAACCAAAAAAAATATTTTTCAGATATCTACATTATAATTTTTGGTATAAAAAAATGGTCTTGACAAGCACATTCTAAATATATTTATTATTTTTAATTTCTTAGTAAATGGTCTCACAAGCGATATTATAAGACGGCTCAATGTACGCGCGCTACAATCAAGCGATACGACACGCGGCCGCGGCTAGCGAGGTGGGGTGAAGCCATGAGCACAAAAAATTAAAAAAGTTTAAAATTCAAATATTAAAATTATACGCTGTAGGTTTCATTAAGGAAATAAAATAAAAATAAATAAATAAAAAACTAAAACCCTGAAATCATAGTCTTTATTTATCCCTCCATCTGTGGTCATAGCCGTGGTCGCAAGCCATAATGATAGGAAGGCACCGCACACCGCACACTACACACTACACTACTTTTTGTAGATAATGGAAAACTCTTTAGGTCATTTTTTACACCTTGGGTAACATTAAGGATCCGCTTTTAGTAAGGTTAGTTTTTAACCGCCTCCGTAGCTCAGAGGCAAAAATCACTGGCTTTACACAGGAGGTCGCGGGTTCGATTCCCGGCGGGGTCAATTGTAAGACTCGGTTTGGTTGGTGGTAGGGCATTTTCTAAGCCCGCCTGGCTAGCTACCGCCATCTTATCTAAGTCTTGCCGCCAAATATCAATGTTGATATCATTGGTGTGTTCCGACATGAAGATAAGATAGCCAGTTCCCCATTGCTTTGGGGAATCTTGGTAAGCCCGCTTCCATCTTCGGCAACATCGTCACTTACCACCAGGTAAGATGTTGTCAAGGGTTTACCAATTTTTTGAAAATATAATATAGCCTATAGCAACCACGGATAGTATAGCTTCCCAACGGTGAAAGAATTTTCAAATCGGTCCAGTAGTTTTGGAGCCAATTCAATGCAAACAAACAATCAAATCTTTCCTCTTTATGATATTAGTATAGATTAAATATAGGTTTGAATACGTAGGCATGTTTGGCATCACATTACAATCCGCCTTCCTGCTATTCAATTAAATTATTGGCTCAGTGAATTCAATCTATTAGATATTAATCTTGGTTGCCGCAAACTCCGTTATAAAACGTGGTTTTTTACTTGGATTTTTGCTTGATTCACATTTAACAGTGACCTATCGCGGAAGTAAAAAAGAACGAATTTTCGAAAAATCTAAAAACATTTAGGTAAAAATTGAAAAAAAAAAATATTACCTACCTTTTTTCTCAGCAAATCCTTTCATTTGATACCCATATTATATTGGTACAATACATACTCGTGAGAGCGTCAGTGGCGTAACGGCTAGGGCCGCCGCCTCCTGTCCGGGAGGTCGTGGTTCGAATCCTGCCACAAGTGGGAGGCCTGGCTACGCTACGTTTTTCGGTGCGCGGTCGCCACTCGAGAAGTATTAAAATATTAGGAGGGCCTAATTTCTTTAACTAAGTGTGAAATAGCCATAAAAATATATTTGAAAAAGTAATTAATTTAACTGCGAACATTTATACTATTTACAGGAGTATAGGCGTCGGTGGCTCAACCGGTAACGACTCGGTCCATCTAACCAGAGATACCGGGTTCAAATCTGGACGGCCAATGTACCAATGAGTTTTTCAAAAAAAAACTTACGTACATACTTACCGATTGCTTTAACGGTGAAGGAAAACATCGTGAGGAAACCTGCACACGCCTGCGAAGAAACTCGAAGGTTGTGTGTGAAGTCGACCAACCCGCACTGGGCCCGCGTGGTCGACTAAGGCCTAATCGCCCTGATTCAGGGTAGGCTCGAGCCCCTCGGTGGGGACGTATATGAGCTGTAATGATGACAGGAGTATATAGCATTATTGGTGTAGGTCCCGTTAACTGGGGTTTTTACCCATCATACTCAACAACTTTTTTCCTACTCTTTTATGATCTTGCTGAAATCGCAAAAAAAACTCTTCATACAAATCAAATCAATCAGCTGATCGACCAATTTTGTGCATTTTTGTATGGAGGTGGAGGGTTAATTTTTTTTTTGATAATTGACTATGGGTTTCTTGGGGAAAGTTGTTCAGTATGAGTAGAACCACTAGTCAATTTTGTCACACCATATATAGGTATTAGCTTAAAATAAAATATTGCAGTGTTTGTAGGACAAGAACTAACAAATGAAGCAAGCATATATCTGAGAGGTATGTATTAAATGCAAGAGTTTATGCCAATTACAAATTCCAATTAGTTGAGCTCAAGAAATTCAAGCAAAAATCCAAGTAACTGAAAAGATATTCGAAGAAATGATTCATAGGTAAAAGTCTGTCTGATGTCCATCGCAGACACTACTTTTACTTATTTTAACTACTTTCAAATCGTAATATTCGAATTATATACTTTGAAACGAGTTCATATTGACTTACTTTATGAACACCATACCAATATTTAAAAATAGAATCATAATTTTAAAAAAATCTACTCTCATTTAATATTTTTTTCATTATACAAAAGTATTCATTCCTACAAGTCGTTTCACAATGATCATTTCAAAACGAAAAATTAAATTAAAAATTTAAAAAACCCCCGACAAAAACCTCTAAAAAGTAAACAATAATATGTATTGACCCTTTGAGTTTAATTTAAGTAGTAATATTTTGATCCAAGAGTCGGCGCGTAGGGGGACCGCTAAGTTGTGAAGTTATTACTAATTAGTTGTAGTAAAGTAAATCAGTTGTATTCTGTTTTTATTTTATTTACTTAGCGGTCCCCCTACGCGACGACTCTTGGATCAAAATATTACTACTTAAATTAAACTCAAAGGGTCAATACATATTATTGTTTACTTTTTAGAGGTTTTTGTCGGGGGTTTTTTAAATTTTTAATTTAATTTTTATTTCGTGCTTTTTAAACTTTACATAACTATTACATACAATCGAAACTCTACCCCCACATTCATACAAATAGTTTCCGGGACGAAACACGATACTGCGACACAAAATCTAGCCTATTTTGAATCGATCAAGCCTGTGGAAGTTGCTCACCTCCCTTGTTTGAAGCTGCAATTAAATGTGTTATAACTCTAAACTTCAAATCCATGGACCCATGGAAGTTTTTTACTTTTTTAACCGCTGCTTCAGCAGATTCCAGGAGATGCTGCAGCATCAGGTCAAGGTTACCATATTATATCTAACACCTATTCATTGAGACTATTCTAATAATTTCTATTCTAATTCTATTTAAAAGTGTGTGTAACACCTATTTGAAATAAATTGTTTTGAATATTTTTTTTGAGCCCAAACACGATACTTCTACTGAAAGTTTTTGAGGAGTTGGGTATTCTGCAGATTCTAGGAGATGCTGCATCAACAGTTCAAGGTTATCATGGTTTTGCAATATTTTTACATTAACAGGGCACCAAATTTTGAATCGATCAGACCTGTATAAGTTGCCCAGATCCCTTAGTCACCTAGATAAGAGCTGATAACCCTCAAACGGCTGAACAGATCTTTATCGATTATAGCTAAGAACCACCGCAAGGAAACTTATTTCACGTAAAAAAAACCGCATCAAAATCGGTCCATCCGTTCGAGAGTTGCGATGCCACAGACAAACAGACACAAACACACAGAAATTGGCGTCAAACTTATAACACCCCTCTTTTTGCGTCGGGGGTTTATATAAGAAATCAAAGCGAAGGTTTATCTCAATAATATTTAGTTCACAGTTAGTCATAGTTTCAGGTACGTAGGTATGTCAAAAATTTAACGGATTTTAACAACATCAGCTCACCGTGTTGCCACCATTGCATTGTATGCAGAATCAAATACTGATCAAAACGAGTCCAAACACGACATATCTGCTATTATTTTTTAAAGAGTGTACTAGTGTGCTGGATATCCTGGCCGCAGCATCAGCTCACCGTGTTGCTACCATTGCATTGTATGCAGAATCAAATACTGATCAAAACGAGTCCAAACACGACATATCTGCTATTATTTTTTTAAGAGTGTGCTAATGTTCTGGATATCCTGGCCGCAGCATCAGCTCACCGTGTTGCCACCATTGCATTGTATGCAGAATCAAATACTGATCAAAACGAGTCCAAACACGACATATCTGCTATTATTTTTTTAAGAGTGTACTAGTGTGCTGGATATCCTGGCCGCAGCATCATCTCACCGTGTTGCCACCATTGCATTATATGCAGAATCAAATACTGATCAAAACGAGTCCAAACACGACATATCTGCTATTATTTTTTTAAGAGTGTGCTAGTGTTCTGGATATCCTGGCTGCAGCATCAGACCAAGAGTTCCATAATCCTGCATAGTTATTAAGCATACATGAGTGTTTCAAGTTTTTGGTCACATGTATGTTTGAAAGTAAAGTAAATACACATTAAGAGTCTAAGAACCCTACCGCAGCTAACAAAAGAGCTGATGACCTTGAAACGGCTGAACCGATTTTGATAAAACGTATCTAAGAACCATCGCCAAAAAACCTGCTTGTAAATAAAAAAAACCGCATCCAAATCGGTTAACCCGTTTGAGAGCTACGGTGCCACAGACAGACACACAGACAGACACACAGACACACACACACACACATAGCGGTCAAACTTATAACACCCCTCTTTTTTGCGTCGGGGGTTAAAAACGAGACAACTGTACTACAAAAATGAAACTTTTTAAGTATTTTTATGACTTTGGCTTCAAAAGTTCAATATATGATTATGACAAAATTCCAATGCAAGATGCACAGGCCATTTAAAAAAGCGCGCGTACCTGCGCCATGGCTAAACATCGCATGTGACTATTGTGACTAGGCTGTATGGATAATTTTTTGACGGTTTAATATTTTCTTTTATTTATTTCATGGTCGTAAAAAAAGTATTGTATGCCACTGCACGCAATTTGCCATTGTTGCTTCGCTTCGTGGCACAAACTAGTCATGTTACAATGGCTGTCATTACTTGACAGTGGCATAAATAACTATTTTTCTAACAAAATAATGTTACAACACATATTTTTTACCATTACGATACAAGGCAAATCCAAGAAGTTAATATCACCAAGGAGATTCCATGAATTATTTTCTTCTCATGAAACGCATATCCAGGGCGCGCCATTTTTATAGCATTAGAAAAATGTTCTGATTCCAATTTTTACCCGTCTGCGACAGCACCTGTTTTAGAGCATGCGCAGTGATTCTCTGGATTTTGGCACAGTATTACAATAAAGCGGCTAACAGTAGCACAACGAATGTACTTAGGTACGCAGAGCAACGGAAGGGTAATTGTGGCAGTGGCAGCGAGTTTGCCAGGCTGGCTACAGGCTAATACTGCTAGTACCTACGCCGTGGCGGCATCGTGCGACATCAAAGGCGTTGCGCTACTGTTAGCCATATCGTAATACTGTAGTTTTGGCGCATCTCATACCGACGTTTTGTTGTTACTGAATTTCGTGGGGTTTTTTTAATTATGACCATTTATTTAGTAGGTGGGAGCGAATAGGCACTATTTGAGCTTGCGTGTTACATCCTCGGCTGTATCGGCACTTACCATCAGGTGAGATGCAGCCAAACGCACTCAATTTTTTATTTAAAAAAAAAGGTTCAAACCTAATGTAAGAGATTAGATAAAGTAGTGCATGAAACTTCACATAACTAGGTATTATACAAAAGTTTCTTAAACTACTATAAAATTTCAGTTAAATCAAGAAAATGTGGTTCAGACTCAATAGTCACACTCATTATCTATTAAGTAACTTAGCTAAAATCGACGAGGTGACGAAGTGACGAGGCTATTTCTGTCCTATCAGTTCTCTTCAAGCAGAACGAATCATTATTGTAAACAAACAAGAATGGGGCAGACTAGTGACTGATCTACTTTTGTCCATTTGAATAAAAAAAGAATGATTGTCATACAATAAGGAGCAGAAAAACAAAGTGTAGGCGGAACATTAATTTATTGGCGGTACAAAAAAAATGTATAAATGAATCAGAAATCACTACCAATGATGTATTTATTTTTGAACACGTATCTTTTTGTTCTTCCAATCATATTCAGAAGTACTTAGTGTAGGCAAGGGGGGCTCCGTATGGGGCGTATGCGCCATTGTAGTACACGGGGGCTCCGTAGGTTAGAGGTGCAGATGCAGCGGGCAGGGCGGGGTACGCAAAGGGGGCTGCGTAGGCCACAGGGGCCTTGTAGAAGGGGCTTACGATGGCCGCGCCCGGCTCTGGGTCAGGTGCAGGCGCAGCGAATGCGACAGCAATGATGGCATAGAAACACAGCTGGAAAAAAGGAAATAAATATGAATTTACGTTGGTTTGTTTGATAACAACCTATAACGATCCACTACTGGGATTTCGGTCTGAAATGAAAAAAGGAGTTTGTGGTTTTATGAAACCACGGTAAAAGTTAAACTTTTTTTCACATTATTGACTTTACAGAGGACGAAACGATCATGGCTGAGCTCTCGTCTTGAAGCTACGGTACAGAAGGCGAAACGATCATACCGACCGTCACGCGACATACAGGCGAAAAAATTTGAGACGATGTACTAAAAGTTTCACTTTAAAATAGAAAAATAAAAAAAGTTTATTGCGGTATCTCATTGTAAAAAATATTGCATGATGCAGGAGACTTCTTTTAAGTATAAGAATACTTGTGCCAGAAAAATCCTCTCTTCCATAACCATTCCAAACTTTGGAAGGTTCGGTCATACCACAAACTTTTTTCTTATCTGTGGGCCATACTCAAGACACGGGGGCAAGTCCGGATTGGTGTAAGGGCTAGTGGCGAACCCCACTGTCACAAGTTTTTCAAGTCACTTAGATTAAGGCATCTGACACGGCTTCACGACTGCCATCTAGTGATAGCAACCGGCACCAACGGCTCCACACACAGGAGCCAAGGCAAGGTTGGTGGTGTTTGTAGGGCTAATGGCGAACCCCACTGTCACAAGTTTTTCAAGCCGCCTATATTAAGGCATCTGAAACGGCTTAACGACTGCCATCTAGTGATAGCAACCGGCACCAGCGGCTCCACACACGGGGGCCAAGGCAAGAGTGGTGGTGTTTGTAGGGCTAATGGCGAACCCCACTGTCACAAGTTTTTCAAGCCGCCTATATTAAGGCATCTGAAACGGCTTAACGACTGCCATCTAGTGATAGCAACCGGCACCAGCGGCTCCACACACGGGGGCCAAGGCAAGAGTGGTGGTGTTTGGAGGGCTAATGGCGAACCCCACTGTCACAAGTTTTTCAAGCCGCCTATATTAAGGCATCTGAAACGGCTTAACGACTGCCATCTAGTGATAGCAACCGGCACCAACGGCTCCACACACAGGGGCCAAGTCAAGGTTGGTGGTGTTTGAAAGAAAGAAAGAAATAAAGTTTATTCGGCAAAAAATAAATAGAAAAATAATTACAATATTAGGTACTTAATTGAAATAAACTATAGCTAAAGATTAAAACTTAAAACTAAAATTAAATTTTATGTCGAATAGGTCCAAGACTCAGCACGGTGCTGTGGTTTTATTATCTAAAACCACATATCTGATGTTTGTATGGCGAACCCCACTGTCACAAGTTTTTCAAGCCGCCTATATTAAGGCATCTGACACGACTTAACGACTGCCATCTAGTGATAACAACCGGCACCAACGGCTCCACACACGGGAGCCAAGACAAGGTTGGTGGTGTTTTTTGGGCTAATAGAGAACCCTACCATCAGAAGTTTTTCAAGCCGCCTATTAAGGCATCTAACACGGCATAACGACTGCCATCTAGTGATAGCAACCGGCACCAACGTGGCTCGCGAAGCACGGACACAGTAGAGATAAATGCAACTAACAGTCAAACCCATCCAGGTGCTCATGGTCAGTTAACATGCGTGATCGATTCACACGCAGAATGTAATATACTTATCATATCAGCCGAAAAACGTCCACTGCTGGACAAAGGCCTCGCCCAAGGATTTCCACGACGACCGGTCCTGCGCTGCCCGCATCCATCGGCTTCCCGCGATCTTCACACGGTCGTCGGTCCACCGCGTGGAAGGCCTGCCTACACTACGTTTTCCAGTGTAATATACTTAACAAAATAAAAATTTTCTCTCTCGAGGGTTTTAATAATTCTTAAACCAGAGCGGGGTCGAGCATTACAACCTAAATAAGAGATTTTTCTAAAGATTTTGACTAACCTGATAGATAAGTGACGTTTTAATACCTGTACTCAAACCACACCCCGGACACTGCATACAACGGTTGTGAAATGACATTTCTAAAAACAAATGACGGAGCAAATAAAATCACGGCGAAATCCTTTAAGTACGAAAACCAAACATAACCAATCTGTATGAATCTGGGTGACGAGGGGGTGAGGTCGGAATCTAGAGAGCGGTGGAGTGTCCATACTGTATGTTAGTACTAATATACATATACACTTCGACTTAACATCCTACAATACAAAATAAGTAATACATCTTATCACCCACGTTAATAAAATAAAAATAAAAATCCCACGTTATCGCAGAGTAATTCTTGCAGTAATTGCCTTTTGATTATTATATGAATAAAGTATAAAATTTCAATATCAAAGGCCGAAAGATAACCATCTATTATACGTACCTACAACTTAATTTATTCCTACCTTTCGCAACCGACTTTCAAAAAAGAGTAGGTTCTGAATTTAACTGTATGTTGTTTTTGTATGTTTGTAACGCGATATCTTCGCAGATTTTGAACCGATTTTCATGACTCTTTTTTATTCTATAGGGTATGCTTTCAGGTAGGTTTTTGCGTATGTATTCCCCGATTTTTTAGGAATCTTCAAGACAAGAGTGAATAGGTACTATGTGAGCTTGCGTGTTACATCCTCGGCTGCATCGGCACTTACCATCAGGTGAGGTGCAGCCAAACGCACTCAAATTTTTAATAAAAAAAAGGTTTTATAAAAAACTATCAAATTTGGTGCATAGCTTGATTAGAAAATAAATAAAAACTTAAATAATAATGCAAAATTGTACTAAGAAGTTGCGATGGAAGTCGATTTTTTAACCTGTTCAGCGTTTCTAGTTATATGCAGATACAGGATTTTCCGGTTCTGCGCTGCCCGCATCCAGCGGCTTCCCGCGAGCTTCACCAGGTCATCGGTCCACCGAGTGGGAGGCCTGCCTACACTACGTTTTCCGTATTAGAAATCCTTGGGGGAGGCCTACGTCCAGCAGTGGACGTCTTTCGGCTGATATAATGATGATGATGACAGGATTTTCAATCTGTATTATCGAAGTACCTACGTGGTAAAGTCTACACTTACGCCTTTTTATATACATAATAATAATAATAATAATATAATATTCTGGGACAAATCACACATGGTCATCTGGCCCCAAAGTAGGATTCCCTGTGTTATGGGTTACCAGAGACTGATATACATACTTATATACGTTTAAATACATACATATATAGATATTTAACACCCAGACACAGAGCAAACAAATCTGTTCATCACACAATTGTTTGCCCTGGGTGGGGATCGAACCCACGACTCCCGGATCAGTAGTCAAGAGCACTAACCACTGAGCCACCGAGTCAGTCAAATGTATTACTACAAATGTATTACTTACGTTGAAGAACAAAAATAAATGATATTTTTTAGGTACAAAAGCTAAACTTGTTTCAAAACATTCTCCTTTGTAAGATTTCTTCATTCGAGTGAAAACGTACTTCGAGCAAGAGTTATTTTTAAACGTTATTTTTATACATGGTCTGAAAAGTTATTTTAGTCACTTACTTGTTTCTTATTGTAGGCTAAATATAAAATAATTCGGGCATGAATTTCGCGTATTACTTACAAGAATGGAACGTTTATCACCCGTGGTAGTGCCAATAGTACATTACAGCAGCGGCCAGCAAAAGAGGCATTATGGACGAACGTGTAAATGTGGCCCGAAGCGAAGCCGTGGCACACATACGTAAGTGAATCAATGCCTAGTTGTGGCCAAAGCTTGTTTAGTACTTTTCTCAAATAATGCGCAGAAATTAAAACTTTAATAATTGCTTTTCAAAATCAATGACGAACAATGAATAACAATAATTTTTCACGCGCCAAAAGTATTCATTTGGTTTTTTTTTTTCAATAAACAGCGTTCTATTTGCGAGTCAGTTCGAAATTTAAATTCCACCTTTGATAAGTTACCTCCTTGGTTGCCATGTTATAGTTCCATTTTTAAATTACACGACAGATATGAGTTTACATAGTAATTTATTTGGCCGCTAAACACGACAGATATGGATTTTCATACAACTTTCGCCGGCCGCTGCTCGCATGTATTTGGTCAGTACAGCAACTTCGATTTATCTCGAAGAAGTTTGTAAAAAATTATGTTCAAATTTCCAAGCAAGTTTGAGAAAAGGTATTTTTTCTCCCCCGTTACACTACCACGGTCTTACTTTTGTCACACTCTGGACACTTCAAACATCAGGCCAGAAATGACATTTCAAAAAACGTATGACGAAACAAACAAAATGGCGGCGAAATCTGTATCAATCTGGGTGACGAGGGGGTGAGGTCGCAATCTAGAGAGCGGCAGGGAGTGTCCATACTGTAGGTTAGTACTAATATATATACTTTGGTTTTGTGCTGACAGATCCGCCACCCAGGGGGTCTTCGCGAGGCTCTTTGACAGTACTTTTCTTGCGCGCTTCACTCATTCAACTCAGATACACCATTTGTTTCTCCACCCAGGATGCCGGTAGCAAAGTATATAATATATTAGTACTAACATACAGTATGGACACTCCCTGCCGCTCTCTAGGTTGCTAAATCACCCCCTCGTTACCAAGATTGATACAGATTGGTTACAGTTTGGTTGTCGAACGTATGGGATTTCGCCGTGATTTCGTTTGCTCCGTCACTTGTTTTGATAAATGTCATTTCACGACCGTTTGTACGCAGTGTCTGGTGTGTGCCGGTAGTGTCACGGGAGAGAAAAATTACCGTTCCTAAGTGCACCTTTAACTTCTTCCTCTTTTTTTTTTTTTTTATTATTTATTATTTTCTTTGTTATTTATCTATATTATTTGTTTAAGAAAACCGGCCAAGTGCTAGTCAGAACCGCACACAAAGGGTTCCGTACAATCATACTAGTTGGCGCCAGTGCAAAGGGTTCCGTACCGTCATACTAGATGGCGCTAGTTATTTCACGTTTTTAAAAAAACACGGTTTTTGTACGGATGCTTTCACTTTCTAATTTTTAGTATTTGTTGATATAGCGGCAACAGAAATAAATCATCTGTGAAAATTTCAACTGTCTAGCTATCAGGGTTCATGAAATACAGCCTAGTGACAGACGGACAGACAGACAGACAGACGAACAGCGGATTCTTGGTAATAGGGTCCCGTTTTTACCCTTTGGGTACGCTGCCATAATTAATAGGTTCTATGTCCAATGAATTACATATGATTCATGAATCATTTATGTGAGCAAATTCATAAGCCATTTCAAGGGCCCCTTTTATTAGACTAGCCGAATGAATTAAATTTTTAATATGGGGACAAATGAGTTACTTATATCTTGAAGAAATAAAACATATCCTCTGAAACACTAATATAGAAATGGATGGAAGTCACGGTGTATGGGGACAGGGAACCTGGTTATAACAAATATTGTATGAACAAATGAGGTATTTATATCTTGAAGAAATAAAACATATCCTCTGAAACACTAATATAGAAATGGATGGAAGTCACGGTGTATGGGGACAGGGAACCTGGTTATAACAAATATTGTATGAACAAATGAGGTATTTATATCTTGAAGAAATAAAACATATTATCCTGTAACACTAATATAGAAAGTATTGTATGAGAATCCAAAGTCACGGTGTATGGGGACAGGGAACCTGGTTATAACAAATATTGTATGAACATTTCTGTATCGTATTACTTTTTTGAAAAACGAAACAGGAATCCATTATTAACCAATAAACTTGTTTTCAACGGAAAAATCCTTTTTCAAAGGAAAACAAGTGTATTGGTTAATAATGGATTCCTGTTTCGTTTTTCAAAAAAGTAATACGATACTGACAAAGAGATACGCGTCATCCGATTATAGATATAAACTTATTTCAAAATCGGTTGTTTGGTTAACAAATGAATCAAAAACTACGTTTGTATAGGATTTATAAACTGCAGCGGGCTCTTAATAGGTTGGACTGACGGATGAACGGCGTAGATTTAGGAAACCCATAAAAAAACTCATTTTTCATAATTGACAACGACAAAAATGATAAAAAAATAACCAACTTCAATCACGAAATTGCGGCGTAAAATCAACGGCGTATTTTTCCAGTGACTAATTAACACTTAACAGTCCATATCTTAAACACTACAGAACCGATTTTGATAAAACTTGCACTGAAAGACACATAATCCAATAACAAGAAAACCTATTTCTAGTTTTTGAGAAATGCTAAGACAAACATACATACTTACACACACTGACGAATTATGGCACACGTTTTTAAAAGCTCACATAGACCCCTCTACCCGTTCGTATTTCATTTCTTTCTCACTTACTGGTTTGTTGGCCGAAAACTCTTACAGAGTTGAAAAAAAATACCAATTGTAAATCTTATGTTTTTTTTTTAAGTAAAAACTTCTTTAGCGGCGTTGTGCACTTTTTTTGTAATGGGTAAAAAATGTTAAACTCGCGTCAGTACACGTGACCTGATCGAAAATTCGTAAGACGGATGGAGTAGTGAAAAATTCTTTAGCGGCGTTGTGCACTTGTTTTGTAATGGGTAAAAAATGTTAAACTCGCGTCAGGACACGTGACCTGATCGAAAATTCGTAAGACGGATGGAGTAGTGAAAAATTCTTTAGCGGCGTTGTGCACTTGTTTTGTAATGGGTAAAAAATGTTAAACTCGCGTCAGTACACGTGACCTGATCGAAAATTCGTAAGACGGATGGAGTAGTGAAAAATTCTTTAGCGGCGTTGTGCACTTGTTTTGTAATGGGTAAAAAATGTTAAACTCGCGTCAGGACACGTGACCTGATCGAAAATTCGTAAGACGGATGGAGTAGTGAAAAATTCTTTAGCGGCGTTGTGCACTTGTTTTGTAATGGGTAAAAAATGTTAAACTCGCGTCAGGACACGTGACCTGATCGAAAATTCGTAAGACGGATGGAGTTGATTTTTTGTTGATTTTTCTGAGATATAAACTTTTTAATGTAATATAAATTTTCATGTTTGTGTACGATAGCGCAATAAATAAATATTGTATTCTACCACATAAATGATAGTACTTTTATACTGATAATCAAAGCAATTCGTGCAAAATTATTCCCTAACCATTCCAAAATATCAAAAATGCACAACGTTAATATTCAAGTTTTCACTTCTGCCGGCACTCCCGGAGTGCAACCCGTCGTTTTTTTTACTTATGTATTTCTCATTCACTGTGTACAATAAACAATAAATAAATAGATTGACATATACTAATATTGTGCAAATCCATCAATATTATATACATACGGGTGGAATTAATAACCCCCTTTTTTGAAATCGGTAAATAAAGCAATAAACTTACCAGTTTGTACATGTTGCTAGCTGGTGGCGTCCGTTCACAGGGGTGAATGATGCATCGCGAAGGTCCTGGTGTGGTTTTATACTGGATTCAACTGCTATTACATTGACCTTTACTTTACAAGGACGCCGTCATGCACCAAGGTAACCACCTTATAAAGAAATAAAGAGTTTGTATATTATTTTGTTTGTTTGTTTGTTTAAAAAGGGCTCTTATTTAATTATGAGCAAATACAGTTTACATATTATCTTCTCTGAGCTCTTAAATCCTTGATTTATGACCTTAAGATGGGTCAAATGACAATATTCAATTCAAATTATTGAAAGAATTTGTAAAGCTATCACCATGGAAAAAATACATAATATACTTAAAGTAATAAAAAATCGATTTAATTGAATACAATTTGAAAATATTACCACTTTTGATATAAAAAAATATACTGTGTTTTATAAAATATAATATAATTGTCTCGAAAACAAATAGATAATGTTGAATGAAACCAACACACAAAAATCGGTGACTTTAAGACCTTTCTTATTAATAAAACTCATTTTTTTTAATTATTTGAAAGTGATGAAAAGTAATAAAAATATGTTAAAAAATCGAGAATTGGGCGTTCGTTTTCAACGTAGCAGCCGCGTTGAAGCCCGCATTTGTTTAAACTTAAATTGAATAGACTTACGTTCGATATTATTTTAACACGTATGAACCTGCTCGGATTGAGGCATCATAGAGCCTTAAAAAGGGCTCTTATTCAATTAAGTGCAAATACAGTTTACATATTATCTTTTCTGAGCTTAAATCCTTGCTTTAAATACGATAGACTACGAGTTGAAACATTTTTATTGAGCTCTTTGCGAGTGTAAGACTTTGAGATTGAGAGTGTGCTCAAGAACTTCACGACCTCATTCCCCCAGCTCCATTCCACCTTCGGTCAACGAGACACAAGAGGAGGTTCCACCCCTTTGTTGTTGATATTCAGCCTCTACGCACGAAGCGTTACGCTTCCTCATTTATTACGCGAACAGCGATGGAGTGGAACTCCTTGCCTGCGTCTGTATTTCCCGACTCCTATAATTTTGGGATCTTCAAGGCGAGAGTGAATAGGTATTATTTATAATAGGCACACATAGGGTTCCGTACCATCATAATAGATGGCGCTAGATTCTTCAGTTCCGTACTATCATACTAGATGGCGCTAGTTTCTTCACGTTTCGAAAAAAAATACGTTCTTGTAAGGAGACTTTCAAAAAGCGTCGGTGGCTCAACCGGTAACGACTCGGTCCTTCTAACCAGAGGTACCGGGTTCAAATCTGGACGGCCAATGTACCAATGAGTTTTTCAAAAACTTACGTACAAATACTTACCGATTGCTTTAACGGTGAAGGAAAACATCGTGAGGAAACCTGCACACGCCTGCGAAGAAATTCGCAGGTTGTGTGTGAAGTCGACCAACCCGCACTGGGTCCGCGTGGTCGACTAAGGCCCGATCGCTCTAATTCAGGGTAGGCTCGAGCCCCTCGGTGGGGACGTATACGAGCTGATATGATGGTGGAGACTTTCCCTTTTACTAATTTTTGTTATTTGTTGTTATAGCGGCAACAGAAATACGAGTACATCATCAGTGAAAATTTCAACTGTCTAGCTATCACGGTTCATATAATACAGCCTGGTGACAGATGGACAGACGGACGGACAGCGAAGTCTTAGTAATAGGGTCCCGTTTTTACCCTTTGAGTACGGAACCCTAAAAACTTCAGAATTCTGCATCGATAAATAAAAAAGAGTGTGTGTTTTTATGAAACCACGTAAAAGTGGAATTTTTTTTCACATAATAGACATTTACGGAGCAAGAAACGATCATGGCTGCTCTCGTCTTGGAGCTACGGTACAGAAGACGAAACGATCATACCGACCGTCACGCTACACGCAGAGAAAAAAAATTGAGACGATGTAATAAAAGTTTCACTTTAATAGCTATTTAGTCAGTGCCTACTCGAGTGATTTCATTACTTAGTTTATTCTAGAATTTGCATATTTTTCTCATATGTACCTATCTAAATTGTTTATTAATGATAATAAACGTAAATTTTCAAATTACATGTTTGGACCTGCTCTAAATACCCAAAAACCTGTAAACAACCAGTTGCTTCTTAAAATAAACATAATTTTGTCTTACGTGCATAATACCGTCCTGACGTCTGCGTCCGCGCAAGTCCTTGAAGTGCAGGACGCAGGAGGCTATCTAGCCGGCCGCGCCCGCGGGATAGGGCACTAGCCGACACGACAACCTGTTGTATGCAGCCTCTCTGGTGATCCACTATTTATACAGAGCTGCAAAGACTTCTGAATCAAAAATATTCTTAATCTAAAATTTTTCGTTTCTACAAACTTTTATTTAACTTGCAATGTATGTTTGTTCGGGTGAAATCCTGCAAAATAAAATTGACCCACTTCCCGGTTTCCGATTGACCTGAAATTTTGCATACATGTGTAAATCGCGTGACAATGCAATATTATGATGACATCGTGCTGATCTGATGATGGAGCTGGAAGATGGCCATAGGAACTTCGCAATGAAACGACACAACCTCATCTAGTTTGGGCTCGTTTGATTCGTATTGACGAGTACTTTGATTGTAAAAAGCTTGTACCTAAAAGCTTTTAGGTTTTTCGAAAATTATTATGACTTACTCTTTTTTCGCTAGATTTTAGTAGACCCAAAAGATAATCAGTTTTAATGCCATAACATGAGACGTAGTTGAGCCCAATTATCATGGGGTCAGTTTCATTGCTTCTTCATCATCATCATTACAGCTCATATACGACCCCACCGAGGGGCTCGAGCCTACCCTGAGTCAGGGCGATTAGGCCTTAGTCGACCACGCGGGCCCAGTGCGGGTTGGTCGACTTCACACACAACCTTCGAGTTTCTTCGCAGGCGTGTGCAGGTTTCCTCACGATGTTTTCCTTCACCGTTAAAGCAATCGGTAATGATATTATGTACGTAAGTTTCTGAAAAACTCATTGGTACATTGGCCGTCCAGATTTGAACCCGGTACCTCTGGTTAGATGGACCGAGTCGTTACCGGTTGAGCCACCGACGCTTTTTTTCTTCTTACTTCGCGGTATTACCTACGCAATTATATGAGCTTACCACATAAATCAGAATAATATGAGCTAATTCAATTACCAGTAATAAATTTGATTGAATCAGAAACGAGGAGATCCGTAAGAGAACCAAAGTAACCGATAGCTCTCAGAATAACTTAAGTGGCAGTGGCCAGGGCACATAGCTCGTAGAACAGATGGCCGATGGGGCCAGTAAAGTTCTCGAGTGGCGACCACGCACCGGAAAACGTAGTGTAGGCAGGCCTCCCACTCGGTGGACCGATGACCTGGTGAAGGTCTCGGGAAGCCGCTGGATGCGGGCAGTGCAGAACCCGGTCGTCATGGAAATCCTTGGGGGAGGCCTATGTCCAGCATTGGACGTCCTTCGGCTGATATGATGACGATGAAATTTATTTAATTGTTGACACTTTAATTTATTATGAGATCTTAAAATCTCTTAAATTATTTAATTATAAATAAAAAAAATGCTTGGTAAAACCACTCTGTATGTGTCTAGTAACTTAATATAACACTTTATTTCTTGATAGTATTATTATGTTCTAATGTAAACTCGGTAATAATAATAATATAAAAGAAATAAAGTGTACAGCACACAGTGCATACTTTCTCGCATAGCCTTCATCATCATATCAGCTCATATACGTCCCCACCGAGGGGCTCGAGCCTACCCTGAACTAGGGCGATCAGGCCTTAGTCGAACACGCGGGCCCAGTGCGGGTTGGTCAACTTCACACACAACCTTCGAGTTTCATCGCAGGCGTGTGCAGGTTTCCTCACGATGTTTTCCTTCACCGTTAAAGCAATCGGTAAGTATGTACATAAGTTTTTTTTTTTTTAAACTCATTGGTACATTGGCCGTCCAGATTTGAACCCGGTACCTCTAGTTAGAAGAACCGAGTCGTTACCGGTTGAGCCACCGACGCTTTTTATAGCCTTCATAATCTGGCATAAAGAAAGCTTACCCAGAAGCAAAGAAAAAGGTGTACAAGTATCAGACTTAATATTATATTGTTTTTATAAATATCAAATGAACCCCTATTTCTTCTGATCATCGCATCACGCGGTAACTGGACCGATTTCGCTAATAATTTTTATGTTGAGTTCGTTATTGTCACGAGAATGTTCTTATGTAGGGTAGGGTAGGGTAGGGTAGGGTAGTGTAATTTAGTGTAGTGTAGTGTTCTTCGGGACAGCTTGTATGAAAGATGCGATTACGATTGTTTTTGGAATAATGAACCAACCTGTGCAGTAGGCCTTACTATATTCTAGTAATTCAAAAAGTTTCATTATAATTGTAAGACCTATTTTAAAAAAAAACGAAGAACTTGGATTTGTATAGGGTGTTTTGTGATTCAAAATGTCTAGAATAATCAACTTTAAAGTGTACTAGTATGTATCTTAGTCGTATAAAGTTGTAGTCTATATACAGGGTGTAACAAAATTGGTGTAGGTCCCGTTAACCGGGGCTTCTACTCATCGTACTGCACAACGTTTGTTCTACGATTTTGCTGAAAACGTAAAAAAAATTTTTTACTCTTCATACAAATCGATCAGCTGATCGACCGATTTTGTGCATTTTGGTATGGAGGGTCCAAATTTATTTTTGAGAATTTACTATAGGTTCCTTGGAGAAAGTTGTTCAGTATGATGAGTAGAACCCCCAGTTAACGGGACGTACACCCATTTCGTTACACCCTGTATATCAAAATGAACCCCAGTTCTTCTGGTCATTACATCACGCGCGAACAGCTGGACCGATTTCGCTAATTATTTTTTTGTTGAGTTCGTTATATAGTCAAGAAAAGGTTCTTATGTAGGGTAGGGTAGGGTAGGGTAGGGTAGTGTAGTGTAGGGTAGGTTAGGGTAGGGTAGTGTAGTGTAGTGTAAGGTGGTACAAACAAATTTCGCCGGGGCAGCTAGTAAAATATAAAATTTCAATAAAGTCGTTAGATCCATATTGAAGGAAAAAAAGTGATTTCTTACTATGGTGGCAAGCCTAAAAAAATCAAGATGGGAGAAATAAAAAAAAAGGCTAGAGATATATATAAAAAATATATTGCCCTAACCTAAATTTTGTCCAACACACACAAACACATACTTAATTATATGCATACATACTTTGATTTTTATTTATTAGACTCTATTAGTATAATGGTGGCCATACACGCTACGAGAAATCGTTACAATCAGACTGTACAGTTCAAACGGTACAGTTTATCGTACATGGCATACAAGCCATATACGCTACGAGAAATCGTTACGATCAGACGGTACAATAAACGGTGCCGACGCACACGTGTCAGCGATGGCTTCGACGGACGACGTTTTAGCAGTTGTTGGATTAATATTCGCCCTAAAGGAAAAAAAGGGAAGCGAAAAAATTGTAGCATCTGATACAAAGAATGGCTAGTGAAAAAAACGGTAATTTAAAAAACTAAAAAACCCGCCTGCGTTTCTGTGTAATTTGGAAATAAAACACCCTAAAACAAGAAAGTCGTCATACCCGATTGCACTTAACTTAAGAAAAATTGTAGCAGTCGGGACCCATTCTAGAAAGTCAGCCGTCTAGTCAGTATATTGGAGTAATCTGCAATGTAATATAGGTATGTGCTCTCAATTCACTATGCCTCCATTTCTAGAAAGTCAGCCGTCTAGTCAGTATATTGGAGTAATCTGCAATGTAATATAGGTATGTGCTCTCAATTCACTATGCCTCCATTTCTAGAATGGGTCCCGACTGCTACAATTTTTCTTGAGTTAAGTGCAATCGGGTATGACGACTTTCTTGTTTTAGGGTGTTTTATTTCCAAATTACACAGAAACGCAGGCGGGTTTTTTAGTTTTTTAAATTACCGTTTTTTATTTTATTCATTTTTTTAGTTTTATTAATGAATGAATTCATTTGAATTTGGCGCCAAAAATCCGCCATTTTGTTTTTTTATTTGGATATACCCAGTGTCATTCTCACAGTAAAGACGTATCTAACGACAAGCCTCAAGCTATAATTCATCGAGCCGTTCAGGCTGCAGAGCGTGTCAAACATTTGAATTTTGCGCCAAAAATCCGCCATTTTGTTTTTTTTATTTTGATATACCCAGTGTCACTCTCACAGTAAATACGAATCTAACGACACGTCTCACGCTAAAATCCATCCAGCCGTTCAGGCTGCAGAGCGTGCCAAACAATTATACATACAAACATACAAACATACATACATACATACATACTCTCGAAAAACATAACCCTCCTTCTAGCGCAGTCGGGTAAAAAGAAGAGCCATTGTTCTAGCCATTCGCGATTAGTTTGAGACACCATGACGCGTGCGCACTTCCACTAGAACTGCGACTGACGACAAAACTGAACACGAAAACTGAACGAGCGCATAAACGTTACGATCAGTCGGCACAGTACATCCGATTCCGATTAATCAATTGAAATTTTCGTATTGCTCCGTTCGACTGCACAGTCTTAGAAAATCGTAGAGAACTGTGCAGTTTTATAACACACACGCTACGATTTATCAGTACCGTTCGAACTGTACAGTCTAATCGTAACGATTTCTCGTAGCGTGTATGGCCACCATAAGCCAATCGATCTCAACTTCTTTGTTTTTGTTATCACAACACTTTCTTCACTCCTTCGTCACTCGCTGCAACTCAATCCGTAGTCGCTCGAAAATAAAAAGTATTAAGATAGTGTGTGAAGAAGTGGAGATAATTAAAAAAATAAAACCATCGCAGAGTCCCACAGACTCTATAATTAAAGGTGAACTTTAACCAAAGTATACGTATTAGTACTAACATACAGTATGGACACTCCCTGCCGCTCTCTAGATTCCGACCTCGCCCCCTCGTCTTCCAGGTTGATACAGATTGGTTTAAGTTTGGTTCTCGAACGTATAGAAATTTCGCCGTGATTTTGTTTGTTTCGTCAGTTGTTTTTAGAAATTTCATTTCTCTCCAGAGTATTTAAATGTCTTCGTGGCCCTTACTACACACAACTCTAGTTACTGTATAAATAATAATATTCAGGGACCAATCACACACGGTCATCTGGCCCCAAATAAGGATTCTCTGATAATGCTCCTGCCCAATTTTTTTGGAAAGGACAAGCTTGTTGTTGGCCGTGGGGGCCTAACAACTTCACCGGGCAGGGGAGGCGAGTGCGGAGGGCACTCAACCTTAATTCACCGGGCAGGGGGGCGAGTGCGGAAGGCACTCAAGTTCACCGGGCAGGGGAGGCGAGTGCGGAAGGCACTCAAGTTCACCGGGCAGGGGAGGCGAGTGCAGAGGGCACTCAACCTTGGTTTACCGGGCAGGCGAGGCGAGTGCGGAGTGACATCAAAGCTCCGGCCCACTTGCACTCGTCTGCAATCGCGACATCAAAACTTATCGATTTATGATACTAACTATTGCTACACTCTCCTAAACACCAGATTTAGACCCATGTGAATTCTTCTTCCCAAACATGAAGAAATGGCTTAGCGGGAAACGATATTCATCAAACAAAGAGGTGGTAACTGAAAATGACGCCTATTTTTCAGGGTTTGATAAAAGGATTTAACATCGTTGAATGTTAAGTGTCTAGAGTTAAAAGGAGATTATGTAGAAAAGAACCAGCCAAGTGCGAGTAACATCATACTAGATGGCGCTAGTTTCATGTTTCAAAAACCATCATACAAAAACATGTTTTTTTGTATAAAAACCCCCTTAATTTTTCACTTTTTCAATTTTTTTGTATTTTTTGTTATAGCGGCAACAGAAATAAATCATCTTTAAAAATTTCAACTTTGTAGCTATCACGGTTCATGAAATACAGCCTGGTGACAGACAGACAGCGCTGGCTTAACCCGGGTCCCGTTTTAACCTTTTGGGTACGGAACTTTAATAAAACAAAGTGTACCGAAAAAAAAAGTGTTTTGTTTACAAGGTCATGGACCACCCTCCTATTTACCGAGACATGGTTTTTGTGTGTGTGTGTGAGTGTAAAGGGACAGAGATGGCAGTGTGGAGGAGCACGCACCATAGATAAGATGAAAAGTCTCTATGGCGTGTGCCTAAAGAGGCCTCGTTTTTTATATTAAAATTTTGAGTGCATTTGACTACATCTCACCTGATGAAAAATGACGATGTAGTCGAAGAATTTAGTTTTCCACACAAATTAAAGGTAGCAATTTCTTGAAGATGGATATTTTTTTTAAAATTTTTATTCATAATTGGTAATCCCCTGACATCATCTCACCTGATGGTAAGTGACGATGACGCCGAATATAAAACGGGTTTACCGAGATTCCCCAAGACTATGGAGAAATGGCTATCTTATCTTCAAGCCGGAACACATCAATGTTGTTAACACTGATGTTTGGCGGCAAGACTTAGATAAGATGGTTAGCTAGGCGGGCTTAGAAAATGCCCTACCGCCAATCAAACCGAGTCTTACAAGTTGACTCCAGCTGGGAATCGAAGTGAATGGACTAACCATAACACCACGGAGGCGGTTATGTAATTTAGTTTACATAGAACTTTTTCAAGAATAGTGTTTTTCATAAATTAAAGTCATTTTAAGGTTTCCATAAAAACCTTGTAAATTGTTAATCTTTTTTAAATTAATTAATTTCGATAAACTAGTCACTTTGAACGATTTCCTGTCTTGATTATGTGTACAAAGTTTCATCAAAAACCAGCTCATCAATTTTCAAAGAAATGTCAAGTAATTTATTTTAAGGGTCCCCCAGGAGGCTCGAGTTTCCATACCAACGTAGTTCCGCTTTAATATAAAAACTACATGCCGGATTGAATCCAAACTTTGCGTATATATTAAGTAGACACATATCGATGTTTGTAATTACTTTTTGATGTACTAATATAAAAAGGAAAAAATAGCAGTAGTTTCAAACTTTTAGAACAAAACTAATGTAAGCCTAGACAATGTTAAAAAAACCCAGGCCGGGCGCAAATGAAATGTATCTCAAGTTTTAAGTATTCATTATGATTACTCTGAGTATTCATTACTAAGTCATTATTAGTATTACTCAATTTATTACTTTGTCCAGCAGTGGAAGATTTTTGGCTGATGATATACGATGATTACACAATATATTTAACTCGAGCCTCCTGGGGGGACTCAATTTGTATGAAAAACTAATTTTGGAAAGGTGTTACAAAGTCCTTACCGTAACTCGTTTCTCATACAAAACAAATCTTGTATGAGGGTGGCCTGATTCTAATGAAACTTTTAACACATAAGCAAAACAGAAAATCGTACACTCTGTATTGAAAACTTTATCAAAATTTTTATTAAGAAAAGTAATTTGGTATTTTAAGATTGTCATGAAGACAAAGAATTTATACAGAACTATAATAAAAGACCTTAAAATCAGTTTAATTACAACACCATTTTTCTAAAAAAAAGTATGTCAATACACACAGTACAATTTTGTGTCTCACCTTAATTAAGTTTCAGTAAAATTGGCAGATCCAGTTTCAAGAAATTTCAACCTTTAGTTTGTATGAGAAACGAGTTTTGTTAAGTCTATGCGTAGTCGCCATACACTACCGGTATGCACTTACACAGATGTAAAAATCATCTCTCGATGATTTGCCTGTCCATTCATTATCATCATCATCATGATATTAGCCGAAAGACGTCCACTGCTGGACAAAGGCCCCCAAGCATTTCCATAACAACTGGTCCTGCGCTACCCGCGACCTTAACCAGGTCGTCTGTCCTCCGGCCTGCCTACGCTACATCTTTCGGTGTGCAGTCGCTGCCCGAGAACTTTATTATCCCAAAAGCCACAAGCTATGTGCCCAGCCCACTTCCACTTAAGTTAGCAATTCTGTGACCTATGTCGGTTACCTTGGTTTTCCTACAGAATATCAATGTTGATATCATTGTGTGTTCTAGCATGAAGATAAGATAGCCAGTTCCCCATTTCGTTGGGGAATCTTGGTAAGCCCGTTTCCATCTTCGGCAACATCGTCACTTACCACCAGGTGAGATGTTGTCAAGGGTTTACCAATTGTGAATAAAAAAAAATCTTCTCATTTCTGATGTAGCTATTGCAGGAATTAAAATATTATCAAACACAATTATACTTCAACCAACAGTTTAATGTTTCATTTTAACATATTCATAAATAACAACCAATAACCTTATCATCACACATTGAAATACATCTTATTCATTTTCACTTCCGAAGGTAGTAATCATAGGCAGCTCCATAGGGCAAAGTTAGCGGCGCGCTAAGCAAGGGCCAATCTTGGACTACTGATGACGTGTATGCTGAAGAGTAGTAGGGGTAGGCCTGGGCCACGAACGGGGCCCCGGGGGCGATCAAAGGGGCCGCTGGGGCGACCAGGGGGGCGGCGGGGGCCGCTGGGACGTACTCATATGCTGTGTATGGTAGCGAGTAGAGTAAGGGGCTGCATGCGGTCGTAGAAAGCAGGGCGAACAGAGCCAGCTGTGAAATTAAAATTCCATTTAGTTATTGTGGTGCTCATTTGCAATTTCCGAAAAAAAAAAACATACATAGTTAAAATAATAAAAAGTTACTCCATCGACTATTGCCCTACAAATACCCTTTTATATTTATTATTTTACTATAATAATCTTAAAATACGATTTTTTTTTAAATAAACTTGGTATTTTGAAAAAGTAGTCAATATACACTGCGTACGATTTCATATCTTGCTTATTTGTATAAAGTTCCACAATAAAGTAACGGCTCATACTTCTGAGATTCTAGATTAATTGTATTTTTAGGTAGCTTAATATTTTTTTGTATATTTTAACTTTACTTTATATCTGTAAGATCTATTTTTAAATTCATTTGATGTTTTATATTTCATACGCTAAGGAACGTCACATTATTCTTACTTCCGGAGGTGGGCGTTAGTAACTGCGACACAGTCCTATCGTACACATTAAATTTGTACCCGTAGTTAAAGTTCCAAATAAATATCTTTTTTTTTAATTAAATTTAATTAATTAAAATCGGACCATCCATCAGACTAATATTATAAAGGCAAAAGTTTGTGAGTATGTGAGTGTGTATGTTTGTTACTTCTTCACGCAAAAACTACTGAACGGATCTGGCTGAAATTTGGTAGGTAGACAGATTAGGACCTGGATTAACACATAGGCTACTGTTTTCTACACAAGCGGCTCGCACACTGCGCACCCTCGAAAAGTCATAGAAACGTTGTCCACACGGGTGAAGCCGCGGGAAACAGCTAGTATCTAATATTTTTTTCGAAATAGCCAAGCGAATGTCCGGACTTGGCGCTCATGAGTGCAGTATGGTCCTTTTGGGGAGGTTAGGCTCCCCTCGAATATGGGAAGACCCGTGCCCCAGCATTAAGTAGTATTTAAGAGATTAAAGAATAATCTTATACAATTTATGATTATGAATTTTGTTTTATACTTACCAACACAGTTTTTGCCATTTTATAGAATACTAAATAGTTTTCAGTGCTAACTTTGGCTCGTCCAAACTTACTGGTAGAGATGTAAAAATGTTCTACCTTATATATTTTAGACCATTTAATAGAAACGTTGTAGACTAATAGACACCTATGAAAAACATCTGACAGTCTGCATAGTAATGACAAGGCCTCGTTACAGTTTCAAAGCAAACAAAAGAATGCATAATTACAGTTGAAAATATTGTTACATGTTTTACATTGACCTTGTATTTTCGGACGTAATTTGAAGACATAAAAGTGGGCAAAGATATTTTTGTCATAAAACTGACCAAGTGCGAGTCAGAACCGCACACAAAGGGTTCCGCACCATCATACTAGATGGCGCTAGTACAAAGGGTTTTCCGTACCGTCATACTAGATGGCGCTAATTTCTTCACGTTTAAAAAACTTTTTTCTAATTTTTAGTATATGTTGTTATAGCGGCAACAGAAATACATAAGTAGTTTTAATATTTTTTTCTTGCATTGTATTACCTGTTTTTTTTTTGCTTGTGTGGGCTCTGAATAAATGCTTACATACTTACATCATCTGTGAAAATTTCAACTGTATAGCTATCACGGTTCATGAAATACCGCCTGGTGACAGACAGATAGGCAGACAGACGAACGGACATTCCCTCTCGTATATCTACCAGATACGCTAAACTGCCAGGTTTATGATATAGCGTCCCCACTCACCGACAGCTAGGTCATAAAGTGAGGGCCGCTATTCCTGCCAAGGTGAAGACAAGGACCAGTTACGGTAGGTCTTGCCGCCAAGATGCTTGTCCCGGTACTCTGCAAGGCGAGTGCCTCGTGGAAGAGAACCACTACCTACTGTCCAGGTAGGTCCCGGAGCTGTAGGCGCGCTCACCTCCCACGGGTTTCGCTGCTGGCGGCTCGATCCCCGCTCGGACGGACAGCGGAGTCTTAGTAATAGGGTCCCGTTTTTACCCTTTGGGTACGGAACCCTAAAAAACTAGCTAATTAGCTTCTACTAACTCAACCCAAATATGTTCAAAAGGCCATTAAACTTAATAACAGGAAGATAATTAAAATAACATGCTTAAATAGAAACCAAAATGTATTTATTTAGTAGCTACATTTTGACTAGAGAAAAAACATAAGAACAACGACATTTAAAAAATTAAACAACTCAAAATGTTAACACTTAGTTCTTTGTTCATTTACGCTTCCACAAGTAACTGGCGTAGGGATAGGCACTGTAGGACCCGTAGGGGATGCTACCATAACCGTAGCTACCGTAAGCACTGTAGGCAAGGGGAGCGGACGAGGAATAGGCGGGGTAGGCTACCGGGGCAACTGGGGCGACGGGGGCAACGGGGGCGACGGGAGCGATGGGGGCAACTTGGGCAATCGGGGCAACATGGGCTACTGGGGCCACAGGAGCAACCGGGGCAGCAGCGGCCACCGTCGAGGCGTATCCTGGCACATTGAAGGCAGCAGAATAAGCGACGGGAGTCGAGTAGGCTCCAGAGTAGACGGGAGCCGAGTGGGATCCAGAGTAGACGGGACCCGCGTAGGATCCAGAGTAGACGGGAGCCGGGTATGCTCCAGAGTAAACTGGTGCAGAATAGGCAGCGTAGGGTGCAGAGTATGCCACAGAACTAGCTTGGCCGAAAGATTCGAATGAGGGCTTAGCGGTGGCAAAACCGATGAGGGCCAGAGAGACGATCTGAAAATAACACAATATGTTACTCGCTTATTTTATCTCTTTAATCTTGTTGCAGAAATAACTGTGCTCTTAAAAAGATAGAGACACTGGTTACTAAGTGTTCTGCTTATCATCACGCACGGTCACGTGTAGGGCATTAAAAAATCTAAATAATTTTCAAAACATATAGAGGTACAAGATTTTATTTGAAAAGAGTGTTTCTGCTCAAAAAGACTAATTCTCAGTGTGCCAAATGTTATAAATCCACGTTTCCAAATTCAAAAAAGGCTACAGTAATTCTTTTACGATTCTATTTAAAATAACAGACAATCCCGGGACCTTGATTCCACCTCGAAAGTTTATCATCAAATCAACTTCCAAATACCATAAGGATCTATTGTCACCGGTTACATGGCTTCATACCAAATTTCAGCTCAATCTAATTTCTAGAAATTAACCTAAAATCGTTTACAAGATTTGACCTACTTACACAAACTAACAATCATTCATAAAAAATTACAATTTATTCCTTTTATCGTGGAGACTATGGGCAGTTGGGGGACAGATGCGAAGCAGTTCATTGATGATTTGGGAAGAAGACTTAATAATATAAGCGGTGACTCCCGCTCCAGTTCGTTCCTGGTGCCAAGGTTGGCCATTGCCATTCAGCGGGGTAATGCAGCTGATGTAATGGGCACCGTTGCGCCGGGTTCGGTAAGGGGCGGGTCCATTGACTGATAGTTATTTATAGATTATTAGGATAGATTTTTATTTGACTTTGGACATAATATATTATAATAACAGAAGTTAAATAAAAGCTATTAAGAAACCTGCACATCTGATTTCAAATGTGTATAAAGGTCGCGGTCCACGTTCGTAGTTGGAATTCTTAATGTCCTACCTTCTTAATTAATACCATGCAGTTTGCAAATTATTATTAACATTAATAAATTATTTCTTTTCAACCGACTTCCAAAAAGGAGGAGGTTCTCAATACCACTGTATGTTTTTTAGGGTTCCGTGCCCAAAGGGTAAAAACGGGACCCTATTACTAAGACTCCGCTGTCAGTCAGTCCGTCTGTCACCAGGCTTTATTTCATGAACCATGATAACTAGACAGCTGAAATTTTCACAGACGATGTATTTCTGTTGCCGCTATAACTACTAAAAAATTAAAAAAGTGAAAAATATGGAGGGTCTCCGTACAAAAAAAAGTGTTTTTTTAAACATGAAGAAACTAGCGACATCTTGTATGATTTTACGGAACCCTTTGTACTAGCGCCATCTAGTATGATGGTACGGAATCCTTTGTGTGCGGTTCTGACTCGAACTTGGCGGGTTTTTTTTTAATTTTGTATGTTTGTTACGCGATTTCCTAGCAGGTTCTGAACAGAGTTTTAACCGACTTAAAAAAGGAGGTTCTTGATTCAACTGTATGTTTTTTGTGTGTTTGTTACGCGATATCTTCGCAGATTGTGATCCGATTTTCAAAATTCTTTTTTTAATCGAAAAGGTATACTCCTGAGGTAGTCCCATTGTCACCAAGTCAGGATCTAATGATGGGATCCCAGGGAAATTGAGAGTAACTTTAAAATTTTGTAGGCACGTATTAAGTGTTTCATATATTTTCCAAAGCTATTTGAATATTGGCGTCTGATAGTCATCATTTCATGTTGATGAGCTGGTGATAGAAGGTCCAACTCCTTAACGGTTAGTAGTTGGAGGATAATTCTTCAAATATTTTAGGTACATATAGACCGATAATTGTATTTCAGGTGAGCTGATGATGGAAGGTTTAACTCCTTAACTTTCAAGCTGCTGAGATGATGATGGAAGCCATAGGACTCTGTATCAGTTAATGAAACACATGTATTATGATTTGATGATATCCAATTGGCGAGTTGGTGATTGAGTTTATCGTTAATATCACTAAAAATAAATTTAAACATTATCACTAAAAATAAAAATAAAATGACAGTTTAAAAAAAAACTAAACACTTACACTAGAAAAAAAAATTAAATATTATTCTTATATATTATTACACGAAATAAACTAACAATAACGAAATCAAAGGTAGCTTCGTAAAAAATAGGGGCCTACAATTTTTTAAGGTCGGTACCAGCACTTGAGAAAAGTCAAATGATTTAAATTCGTTGGCTTTGCTGGCAACGACCTTAAAAAAATTGTAGGCCCCTAATTTGTTACGTACCTACCTTAGGGATCGTTTTTGTTGGTTAATTTCGTGTATTAATACATGAAACACATTTCATAATTTTTAGTGTTTTTTTAACCTTTTTTCTAATATTTTTTTTAGGGTTCCGAAGTCAATAAGGAACCCTTATAATTTCGCCATCTGTGTCTAACTTAGCTCAAAGACTATTAATACTAGAAAGCTGTATTTTGGCATGGTTATAAATATTAATCACGCTGACAAAGTAGTACATTAAAATCTTGTTTTTTTATGGTACCTTTCCTATATGTAAAGAGGGAGTGATTTTTTTTTGCTAACGTACCTTATCGTGTGGGGGTCGTAGAATAGATTCTTTAAAATAATTGAGCTACGAATAACTTATTATTCGTAGTAATTGAGGGTTTGCTAAAAAAATTTTTTTGATTTTAGGATCGGTGTGTGAAATATTACGCTTTAAAGTGCTAATTTTTATTCGAGTCTAGTGTTTCCCTCCTACAAGCTAAACCGCTATTTCAGGACATCTGAAAAAAATTGTAAAAAGTAGGACATATAATCAATTTTTAAAAAAAAAGTCACGACTACGCAGGCTTTCTTAGTTTAGGATTAATAGTCGACCAACTTAAGATGTGCAGTTGAATTTGTCAAAAGTTCATAGATTTTCCATGGAAAATGTTATATTACCAACTGTAAATATAATTTTGTTTTTTAAAATAAATATTTATTTTTTGAAAAGATTTCGGAAACCTACTTTGTGCGAGTCCGACTCGCACTTGGCCGATTTTTATTAATAGTTTATGCTCCCAATTTTATCAAAATCAGTTAAGTACGAAAAAAAAAAATAAGAAAATTATCAAAAACCATAAATAATAATGCACAATTGCACTTAGTAATTGCGATTGAAATCAGTTTTTTAACGTGTTTATGTGACTCACCAGTTTAAACGTCATATTAAGGCTTTGTCTTAGACTGCTGCCGAAGACTGAATGATGACCTGATCGTCCTCAGTATTCATTTTATACAAGTTTTTCGAAAACTGGCCTTCCTTGAGCGCATTTGATCTGGTTTAATAAGGCAAGGCAACAGCTCCTTGTGATTTACATTGCAGAAGACATTTACTGAAGCTGTATGCATAAAATCAACCAGTTATTAGTTTTACAGCTTGGGTGAATAATTTAGAGACAGTTTTAGGGTTCCGTAGTTTAAAAAACAAATAAATAGTACAGCCACGCTGTGTATTCTCGTGAAGCCTTCGCTGTCTGGCGGAGTCGACACTACAAAAATTAAGGCGGTGATATTACAGATTTTCATTAGTTTTGACTTCAATTATTCCTAATCGATAGAAAACCCAAGGTTGAAAAAAATTCCCTTACTATTGATAGTGTTCCTTAAAATCAAAAGCTATTAGAAACACGATTGAGCAGTTTTGGCTCGATAGAAAAAAATCTCAAAGATACTCTAGTTATGACTAATATTTTGAAGTATAAAATTTAAAAAATATACAACAACAATACAAGGTGGCGGAAAAACGCTGGATTTGGCCATTGCAGGACCGGTTGTCGTAGAAATCCTTAGGGGAGGCCTTTGTGCAACAGTGAACATCTTTCGGCTGATATGATGAAGCACTTAGCAATTGTCGGACTTTTTTATAAATAGTAACACTTTTTCATCCGTCCATCAAAAATTTTAATCCTACCACTTGAACTACTAATTAGTCTAATTCGTCTATTGCGCACTTACTGTTCATAGTTGGGACACAATGTACAATATTTGGAAAATTATATATATGTCGGAGCGCAAGGACGTGGCGCCATCTATGCATGCGTCGAAGCACCGTGTGTTTTATCTTGAAACGTCAAGCGGTTAGTTAGGGTAGTAATAATAGTCATCTTTGGCCAAGGCGTGGTCTGTGCGAGACCGGAACCCGGAAGTTGGTAGTGTTGGTACTTGTTTGTTAGCCAATCAGAATCGTTGTGATTATCGAACCATTAAAGACAATGCAGCCTACCTACAGAGGCTACGACAGAAGCGCCAATTATTTTACGAGCACTTTTGATCGAGCAGCTGAACGGTCAACTTGGGAAGCCAGCCCCGTGCCGAAATCATCGCAGTCTATAAATAATCAGTTTTCATCCGAATCATCGTGAAGCCTCGTGTTGCAAACGTGTGTGAATATTGATTGTACACTCCAAAACTCCTAAGTTTATTTCTTAGATACGGCCAAAACCCTTCTGATGATCCGAAATATACTATTTTCTAAATAATACATTCCAAAGGGCAATGGAGCGTGCTATGCTCGGAGTTTTTTTGCGTGATCGAATCAGAAACGAGGAGATCCGTAGGAGAACCAAAGTAACCGACATAGCTCTCAGAATTGCTAAACTTAAGTGGCAATGGGCGGGGCACATTGCTCGTAGAACAGATGGCCGTTGGGGCAGTAAAGTTCTCGATTGGCGACCACGCACCGGAAAACGTAGTGTAGGCATGCCTCCCACTCGCTGGACCGATGACCTGGTGAAGGTCGCGGGAAGCCGCTGGATGTGGGCAGCGCAGAACCGGTCGTCGCTAAAATCCTTGGGGGAGGCCTATGCCCAGCAGTGGACGTCCTTCGGCTGATATGATGAATACATTCCTACTTGGCAGTAAAAAACATGATTTGTGAAAAAATGCCAGCCGATATTGTGAAAAGGTCAAAGGCTTAAAGGCCATTCAAACTTAGTAAAATCTCTTAATTGTTCATCTATTGATGCCACTACCCTAAATAACGCAAATATTTTGTGTGGTACGGGACCGTCGGTGCGCAAGTCCAACTCGCAATTGGCCGTTTTTTTTTTAATTTAAAGGTCACTTAACCTTGAAAGTGTAATATTATCGTGCAAAAATGTATCAAAAATTTAATCAGTAAGTCTAATAGGAATTATACAGTCTGGCATTAATGGCTGGTATGTCCTGGAAATTTTTGAATTCCAGGTCATGGAATTTTTTGATTTCGAATTTAGATTTCATATGTACGTTTATCCGACGCTCTTACGATGAAGGAAAACATCGCGAGGAAACCTGCACACGCTTGCGGAGAAAGTCGCAGGTTGTGTGTGAAGTCGACCAACCCGCACAGGGCCCGCGAGTTCGACTAAGGCCCGATCGCCCTAATTCAGGGTAGGCTCGAGCCCCTCGGTGGGGATGTATATGAGCTGGTATGATGATGTCCTAGAAGCACTTGAAGTCTGTAGTTGCGGATAGGTTCGAGTAGAAAGATGTAGTGAAGTAAAAGTTTGGGTAATTGTACCTATTTTAAAAGCATATATTTAACTTGTAATGCTTGTATTTATGTATGATAAATAGTTAGATTGTAAAGGTCAAATCTTGCAAACGATTTAAGAACGACTTCCCGGGGTCCGGTTGAGCTGAAATTTGGTATAAAGTCGAATTCCTGGTGACAATAGAACCTTTTGGTAATTTGAAGTTGATATGATGATGAACTTTGGAGGTGGACTGATTCTACCTTGGTCCGGGATTGTCTTTTATTTTCAATAGAATCGTACGAAATACTGTGCTCGCGTTTTGTATTGAGAAACGTGTATTTATATTTACATTAATTGACACCGTGAGCATTTGGCTAATGAGCATAAAAACTCTTTCCAAATAGAAGCTTGTATCTTAAAGGTTTAAGGTTTTAGGTTTGCCTTCCAACTAATTTTATTCAATTTATGTAAAAATATACAAATTTAAGGCGAATGTTTCGCTAAACTTTTTATTTATTTTATTTAAAAAATCCTAGACATACCACGTAATATTATCAAGTAAGTTATCTCGTGGCGGAAAATGTACATTTATTTTTTGAAAAGGATACGGAACCCTAATTAGCGCGAGTTCGACTCGCTCTTGGCCTTTTTTTTTGTTTTCCTACACTTGTTTCTTTATTTTATCTCACTTCTTGTTATGACTAAATATTCTTTTTTTTTTATTATTAAAAATTTGAGTGCGTTTGACTGCAACTCACCTGATGGTAAGTGATGATGCAGTCGAGGATGGTACACGCAAACTCAAATAATGCCTATTCACTCTTGCCTTGAAGATCTTAATCGAGACATGGAATGTTACGGAATGTTTTTGTTGATATTACACTTTTTTTTACGAAAGTAGTGCTGAGATACAGGGGCTGAAAAATCAGCCGTAATGGTTCTAGACAAGGTATAACGGTAGTGCTTGCTTTACGCTGGACTTGGCGGGGGCACTACCGTGCCCCCAGATCAGGACATGGAACACTTTCATAAAATATAATTTCACTTCTTTTTGTACAAACAGTATAAGTAAACGTACTTTTTCTGGAAAAGTTTTTTAAAAAAAAGATTAAAATCCTCACTTTGAAAGTTTTTCCTTTGTATCGTACTTTTGATTTCTGATGATCGGTGTGTGAGTCAGTGGCAAAATAAACAAACTTAGAGTTGAAATATTTCGAAAAATGTATTAGGTATGTACTAACATGTAATTTGACGGTAGACGTAGGTTTGGTAAGTACTATTGGAAACTCAAACTTCAGAGTTCTACCTATGTCCAGAACGAACATACAGGGGGCTTACAACAACCGTCAGCCGCTTCTTCGAGAAAAGTGTGGCACGGCCAACAAAACAACAGGGTAAACAAAGCTAATCGGCCAGCCTGACGAAGTAACCTATACCACCAACATATACAGGTGTAAAAAGAACACTCCCGGAAACTTAAACTGGGGTTTCTACTCATCATACTGAACAACTTTTTCCAAGGAACCCATACTGAAATCTCGAAAAAATTTTTTGGACTTTCCAATAAAATTGGCTGATTAGCTGGCTGATTTTGTATGAAAAGTCGATAAACTTTTTTGAGAATTCAGTATGTGTTCCTTAGAAAAAGTTGGTCAGTATGATGAGTGGAAGCCCCAGTTTAAGTTTTCGAGGGTGGTCTTTCTACCACCTGTATAGTAATAGGGAGTAGTCTTTTTACACCCTGTATAGTAATAAGGAGTGTAAATCACTCGTTCTCAACTGCAGTCACACACGCCCGAAACCACGAGAGATTGTTGATTCTTGACAACTTTAAGGGTAAGTACTTTAAAAACACTGTCGGTGAGGTGAAGCCTGTACTGATATTTGCTGTTGACGCGGGGGCCCAAAAATACATGTTACCAAAAAGTCATTTCATACGCTGTGCGACATTTTCTGGACCACAAAAGGGATGACGAATGCTAGTCATCTGATTTACTTTTTATCATCTGTCAAAAACGACATTTTGTTCTAAAAATGTTTGAAATACCTAGGCGTGACGTCACAGTTTTGCAGCGTCATTCATGTACTCATTTTGTGATTTTGGTGAATTAAAAATCGAAGACTTGATGGAAAATAAAACCAGTAAGGTTTTCCGAAGTTTAAGTAGGAGGGCAATTTAGTGATCAAGAGTTCATAATTTATTTCTGATGCTGTCGTCATCCCTATTTGCAGTGCATTTAACCGAGTTAAAAGGAGAATAGCACCGCTCAGTCACCAACTAGCGGGATTAATGATTCCACAGTCCACACGACAAGTTTTGCTGTCATCTCGATACCCAGCGGCGCACTACAGACGTCAATCTAGATAAAAGTAATAGGGATGACGACAGCATCAGAAATAAATTATGAACTCTTGATCACTAAATTTCCTTCCCACTTAATAAACTTCGGTAATCATCATCGGTAAACTTTACTCGTTTTGTTTTCCATCTAGTCTTCGATTTTTAAATTACCAAAATCAAAAAATTTGTACAAAAATGACGCTGCAAACCAATGACGTCACGCCTAGGTATTTCAAACAGTTTTAGAACAAAATGTCGTTTATGACATATAATAAAAAGTAACTCAGATGACTAGCATTCGTCATCCCTATTCTAAATGTGCAGGGGAAACGCTCGCTGACGTCTGGAATGAAATGGCCATAGATGGGAAGAGCGTAGTGGAAGAGTAGATATGCTCGAATGAACTCGATCTGGAGAGTGGTACCCGTCCTCGACTTGCATGGTATGTCAAACATGTTGTGATGGAGTCTCAATATTTGTTACAGATTTCCAAATGCTCTGATCTGGACTGCTGCTCAAAGTCACGTAGCAAATTACGAATGATCCTCCCTGATGGATTTCTGCCGCCACCCCTGCTGCTTACATCAAGCCTGGAGGCGTCGTCTTCTTTAAAAGAGATCGAAAGATGCTGTTCCAAATGTGGCACTTACTTTGCCTCACAGACCTCAATGAAGGAGCACAAAAAGAATATAAAAAAATCTGTACACGGTCACGAGATTCAGGTAGAGTATACCAAAAAACTGTCTAAATCAGCTATTTCTTTATTTATTTAAGTAGTATTTTAACGATTAATTTATTTAACGTATTTTCGATTCTGTTTTATATACAGGCTGTAACAAAATTGGTGTAGGACCCGTTAACTGGGGGTTTACTCATCATACTGAACAACTTTCCCCAAGGAACCCATAGTTAATTCCCAAAAAAAATGTTGGACCCTCCATACAAGTATGCACAAAATTGTTCGATCAGCTGATCGATTTGTATGAAGAGATAATTTTTTTTTCGACGATTTCAGCAAAGTCATAAAACAAAAGTTGTTCAGTATGATGAGTAGAAGCCCCAGTTAACGGGACCTATATAATAACCTGTATAATAATCGCCAATTGACTTCGTAGCAAGATTCAGCTCACGTAAGGGCCAACACTTTTTTTCCTTTAAGAATTTAATGGAACAGAAGGAAAGTGGAGCTCCATCGGTCCCTCTGCCTCGTAATGCTCGAATCTTGGGACAGAGAGGAATGGAACTCCTTCAACAGATAAATGACGGTGTAACAGGGCAGGCACTTGACGTTGAGTGGGTTGAAGATTTCAATATAGAGGAGCAGAAGTAAGAACAAGACGGAGGCGAGTCGGAGATGTTTCTACTCATGATCCAGGATTAAGAGAAATGCAACTCAAAAAAAAAACATTATAACAAAATCAATGTATGGCTGTTTTAATGTTGAACCAATTGTTTTCTAGAATTTGCAATGAATGGAATTAAAAATGACGTCAGTTTTACGAGAGGGGGGAGGGGTCATTACATAATGACTATAGGATCATTGTAAGGTTGGGGGGGGGGGGGCAAAAATCTTCAAAAAAATCGGAGTGGGTAGTAAGTAGTCAAAACTACGAACCGATTTTAACAATAATATGAACGAAGAGTCATGTTAGCCAGAGGTCACCTATTCTCCGATTTCTTCGAATTTAGCTACGATGTTGTTGGAACAAAAAAAGATAAAATGTGAATGTTGATTAGCTCATTGTACGAAATATAGATCACCTTCGTTTTCGTGTTGATTCCGGTTTTTGTAACATGTATAAAATGGGTCCTGAAGATGAGCCACTTATCATTCAGTCATTGACAGTCTGAAGCAACCTGCAACATGTACAAACTGGTAAATATTTATATTTGAAATATCGATTTAAATATTTTATATATAATCTGTCTTTGAGGGAGCGCAGTGGGGGAAAAGTATCGAAAAAAGAAACCTATATGTTTATCCAGGCCCGAATCTGTCTACCTACCAAATCTTATCCAGATCCGTTTATCTGTTGTGGCGTGAAAGAGTAACAAATATCCATACAGACAGACTTTCGCATTTATAATATTAGTAAGGATTTCCCATAATCGCCACGCTACGCAGACGGGTTGGAGATTAGAGTGGGGACTGAGGTGGCAAAGTAAGGGGAAAGGAAGGTGTTGCCTATCCACCTTAGTCGCCTTAGACGAGAAGAGATCTCGAGAAGAGATAGGGTGGTGCTATCCTAAGGTTACACCACAATCTTTGGATGGGAAGCTGCTAGATGCAGGCAGCGAAGGCTTAAACCCTAATCATCAGTCAAAATTAATGTTTCCTAATTTGCACAACTACATTCTTTTTTTTTATTCGTAAAAAATGTGGAAATCCTAAGGGGAGACCTTTTTCCAGCCAGCAGTGGACGTCTTTCAGCTGATATGATGACTAATATAAGTGTTTTATTAACAGGTGCTCGTCGTTCTGGCGGTTGTTGGCTGCGCCACGGCTAAGCCTCAGTTCGGCTCTTTCGGATACACAGCTCCCTTGGGATACGCGTACTCTGCACCAGCCGCATACCCAGCTGCATACCCTGCCGCGTACACCGCGCCCGCCGTCGCCCCTGTTGCTTCAGTCGCCCACGTCACTCCCTACGCTAAGTTCGAGCCTGTTCATGCTACCCCAGTCCAGGCTGCCCCAGTCTATGCTAGTCACCTGACTAGTGTGGCGCCTGCCGCTGTTGTCGCCCCAGTTGCGCCTGCCGCTGCTGTTGCCCCAGTTGCGCCTGCCGCTGCCGTTGCCCCAGTTGCGCCCGTCACGTCTTTCGCCCACGTTGCCCCGGCATACTCGACGTACGCCGCACCTGCTCATTATGCCTATGGAAGTTACCCATATGCCTACAGTGGATACCCTTCGTCCTATGGAAGCAACCACTACTCCTATGGCAGCTACCCTTATTCTTACGGCAGTTATCCCTTCATTTTTAAAAAGAAGTAAATGATCAATCATTGTAATAAATTTTTGCAGTATATGTTATAAGAAAATGATTCCAATAAGACATAACAATCAATAAAACCAGTTTTAAATAAATATGGTAATTATTACTTATTACGATCCTAGTTCTTACTGAAAGTAATAAAGCTCCTACTTAAAGGTAAAGTCAAGAGCAGATCAAGGTAGATACTAGATGGACATCGTTTTTATGACCGCCTTCGAGGGAGAATGGTGTGCGAGCCAAAAGTGGCTCGCGAGCGTGGACATAAGTTTTCTCCAGATCCCTTAGAAACTATATCGGCCTTTTCTGATTAGCAGTCTGTCACTTTCCACCCCCTAAGTGCGATTAAGCTAGGTCTGCTCTTGACTATTTATAATTAATAGGAGGTGTATAGTTCTGGTGTAAGGATCATATGCTCCTTGGTTCCGGTCGCGTAATAAGAACGCTGAGCACGGGTACAGTCGCTCCCGAAAGTACTAGACTATTGTTTTGTAATATTAAAAGTGTAATGCCTAATGTAGATAAGATAAGATAAGATAAATACTCTTTATTGTACACACTAGAATAAAAATATAAACAAATTATAAAAACTAAAAAAAAACTTAACTTAAAAAATATAAAAAAACAAACACAGTATAAAAAAGGAACTATAGCGGTACAATAGTTAGGAGATTATAGGCGGTCTTATAGAATAATAATAGGTACTTCTTAGTACTTTGAAACCAGCTGGCGCGACTGTACCCATGCGCAAAAACATTTCCTCCACTGTCGCTCAGTGGTCTTTTTATGTGATGGGGCATACGAAAACCATCCGTTTATATGTTTATGAATTAATTACAGAAAATATTGGGCTACCAAATGCTTATTATAAATAAATTGTACAGCATCGCTGTGCCTACTTTCTCTCGAAGCCATCACCGTCTCTCGTAGTCGGACATACACAAATCGATAATAAATAATTACTCTTACTTAGTAGCAAAAAAATAAAATAAGGTATATTAAAATTGATGAAAAAATTACTAATAATTTGGTTTTGTATGGGAGGTACCTCACCCGATTTTCAATACTGAATAATTAATTCCTGTCGTATACAGGGTACATAAGATCTTAACTGTTATCTTTTTCTTTTCTTGGAATAATATTTTATTCTTCCTATTCTACTATGGTACTCTGTGTAGTTACCCAGTAGAGGAGGCCTCATTAAGTCCTAGTAATTTAAAAAGCTTCATCACATTCGTTAGAGTCATTTTTGATAATAAATAATAAACAAACTGTATTTGTATGGGATCGAGGTACCTTCCTTATTCCGATTTCTCGTGATATAACAAACTACTGTATGCTTATAGGCCATGTTAAGTTATTTTATTTTTATTTTACATTCTGAATTTCATCAAAATTGTTAGAGCCATTTTTGAGTAATTTTTTACTATGCTCAAAGTTTCTCGGCGTGATCAAATCAGAAATGAGGAGATCCGTAGGAGATCTAAAGTAACCGACATAGCTACCTCTCAAGAATTGCTAAACTTTATTGGTGGGGTGGGGCACAAAGCTCTAGAACAGATGGTCGCTGGGGAAGTAAAGTTCCCGAGTGGCGACCGCGCATTGGAAAACGTAGCGGAGGCAAGCCTCCCAGTCGGTGGACCGATGATCTGGTGAACCGGTCGTCGTGGAAATCCTTGGGGAAGGCCTATGTCCAGCGGTGGACGTCCTTTGGCTGATATGATGATCCCTAAAAAGTCAAGATAAGGGAAATTTGGAATGGGAACTAGAGCACTAGACGGACACACACATGTACACACACCAACTCACAATTGGCCGGTTTTTAATTTAAATGGTCACTTAACCTTGAATGTATAATATTATCGTGCAAAAATAAATCAAAAATTTAATCAGTAAGTCTAATGGGAACATAGCTTAACTTTTATTTAACTTGCAATGTTTGTGCGTTAGATAGTAAGATTGTGAAGGTCAAATCTTGCAAACGATTTTAAAGCGATTTCCGAGCGGTTTTACCAAGATTCCATAACGCAATGGAAAACTGGCTATCATATCTTCAAGTTGGAACACATCAATACTGGTATATTTGGCAATGAGACTGAAATAGACTAGAGGTAGCTAGACAGGCGAGCTTAGAAAATGCCCCATCACAAGCCTACCACCAAACGAACCAAGTCTTATAAAGTTAAACCCCGCCGGGAATCGAACCCGCGACCTCTTGGTGTGTAACGAATGGGCTAACTAAACATTACGCCAAGGAGATAAGATAAACATCCTTTATTCCACACCAAATATACAGAAACCAAAAACATATTAAAACATATTTTTTAAGTTGTTTTTTTTAAGTTTTTATAATTTGTTTGTATTTTTATTAACTTGTGTGTACAAAAAGGGTATTTATATTTATTTATCCTATATAAACAAGCAAAATATACAATGGTATGCAAAGGCGGACTTATCGCTTTAAGCGATTTATTCCGACCAACCTTAGGTTAATGGAGGAGACGAGAAAGTGAAACGATAGCGGGTGGGTGGGTGCATGTGCAACCAAAAATTCATTCATATCAGCTCATATACGTCCCCACCGAGGGGCTCGAGCCTACCCTGAATTAGGGCGATCGGGCCTTACTCTACTGGGTGACAAGTTTCGATTAAGATTAGCCATAATAAGTAAGTAGGGAGATGAAATAAAGAACTAAGTCGAAGGTCACAAAAAAATCGGTAAAGTGTGAGTCAGAACCGCGCACAAAGGGTTCCGTACCATCATAATAGATGTCGGTAGTTTCTTCATGGTTTAAAAAACCACGTTTTTGTATGGAGACTCACTTTTTCTAATTTTTAGTATTTTTTATAGCGGCAACAGGATTACATCATCTGTGAAAATTTCAACTGCTATGCCTGGTGACAGACGGATAGACAGACAGACAGACGGTCTTAATAATAGGGTTCCGTTTTTACCCTTCACGCAAAGTAGGGTTCCGTATCCTATCCAAAAATAAATAATTATGTAATTATTATTTTTTTGCAGTTGTGAATAGAACATTTTACAAATCCAACTGCACTTCTTAATTTGGTCGACTATTACTCTTAAACTATGAAAGTTAAAGTGTATATACGAGTATGTCTGTATATATATTTACTCACGTATTTTTAGTTTATCTTTATTATTAAGTAGTAAATTTTTGTTTGATACAGAATCTTTTTGTTGGTATTTCACTTAGTTTTCGATAATCAGCCGTTATGGTTCTAAAATAAGTATAACGGCAGTGCTTGCTTTGAGCTGGACTGGGCGGGGGCACTGCCGTGCCCTCAAATCAGGAATTGGCACATTTTTTTAAAATGTATTTGTTAGGTTTTCACTTCTTTTTGTACGAACAGTAAGTACTTTTTCTGGAGTTTAAAAAATCTTCACTGAAAGTTTTTCCTTCGTACTTTTGATTTTTGATGAGCGGTGTGTGAGTAGAGTAAGTCAGTGGCAAAATAAATAAACTTGTTGAATATGTGTAGGTAGTATAACGAAAACTTTTTTTCCTCACAAAATAAAAACTGTTTGGTTCGATTTCCTTTAATTATAATAATAATAGTATACAATAATAGTACACTATTATTATAAATTTTAAAAGCGGCTTCCGACATATTTTAGATAGGAAGGAGAAAAAAGTGATGGTCGGTGGTTCATTTATATAGTTTTTGTATTTCTGGCAAATTATGGTTAAAAATTTTATTTTATGTAATGGAAAATTTAAATTTAAATGCAAATTTGTGTGCAGTGCCCTCTATATTTGCCAGAGGTGAGTAGTGTAATTCCTGTTCTGTTACGTGCTTCGGACGACTTTCTTGGGATCCAAATGATTATTTTATACCGGTCGTTTGGACCTCCGTGTGCTGTTAGACACCATCCTGTCCCAGTCGCCTTAAGAGGGAAGAATAGCTTCGCGATCCTAACGAAATAGGTATTTGGGAAAACATTTGCTATCGCTCGTGCGCTCATGCCCCCGGGCATCGCGCACAGCACATACAAAGAGCCTCACGCACACATCGACGGACGCTGCCAGTTGGCGAGAAGTTGCGACGAAAGGCGGAATGTTTTCTTACGTACCTACGGATAGTGATTGTTGTGGCGTCCCCGAAACTCCGATACAGAGAAATTGAAGTTAATAGCAGTAGTTAATAGTGATAATTTCAAGTGAGTATTTTGTTATGTAGATAATAGTAATTAGCAAGGAGTATAAACTAAATTGATTTTTGATAAATCGGCTTGTTGACGATATGCGCCCTAAATGACTGAAATTTTGTATTGTAAGGTTATTTAGGTATTTGCAGTGTATCTAAAATAAATAAAGTTTAAAAAAACTAAAAAACACGCTTTAAAAGTACATCAGACTAAAAAGTAAAAAATAATTCTTAATATAAGTTGAAAATAATAATTAACTACGCCAGTAATATATAAGTCATTGTAATTAACGAAAAATATAACTAGAATTACTAAAATAATACTAGATTATTGTGAAAAAGCGTGGGGCGCTCTGTGCCATATTTTTCGTCTATCGAGCAACCCACACTTTTTTCCAAATAAGACTAGTCATCATATCAGCCGAAGGAAGTCCACTGCTGGACATAGGCCTCCCCCAAGGATCTCCACGACGACCGGTTCTGCGCTGCCCGCATCCAGCGGCTTCCCGCGACCTTCACCAGGTCATCGGTCCACCGAGTGGGAGGCCTGCCTAACTACGCTTTCCGGTGCGTGGTCGCCACTCGAGAACTTTACTGCCCCAACGGCCATTTGTTCTACGAGCAATGTGCCCCGCCCACTGCCACTTAAGTTTAGCAATTCTGAGAGCTATGTCGGTTACTTTGGTGCTCTTACGGATCTCCTCGTTTCTGATTCGATCACGCAGAGAAATTCCGAGCATAGCACGCTCCATTGCCTATTGGGTGACCTTGAGCCTTCTTATGAGGCCCATAGTAAGCGACCATGTCTCAGTTCCGTACGTCATCACTGGCAACACACATTGGTCGAAGACCTAAGAAGACTAGTATTTTTTGTTAATTATTATTTTCAACTTATATTAAGAATTATTTATTACTTTTCAGTCTGATGTACTTTAAAAGCGTGTTTTTTAGTTTTTTTAAACTCTATTTATTTTTTAGTTCAAACTTATGAAAATATTATATTGTCGCTGATTCTTGATAAGTCTACAAAGTTTGAAATTAAATGTGTCCGTTTAAAGTGGGTCAAAATCGAGTCCAAAGGAGTCGGTTAATTACATACAAACATACAGGTGAAGCATTTTTTTAAGTAAAATTTTGAGTGCGTTTGGCTGCACCTTACCTTATAATAAAAGCGTGATAAAATATTATGCTAGTTATTGTGAACGAAACTACTAATGTGATACTATAATAATTATACGAGTATACCTAACGTGACCATCTAAATAATAAGTAGGTTTTATGGGTTCCGTACATAAAAAACGGAACCCTTATAGGATCACTCGTGCCCCTGTCTGTCTGTCCGTCTGTCACAGCCATCACAGATCACTGTCCGAATCTACTGGACCATATCAAGTGAAATCAGGTAGGATGGTGTAATCCTATCACCCAAACACAGATGTGCAGTCAATAAATATTTTTAAAAATTAAGGGTATTTTCGGGGGACCAATTAGGAAATTTTAAAAAAAAGTTTTGCGGACCTTACTGTGTCATATAACAAATGAACAACTTCGAACAATTTTGCATTATTATTTTTGGTTTTTGTTAATTTTCTAATAAAGTACTACACCGATTTTGATAAAATTTATATGGGATCACATGGGAAGCACTAACTTTCGAAGAAAAAAAAATCATCAAAATCGGTTCACCCAATAAAAGTTCCGAGGTAACACTTATAAAAAAAATAAAAAAAACATACAGTCGAATTGAGAACCTCTTCCTTTTTGGAAATCGCTTGGAAAAAGACGAAAATTGACCATTCCCCCCATTAGGTGATTACTCCAAAACTACAAAATATAGTTTATTGCTTGTAGATTACAGGAAAACCTATAAGAATTCTATCAATTGTAAATAAAGTGGTAAACTCAATTTATTACGTAAATTTACGGAAAATAGTTCACTAAAACACCACTAGATAGCGCTAGTGCATCTTACTGTGACGATTTCAAATGTGTATTTTTTATTATTTAAAAATCACCCTAAATGTCTTTGTAATTGTACGTAACCCTCTCTACGCTAGTTCAACTCGCACTTGGTCGTTTTTTTTAAGTTCACATAAGTTGAGCTACTTATGGCCTTAGTAATAACATGACTTCTAATATCTAAGCAGTTGTTTGCGAGTGAAAAAATAATAGGTAGATACTTCAATTAATTTAGGGTGTCAATTAAATGGTTAGCATAGTATTGTTATTTCTGTGAGCAGAAAAATATAATCGGTGAGCAGAAATAGCTAATTGGTCAGCAACTCATGGTCAGCAAACATTTCAAAATCAATCAGCAATTTATGTCATTCTGGATGGCTGTAATTATTTTAAACATCCCCGTACTACACTCTTCCTACAGTGTTGAGTGGTCGACGGAGCCCCTTCGGGGCTCCTACTTCTGTGTTCTCATGTTAAACCTAACACTACGACTGTGCGGGGAGGCGAGCTTAGCTCGCCTCCCCGCACAGTCTCCGAACCTAACGGATCCGAGTCGGGGTGCTCCGCAAGTCCGAGCTCGCTTCGCTCGCTCCCGCTTCCATTTAGAACTCCCCGTACCACACTCTTCCTACAGTGTTGAGTTGTCGACGAAGTCGGACCCGCGTGCTTTCCCCGCCCTGATACTCCCACATCCCCCTGGGATCCCGAAGGTTTGTTGGGGGTTTAAATGGGTGGCGGGGGCTACGCCCCTTTTTCAACAAAAACGCAATCCAAGTAGTTATTTTGCTCACCATGTTTTAAATATGCATACCAATCAAATATACTGCTTATAGACATGTTTTTCTGCCGCTCAATCATGAAATCTTGCCGCTCAAGTAGTTATTTTGCGGACTGAATGTTTATTATGCATTTCAAATATATATGTATCTATTAATTTATCGTTTGGTCTGTTTGCGAAAGTGGGACGTTTTTTCCCTCGCTGGGGACAGCGGGACGAACAGCCTGAAAAAGGGACTATGGTCACGTTAAGTATAGGTACCGTATTTTTTTTTTTAATTCTTATTCGTGGACCGTTGAAATGAGTAGGTGGATTAGCCACATTACGGTTTTGATTTTATTAGGGCTCTGAAATTTTTTTTTTTTTTTCGAAATGACAAGCTTGTTGTTGGCCGTGGGGGCCTTTACAACTTCACCGGCTAGGGGAGGCGAGTACGGAAGGCACTCAACCTAGTGCAAAGCAAAAAGATAAGGGCTCTGAAGCAAAACAACGAACTCTAATGCTAGCACATCACATCGCTATTCGTGTTCGCGTATTCGTCTTATTCGTCCAAATGCGACGATGGAAAATTCGGCTACATTCACGAACATGTTTAGCTGCTGTAACGTCTTGGAACAGCGAAGTACAAACACACAATCGTTTATAAAAAAAGCAATGTAATCCATTTTGAGTTAGGAAGAAATAAAACCATAATCACTGGTCAATCTTTTTCTTGAAAACCTACTAATGTTAACTTTTCCCACTCCCAGATTTTTTTAAACAGATAGATATCGATAACGTGGGTGGGATCCCATCTCTACTATCGACTTCACCATCGACATCTCTATTGTACGTGTGCTTTGCTTTCCCCCCGACCCCCAATCGTGCGATAGAGAGCGTTGCAGCTCGCAACTGACAATAGGTACTTTTCTGGACGAAATTCCCATTTCGGGAGAAAACGGTTTTCACTAACTAAATCTCAACAAATCTCTTTGATTTTGATGTCGATCGTTTCAGCACAATATATTCTAGGTTTATAGGTTTCGCTTTTTTAAAAAAAATACATTGATTTTGTTCAAAAAACGGCTTAATTCGACACAGTTTTAATCACAAAAATTACGTTACTTGAGCTGCCTATAAGTCTGAATCTATAGAAAATTTTGAAAAAAGGAAAAGCTATAAACCTAGTAATTTATTGTGTCAATAACATACTAAAAAATCATGGTGATTGGAAAATATTTAGAAGTGGAAAAACGTTTTCTCTTTTTGTATGGACGAGCACGTACTATTCTTCCCTCTTAAGGGAAGTGATACACATTTTAGTATCCGCACTTTCTTATCGCCAGTACCTTCGCTGACTGGTGTTACCACAGCATGTAGTTTAGTGCCAAGTATTCGGCCACTCATTTGCCAGTGATCACAAGACCCTTTTAAATTAAATAAGGAACTATTTAGGGTGCCCTTAGGCTACTTTTCAACCACCAGTTTCTAATAGGGTGTAGATTGCCTCGGGGTATTTCCGTCGAACCCTAGTTATTTTTAAGATGTGGTCTGTATTTAGAAAATGATTTTATCCGGATTATAGTGACGATCGTTGTTTATCCGGACCTCAACAAAATCTATATTTAGTATATTTTAAATTTTTTCCTATTTAAACTAACAATTTTACTTAAGATATTTTTTTATTTATGTTTTATTTTATAGACCTTTTTATCTTTTCTTCGTTTTAAAATATATTTACGATTTACCCCACAGATAATTTCTTTTCATATATCCTCTTTTAGGCCCTAAATCTAAGTTCTACGTATTATGTAGCGAAACCATAGCAGGCTTGTTATTAATCAATTTAATTTATTTTTGCTACAGTAGGTACTAATTGTAATTTGACTTAGGTTCAGGTAGTACTATTGTAAACCAAAACTTCAGACACCTACCTATATCCAATTTCCAGAACGAAGATACTAGAGCGCTTACAACTACCGTCAGTCGTTTCTTCGAGAAAAGTGTGGCACGGCCGTGCGCAACTTGAAGACTATAATCTTCGAGAAAAAAAAAACTACAGGTACATACCATTTTCAGTTTTACTTTTTATGTGTTTACAAGTGTTTTTTTTGTTTTTTTTTTATTCACAATTCTATATTATAAGATATTTTTTTTATGTTATATGTTTAATCTTAGACCTGTTTTTGATGAGGGACATTTAAAAAACATACTTAGCGTCATTTAAAAAATGTATTTTTGTGAGGGAGGTGCCCTTAATATTTTAAAAATAAAAATCTAAAAAGATTCCCTTGGAAAATAATTTCAATTTTAAAAGTCAAAATCACACAAAATTAGAACATCTATATGGAAAAAGTACATGCACATAGTTTTATACAATCCCTTTTTGGTGCCTTAATAGTGCATTTTCACCAAAATCTCGAAGACAGTTGTTCAGACAATGAGGTACATAGCCTTTGTCACTCGAAGGTAAAATTCGGAGTGGGTAGTAGCCAGAGCTACAACCGCTTTCAACAATAATATGAACGATATGAGTCATGTTAGCCAGAGGTCGGTAAAAGCGTCGATGGCTCAACCGGTAACGACTCGGTCCATCTAACCAGAGGAACCGGGTTCAAATCTGGACGGCCAATGTACCAATGAGTTTTTTCAAAAACTTACGTACATATACTTACCGATTGCTTTAACGGTGAAGGAAAACATCGTGAGGAAACCTGCACACGTCTGCGAAGAAACTCGAAGGTTGTGTGTAAAGTCGACCAACCCGCACTGGGCCCGCGTGTTCGACTAAGGCCTAATCGCCCTGATTCAGGGTAGGCTCGAGCCCCTCGGTGGGGGACACGTATATGAGCTGATATAATAATAATAGCCAGAGGTCACCTTTTCTCTGATTTCTTCGAATTTAGCCACTTTGTGAATAAGAGCTATAAATTATGATGTTATTGGCACAAAAAAGAGATAAAATGTGAATATTGATTAGCTCATTGTACGAAATATAGATCACCTTCGTTTTCGTGTTGATTCCGGTTTTTGTAACATGTATAAAATGGGTCCTGAAGATGAGCCACTTATCATTCAGTCATTGACAGTCTGAAGCCGCCTGCAAAATGTACAAACTGGTAATTATAAATTTTAAAATATCGATTTAAATATTATATATTATACAGGGTGTAAAAAATGGTGTAGGACCCGTTAACTGGGGGTTCTACTCATCATACTGAACAACTATCCCCAAGGAACCCATAGTCAATTCTCAAAAAAAAAATTGGACCCTCCATACTGATCGATTTGTATTAAGAGTAAAAATATTTCTAAGCGATTCCAGCAAAGTCGTAGAACGAATATTGCACAGTAAGATGAGCAGAAGCCCCAGTTAAGGGGACCTACACCAATTTTGTTACACCCTGTATATAGGGGACTAGCTTTTGCCAGCGGCTTCGCTCGCATGAACATAATTTCTACGACTGTCTTCGAGGGAGCGCAGTGCAGAAAAGTGTGGAAAAAGTAGCCTATTATGTTAATCCAGGTCCTAATTACCTAACAAATTTCATCCAGATCCGTTTATCTGTTGTGGCGTGAAATAGTAACAAACATCCATACATACAAACTTTCGCGTTTATAATATTAGTAAGGATTTCCCAAAATCGCCACGCTATGCAGACGAGTTGGCGATTGGAGTGGGGGACTAAGGTGGCACAGTGAGGGGAAAGGGAGATGTTGCCTATCCGCCGGTTTCTTGCCTTTGTCGCCTCTGACAAGAAGAGATCTCGTACGGTTACAACACAAACTATGGATGGGAAGCTGCAAGATGCAGGCAGTGAAGGGTCAATCGTTGTGGAAATCCTTGAGAGAGACCTTTTTTTAGCTGTGGACGACTCCCAGCTGATAAAATGATGATGATTATGTTTCATCATCATCGTATCAGACGATAAACGTCCACTGCTAGTCAAAGTCCTCCCCCAAAGTATTTCAACGACGATCGGTCCTGCGCTGCTCGCATCCAGCGGCTTACCGTGATCTTCACCAGGTCGTCGGTGATTATTTTTAAATAATAATAAATACCTATTTCAATTTACACATTCCTTGTAAATAATTTTTACGAAATTTTGCTGGAAATTAATGTATTATAATTTTAATAAAAGCTATCAATAAATCTATCAAAGTTAAAGTTTCCTAATTTGCACAAACCATATTCTTTTTTTTATTAGTAATAAAATGTGGAAATCCTAAGGGGATGTCCAGCAGTGGCCATCTTTCAGCTGATATGATGAGTAATATAAGTGTTTTATTAACAGGTGCTCGTCGCTCTTGCCGTTGTTGGCTGCGCCACAGCTAAGCCTCAGTTCGGCAATTTTGGATACACAGCTCCCTTGGGGTACGCGTACTCCGCACCAGCCGCATACCCAGCTGCATACCCAGCCGCATACCCAGCCACATACCCTGCCGCGTACACTGCGCCCGCCGTTGCCCCTGTTGCTTCAGTCGCCCACGTCACTCCCTACGCTAAGTTTGAGCCTGTTCATGCTACCCCAGTCCAGGCTGCCCCAGTCTATGCTGGTCACCTGACTAGTGTGGCGCCTGCCGCTGCTGTCGCCCCAGTTGCGCCTGCCGCTGCTGTTGCCCCAGTTGCGCCCGTCACGTCTTTCGCCCACGTCGCCCCGGCATACTCGACGTACGCCGCACCTGCTCATTATGCCTATGGAAGCTACCCATACGCCTACAGTGGATACCCTTCGTCCTATGGCAGCTACCCTTACTCCTATGGCAGCTACCCCCTCATTTTCAAAAAGAAGTGAATGATCAATCATTGTAATAAATTGTTGCAGTACTTATTGTTTATAAGAAAATTATTCCAATAAGAGATAACAATCATTAAAACCAGTTTTAAATAAATATGTAGTTATTACTAATGACGATTCTAAGTTCCTACTAAAAGTAATAAAAGCTCCTAGTTAAATGTACAGGCAAGGGCAGATCAAGCTAGACACTAGTAGTGCGATTCTGACCTCAATGCCCACATCATAAGAGCTGTACAAAGTCCAAAATGTCAAACTTGATCTCCTCTTGACTTTTTATAATTAATAGGAGGCGTATAATAGTTCCGGTCACGTAAAAAGAACGCTGAGCGCCAGTGGAAATGTATTCGCGCACAGGTACAGTCGCGCCTGAAAGTACTTGGCTATTGTTTTGTAATATTATAAGTGTATTGCCTAATGTAGAATAAATAATAATAGGTACTTCTTAGTACTCTGAAACCGGCGGGCGCAAATGTACCCGTGCGCAAACACATATCCTCCACTGTCGCTCAGCTGTCTTTTACGTGACGGAAGCTACGCTGTTGTTATGAAAAACCTTGATTTACTCGTATGTTTATGAATTAGGTAGCTAGAGAGAATATTAGGGCTACATTTTTTATTTTTTTATTTAAATACTTCTTACAGTTAAATTGTACAGCCTCGCTGTGCCTACTTTCTCGCTAAGCCTTCGCCGTCAATGGTAGTCGGGCATACACAAATCAAAAATAAATATTACATTTACTATATATATATATATATATATATTGTTAGAATCCTCTAGATTAGAACATAAATATTTGCAATGGCAATATTATTGTAAGGACGTAGTCTGACGTCACATCCTATTTCATTAGCATTATAGCTGCGTGTGCGCTATTGCCACAAGCATGGTACCAATGTATCCTAACTTAAAAATATAAAAATACAGTCCATTTCATAAATTTACTGAAGGGTATTTTATTATTAGACCAGCACCCTTCAAGTTGGCCCTTCGAACCTTCAAGTTGACAGTTCAACCTTATGGTTGAAGTTAATTAGTGCATCGACCGTAAAAGTGATCCACGTGCTGAGTGAATCCGAGGGAAACCCAGCTTGCAATTGAGCTGGGAAGTGCATCGTGCCGTCGTCTGCTATTGGACTACGTTCACCGACGCCCCTAGGTTTGGTCTATAACCTAACCAAGGTATTTATCCTCAATTTACGTCGTTGTGCCCGGAGGAAGTCGTGGTGACCTACAAAGTACCTACCTACTACGACTTAATCGTCACGTCATACATATCTTGTACCTATACAAGTTTTTGATCTGCGTGCAAAACAATAAAAATTTTCAAGATAATAATTATGAATTGTGGGAAACAAAATTGTGTGTGAAAACGTTGTGCGTAAATTACGTAAAAAGGTTACATTCCGTCCATTTTCCACGTTGCGCTACAACACCAAGTAACAAGTTGGTTCTTGTCTTGCCAAAGAGTATAACACTTCCTTCCGCGCCACGATATTCTCGCGCTGATTGGTTCCTGCTCGCCGGAACGACGCTGATTGGTGCTTGATGACGCATATAGTGAGTGTGAACTTTTGTTGTGATTGGTGGACCAGAAAATTGTTTCAATTTCGTTTGTCATTTGTCGCCATCTTGCTTGCGTTACTTTACTTTGGTTTCGTGATAATTGCGTTTCATTCATAGTTTAATATTATAATTATCTAAGTCCTTAAGTATTGTAAAGGCTCTGTACTTAAAAACTATTGTGCAACAATGGAAGACAAGGAAAAGTGGATAGTGGCCAGGGGCGCAACAAAGGGCACAATTACCAAAATCTTTAATTTGTGCAACAATAAAACCGAACTGGAAGGCGCTTCGTTGGAGCTCCTACAGGTAAAATTACAACATCTGAAAGACAATTTTAGTGAATTCAAAGAATTAAATATTAAAATTACATCACTTGGAGACGAACAAAAAGCCAGTAGGCGAGAGTCAATATCCGTCTACCAAGATTATGAGGAAAAGTACCTGGTAGCCCTATCCTTGTTACAGAAGGCTATCAAGGAAAGATGTGTTCCAGTGTCCTCGCCGTTGCCGCCTGACCGCCCCACCTCTATTTGTACAAAATTACCTAAAATAGAAATTAAAAAATTCGAAGGAAAAGATGGTGAGTACTATCCCTTCATAAATCTGTACAACAGTTTAATTCACTGTGATAAAACCTTGTCAAACCTACAAAAATTGTACTATTTAAGAATGTATTTAAGTGGAGAACCCCTAGACTTAATTAAAAACTTAACCTTAGAGAATGATAATTACGAACAAGCACTAAAGTTACTGTCAGACAGATATGATAATGTAAACAAAACTGTCACACAGCATGTAAATTATATTTTAGATATAAATCCTGTCACAAAGTGTACCGCTGAGTCGTTGAGGTCCTTTATTGCTCAAGTCAAGCAGAGTTTGAGTGCACTTGAAAGTCTCAAACAGCCAGTCCATCACTGGGATGCCTTGTTGGTTCCTATGTTAACCAGAAAAATCGACCACTATACAGTTAGGTCTTATTATTTAGAGCAAGGTAATGCCAAGGACTTTCCCCATGACATAAACCACCTTTTAACCTTTTTAGAAAAAAAGGCTTTAGCCTTGGAAGCTACCGATTCATCAAACAGGAAGTACGGGGGTACAGGCAGCATCACTGGTAGTCCTGCTAGAACTTCTCAGCGGACCAGCCTCCTAACAAGGAAGGAAACATGTGAGTTTTGCCACTCCTCTGACCATAAAATTTTTAAATGCCCTAAATTTAAAACGGCAACAATAAATCAAAGATTAAAGTTCATCGAGGAGACCAAAAGATGTAAGCTTTGCTTAAATCAACACACTAATAAGTGCTTCTTCAGGTTCAAATGCGCTAAATGCAAGGGCAAGCATAATAGCTTACTTCATGATGACGCTGATGATGTGATGCTATCAGAGGGTCCAGCTTCTTCGCCACAGGTCTCATTGCTCAATAGCAATAGTAATGACAGCAAACAGGTCTTATTACCTACAGTTTCAGTGAAGTTATTCACCAAAGATGGTAGCGAGCTGTATGTCCGAGCCGTCCTTGATTCTGGCAGCGAAGTTTCTATGATCACCAAGGAGATAGCTGATAAAATTGACTGCACAAAGCTTGATAAGTCGCACATGGTTGTTGGTGTTTGTGAGGGTTCAAATAATTTAAATACAGTGGCTGAATTTGAAGTCCATGCATCCAAAAATTCATTTAGTATGCCTGTGTCTTGCTCTGTTGTAAAAAAAATCACCTGCACATTACCTCATCAACTTGTTGATGTGGCTCACCTGCACATTCCCTCGCATATTAACCTTGCCGATGCCAGCTTTCATGCACCAGCTCCTATACACATGCTCTTAGCTGCTGACATATTTTTCCAGGTGCTACTCCGTGAGCGTATCCCGCTCGCCCTCAACGGTCCCTACCTTATTAACACTAAGTTTGGCTACGTAGTGGGGGGAGCCGTCACCGAGGAGCGACCGCAGGGAAGTACAAAATCTAACAAATATTTTTGCAATTTTGCACGTTGCGATAATACTGATGTCTCATTAATCACATGTGGTTGTAATAATGATTCTATTAATCAACAATTACAAAAATTCTGGGATTGTGAAAAGGTTAATGAGACATTTGTAGAATCAAAATCTGAAACAGATTTAGCAGAGGACTGCTTTGTTCAAAATGTAAAATTAAGTAACAATAAATTTCAAGTACCTTTGCCATTGAAGGTGCCATTAAAAGAGGTTGACTTAGGCGACTCGCTTTCTGCTGCCTTGCAGCGGATTAAAAATTTAGAAAAAAGATTTTCGAAAAACGTAGACTTGTTTCTAAAATATAAGGCCTTCATAGAAGACTACATTGAGCGTGGCCATGCCAGGCTTGTTGATATTTCACAATATGACTTGGATAATCAATCAGTCTATTTCTTGCCTCATCACCCAGTGTTCAATGAACATTCTAAAACTACGAAACTAAGAGTTGTCTTTGATGGTGGCATGTTAACACAAAATAAAATTTCATTAAATGACCTACTCTTAAACGGACCACCAGTTCAAAATGAATTGTTTAATATATTAGTGTTGTTCCGGTTGGGAAAATTTATTTTAATATGTGATATCAAACAAATGTTCAGAAATATTAATCTCGACCCAACCCACTGTCCACTTCAAAATATCTTGTGGAGAGAATCACCTATGAATCCTATTGAGTGCTTGCAGCTTCAGACAGTCACATATGGGCTAAAAAGTTCGTCATATTTAGCGACACGCTGTCTCATTGAGCTGGCTAATCGATTTGAGGATAGGTATCCCAGGGCTGCATCCGCAATAAGATACAATACATATGTAGATGATGTGAATTCCAGTTGTAATACGGAAAGTGAGTTGGTACAGCTAAAAAATGAGCTTATTGAGCTTCTAAGTCTGGGTGGATTCCAGTTACATAAATGGTGTTCGAACTCACCTGAAGTTTTGAAGGGCATTCCTGAGAACATCCAGCAGTTGGAAAAAATTGACCTCAGTCATGATAACAACCTATTTGTCAAGACATTAGGCTTGCACTATAATGTTCAGTCAGACAGCATTGAAGTTAGCTGCCCAGAGAAATCCTTGAATAGTAAATACACAAAAAGAGAGGTACTTAGCTTTGTCTGTAAATTTTTCGATCCCTTAGGGCTAGTGGGTCCCATTTTGGTCACTGCCAAATTATTTCTTCAAGATCTCTGGAAAGAAAATATCGACTGGGATAGTCAGTTACCGAACGATTTAAATGAAAGGTGGAAAAACTTTGCATCAGATCTGATAAGCATGCCTACTATTTCCATACCTAGAAACATTGATATGTCGGAATATGATAGGGTCGAATTGCTAGGCTTTGCAGATGCATCTGGCAGAGCTTATGGTTGCTGCTTGTATCTCCGTGTTATCGGGTCAGATGGAGCGGTGCTTCTGGACTTGCTTTGCTCTAAATCCAGGGTAAATCCGCTTAGTAAAAATTTGACAACACCACGGCTAGAGCTTAATAGTGCACTCTTACTCTCTCAACTGGCAAATAAGGTCTATAACACACTGTTATTAAAAATTGACAAAGGCAAAATAGATGTCCATCTATATCTTGACTCACAAATTGTATTGTCATGGTTAAAAATTGAACCAATCCGCTTGAATGCATATGTAGCTAACCGAATAAAGCATATTAATAAAAATACAGAGTCATTTCAATGGCATTATGTAAACACAAATTGTAACCCTGCTGACTGCCTTTCCAGAGGAGTCGAACCCCATTGTCTAAAAGAAAATTCATTATGGTGGAAAGGTCCTAACTTTATGTTAAGCCCTGAATATAGACATGAGAAATTCAATGTTGTAAAAATGTATGAGAATGTTAACATACCTGAAATCAAAAGGTGTTCACTAAATTGTACTGATGGTAACCTGATACCTGACTCTGAACAAAATTTGTTAACAAAGTACTCTTCTCTATCAAAAACACAAAGAGTCATTGCCTACATTTTAAGATTTTACAACAATTGTAAATCACCTAAAAACATAAGAAATCATGAAAAATTTGTTCCTAGCCTTAGTGTATCAGAATTGGAAAATGCGATGAAAGTCATTGTAAAATGTGAACAAAGACAACATTATGCTGAGGAAATCCAATGTATTTCCAATAATAAGCCAATAAAGGGTTGTTTATTATCGCTTAATCCATACTTGGATAGTGAAGCTATTCTTCGCGTCGGCGGAAGGCTGCAGAATGCAAACATTCCTTACGCACAAAGGCACCCTATTATTTTGGCGAAACGTTCACATTTTACACAGCTAATAATCCGCGACGCCCACATAAAATTATTGCACGCTGGGCCAAAGCTAATTCTAAGTTACCTTAATCAAAAATATTGGCTTATTAATGGAATAAATCAAATAAAACAAGTAACACATAAATGCATCATATGTTTCAGGTTAAAGGCCATTCAAAGTTCACAATTAATGGGTTCTTTGCCCCATAAGAGAGTCACAGCGGCGCGTCCTTTTGAAGTAGTAGGAATCGACTATGGGGGTCCCTTCCAAATAAAACAGTCTCGTGCTAGAAAGGTATTAATTTCAAAGGGGTACGTCCTCCTATTTGTATGTTTCGCGACCAAGGCTATACATGTCGAATTGGCCTCTGATATGACCACCGAAACATTTTTGGCATGCCTAAAACGATTTATTGCTAGGCGTAATATACCATCGACCATACATTGCGATAATGCTGCGACTTTCCGTGGAGCAAACAACCAATTAAGAGAGTTGTATGATTTAAATAATAAAAATAATGAGCATCAAAGTAGGGTGCAAGATTTTGCTGCCCCTCTAGGAATTAATTTTCAGTTTATACCTAGCTACTCTCCCCATTGGGCAGGAATATGGGAAGCAGGCATTAAAAGTGTTAAATATCATTTAAAAAGAGCAGTAGGGGAGAAATGTTTGACATATGAACTTCTTTATACAGCCATGGTACAGACGGAAGGAATCTTAAATTCAAGACCATTGGTACCTAAGATTATGTCAGATATTGATGACATGTCTTATCTCACACCTGGACATTTCCTCACGGGTGCCTCCCTCTCTTCGTTCCCAGAACCAGATATCACTAATGTACCTACCAATAAATTGAGATTTTGGGATCAGTGTACTCAAATACAGCAGGCATTTTGGAAGCAATGGCACAAGCAATACCTTGTAAATCTTCAAAGTCGCCCGAAGTGGCAAGCCTCCCGTCCTAATCTACAGGTTGGTACAATGGTTATTGTAAAAAATCATAATGTAAGCCCCCTAAACTGGCCTATAGCCAGAGTTATAGCTGTTCACCCAGGGAGTGATGGAAAGGTGCGAGCCATTGATATTAAAACAAAAAATGGTTTAGTTATGAAAACTAGCATTGCTAAAGTTTGTATGCTTCCTATAGATAATTAAGGAGGTATCTTAGAAATAAAATAGAAAAATAAGTTTTTTAATTTCTTTATGTAATAAGATTACTAGATTGTTACTTAACTTACGTAAACATTTACCTTTTATATTGTGTATCTAAGGGATACTCTTGAAATATTGTTTAAATATCTTAACCCTTTCCTTTTCTAAGCAAACTAATTTGCTTATTTTTTGGCTTAGGCCCCAACTATGTTAGAATCCTCTAGATTAGAACATAAATATTTGCAATGGCAATATTATTGTAAGGACGTAGTCTGACGTCACATCCTATTTCATTAGCATTATAGCTGCGTGTGCGCTATTGCCACAAGCATGGTACCAATGTATCCTAACTTAAAAATATAAAAATACAGTCCATTTCATAAATTTACTGAAGGGTATTTTATTATTAGACCAGCACCCTTCATATATCCTTTATTGTACACAAACATTTAAATGACAAAAACTTAGAGAGGACGTGTACAAAGGTGGACTTATCTCTATAAGAGATCTCTTGCAGCCAACCTTACCGGGTGTTAGGTGACTTTAAAGTATGGGAGGCAAACCTGTGTGTACTTGATAATCATATAAACGAAATAAAATACAATTACTCGTAAATATAAACTAACCTAATCTATGCACATAAATAACACATACTTATAATAAATAAATTAATAGCATATAAAATACAAAAATAAAATTATAATAATTATTGTACTTACTAAAATAAATTACATACAAATAAACTTACATGTTCTGTAGGGAAAGAAGGTGTTCTTTTAGTTTAGTTTTGGAAGTGTTAACAGAGGAGCAGTCGCGAAAGCTGCGAACCTCTGGAACAAGGTAACTTGTTCCAGAGGTTCGCAGCTTCAACAGTGAAGGAATTGGAGAATAATTTGGTATTGGAGTGGAACCGCGGAACTACCAGAGTTTTGGTGACACATTTACGTCTGGGTGGGGAAGGCACAGGGAGTAGCTGGAAACGGGAGCAGAGATAAATAAATAAATAAATATTCTCAGACAAATCACACATGGTCATCTGGCCCCAAAGTAGGATTCCCTGTGTTATGGGTTACCAGAGACTGATATACATACTTATATACGTTTAAATACATACATATATAGATATTTAACACCCAGACACAGAGCAAACAAATCTGCTCATCACACAAATGCTTGCCCTGGGTGGGGATCGAACCCACAACCCTCGGATCAGTAGTCAAGGGCACTAACCACTGAGCCACCGAGTCAGATATTCAGGAAGGGAAGGATTTTTAAGGATTTTGTACAGGAGTGTGTGGATGTGTAAATTACGACGCTGGCGGACAGGGAGCAAATTAAGCCGAGAGCGATATTCAGATACATGGTCGATCTTTCGCAAGCCGAACACAAACCTGATGGCGAGGTTTTGTAGGCGCTCGAGCTTATTGAGGAGCTCCTTAGTGGCGTCCAAGTAGCAGACCTCTGCATAATCGAGCAGCGGCAACAGAAGGTTTTAGTCGAGCATAATTTTTGTTTTAAAAGGCAAAAAGAACTGGAGTCGCTTAAGGGAGTGGTAAGAAAAATGCATACGCCTGCTGAAGTCATTGATGTGAGAGGACCACGACAGGTTGGAGTCCATGATAAGACCCAAATTTCGGGTCTTCTCAGTGAAAGGAATCGCAACGCACTTTACTAACAATTAGTAGCAAAGAGTAAAAAGTAGGTAGGTCATCATATCAGCTCATATACGTCCCCACCGAGGGGCTCGAGCCTTCCCCTAAATTAGGGCGATCGGGCCTTAGTCGACCACGCGGGCCCAGTGCGGGTTGGTCGACTTCACACACAACCTTCGAGTTTCTTCGCAGGTGTGAGCAGGTTTCCTCACAATGTTTTCCTTCACCGTTTAAGCAATCGGTGAGTAAATGTACGTAAGTTTCGAAAAACTCATTGGTACATTGGCCGTCCGGATTTGAACCCGGCACCTCTGGTTAGGAGGACCAAGCCGTTACCGGTTGAGCCACCGACGCTTCTAAGGTAGGTAGGTATGTCAGATTTAATGAAAATATTACAAACTAGCTGTCCCGGTGAACTACGTACCGCCTTTCATTACATTACACTGCCCTACCCTACCCTACCCTACACTACACTACACTACCCTACCCTACACTACACTACCCTACCCTACACTACACTACCCTACCCTACACTACCCTACCCTACACTACTCTACCCTACAATACACTACCCTACCCTACACTACTCTACCCCACTACTCTACCCTACACTACACTACCCTACCCTACACTACCCTACCCTACACTACCCTACCCTACACTACCCTACACTACCCTACCCTACCCTACATACACTACACTACACTACCCTACAATACCCTACACTACACTACCCTACACTACACTACCCTACCCTACCCTACACTACCCTACCCTACCCTACACTACCCTACCCTACCCTACACTACCCTACACTACACTACACTACGCTACCCTACCCTACTCTACCCTACCCTACATAAGAACCTTCTCCTGACAATAACGAACTCGACAAAAAAAGAATTAGCGAAATCGGTTCGTGCGTTCTGGAGTTATAGCGTCAGGAAGGAAAACCCGACTTATTTTTATATCACAAACTAGCTGTCCCGGCGAACTTCGTACCGCCTTACATTACATTACACTGCCCTACACTACCCTACCCTACACTACCCTACCCTACACTACACTACACTACCCTACACTACCCTACCCTACCCTACATACACTACCCTACCCTACCCTACATAAAAACCTTCTCCTGACAATAACGATTTCGACAAAAAAAGAATTAGCGAAATCGGTTCGTGCGTTCTGGAGTTATAGCGTCAGAAAGGAAAACCCGACTTATTTTTATATAGTAGAAGATAATTTGGTTTAAGGAGGCACTTCACTAGGATTTTTGGTGTAAACTACCCAGTGCAGGAGGCCTTATTAACTCCTAGTTATACACAAAGTCTCAACAAAATCATTAGAGCCATTTTTGGTAAAAAAAACAAACAACCATGATTTACATGGAAGGTATACCTTGTTCCGTTTTTTAGCTTTTATTAGCTTCATTTATAACTAACTACGAGTATGTAAGAAAATCTTCCAATCCACTTCCCGGTCTTCGATTAGGATGAAATTTTGCACACGCTCTGAGTTCTGATGACAATACATGACTCGCTAACAAATCATTACAAATCCAATATGGCGGCCTCCCTGAGATGGCTGACTGGCTGTTTGAAATCCACCCCCATGATATGGGTATCAAACGAAAGGGTTTGCTGTCAGGAATACGAAAAAAATAGTCACGTGACTTAAATCTAACATGGCGGACATCCAAGATGGCGGATTGGCTATTTGTAATTTTTGGTGCGTGCTAAAAGCGTGTTTTTTAGTTTTTTAAACTATTTTAAAGTTATTTTAGGATACAAAAATCCATTCCCATACGTTTAACACGTAAAAAATCTAATGTTCTTCTCTAATGATGCCAATTGGTCCTATTTATGGTTAGCTTGGTCGGTGGACCGATGACCTAGTGAAGGTTGCGGGAAGCCGCTGGATGCGGGCAGCACAGAAACGGTCGTCGTGGAGATCCTTGGGGGAGGCCTATGTCCAGCAGTGGACTTCCTTCGGCTGATATGATGATGATGATGGTTAGCTTAGAGTGCCCAAATAACATGCCTTTTGAGTAAAACAATAAACAAGAACGATAATAATAAAACCTTGCCTAGTTTAAGTTAGATTCGGACTAAGGATCCAGAAATGAACGTAGGAGAAACATTTTGTACTGCCGATCTCGTTGTACCTAGTCTTTCATATTAAAATTACTATCATTATTGTTCTGGTTGCAGAGAAACACAAATAATAATACTATTATTGTGTCGTGATACGGAACACTCAGTGCACGATTCCATCATCATCATCATCATATCAGCCGAAGGAAGTCCACTGCTGGACATAGGCCTCCCCCAAGGATCTCCACTCCACGATTCCAACTCGCACTTAATCGTTTTTTACTAATTACTATTTGGTAGACCAATATTATTTTTTTATCTAATTCTTAAACATAAAAGTGTCGGCCTCTGCGCTTAGAAGAGTTTTACAGTCTTTTTAAAAAATAAATGTATATAAAAAAATGCAGTTGGTATATAGGAAATTTTGTATGGAAAATCTACGATTTTTTAAATCCTACTGTATATCTTAAGTTTGTCGACTATTTACTAATAAACTAACTAAAAAAAAGTGCGGGTATGTCACTCTTACAAAAATCATCACTTGAAAATTTAATAATATTTAGCAAACAAAATAAGTATCTCATCAAACTATAAGTAGTTTTAAAAGACCTATTTAAGGGTACCCCTGAGATAGTCTACGTGACCGAAAAAAAATCACCCCCGCTTTATGTAGGGGACTACATGTAAGCTTAAGGTATCCTAAAATATTTTTTACCGATTTTTTCTTTAACTTTCTCGGGGTAACAGATTTGTATTAACCATCATCGGCTTTATAGCTGTAATATTCTTTTCAATACAGTTGATCGAAAAGTATTACTTTATAGGCTAGTTTTCTGTGCGCAAAATTGATTTTACCGCACTCGTGCTTTTTACTTTGCCACTTTTTTTTAATTTTTAGCTCTGAGAAACAAGACATTTCTAGCTAATAAAACCAGATACAGAATCTTCCTTATGACTTTTGAAAGGAGAATTAAAAAAAGATAGGTCGTTCCTCCGTGAGGTTAATACATAACGCTAGCTGATTAGATTCTCTTTGGGTAATATCTTTGTGAACAAAGGAAAATAAATATGAATGAAGCGCATAGGTTACACCAAGTAATGGGTCATCTTTTGCAATAATATTATCCCAAGCCTTATTGTAATCTATATTTTATGGTAAAATTTTAAAAAAATTTACGCATGCGTACGTGTGCCTATCTAAATTAATTATGGCGCAATTTTCGTAAAACTGAATTGAGTTAGTAATAATTAACAGTTAATATACGTGTAATATAAAATATACCTATGTGTATTTATAGGAAAAACAAAGTAAGATTACTCCCCGAACATTTAAAAAGAGCCAGTAGTCTCGTAAAATGAACGTTGATTGCGAAATCTTGATAGGTATGTACCCATGTATTTTGTTTTTCTGTCACGGTCGTTTTTAATTTTATCTGTTTTCTCACAACTGTATTGAAAAATGTCGTATGATACATGGGTGTAAAAGGAAATAACAAACAAGTGACATTTGTATGTCCAAGCCGCAGGTAAGGGTTTACCATCGTCACGAGTTTGTTGTTTACCTTTTTACTACCCTTGTATCATAATAAATAACTATTGCGCTAAACGGCTGTGACGGTTCCTATTTCTACTACGAAACAATTAAAGTGGAGGTTTATCGTAAGATAAGCACCTCTTATCAGTTATATACGTCTCACTGAGACCTTGTATTATTTTCAATAGGATCGTTGTTAATAAAAACTAACATATTCATTAACAAATGGTTTTATTAATTGTTGGATCTTTTGGAATCATTTTCTTATAAACTAGACTGCAACAATTCATTATGATAATTGATCATTCACTTCTTTTTGAAAATGAAGGGGTAGCTGCCGTAAGAATAGGGGTAGCTGCCGTAGGAGTAAGGGTAGCTGCCATAGGTCGAGGGGTATCCGCTGTAGGCGTAAGGGTAGCTGCCGTAGGCGTATTGAGCAGGTGCGGCGTACGTTGAATATGCCGGGGCAACGTGGCCGAAGGACGTGGCAGGCGCAACTGGGGCGACAGCAGCAGCAGGCGCCACACTGGTTAGGTGACCAGCATAGACTGGGGCAGCCTGGATTGGGGCAGCCTGGACGGGAGCAGCCTGGACTGAGGTAGCATGTACTGGTGCAGTTTGTACTGGGGCAACATAACCAGGCTCGAACTTAGCGTAGGGAGTGACGTGGGCGACTGAAGCAACAGGGGCGGGCGCGGAGTACGCGGCAGGGTATGCAGCTGGGTGTGCGGCTGGGTATGTGGCTGGGTATGCAGCTGGGTATGCGGCTGATGCGGAGTATGCGTATCCCAAGGGAGCTGTGTATCCGAAATTGCCGAACTGAGGCTTAGCTGTGGCGCAGCCAACAACGGCAAGAGCGACGAGCACCTGGTAATAAACGACATAATTAATGATTTAATAGAAAAAGAAATTGACATAGACTTAAAATTATATACAAAACATAAAATGAAACAAAACAATAAAATTAAATAACAAAGGCAGGTAAATGAAAAGTTAAAAATAAAAAATACTAATTTAGAAAAAGAGAGACAAAAAAAGAGCGTTAAAGCAATCGGTGAGTGTATGTACGTAAGTTTCGAAAAACTCATTGGTACATTGGCCGTCCGGATTTGAACCCGGCACCTCTGGTTAGGAGGACCGAGTCGTTACTGGTTGAGCCACCTACGCTAATATTGAATAGGTCGGGGCAAAAGTTTCTTAGTGCTTTGTAATCAAATCTATTTGTTTGTACTATTTGTAACTAGCTGGTCATAATAAAATAAATGTGAAAAATTAAAAAAAATTATATATTTCCACCATTTTTCAATTAGTTTGAACAGGAAAATACAGAACTAGGAGCACCGAAGTGTCCCCTTCTTCGTCCCACCTCCCGCATAAGCACTCCTCCCTCTGAAGTGTGAATTTAAACTAGCTTGCTAGCAGAAGTTGAACGTTATTGATCCAAGCCATTTGCCTAGGCTTTGAATTGAATGGGTGAATAATCATTCAGGCAGTTAGTTAAACAGTGCCATTTAGTTAAAAGGCTAGGCAGTTAATTAAATGACTAATATCATAAAAATATATAGTTAGTGAATAAAAAAGCTTACCAGTTTGTACATGTTGCAGGTTGTTTCGGACAGACCAAAGACTGAATGATGAGTGGCTCATCTTCAGGACCCATTTTATACTTAACACAAAAACCGGAATAAACACGAAAACGAAGGTGATCTATATTAATTACGTACAATGAGCTAATCAACATTCACATTCAGACTATTTTCTCAACAAAATCGTAATTTATAGCTTTTATTCTTAAAATGGCTAATTATCATATTTGAAGAAAAGGTCACATATCGTTCGTTATAGTCTTATCGGTAACTAGCGTTGGTCCGCGGCTTTGCCCACATGGATATCCTTTTTAGGGTTCCGTATTCAAATTTAGAACCCTTATAGTTTCGCCATGTTCGTCTGTCTCTCTGTCTGTCTGTCTATCTGCCGGTATGTCATAACCGTTTTGCTCCAAGACTTATACAGCTGTTAAGCTGAAATTTGGTATTAATAAATAAATAAATATTCTGGGACAAATCGCACATGGTCATCTGGTCCCAAAGTAGGATTCCCTGTGTTATGGGAACCAGAGACTGATATACATACTTATATACGTTTAAATACATACATATATAGATATTTAACACACAGACACAGAGCAAACAAATCTGCTCATCACACAAATATTTGCCCTGGGTAGGGATCGAACCCACAACTCTCGGATCAGTAGTCAAGCACACTAACCACTGAGCCACCGAGTCAGTCAATATACAACTCTGTGACCCCTATGAAGCTATATAATAAAATCTGTAAACAAACAATTTTTTCGGGTATCTCACCTACATGTTAAGTGGAGGTTATCCTTTTTTTACTTAATAATTGAGTAGGTCTTTAAAGCCTACTAATTAGGCATTTTATAAATGATTCGTTTACTAAGTAAATGATTAGTTTTTAAGTGGTGATTTTTGTAAGAGTTACATGCCCCACCCCCTACCAACTTAACCTCTTTTTTTAGGAAATATGAAAATATTGGAAATAGTAGGTCATGTAATTAATTTAAGGCCTTAAGGTGGGTCAAATGCCAATATTCGATCCAAGTTATTGAAAGACTGTGTAAAAAATATATAACATACTTAAAATAATTAAAAATCGATTTAATTGAATACAATAGAAAAAATATTACCAATTTTGATGTAAAAAAAATATACTGCAGACCCTGTTTTAAGCATTAATTGCAAAATTTCTCGAAAACAAAAAGTTAATATTGAATGAAACCAACACACAAAAATCGGTGACTTTAATACCTTTCATTATAATTGAACACATTTTTATAAACTTATTTGAAAGTTATGAAAAGTAATAAAAACTTGTAAAAATAGAGAATAGGGCGTTCGGATTTAACGTAACAGCCGCGTTGAAGCCCACATTGATTTGAACTTAAAATGAATATACTTACGTTCGATATTATTGAAACACGTATCAACCTGCTCGGATTAAATGATCTTAGCGCCTTAAAAGGAAAATTATCACGGCCAAGTAGGATTTTTTAGTTTATGAGTAATAGTCAGTGAAAAATTGGATTTGTTAAAAGTTAATTAAATGGAACGTTCCATACAAAACTATTATAATTAACTATAACTTTTCCATACAATTTACTATACCTACTACAGAAATAACTTTGTTTTTGAATTGCACAGTTATTTTTTAAAAGGCTACAGAACCCTACATTTGCGCTTGGTACGACACTCACTGACTTTTTTTATTTTTGTATTATAAATAAACTTGTACGTACAAAACTTTATTTTTTTATTAGCTCGTTTAAATTTAGTACAGTCGCCATCAGATATATCGTAGCTGGCGTGGTGTTCAAATATATCTGACAATGAGAAACAGTATTGAACTTCAATAAATTATGTACAGTACAAGAAGAGTTGCTTTTAATATCTGAACATCTAATTTGTCATAAATATCTGAGCAGCAGATTTATCAATATGTTCTTCTTATACTATGACCGGAAAAGCGTCGGTGGCTCAACTGGTAACGACTCGGTCCTTCTAACCAGAGGTACCGGGTTCAAATCTGGACGGCCAATGTACCAATGAGTTTTTCAAAAAACTTACGTACATACTTACCGATTGCTTTAACGGTGAAGGAAAAACATCGTGAGGAAACCTGTACACGCCTGCGAAGTAACTCGCAGGTTGTGTGTGAAGTCGGCCAACCCGCGCTGGGCCCGCGTGGTCGACTAAAGCCCGATCACCCTAATTCAGGGTAGGCTCGATCCCCTCGGTGGGGACGTATATGAGCTGATTTATGATGATCAAAGAAATATGGCCTTGAAGTTTCTCGGTACCGCTCCGTCTTTACTAATTAGGAGGTGTGAACAAGAAGTGTATAGGTAAAGCTCTTGCTCTTGCTCACACTTAAGGGCCATATTTCTTTGCTTCTTTACTTCAATTAGGTATTTACAGTGTGGCCTCCAGCTTTACCTATAAACTTCTTCACTATGACGTTAGGTATTTTTTCCTAAGATGCTACATTTTAAAAAATCTGCTGCTCCAGTATTTACGACATGTTAGATGTTCAGATATTAAAGAAAATTCTAGTATACATAATTTATTGAAATTTAACACTGCTCAGAAATATTTGAACACCTCGCCTGCTACGATATATCTGATGGCGACTGTACCTGTATTTTTTCGAGAATTTTAATTCTATAATGCAAATGTTAGACCTCAATATTTCGTGAATGCAACTTAAATTAAAAAAAGTGTTTAAAGAAACCTTATTAATTTATTATATATGTATTTCACGTAGGTAGCTATCCTACATTACCCCACTCGAGGGGAGTGGGGGAGGGGCACACATTTTTTTTTTAATTCTCCATGTAGATGCTGGAGAAGCAAACCTATTTTTTAATTTTCGGTCGTAGGTTTTATAAAGGTAAGTGTTCTAAATTTCATAACTGTAGGGCTAAAATCGGTAGAGAAAATTGTTTGTAACGTACGGACGAATAGACAGACAAACGAATAGGAAGAAAATATAAGAGTATCTCTTTTGGCATTTTGACTTCAGAACCATAAAAGTAAAATGTATCACTTTAAAGCACTAGTGGGCAGGGTTAATTGTTAGGGCCATTTTTGGGAAAAAAAATACAAGTGTTTTTTTTACTATAATGGTATCCTTAAAAAATCAAGATATGGAAAACTTTAAAAAATGGCTGGTAATAAAAATAATTTTGCCCTTATTTTCCAAATTTTATCCAAATTGGATTGCCAAGATGATGATGCCAAGGGCTTACCAATTACGAATTGATTTTTTGATTTTTGATTTTGGGAGCCTCCCGGCCGTCTTTTTTGATGATGTAAGAATACCGTACAGTGACAAGGTGAGGAACCTCGGCATCTATTTTGACCGAACGCTGTCTTGGGAACCCCAGGTTGCCGAAGTCAGCCGGAAAATATTTGGTTCTGTCAGGTCCTTAAACCGTTTGCGGAACTTCCTTCCTACAGCCACAAAAATTACACTAGCACAAACCCTTCTCCTTCCGCTCCTTGATTATGCTGACGTTTGCTATCCTGATCTCACGGGAGTTCTCTATAGCAAACTTGAACGTCTCCAAAACGTTGCCATTAGGTTTATATTCGGTCTACGTAAATACGACCATGTTTCTGAATACAGAAGTAAACTTAAGTGGCTTCCCGTCCACCGGCGTAGGGACCTACATATCCTTTCCCTTCTATATTCTATCCTGTCCAATCCTAAAACACCCTCTTACCTCAAAGAGACCTTTCAGTTTCTCTCCTCTACTCATAACCGTACTCTCCGCTCCTCTGACAATCTCTGCCTCTACATTCCTACTCACTCTACTAACTTCTTCGCTCACTCGTTCACTATACAAGCTATCCAGCTTTGGAATTATCTTCCCGTTTCTATCCGACAAGCTCCTTCGCTTAACTCTTTTAAATATCAAGTTAAAAAATACTTCTTATGTCTTCAATCAACGTATTAGCACTATTCCTTGTCTTACTGATCAATATTTATTAGTATATTAGTATATATTTTTATTATATGTAAGTATAGTTTATATTATTATTTTTATTTTGTATAGTATTTTTATTAGGTACATGATATATTATGATTTAGATTTTATTATTATATTTTTTTTTTATATATTTTATAGTAAATTGTTCTATTTTCAATATTGTTGCATATGTTTGCTTTGCACAGCCCATACTTTTATTAATTTGTATCCATTCTCTGGGTTGCCTGGAAGAAATTGCTTTAAGCAATAAGGCCGCCTACATTGTACAATTTAAAATTTTTCTATTTATTCTGTACTTGTATTCTGTAATTTTTGTAATTGTACAATAAAGCATATTTGATTGATTGATTGATTGAATAAAAAAAATCGTCCATTAGCTTGGGAACTAGAGCACCAGACGCGCACACACCCACACATGAATTTTCATTTATTTTTTGTCTTTAAGAGTTCATGACAATCGATCCCATTAAAAATATCACCTTCGATTTTTTTTGCGATCACGATACCTTCTTCACTCCTTGTCGCTTGAAATTAAAAAAAAACACCAATATTTTAAATGTATGCGAGGTAACCTATAAATATACAGATTTGATTCATAACTTTATGTTAAAAACGAGCACCTGGATGTAAGCATGAGTTCTGCTAGTTATCCAGGGAAATGAGTAATTCTTCCACTATAAAACGTAACAGATGGATCCAGGTGGATAAAAGACACATTACAACTAAACGGGAGGACTATTTAGTGAACAGAGATTGTGACAGCCACCGCTACTCACCATCATTACAGTGGCTTATCGAAGGGATATAGAGATCGAGCATATGGGGTCTATTTTAAGCCCTCCGGAACTCACAGGTTTTAAGCCAACTAAAAGTCAACTAAAACATGATAAAATGTTACTTCTTTTATATTAACAATATTCCTTTAACTATGATTGATTATTGGTGTAGTATAGGTATTCAAATCTGGACGGCCAATGTACCAATGAGTTTTTCAAAAACTTACGTACATATCATTACCGATTGCTTTAACGGTGAAGGAAAACATCGTGAGGAAACCTGCACAGGGCTGCGAAGAAACTCGAAGGTTGTGTGTGAAGTCGACCAACCCGCACTGGGCCCGCGTGGTCGACTAAGGCCTAATCGCCCTGATTCAGGGTAGGCTCGAGCCCCTCGGTGGGGACGTATATGAGCTGATATAATAATAATAGGTGGTGGCGTAGCGGCTAGGGCTGCTATCTCTTGTCCGGGAGGTCGTGGTTCGAATCCAGCCACATAACCGATTGTGATTTTGGATTTCTACTTCATATGTACGTTTATAAGACGCTCTTACAATGAAAAAAATATCGTGAGAAAACCTGCACACGCCTGCGAAGAAACTCGAAGGTTGTATGTGAAGTCGACCAACCCGCACTGGGCCCGTGGTCGACTAAGGCCCGATCGCCCTAATGTATAGGCTCGAGACCCTCGGTGGGGACACATATGACCTAATATGATGATGATTATTGACCTATATCTACAAAAAACAGGACTTTAAACTATATGCCCAATCAGACCCCTGGCGTTTTCTAAGCCCGCCTGGATAGCTACCACCATCTTATGTAAGTCTTCCCGCCAAACGTCAGTGTTGAAAACAATTATGTGTTCCGGCTTGAAGATAAGATAGCCATTTCCCCATTGCATTAGGGATTATTGTTATGCCCGTTTCCATCTTCGCCATCATCGTCACTGTCACTTACCATTAAGTGAGATGATGCTACGGGCTTACCAATTGTGGATAAAAAAGTCACTCTAAAATCGATTGCAAGGTATGACCTACGCATACTGCTTGTCATCATCATATCAGCTCCTAAACTTCCCATCTGAGGGGCTCCAGCCTACCCTGAATCAGGGCGATCGGCACTTAGGTGACCAGGCGGGTTGGTCGACTTCATAACCTTCGAGTTTCTTCACTGGCGTGTGCAGGTTTTTTCACGATGTTTTTTCCTTTACCGTTAGAGCGTCGTTGGATAAACGTACTTATGAAATATAAATTTGAAAACACATTGGTACGTGGCAGGTTCGAACCACGACCTCCCGGACAGGAGGTAGCGCCCTAGCCGTTACGCCACCGACGCTCTGTGACGCTGTGTACTAATGAGCCCGCGTGGTCCACTAAGGTCCCGATCACCCTAATTCAGGATAGGCTCGAGCCCCTCAGTGAGGAAGTATAAAATGAGCTGATATGATGATGCAGTATCATCAGTATTTTTACAAGCAGTTGTAAAAAATCTATTTTGACAGATCTGTTTGAATTCATGGAACCTTGGACTTTGATGTTTGTATTTTTCATACTGCCCACTTAAAAGTGCCCAAATAAAATAAAATTTACCAAAATATATTCGTGAAAATTTTAAACATAATCAAAGTTTTGTGAACTTGTCATCAATGGTAGTGATTTATGGCTTTAAGACGCCTCAATCTGAGCAGGTTGATGCGTGTTAAAATTATATCGAACGTAAGTCTATTAATTTTAAGTTCAAATCAATGCGGGCTTCAACGCGGCTGTTACGTTGAAACCAAACGCTCAATTCTCGATTTTTGTTTGATTGTTTGTTTGTAAACTCTTTATTGTACAAAATATACACTTATATTAACATTTAAAAAAGCGTATTTAAAAAGGCGGACTTATCCCTTAGAGGGATCTCTTTCAGTCAACCTTTGCAATAGTAAACAGAGGACTTACTTAACTAAGACAAAGAAACACGGAATTGAGTACAAGCCAGGTTTTTACATGTTTTTATTACTTTTCTATACTTTCGGAAAAAAAATGTGTTCAATTAAAATGAAAGGTCTTAAAGTCACCGATTTTTGTGTGTTGGTTTCATTCAACATTAACCATTTGTTTTCGAGAAATTTTGCAATTAATGCCAAAAACAGGATCTACAGTATAAATTTTTGCTTCAAAAGTGGTAATATTTTTTAAATCGATTTTGAATTAGGTACTATAAGTTTATTTTCTTCCATAGTGATAGCTTCACACAGTCTTTGAATAATTTTAATTGAATATTGTCATTTGACCTATCTTGAGGCCTTAAAACCTAGAACGATTAATTTAATTTGTCATCAAATAATGCATTAGATTTGCATGCTGATCAGATCAGGTCTTAAGTTTTTATAAGGCATGGTTCTTTTTATCAACCACATAATTAATTGAGTGTCTCAGAGACACGTTTTTAGATAAGTAAAAACTTTATTTTATTAATTACTAGCTTTTTCCCGCCGCTGCGCCCGCGTGGACATCGTTTTTATGACTGTCATAATAGGTTGATTAGTAAATTATGTCGTTGTCCACCTCCTCAACCATTTCTGTGCAAAAAATCACAACAATTCATTGTTCTGTTGCGATGTAAAAGAAATTAACCAAAAAAGAGTATTTTTTTTAGTTTCCTTAGGAACTGCATCGGATTATGCTATTTTCCCGGGATAAAAAAAGACTATGTCCTTTTCCGTAACACAGGCTACCTGCATGCCAAATTTTGTAAAGATTGTTTGAGGTGTAGAAGCGTGAAAAGGTAACAAACAAACAAATAAACCAACACATTTTCACATTTAAAATATTAATTAGTATAATTTATTATAGTATAGTATAGTATAGTATAGTATAGTATAGTATAGTATAGTATAGTATAGTATAGTATAGTATAGTATAGTATAGTATAGTATAGTATAGTATAGTATAGTATAGTATAGTATAGTATAGTATAGTTTAGTATAGTATATAGTATATTAAGGAAGTAAGGATATTAGTTGTAAATTTCAGCTTTTTAGTAAACATTTTCGTTAAAAGCCATAATATCGTCCCCACTGCTGGGGCATGGACTTTTTCCAAGATAGGGAATATTAGGCCATACCCCACACACGGGGGCCAAGTCCGGGCTGGTGGAGGTTGTAGGCCTAGTGGCGACCCCTACTGTCAGAAGGTTTTTAAGCACTGCCATCTAGTGCGGCTTAAAGTGCCTTGCGAAGCGCGGAAACGGTCGAGGAAAATGCCACTAACAGTCATACCCATCTAGGTAATGACCTTCCTTCTGGTCAGTTAACCTGCGTAATCAATCCATTTACGCAAATAACACTGAGCTACGACCAATTCATTTTACTTTTTGAAAATAGTTGTTTAATGTATTTGGTAAATTCATTCCCTACGCCTGATTAGGATGGTAATGTTTTGGTACTTTGCGTCTATTACACCTAATTTTTTTATCTATCACTACATTTCTTTATAGTTTAAAAGTCCCAAAATATTTTATCTGAAAATGTGCTCTAGAGGATATTATAAAATAATAGATTATGTAAATGACAAAGATATATATATATGTTGATTTTATAACAAATACCATTACCAGAGACTGTAATCTGAATCATGACATAAGTTTTTTTTGACTATTTAAAAGTGTGTGTAAACACCTATTTAAAATAAATTATTTTGATTTTTGATGTGTAACGTCTTTGCTCTCGCTTTCCTGCAATTTGTGGGAGTGATTTCGTGAAATGGGACGGAAATGTGTAACATGGGACGGAAATGTGTAACAGGAAGTCGCGAAAGCGCGCGCTATTCGATCTGACGAATGAGCTTTGCTCTCGCTTTCCTGCAATTTGTGTGAGTGATTTCGTGAAATGGGACGGAAATGTGTAACAGTGATTTGTTACACATCATATGCGAGTACTGTAGGTCTCGATTGTTTTTTTTTAATTTTGAAATGTTAATTAAGTAATAAAACTTACGAAAATAAAACTTAAAATATTAAGAACCGGCCAAGTGCAAGTCGGATTCCCGCTCTGAGGGTTCCGTACCACAACATCTGTTCACACAACCATGAAAATGATACCTATTCATATTACAAACAAAAGACGTAAACGCGAGCTACAGAAATAAGCTTTTTTTTATGGGTTCAGACTCGTCAGCGCGAGTACGACTCTCACTTTGCCGGTTTTATTATTTGTTGTTTTTTTTTTCAGAATTAGTTCTTGAATAACACCAAGTTTCACGTTTGATTGCATGTATATTTGTGAAGGAAAACATCGCGAGGAAACCTGCACACGCCTGCGGAGAAACGGAGGTTGTGTGTGAATTTAACCAACCCGCACTGGGCCCGCGTGGTCGCCTAAGGGCCGATCGCCCTAATTCAGGGTAAGACTCGAGCCACTCGGTGAGGTCGTATATGGGCTGATATGATGATTATTTACGTATTTACGATAGGACAAAATCAAGTCTACCTCTAAAATACCTTTAAAAACACCTTTTTTGTATAGGAACCCCCATATATTTTTTTATTATTTTTATTTTTTGTTATATTGACAATAGAAAAACACATTCTGTGAAAATTTCAACTGTCTACATAATACGGTTAATGAAATACATCCCGATGACAGACAGACAGACGGACGGATGGACGGAAGAACGGTCAGCGGAAGTTTAGTAGTAGGGTACCATTGGTCAATAAAATATTGAGTATTTAATAAAATAACTTCTTAATACCTAAATAAATCATTTTTTTTAATATTAAGTATGTACCTACTTGAAAAAAATAATGTTTTTGTGCCTTTACTATAATTAATCTCTAAGATCGTCAGTAGTTTAAAGTTTTAGTAGTTATGTATTTTACTTACAATAAATAGGTTCAATATGGATATCCAACACACCAACACACCAACAGGCATCATCATATCAGCCGAAGGAAGTCCACTGCTGGACATAGGCCTCCCCCAAGGATCAAGGGTCATTATTGGCCACACCAACAGGCATAGGGCATTAAAAATCACATTATTAGTGTTCCGTACACCCAAAGGGTGACCAAACGGGACCCTATTACCAAAGTATATATATTAGTACTAAAATACAGTATGGACACTCCCTGCCGCTCTCTAGTTTGCGAGCTCACCCCCTCGTCACCCAGATTGATGCAGATTGGTTACAGTTTGGTTGTGGAACGTATAGGATTTCGCCGCCACTTTGTTCCGTCATTCGTTTTTTGAAATTTCATTTCTGGCCCATTGCATGAAGTGTCCAGGGTTGGCTATTACTAAAGCTTCCGTTGTCCGTCCGTCTGTCTGTTGTCAAACTTTTTAAATTATTTTTATTTGTTTGTTTATTTCAATTTACTAAGACCCAGATTATAATAAAAACAAATACAATACTTGAACATAAAATAAATAATTCTTTAAAACTAATACATATCGACTTAAACTGTATA